>OY735202.1:34132400-34244900 GCA_963457665.1 Thysanoteuthis rhombus
ACTCTTCATGTAGCATTGGTATACGAATAATTTTCTAATATTATTGTTTACATAGAAATAAATATTAAGAGCTTTCTTTAGACAATGGATCTCCTTTGTGTTGTTGATGATGTTTTAGCCAATCTATTCCACAACCTTCTTCAGATTTATGATACATAAAAAAAGAAAAAGGTCTTTTTTTACAATTGGCTGAGATGTTGTGCTAACAGTCACAACAAAAAATAAGGAGTTTAGTAATCCAAATAAAGCTTGGTTTATTAATGATGCTCTTCCATTTAGACCTGAGATTCTCAACTAGGAGGAGGGGGTGTAAGGTTTCAGTGGTTGAATTGGGACCACAGATTGGTAGATTCAAACTGTTAGATTATTGATCTTTTGGCATGGCTAGTATAATCCAAAAGTGTAGAAGGGCCATCAGGACAAGTGTATAAGGTCCCAAGAGGAGAACTTCAAAGAAGACAAAGGACAAAGGAGCCATTGACCTAAATAGGCTATTTTTTTTATTTGATGGCTAGATACTTTCAGACTTAGCATTAAATATATATCAGCTCAGTAGAAAGTTTCCATGGGGTTTTCATGTATTAAGAATATTTAAACTTTTCAACATTCTGAGATCTTGTAAATAGGGTAACAAGTTTATTTTATCTTACAACAAAAATTCTTTACCAACTACTTATTTCAGATTGTCTTTCATTGACTGGAAAAATTATTAATTTTATAGCTCTTATTCAATTAAACCAAGGGAAAGTTACCGTATTAATTTACCTCTCTCAAGTATGCCCACCAATACACACTAATTCTTTATTTGAATCTTCTCTATTCTACCATTATTAATAACAACATATATATTGTTGCTGACGGCAGTGTACAATATCAATTAGGAACTGTTAATAATAGCTTTCTTGAGTTTTCAAGTTGGTCTGGCTGGCTATGTATGTATGTAACTATGTGTGTATTACACACACAGGCTGCACCAACGGAGCTAAAGGGCTGAAATTCAAACATTTACTTCTCATTATGTCAACAACAAAAAAAATTATTTTTTCTATTCTCCCCAATAATAAAGAAATTAAGAAGATAGAAATAATAGTCAATAACTAATAATGGTTGACAATGCATCATCTAATAAAAATTCAAGATATTACAAGTATTACTACTAATACTACTGGAAATACATTTATTGATTCTTTCAATCAGGTCTCTTTTTTTAATATTGCCTCAGATAATCACTTCGGAGAGACCGGTCATATCTTTTCCATATTAATGAGTTAATCTGGAACACTGACACTATTGGGGATAGCATTATTGTCTGAAAAGCTGCTAATAATGTGTTTGATCCTTACTAGTTGCTCCATAAATATCAACTTATATCATTATAATCTGAAGAGGTAGAAAAATCCTACATTGCTCCTGTTCTATACCACTTTTTGTTCACTGAACACCTAAAAATTGAATATAAGAATTTTTGGAAAGTCACTTGTGAAATAACCATGAAATAGACAGCAGTGGTCTTTTGAGTTCAGTAATCAAATTCTATTCATGTACATTATGAAAGCTATCAAAATGTATTGCCATGATTTCAATGCTGGAAATTTCTCAGATCATTATGAAAAATACATGATTACCAAAAAAAGTAATCAATTGTAAAAGTTAGTGATTTACAGTCAATACTTACCAACCCTAAAAAGGAATGTAAATGATTTGATGCCTGGATATGGAAAAATAAAATTACTATGTTTCATAGTTCTTTTTTACAATTCCAATTTCGGAATCGAAAATATTGTAGAAGAAACTGATTATATTTTGAATTGAATCATCCTATTTGTAAAGTTGCAATCAGTTAACTACAATTGCAAATGTTTCAACATTTTCAAATAACAAAAAATAATTTACAAGATCATTATTGTTTCCAAAAACTTTGCTGTTATATAAAACAAAAAAAACAGGTCTGGGTAGTCACACAATAGAAACTGTTATGTGACCCACATCTTTTGGCAACATGCCATGTTGAGGGTGATTAAATAATTGGAAATGGGGTGACCACTGGATAAATTTCTTGTCTTGCTTTTTGTTGGGCAGTGATACCTCAAAAAGTCTGAATTTTCAAAAAACAAGCATGAATGCTGTTAGATACAAACGGGATCAATTTAGCATAAACTTAAATTTCAAATTGCCCCCCTCTCCCCCCCCAAAACCTACAGGGGTGGGGGTTCAAAAAGCATAATAAGGAGTAAAAGTAGCAATTTTCAGCCCACAAGCTCCATTAGTCCAACCTGTACCCAGTTCAGCTTGAACACTGAAGAAACCTATGTTGACAGTTTTGGTCGATGGTTATAAATGAAAAAAAATCCTAAAGGCATACATTTTGACAATATCATACTCTTCACATCCTAGTCAATGAAGAGATTTTTTTTAATAACATATATAGAGCATTTGCATTTCAGTGACATGATACATCATTTTCTCAAACTAAAAATAGAATACATTGTTTTCAATTAACAGAGTCTTAATTAAAGTAATCAATGAGTACGTAACATGATGATTTTTACTTTCTTTTCACAAACTGAACTAAAAATTCAATAAAGGAGGAAGGAAAAAAAAGGAAGAAAAAACAAGAATGAAAAGCATGGCTGCAGCAGGGCCAAACTCCACTCCTACTTCTTCCTTGTGTATTTGTAACATGAATTTTTATAGATACCTAAAACTTGTCAGTTTGTCTCAGTTGGTAAGAGAGTGGCCCACTGATAAGTTGGTTACAATATCAAATCACAGTAGGGGAATGTTTATTTTAAATATTGGTTTGGTTTAACGTGACAGGACAGACAAGCAGTGAAAAGTTTAGTCACCTAAATTAGGTGAGGATTGTTCTTGTTGTTCTTGCAGAATGGAAAAACAAAGTCAACTGCAGTCTCCAGTAAGAAAGCTGCCTACTGATTGCTTGATTGTGATTTCAAATCACGGTAAGGGCAACGTTTATTTTACATATCAGTACAGTTAAACTTGACAGGATGGGCAAACAATGACAAGTTTACTCCCCTAAATTTGGTGAGGATTGTTCTTGCTGTTGTTTTTACAATAGACTTGAACTTGAATTTGACAAAAAAGTGAAGGAAAAAATAAGAAGAGCAAAAGAGAGAAGAGGAAAAAGAGGAAAATAAAAATTAGAGAAAGACAAGTCTCGTTAGTCACTCTATAGAAATTGTCATGTGACCAACATTTTTCGGCAACATGCCATGTAAGGAAATGTTGCCAAAAATGCCAAAATGGCGTGAAGCAAAGAAGTAATTAACATTACATTATATGGGAAAAAATTTTGGGACGTCCCCAAAAAATAAGCTCCTTCAATATCTACCTGCTTTGATGCAAAAGATCGAGATTCATGCTGTGGCTAATGTGGAAGGCTTGAAATACAATAGGCTGGACTGCTCAGCTTCACAGAATTTTTCCATCATACAATTCTTTGTAGGTACTTGAAATACCCTGCAAACCTGTTGTAAACCTATGTACACTTTCAAAATTCAAGTTATACTTTTATGCAATAATTGCAGCACTGTCGATTGTAGTAAAAATCCCAGGCAAGATTATTTTTGGCGTCTGGGAATGTTATAAAATTTTGCTTATATAAATTACAGTAATTGCTTTTTCTCTTTATACTATTTCAGCTTCAGAAAGATTTTAATTTCTACACTTGGATAGCCAGGGAAACCTATATGAGAAAAACTGTATTGAAGATCCAATAATCTTTCAATATTGATCTGGTCTAGTTTATCCTTCATCTTAATGTTACTTATCATCAAAACACTTGTGTTATTTCACATTCTCTTGCAGTTGAGTTATCAGCATGGATTGGAAATAATGAAGTAGTCTCTGATGTGATTTGCATATTACATCCTTGGGAGCCTGCCTAACATGGATGATGCCTTATTGATTCTTTCTTTCTAATCCATGCTGCTTAATCCCTACTGCCATTTTCCTTCATTTGGCCTTATGCCATACAAACCTATGTTTAAAAAATATTGTAACTATTAGTCTAAAGAGCAGGGATTTTCAAACAAGGGTAAATTCTCTGGACAAGTTGGTGATAATATAGGTGAAAATGTTGAGGTCCACCACCCACCGCCTTTTATTGCGAACTGTGCATTATATCAGATGCTTGTATAAGCAAAATCTAAAGGATTCATCTGAGGGACTAAATATTTAAACTATCATTCCTGAAATCAAATGAAAACCAACTATCTTGATAACCTCGGTAATATTAAATCAGACACATCTAATATATTGATACAATGAAACTATAGGAAAAAATTTCCTTCCTAAGTATTATTATCATCATTTTATGAAACACCATTGCCTACCTAATATTGCACCTGTACAACAGTTTGTAACAGAGCTTAATTATCATCCACAACTCTATGACAATTTACCGTGTCCTGTGGCTAAAATTGGTTCCATGACTGCCCTATAACCAAAGCTACCCACAGCCTATTTGAGAATACTGAACAGGAAGTAGAGAGAAATGAAATGCTGAAATAAATGGAACCAATTTGTTTTTGTGTTGATAAAATCGGAAGAACATTGTTTTCTTCTCTCCTTGATTCTTTCATGAGTGAACAACACTTGGTTTTGTTCACAAAAGATGCTTTATGGCAGATTTATCATCATCATCAGTCTGTTATAGGCAGCCATTGGACATAGACCTTCCTCAGGATTCGCCACACCTCCCTATTGAGAGCATCGCAGAGCCAATATTTTCTAAACCTGTCCAATTTCTCTAGGTGGCTTAGTTTCTAGTTGATACTTATATTACAGTGTTGGAAAAATGTTCTTTCTGAATTGTCAGCTGCATTATTAATTTTTTTTTCAAATTCAGGTGTCAGTAGAAATGTTGATATTTAGAGAGGTGCAGTTGGCCGAATGAAAAATGGACTTAATCAACTGAGTTCAGGTTCTGACTGAGACTGTTGATTTTCTTTCCATACTGATGCCATTGGGAAAGGACATGAATCCACCTACCCCCCCCCATCAGCTATAGGTAAATCATACAGAAGACTGGGCTGTCTAGCATCGGTCTCCCACTAGCTATGTGTAGATATAAGGATACTAGGCATCCAGTTTAGGAGACGGTCCACTGAAGAGTTGAGCCTCTAGAGGAAACTGGTACCACTTTTTCCATTTGGTCAGGTCAGGGATTACTCCTAGCTGCTGGTACCATGTCACACAGTAAAACCGGTCATGTTGCTAAGGGGGGAAATGGGCACTGCCAAGTAATTTCCATTTCCCTGAGAAATGCAATGATTATCTACTAGGTTGAACTGGATCTGGAACTTGAGAGATATCTATTAGCAATACACTAATGCTTTTCTCTTTTTTCCTGATAATATTTCAAGTTACTGTATTCATTTACCCAAAAGGACAATAAAAACCTAATTATAAAAAAATGACTGTTGGTATGATGAATTATTAAAGATGTACTTATCGTATGTTTTTGTGTTCAAGTGCAATTCTCTGCTAAATAAGTATATGTTTAAAGCATGGATTACTTTCTTGAATGTCGTTATTCTGTAGCTTCATGATGTAAGGAGAAAAACTTTGTCTTTTTTGTCATTATAAACATGATCTATAGCAGGGGTTCCCAACATTTACTCCCAGCAATTTTTCAAGCGCAAATACACCCATAGCTTGTTCTGTTAATAATTTGAATTTATACTTCTAACAATATTAAAAGTGTTAATCTAAATTACAATTAAAAATAAATATGTATGAATCCAGAATCAGACAATTAACTCTCTGGTTAGTTGAAATTTACTCCCTCTTAAATATTTAATCTCTCAGATGAATGCTGTAGATTTTGTTTATACCAACATCTCTAGATACAATATGGTTTGTTATAGCATGATTTATATTGATATAATGCAGATGAGTAGGGAACCCCAACAAATTTACCTATATTATTTCCAACTTGCCTCAAAAATTTATCCTAGTTTGGGAACCCCTGCTATGTAGACTAATGTTTCTGATATTTATTAAACATAGGTTTGTATGGCATAAGGCCAAATGAAGGAAAATGGCAGTAGGGATTAAGCAGCGTGGATTAGAAAGTAAGAATCAATAAGGCGTCATCCATGTTAGGTAGGCTCCCCAGGATGTAAGATGCAAATCACATCAGAGACTA
Source organism: Thysanoteuthis rhombus (assembly GCA_963457665.1). NCBI lineage: Eukaryota > Metazoa > Mollusca > Cephalopoda > Oegopsida > Thysanoteuthidae > Thysanoteuthis > Thysanoteuthis major. The sequence goes on from OY735202.1 coordinate 34,138,573, forward strand.
CTTCATTATTTCCGATCTATACTGATAACACAATTGCAAAAGAATGTGAAATAAAACAAGTGTTTTGATAATAAGTAACAATAATAAGATGAAAGGATAATCTAGAAAAAATGCAAATAAAAACAGAATTTCCTTGTGAAGCTGTAAACCTGATATTTTAAATTGAGCGTTATTTCGTTACACTGTAAGCCTATTTAAGGACAGAGGTGATGCAAATCCCACCCAAACCCATTAAAAAATATATTTGACTTATGCTGACAAACCAGCTCAATGAATGAAATGAGTTAGATAAAAACATTTCAGTGATCAATGAACAAAACTTTTTTCAAATTAATATGAGCTTCCCCCACAGGAGCTCAAATACAGGTTATCTGAAGGTGCAGCAGCTTATGAGTTTAAAGGGTTAAGTTATTGATATAAATATGTGATTATTCCATTTTCAGAACTAAAATAGTAATCTTGAAGTTTGTAACATTCAACAATAACTTTCTGAAACTAGCTTTCTCCTAAGCATATGTTTTGACAATGGATATATTTTGGCTTGTCATGCCATTTTCTATGTCCAGTCAACCAAAGCCGTCATGCTTGGAGACAATGTGGTGACATACTTATAAATATATGAAACATGAACATCCATCCAAAACTCACCAGGAACCCCACTGAATCAAATAGTATTAAATATTCTTCAAATATTTTGTTTTTGAATTGTGAAATTTAGTATGCTTTGTAATATTTTATAGTTATTTTGGTGTTGTAGTGCCCCCTATACTTCCAGTTAGGAATTAAATACAAAACCCTTCTTTTGCCTAGATATCAAAAATGTCACTTCCTACAATGACCCTTATAAAAGCCCTGGAAGCACATGGTCCAATGCTCACCTTTTTCCAATCTAGCTTGGTCAACTATACCACATATTATAACGAGCACGACTTATCAGGCTCCATTCGATTGACGAAACAACATAAGACCCTTTATGCCATGTGTCCCTTAAATTCTTATTCTTTCCCATATTTTGTTTTTATACATAGAAATAACCTAAACCTAACAGACCTCTTTTTTTCTCTACTCTTAACACAATCGAATGTATTAATATTTCCATTCCATGTATTACATTTACATTCTTCATTTGCGTATTGAACGTATCTCTCATTTTTTCAAATCTACATATTTGTATGTCTTTTTGTTCCATTTGATATCTGCATCTATATTAGTACTTGGTGCGCATGTTCTTTATACATATCCTTTCCTTCATTAACTTCTCCAGTGACACTGACACCAACACCAAACCACGTAGAAGCAAAAATCCTTTGTCTCTAACATCTTTGAGCTACCCATTCCTTGATGAGAACTACTAGAACTATCCAGAACCATAAATTCACAAATTGTTCACATTTCAATCTGGATATATTCTACAAATTGGGATGCTGGGGCCAAATAAGTGAGAGAGAAAAAAAGTAGCCAGCAACTGGTGCCAGGGCCAAAAGCATAACCAACTAGGAGTGCCAGCACCAATGTGTTTTTGACCACGTGTGTCCATGGTTTTTACAGGAGTCATCATAGGAAGTGATGTTTTCAATATCTAGCTTAAAGATGTGTTTTATATTTAATTCCAAACCAAAATTATACAATGTTATCATTTTGATAAGATAACAAAAGAATGCATTTGTTTATTTCTTTAAATCTCTCTTAGTTTTCATATGATAGACTATGTTTGCCATATTTCATCTATTGCCTACCCTTGAATATCACACATTCCCATCCCGTAATCATTGCATTTTGATTATGATATAGTTGGCTTTCTAGGACCCCAATATCCATGTAGTAATGTGGGACTTTAAAACAGTGAATCTTTAAAACATTTTGGAAAAATTTTTGATAACACAAATGTTTATTCTATTTTTCTGTTATCTATGTGTGCACGAGTGTGATACAAAAGGAACATATTTTCCTTTTTCAGACCTGAAATTTCACTTCAAATCATTTCTTAGTTTCCAACTTCTTGTATTTGTTACTCTTTTTACCTAATTTTCTGTTTCAGATATAAGATATGATTGTCATTTAATAGTAACCATCAAATGACCCAAAATCTTTTGGGGATGATCAATTAAAAATTTGGAAAAAATTGTTGATAAATGAATAAGCTACTTCTCTGGCCTTTTGTTGGATCACTAAAAAGTTTGAATCTTTAAAAGCAAGCTTGAATGCCGACAGACATAAGGGGATCAATTTAGCATAAACTTACATTATAAATTGACTTCCCCATTAAAAACCTATCACGGGGAAGAATTTTCAATACATCAATAAAAAGTGTTTCAACTGCACATACTGAGGAGTAAATGTTTAAAATTTCAGCCCAGTAGCTCCAATGGTACAGCCTGTACACATGATGCATATGTAAATACATACATACATAGCCAGCCAGCCAGCCAGAATCACTTGAAAACTGAAAAAACCTCCATTGACAGTTTTGGTTGACAATTTCTAATTTTGCTTATTGTCTAATCCATGATGAGATTTATTGAATAAATATGTCAAAATTTTCATTCACTCTAATGATTACATATTATGATTTACTGGTCCAAGTGAAGCAAAAGTGGTTCCGCTTTGATTTAAATCTTAATTTATTTATCATTTATTAAATGATTTGAATTGTCAACAACAACAGCTGCTGTTGTTCTCAAACTAACGTGCTTCTGTGTGAAAATTTAAATCATCAACTATGACAGCTGCTGCTGATCTAAAAAAAGTATATGGCTTACGATCGTAGTTCTGGCTTCATAGATGGAAGACGTTTTTTCAAGCTCATCTGTCACAAAGTCAACCGTAAAACCCAAGTTATTGCTCAGAATAATATGAAACAGTGAAAAACTAAGAGCATAGAAAGCAGATCCCAACTCTCTATAGAAGAGATATAGCAAATATAATAATTCAAAAAGTTGATCATTTGGTCAACTCATCAATGTTCACCCAGGAAACTTATATGAAAAGTTAACCTCACAAAGAGGGTAGAAAGGACACATCCTGTGCTTATCTCACAAAAGAATTGGTAATCGTCCTCTTTTAGCCAGAGTTGCTCTTCGTGCAAGAAGGTGAAATTTGGTTTCATATAAATTCTCATACAAAACATCACATAGAAAAATGCATAGAAACATACAGAGTACAGGTTATGAAACAAACAGCATTGCTTCTTACATGATCTATTTATCCAAATCCCAAGTATATTTTCTAATCAACTTACACTACATACTTTTTAAAGATTAAACAAATAAAATCCTTACCTTTATACGTAAGTCCATAGAGATAACTATACATTTTGCGTGTTGCTTTCTGCAGAGGAAAATAAATACGACAAAATAGTTCCAGAGCTCCTCAAAAAAAGCAGTGTAGATATTACAAGAAATTATTAAATTAGAGTGTCAATATGGATTTGAATAGGGTAACTGGAAAAAGAAGATTTAGAAAAAATATACATTTTTATGGCTGAATATGAGGATTGCTGAAGAAAAGTTATGCAATCCTTTCTATATGTCAGCTAAAACTATCAGGAAACACCTGCAATTTCAGTTATCTTGTTTCCTACTCAACATCATGGAACAATGCACTGTCTGGCAAATGCACAGAGGAACTTTGAAATGGTGAGGCACACTTTAAACAATGGTCTAGTATTGAATTTCAAGAAGCCAAGAATAAATCAGTAATGATTGTTTGCAGGTGGTTTAAGATGTGTACTGTGTCAGTGCAGAATCTGTTTTAGTCTTTTTTTCTTTTCATTTTTACAATGATAATTATTATTTTTCAGCTTTCTCCTTCTATGATCCTCCATCTATATTTTCATGTTCAGTCCTTAATAAGGTAAAACCATTAACATTTCCTCTGTAAAGCATTCTTCATTCACTTTCTTTAAACATTTAAATAGTATGCATAAATTCTAATTTTAAAACAATACATTTTCTTCAGATAAGTGGCCAACTATTCTAGATGTACAATCAGCTTGAAAATGTTCCTAAGGCCAGTATATTTGCAATGCTCATTGGCTATGGATGACATAATTAATGATTAATGCAATACAATTATGTTAATTTGCGTGAAAAGTGAACCGTTATTTTTATTATCAAACTCCCATCCAAGTATGGAGTTGACTTTGTTTTCCGACCATACCAAGAAGATGAAGAATCCTCACCAAATTGACATTGACAAATAGCATTGATATGAAGAAAATGTTGATTTATATTAGTGGTATTACAGGACAATTTTCCTACATAGAAGGGAATAACACTTTTGTTCACAACAAAGGTCAAATACAAGAACAGAATACACCAGCTTGAAGTATCACCTTCTTATCTTCAGATATCTAGGAGTACGGAGGTTTACATTCTGTTCCACCATTTTGTTCAGTACCCAAGCTGATCAACAGATGGTGGAGTAGTTCAAAGTGAAAGAAAAAGATATGTGCCTAAAGATTTGAGAGAAAATGGTGGTGGTGATGGTGATGGTGGTGTTGATGATGATTCTACTTCTATTACTACTACTACTACATTTATAAAAAGCACCCTTTCTTGGAAGCCTCAAAATACCAAAGTCCCTCCTCAACAAAAGCACTGGAAAACCTGTTCAATCATTGCAGTAAAGTACAAGGCTTGTTAATGAAGAGTATCAATGTAAGGTCAATATTTAAAGAAAATGCAACTTGTTAATAAAGCTATCTACATAACATAAGGGCACAAGTATCTGTTTACCAAGTTCAGGTAAGTCTGAAAGTCTCGAAAGTTTTTATTTCTATTTAAAACTTGATAATACTTTAATGTTCTAGATGACGAAGAGTGATTGATTACAAAGAATTAGAATCCAGGATAGAGAATTTGACTCTTTATCTTTCATCGAACATAGAGTGATTAAAAGCTATAGACAATCCTCAACAATACCTCACAATTTGAATAGTTAATTTGCATTTCTTTTTTAAGTAATTTGGAGCTACTTAGTATTACGCATTGCAATACCTTAAAGATTAAATTGAAGTACAAACTTTTCAAGACAGAAACCTGGTAAAGGTTATACGTGAATGAGAGATTTTATGATGCACTGACAACTGTAAAGTCTATTAGTTAAAACTCTTTCCAAGGACTAATTATGACGAGGCATTTTCTGTATACCTTAATACACAAAGTAGGATTGTATTAAAAAGAAACTACATTCCCAAACCTGAGCTTGTGCATGAAATCAGTAGCTTTTTTCAACATACTAGAATTAGAGTACTATCTTTAATTTATAGTCTATTTATGTTGACATTTTTTTTTGCACGGTATTGTTAGCCTCTGCTTTTTATTTCGTTTGGTATGCATTACAATCTGGTAAATGTGTTATTATCGATTTGTGTGATGAGTCAAGTTGCAGTTAGTGAGTCAAAAGCAGGCTAAAGGCTGAGATGGTAGAAGGAGGGAAAGACGTCACAAGGAACCACGGTAGAAAAGGCAAAACAAGACAATGAACACAAGGGAAACTATTAAATGCAACATTAATAAAAATAATAATCATTATAAATGAATAAATAAATGTGATATGAAGTGAAACTAAAAAAGCATTCCGTACTGTACATAAAACTAGGCTAAATGCAGCATGTTGATGGAAATATTTTGCTGTTCATAAAGGGCCTTGAGTTACTTGTTGCTATCTGCATTAGAATCGTTATCAGAATTTTACAATTATTCAGCATACTTGCATGTATGACCGTTACACTTTTTTACCTGGGATCAGAGTGTAGTATCTGCCTGATCAGTGGCCCTTCAGGGCCGGAATCTGTCATGCTTTGACCAAGAATCCAACATAAAAATATTGAAGGGGCAGGGGGTGAGAAAAGCGTGAAAGAATATGTGAAGGAGGAAAGTTAGGAGATATGAGACCTAGAAAAAAAATGAAATGAAAACTAGGTGAAAAGAAAAAATAAGTATAAATACATGTATATATATATAGAGAGAGAGAAAGACAAGGGATTGAGACAAAATAAAGGCATAGAGAGAAAATAAGTGAAAGATTGAAAGGCGGGTCAGGATGGAAAGACGTCTAAATTGTGATACATCAAAATTCTCCATTGAGAGATAGAGCAAGAGAAAGATGAAAAAGAGGATGCAGTAGAGAAAAATCTGTGCATTCCTTATTCCTTTTCCACACATCAAACTAATTCATGCCTGTATAAAAAAAAAAGATAAGAAGGGATAAGGGAAAGCATGAAAAGATGCAGGCAAATGGTGAGAGAAGAGCAGAGGTATGGGATAATGGATAATCTTACTCAGTGAGATGCACAGGCTTTCAAAAGAGCAGGAGCTCATTCAAGAAAAGGGTACTCTCCTATTTAGTGTAGCAGTTCCCAACCAGGGTCCCAAAAAGGTTTTACTAGGGGTCCATGGGTAGACTTTTCAAAAGCGTGGTTACTTCTGCTACTACTTCTACCGACATAAAATACTATAACATTATGTTCTACTTGTAGAATCTATGACTGGAAACCAAGTGCTGATGAAGTGTCTTCTATCATAATACATTTTTTGAATTTTGACTAAAAGGGAACTTTTGATAATAAGAAGGAAAAGGGCAGGGGTTCAAGCACCCCAAGCCATTCCCCTGTGCAAGTTCATGATCTTATTTATCAACACCAGCGGAATTTCCAAGGGTGCAACTACTTTATTATTAATCTTTGTTAACTATTTTTGTTAATTTGCCAGATAAACATTTAGAAAAGCCGTTAATTAGTCAAGGAACAGAAAAAAGTATTATCATTTATTTTTGACTAGTATTTCTTTCATCTCAATTATTGTTGCTTTTTATTGCAATTCCCAGATTATTAGTAAGCAGCAAGACTCAAACTAACGTTTGTTATCATTTGGAGGCCACTGGATGTAGACATCCAAATCTAACCATATAGTCATTCTTTACTTTACTTGGATGCCTAATATACCGTCATCTTTATTTAGATATCCTAGAAGTATAAGTAGGAATATTATATTGATTTTCTTAGATGAAGCTTATTCTTTATTTCTGATCCACACTGCTTATCAATGATTGTAGAATGACAATCTTAAAAATGCAATGAAAAGCAAAAACAAATCCATCACAGCCTACCTCATGATGAACATCAGGAAAATATAGGAATCAGAATAGTAACCTAAGATTTGCCAAAGAACTTCATGATCACCAAATAATGCTAGATGAACTGAATGAAGAAAGTAGGTCTTCACATGAACTTCAACAAAAGAATGTCATATAGAACAAATATGTGAAGGACAAAGAAACAACTATCGAAATTGAAGAGCAGAAGAAAATAGACCACTACATCTACCAAGCAAAACAAATCTCCATGAAATCCTCAAGAAAAAAGGAATCAGATGAAGAATCACAAGCTTCCGGTAGAGTAAGCTTAACCTTCAAAAACAAGAAAATTCTTTTAGTCCTAAAAGGAAGGGTCTATAACCAATGTATCCTCCCGATTGTCGCCAATAAAGCTGAAATATGGAATCTAACCAAAAGATTGACCCTCAAACTGAGAACCATGCAACCTGCACATGAGAGAATCATGCTCAACATCCACATGGATAGATCACAAGACAGCACAGTATATTAGAGAAAAAACAGGAGCCAAGATAGAAAGGCCTGGTGAATCTTAACAATGAACACTAAATGGGTTTTTAGAGGGAGGTCTATTTGCAACGTAAATTTTTGCTTAATGGATACTTCAGTTTGTATCCAGCAGCGTTCAAACTTGTTTTTTGGATAATTCAGATTCTTTTAGTGATTACTACCCAATAAAAGACAAGAGAAGTAAATTATTCATTGATTACCCCTTTTTCAAATTTTTCAAGTGATCACCCCCAACACGGCATGCAGCCAAAAGATGTTGGTAATGTGATGTTTTCCATTCAGTGAATAGATGGACCTGTTTATTGTTGTTTTGCTCACAAACGAAGACAGAGAAAGAGTTTGTATAATTCATAAAGAGTGAAAGTAAAATTTTAATTAAAATCAAATATTGAATTGAGTATCAAATTAATGAGATTAAAGATTTGAGAAGGATACGCAGTCAATCTTTAAAAAATACCTTTCCAGTGGTCAGACTGCGGTAGAATTATGATATATTATCAAGCATACTTGATACTTGTCTATTGTCAATAACAAATGAGTAATTGGCATTATAAGCTTCTAGTGGCTATCTCAAAAATCATACACATGGAACCATTGAAAAATTGGCAAAATATTTTTTTGACAGTACTTATATTAAAGATTAATAAAAACTTTACTCCATACCTCTAATAAAATGATCCCACGAGGTTACGAATCGGCCTACACTAGATGACATGCACACAAATATTTATTTTATAAAGATAAAGATGGTTCAGAATTTTCCCTCTTTCAGACATGATTCATTACGTGTTATTAAACATCAACAAATTCAGTCATAGTACAACTTCACATTGATTCCATCATACCACTTGATGTCTTTGAAAATATTTTACATCAAAAGTAGGACAAATTAATCAAAATCTTTCTAAAAAAAAGCACTGATTTCAAGGAAAACAGACCTAGAAAAATAAAATTGAAAAAATCCAAGTCAAGGCCATATGAAGTACAAAAAAAAGAAGAGAATTATCTGTATTCCTGAATACAAAAATAAAAAAACATCTGTTTAGTCGTTATTCAAATCTAAGAAAAAAGTCCCGTTAATAATTTCTGCATCAACTCATGTTCCGAAGTTAATCTAGCCCGGCTGTAGAATCTAATCTTTAGACAGCTTCATTACTTTAGAATCGTTCCAAATGAATGTGGCTAACAATCACATATGCATTCTTTTCTGTATGAGTTAATAGTTTGGTTTTGCAAATGAAGATTTTGGGTGAGTTCTCCATGACTATAGGAACTTGATAGAGCTTGAAATGGAATAGGGAACTAAAATGTGTTTAGAAGTTCAGTGAGCTTTCTATAGATTTGTAAAGTAGTCCCTCAAATTTGGGGGGGAATCAAGTCGCAGAGCCCCATGAAATTGAAATACAAAAAAAAACTTTTGACACCCTCCCCAACTCACACACTTTGCCGTGTATACATGCAGTTACAAAGCTGCACACAATCAAACACAAACGACTAACTAATGTAACTATACAGAATGATGATCATTTAATGATTTATTTAGTCGATTGGGGGAATAGAAAGAAAAAATAAATAACAAATAAGAAATTAAGATGTTTTGCTTACAAATAGCCAGACTCATGGACTTCATTGAAATACTTACCGGAAATAGAAACCTTACAAAAAAAAATGTCGAAATCGTATGAAATTAAATTTTATTGTCAGAATCTTGTGGCATTAGTAAAAAGAAGGATTGGAAAAAAACTGGAGAAAAAATTTCTGTGCATACCTAAAAGAACTGGGGATATTTTTGAATATAAATAGTGTAAATGTTGCAACATAATATAAAGTTTCTTGTATACAAACTTTACAATGTCCCAAAATTTACTCTGTCTATATTAAAAAATAATCCAAAAAATCTTTTTCTTTTCTTGATAAAAAAAGCGAACGATCGAATCTTCCAAGTCTGCGAAATTGGAGAGATTACTGTACTTAAAAATGTACCAGTATCAATAGTTATTCTGTTTATATACCTGTAAGGGAGATGTATACCTGCAAAATGCGTTTGTATAACTAAATTGAATACCCATCCTAACATGTGTAGTAAATTGCTGTAATAAAAAAGAATTGATAAAGTAAATAGAGGGAATCAGATAGTTTTCAATTTGATTCATTTTAAAATAGTGGTTTAATACTAAAATCTAAAAAAGAGGGGGGCTAATGTTGAGTTGGGCGACACTTACTTAAAAAATAAATGGGTGAAATTTCAAATTGATACATAGAAGTTGCAGTTGTGTTTTTTAAAATCAATCCAGACATTTCAAAGTTTTGTTAAATTTCAGTTTAACTTTAAAGTTAGAATAAATTCAAGTTGATTCAAAGTTTAAGTTGAAATTACAGAGAGACCAAATTAAATGAGAAATCATAAAAGATTATTTTTTCTAGAACTTACATGAAATTTTTTCTAAATTCCAAATTTTTTATACTAATCTATTCTAATCAATTTATTCAAAATTTGTGAAAATAATTTCAGATATGTTTGATTTAATTTAAAATCATTTTTAATTTGATTTTAGTTTACATAAAAAAATGTTTTAAAAACAACAAGAACTTTCAGATATTTTCAATTTATCATTAAATCAATTAGGACATTATTTAATTTTGAATAATGGAGGTTTTGTTATTCTAGATAATATGATAATAATTTTCTGGTAATCTATTCGGTGACCCTGCAACTATACCACAGAAAAAAGTTTAATCTACTTGTAATTACTTCTTTTCAAAAGTCATTTATAACTGTGATGTAAATGATTGGCTAGTTATTTGAATCAAACATAGTGATCTCTCTGCTGATTCTTGTATTTCAAGTTTTATCATTTCCGATACAACCCTCCAGAATTTGTATATCAATCTATAAATGCAAAAATATCATGATCTATATTTCAATATTTCTTGTCAGATATTGAAAAATTATTTATCATAAAATTTATCAAATATCTTGATAAGGATAACTTGTATTTAAAAGTGATATTTAATTTCAAGTAATACTCAATAATTTTGTTCTAAATTTCTGAAATGAAGACTCATCGTTATTATTCAATGATTTACTATGATTTAGGTAACTAGCTCTACGGGGGGGGGGGGCGTATGCCAGTATATATATATATATATATATATATATATATATATATGTATGTGTGTCTGTGTGTGTATGCACACATGCATGCATACACGTTTTTATGGCTATGGCTTTAAAATAAATAGAACTTTTATTCTGCAAAGAATTTAGAGTAAAGAACACCTGAAGTTCACAACTTTTTCTATCATAATTATTCTTCAGTAATTACTGTAATTACAGATTGCTCGTTATTTAGGTCAACTGAATTTCAGAAGCAAATTGAAGAATTGAAAACATAACGCTTTCAATTCTGTAATGAAAATTTGCGACGGCTTATCTTGTAAACTTTGCGACGGCTAATGGATTCAAAATCATGAACACCTTCTTCAAGAAGGGACCCAGTAGGAAATGGACTTGGAGGAGCCCCAATCACGAAACAAGAAACGAAATAGATTACATCCTAACGGACAAAAACGATATCGTCAAGGACATCCAAGTCCTAAATCAAGTCAATGTAGGCAGCGACCACAGAATGGTACGATGTAAAGTACAAATAAACACCAATAAAGAACGCAGGAAAATGTTCCATACAAAACCGCAGCCTCTAAACATACCAAAAGAGCACGTTCAATCTTTCAAGCTCGAATTGAAGAACAGATTCAGAATTCTTACTGAACAAGACAGCACCAACATCAACGAACTAAGCAGCAAAATGACAACGTCAATAATTGAAGTAGCCTCTACATTCAAGCCAATGGGCAAACAACCCATTAGCAAAATCTCGGATGAGACTAAAAATCTCATGGAAAAACGCAGAAACCTCAAGCCACCGACAACAACGAGGGAGAAAATTGAAGAGGCTGAACTAAACAAATTAATCAAGAAGAAACGAAGAGAAGACAGAAGGAGATACACAACGGCAGTCATTGAATCAACTCTTGAAAAAGGTCGGGGCTTCAAAGCTATAAACAAACTCCTCAACTCGGGACGAAGGCAAATAACTAGCATACTCGAGGAAAATGGAAACCTAACAACAGACAGAGACAGGATTGTCGAACGCGCCAAAGAATTCTACCAAAAACTTTATTCGTCCAAACAAGGACTGCAAAACAATGAGCAAGATACGCAAGACACGGGCAAACAACTAGAGGACTTCCCAAAAGTAACCCCGTGGGAGGTGAAGGAAGCCATTAAACAGACAAAGAAAGGAACTGCCCCTGGACCAGACAACATCACCATCGACCTACTCCGAAAAGCAGGTAAAACCATCAATAGGAAACTGGCCGTCCTCTTCAACCTGTGTCTAAAACACAGTAAAGTCCCAGACGATTGGAATACTGCTATAATAATGCTATTATATAAAAAAGGAAACCCGAAAGACCTCAACAACTATAGGCCTATAAGCCTACTCAACTGTGTATATAAACTTTTCACAAAGATCATCACCAACCGAATCACAAAAACACTCGATGAAAACCAGCCACGTGAACAGGCTGGCTTTAGAAGAAGCTACTCGACCATGGACCACCTGCACTCGATAAATCAACTGAAAGAAAAAGCAGCAGAATATAGACTACCACTTGCCGTAGCATTTATCGACTTCAAAAAGGCGTTCGACTCAGTAGAAATCCCTAAGGTCATGGAGGCCATCAGTCGGCAAGGTGTAGATCCAGTATATGTTGAAGTGTTGAAACATATATACAATCACGGCAGCTCATTTATCAGGCTACATAAAGACTCGGACCCCTTCCAGCTCCAGAAAGGAGTAAGACAAGGTGATACCAGCTCACCTAAACTCTTCACAGCCTGCCTCGAGATGATCTTCAGAAGGCTAGACTGGGAGAGTAAAGGAATTAAAATAGACGGCGAGTATCTGAGCAACCTCAGATTCGCAGACGACATAGCCCTTTTTGCAGAGAACCTACACGACCTCCAACTAATGATAGATGAACTAAATGAGGAGAGCAAGAAAGTCGGCCTGCACATGAACTTCAGCAAGACGAAGATCATGTGCAACAACCACATTGGAGATAAGAACACTAAGATCGAAATCGAGGACACAGAACTCGAGAAAGTAGACCACTACATCTACCTAGGGCAACGAATCTCCATGAGACCCTCAAAAGAAGAAGAAATCAAGCGAAGAATCACACTAGGATGGCAAGCCTTTGGCAGAGCTAGCTCAACCTTCAAAAATAATAAGATCCCATTAATCCTAAAGAGAAGGGTGTATAACCAATGCATCCTCCCAATAGTCACTTATGGAGCTGAAACATGGAACTTAACCAAGAAACAGACCCGTAAGCTGAGAACCATGCAACGTGCACATGAAAGAATAATGCTGGGCCTCACATGGAGAGACCACAAAACAGCACAACACATCCGGGAAAAGACAAGAGTTAGAGACATCATAGAAGCCATAAAAAATCTCAAATGGCGGTGGGCTGGCCATGTTGCAAGAATGGCTGACAATCGATGGACATCACGACTCACAACATGGATTCCCCGAGACCATATGCGCAACCGAGGCCGGCAAAATATTAGATGGAGAGATGAACTAGACAGGTTCAGGAAGTACTGGCTCCGTGACGCCCATGATAGAGAAGTGTGGCAAATCCTGGGGAAGGTCTATGTCCAACGACGGACGCTAAAAGACTGATGATGATGATGACAAACACTCAGATTTGTGATTTAGCACTGGGCAGGGAAACAAACTTAGTTTTTGGCTTTACAAACATTTGTATCAGTAGTTGGTTAAATCTGTCTTCAACATGCAACGTTCCAATCAAGTTTTACCTTCCTTTGTATTCTCAAATCTTTTTTTTTTAGAATTTGGAAATAAAGAAACACTGAAAGTAACTTTCATGCTAGGTGGAAGTCCTGGATCCGATCAGTCCTTCAACTTGTACACTGATCCTTTCAAGTTGTTTTTATGGGATGAGATAATAAGCTCAACCTGCAACTTTTTTGCTATTTTTACCCATAGCTGGAGGAAGGGTTGGATTCTATTCCTGGTTTCGAATTCAGAGTTGCCCCTCTCCTACACTGGTTGCCATCCAATGCTAATTATCTGCTCTGCTATTTTACCCACAGTTTGGGAGAAGAATGTATCAGCCAGAATTTAAACTTGTCTTACCAATTCCATTTTCCGTACTGGTAACCATTATGTCACACTGACCTCTATTGTAGCAAGTAAATGTAATTAACTGGACTAAACATAATATTCAGGATAAATCATCCAGCAACTGTTACATAAATGGTACGTTTGTTTCTCAGAATCCAAACTGAGAAACATCAAAATTTTTTCAAGAAATCTGATATGCAGGAAGTCCCCAAATTAAGAACATCCAACTTACAGAAAATTCGTATTCATGAACAGACTACCACAAAGAAAGGTTGCCAATGAGATTTGACTGATTTTTTTCCGATTTAGCCAATACAAATCTACAATTAAATCTGGTAAGTTTAATAAAAGTACAATTTTTAGTAAAGAATTGCTCTGGAGTTGTAGTATAAAGTTATCTTATTTGATAAGTGAGCTTTGAACATCACTATATAGAAGCAGCTAAGTTCAATGACTGTAGCAGCCTTGTTTTCTTCAATTGTTTATTCTATCTATGTTGTCTAGGGCAAGTGATACATCAACCATGTAATGACAGGAGATCATTTCAAATAAGTTTCTGTACAATAAAACGCAATTTATAATCATTCTATCTGATCATTTATATCCATGTATATATATATATATATATATATATATATATATATATATATGTATAACAACCATAAAATATTTTCAGGCAGTCCGACAACTGGAACAGGGTACATGACTTCAGAGGTTACAGACATTTTTTACCATTAAAGTGATTGACACAGTTTCACTAATCAGCTACATTTAGCAGATTATTGTTTTCACTTACTTTGAAAACCATCAACAAACCGATTAGTTTCTGCTAAATAAAGTTTAACAGTCAAAAACATCTGTTAAGCCTGAAATCATATGGCGTATTCTAATTGTTCAGACTGCCTAAAAATATTTTACAGTCGCTAAAAATATTTTTCAATGTTTTGTGGCACTAAACTGAAACAACTATTTTTAATTTCATCCATAAACAAACCCCTATGTCATGGTTGATGAAAGTTAGGGAAAAAAATCTGTTCATATTTTGTATCATTTCCTATCATCTGAGTATATTATTTTGTCTTATTTACTAATAAACCAATATTTTTATGCATAAGATGTAGCAATACATATTACACACTCAGCCGACTGGGCCTGAAATGAAGAAATGAGTCAATTGATAATTGATAAGGATCATGTAAAAATACTTGCAAATTTTGTCTTAAATGAAACAGGGATTTTAAATATATTTCTAACTTCACTTGAAATATTTTGAGGATTTGGACGAACAGGTAAATGCCGATACATGTTTATTCCTGTCTTTTGCAAGCAGCAATAGTCAGTCTGGAACACTATTTGCTGGCTACAAGTAGATACAAGATGTTGCAGTCTTACAGTGCCCTGTCAATGTATTTCATCATGAGCATATTTTTGACAGTTCACGGAGTCTACAAATTTTTTAAAAGGAAAGTGGAGACGTTTTAGTTTTGCCTGGGGATGTTGAGACTGTTGAGAAACCTGCAGTGGCTGTGGATGAAGCGGAGGTTGCTCAGGCTGAGGACTAGGTCTGTCACGACTAGCCGATGACCTCACCTGGAGGATTACTTTATCTTCAAGGTATAAGAGAAATTCCAACCTCTTACTACTGGTGCATCTCGTGCCAGCCCAAAGAGACCACAATCAAGAGACATACATTGAGCATCTACAAGTTCCTCACATGTCAATAGGAACAACCCAGCACATGTCATCCAGTTTGAAGAGAGGATCAAGGCCGGCTCTTCCCGTGGGAAATACAGGCAATCTTCTAGTAGCAGTAATAATAGCAGGAGCAGCAACCAGTCGTCGCAGCCACCTGTAAAGAAAATACGCTAGCTCATCATTGGCGAGGCATTTGGCCAATCAGCTGCTGGCACTGGTGTTTGTCAGTCTGTGATGGACACATACATTGTCGACCTGTTCGTCTACAATATGTTACCGCTACCTGTATCAGAGTCCCCCCCCACTTTTGTCGGCCTGATCAAGACACTGTACCCCAGAAAGACGTTGACATCTTGCTGCACTCTGGCAAGGGGATCCTGGCCTACCATACATAGCTGGAAGAGTATCTTATAATGTATTTAAAATTCATAGAAGTTTATTAAAATATTATTAATGGTATTACATTTTTTTTTTCATTTTTTTGTGCAAGGCATTTAGAAGTACATTAGGAGTTTGTATCATTGTGGCAGTTTGTATCAGTATGTTTCAGCATGGTGGGGACAAAGAAAGTTGGTACCATCAATAATCCCACCCCCATGATCTAATTATAACCAAATATATACTTTGATATACCCTTCATTTTTCTAACCATTTATTATTATTGAGGATTTCTGATTTCAGTTATCAAAATTAATCGGTATAGATAGACAGTCATTCTCATTTATAGTTTATATATTTTCAATTTTACAACTTATATCTCTTTACAATTTATATCATTTTAATAACAGATTGCTGAAAGATGTCCCCTGAGTGGCAATTGTCATGGACAGCTGGTTGGTCCACAAGAGATCCTACCTGGGGTTGACAGCACAAGACAGCACACCATCCTAGCTCGCTCTCAGCTTGGAAGGCCTGCTTTCAATCCTGACATAGGGGCATCAAGGATGTAAACCTTGACATGGATCTCAAGGTCACAAGATGATGATGCAAATGAAGCCTCGGACTACCACTGATGCTAAGGTAGGCTTCCTGAAGGAGTATGCCCAAGAGATGTTCCATGTTGCTAAGGCCCTATATAAGATCCAGGGGTACAACCAGGACTTTCCCAGGAGCTTTCTGCCAACAGAAGTGACTATCAGCATGACGCTGAAGGAAGCCTGTAATGCAATCCTCTGGTAGAAGCAATACTGTCAGGCATTACAAAAAGGTTTGGGCCCATTCTAGAAGACCAGGTTTCATTTGTTCTCGCTGGAGAAGTATAATCACAGGGTAATGAAAGCCATAGACCTTTATGAGATCAGTAAGGAGGGCAAAAGCACCACCAGGAATGAGGATGAGCAAGATGACTTCTTCAGTAACATCATTCAACCCCAGGAGAGCAGGAGCGACCCAAGTCCAAGGTACAGAACTTGGTGAAGATGAGGCTGAAGGCTAGCTCAAAGTAGGTAATGATTGAAGTCACTTTCTTAAATGAGCTAGTGTTGATCAACCTGTTCATCAAGTACAACAAAGCTATCCCATCCCGTGCTGCAGATGAGCACCTGTTCTCCATAGACAAGGAGAGAGCCACCCTTTCAGATGCCAACTCTGAGAGGTTGATGTTCATGAAGGGCAACCAACTTCAGGTCAAAGTGATGGAGAAGGAGCAGGAGGCAATGCCAGAATGAATGCATAGAATGAATTAATAATGTTATTCTTCATATCTATTTTTATTTCTTAATAATTTTGATTGCGTAATACTTTTTGTACTGTAAACGAACTGCATGTTGAATGTAAACTAATGTTTGATTTCATTTATTCATTAATCATTCATTTACCACTTGACCATCATCTGATATTTTTGGGAAGTTCTATGTCTATACTACAACAAATCAAAATTTCAGCTCTCTAGTTCTATTTTCAAGAGTTTTAGAGCAAAAACAAACCAAAGCTAAATTCATGTAATACAAGTCAGTGGTTATTCTCGTTTCCTGCTAAATTTTTATTGGTTTATCAGTTTAGCCTGATCAAAGTTAAATTAGCTGTTTCCACCACTATATATATATATATATATATATATATATATATATATATGTATATATATATATATATATATATATATATATATATGCATGTGTGTGTGTATATTTTCAGCTACAAAGTTAGCAGGAATGAAAGATCTAGCCGCTTTTGACCATTTTTAAAGACAATTTTGCAAACCACACATGGGAACACAGTCACAAAGCCTATTCTTATTTTTCAAAAACGAGTGAGACAATGGGTCTCAATAATGAAGAATGCACTACTTTGTGACATCAAAACATTGTGCGTCTTCAGTAGTGTGTGTTCAAAATATAATTACACCATCAGTATTTCAAGTCAGATCATCTTAGCTGTAAATGCTGTGTTGTGTGTGTGTGTGTGTGTGTATTATCATGTTTTGAATGTTTGTAACTTTGTAACTTTGTACTTACTGTACCCTCTTAACCATGCCTCCAAAGCATAAAGCAGATGCAAGTGATTGTGAGAAGAGAAGAAAAAAGATCATGACTGAACGCTCGTTCAACATAAACAATCCAAACAGCATAGAGATAAAGCTACTTGTACACGATAATATTATGATTGTTACTATTTTTATTGTTCTTGTTTTTTTAATGGGTTTTTGTACATAAAAAAGCTAAAATATATACTATATACTAAGAAAAACATTTGACTGATGCTCGATACAAGTAGTACTTTCATGAAAATCCAACTTATACAGATCTAGAAACCGAACTTGTCCCTAACCTGGGGACTTCTTGGATAGACATATTGGGGTGGGACCTGGATAGACATATTGGGGTGGGAACAGACTCCTATATTCTTGTAGACTTTTTGAGATCTCGAATTTAAGACTTGAAATTAACCTGTAATGAATTTTTTAAAAAAATGTCAGGATAAGATTCAAAAACATTTGCTTCAACTCTGTCAGAGGTTGGTGGACATCGGTGACGATATAATCAACAACCAGGAAAACATTCTCAATATTGAGGAAAATACGTGGGAGTAGGTCAAGTGCCAACTACAAGCCAAAGAGATTGGTCTCCTAGCAACAGTAGACATGAGCAAATTCTGATTGGTCAATATATCAGAGTTTCCCATTAGCCATGAACTGGAGAAAGTAAGGATGAAAAAAGAAGCAAAGAAAAATTTTAAAAAAAGAATGTCTCCTGGCACTCTTAAACAAGAAGAGAATTCCATTTGTCAATATATCCATATTGACAAATAGGACAGCGCAAACTGAGAACTTATTCAGATCATATTGAAAAAAAAAATGGGATGTCAACAGCAGGAGATAAGATATTTCCAAGCAAGAAATAAAATATGCAAATCCAAGTATAATGATGCAGTGGACGAGTATTGCAATTAAACTGGATTGATGAGATTCAATAATATAATTCAGCCAAGAGAAAACTTCTAAAACAGGGTTTAAGAAATAAAAGAAAATCAATCATAACTAGAACTTACCATCCTAATCAATAATTGGACAACCATAGCATTGAAATTTGAAGTCAAGTTAAAGAAATTCCATTGAAGAATAAATATGGTCAGAAAATATTGTACTTATGACATCACTGGTGTCTACCACTGGAAATACATCTAAAACAGAGTAAAAAAAATATCCAGAAATATCTGGAGAATCTAGATGTTATTAATGAACCTGTCAAAATGAGGCATAATAAAGCTTTTTTTTCTAAAATCAAATAAAAACATTTTCAGAAAGAGTCTAGTGGAGTACTGATGCCAATTTTCAAGTCTATCAACAAAACGGTATAGCCAGGAAAGCATGAACACATAAGCTCATAGAGAAATACACGCACATATAAAATGGATAGAATCCTCGCCATCTTTGAAGGCTACAGTTGTTCAACTTGTAATGTACATAAAAAAATCTATCAAATTTATATTCTAAAGTATCTTTCTCTGTTTATAATCATACACTTTTAAAATCAATGATATCTACATGCAATAGGTACAAATATTATTGATTCTAACCATAACATATACTTGTAAATTATGCAGTACCCAGAAAGTCCCAATACATGAGTCAGCAGATGATTTTTGCTCATAAAATATGTGATATATTTGTAGTATGTTGTAATTAGCAGAAAATAGACTGAGGGACAGGATAATTTTAATCCTTTACAGGCAATCAAAGCCTGTTGCAAGTACTAACAAATTTGAAAATTGCATACCTCTCAAAACTCATATGCATATACACATGAATACACATGAAGAAGAGGGAAAACTTAACAACATATCAATGGCAAATAAACAGATTGTTCTCATATTATCAGTATAGTAATAAATATTTCACTAACTTCTTTAAATCTAACGTCCAGTTCAAACTGGACTCAAAGAATTTAGGTCAGAGTAACTGACTCACAAACTGAGAAGCATGCAACACGCACATGAAGGAATCATGCTCAACCTCATATGGAGAGATCACAAGACAGCCCAGTATATCAGGAAGATAATGAGAGTCAAAGACATCATAGAATCTATTAGAAAACTTAAATGGCAATGGGCAGGCCATGTTGCAAGAATGATAGACAACCGATGGACATCATGACTCACAACATGGATCCCCAGAGATCACATGCAAAACCGAGGCCAACAGAATACAAGATGGAGAGATGAACTACATAAATTTAGAAAAATACTGGCTCCACAACACCCACAATAGAGAAGTGTGGCAAATCCTGGGGAAGGTCTATGTCCGGCGACGGACGTTGAAAGACTGATGATGATGATGATGATGATGATGATGATGGTGGTGGTGGTGGTGGTGGTGGTGGTGATGGTGATGATGATGATGATGATGATAAACATTCATTGCCATTATTTCTACATCATAACTTTTAAAGTACGATGAATTCACGGTCTTAAGAACTAAGATACACATTGCTAGAATCTATAAGATTTTAATTATCACAGGTTCATGGACAAGAAAATTTTGATCCCGCAGCAGGTGTTTAAAATGCCATTTTAAAAAACGATCTAATAGTTATGGATTCCACAATATCAAAGGGATATAGATATTTTATTTTATTCATTTTATAAGATAAAGTATTATAAATCATTATTGTTAATTTTTTACAACTATTTACTGTTATCCTAATCAAAAAGCAACAACTTTTGGGATGAAGCTGAACAGTAGCAAGAGATTGTTAATAATGATTACAGTACTTCATCAAATAAAATATAATTGGATTATCGATACCAAAGTACCAGCTAATGACAAACATGGCGCAGAGTGGAATGGAATAGGGAATGGGTTTATGGGTTTGATTTGTATTCGCGCTTGCCACTAAGCTCCAGTACCTCAGTATTAAGAGCGTTCTCATGATGAGTGAGCAACCCTCCAGTATAGAGGTTTGTGGGTTTGATTCTTTATTTTCTTTTTAATTACAATTCATGCTGTTAATCTATTTACTCATTGCTGAAGAGATGTTAGCTTGAGTTAACTTGTCATAAAAAGCAACAACGATTAAGATGAAGGTAAACAGGATAAACATATCTAGAACAGTGTAAAGGCACTTGCTGATAGAGCTGTGACCCAAGCATAATAATAATGTCTGACAGGTCTGTTTCCAAAATTTTGTATTTGAACTATTCTATGTGAAAGAAGATCTTTTTCAAACCTGTCAGTTTTGTACACATGAAGTCCAAGATATTCCCAAGAAAAAAAGAGTTAAAGATGAGAAGAGTTTGAGGTTTTTTTGTTTGTGATGATAAAATGAAATAGCAACTCACCAATCAAATGTCTGGCTTGAATCTTGGGAGAGGCATTGTTGGCAAAAAACAGAAGCATCGTAATTCTAAATGTATCATAACAACGGCCAACAGTAGACCTGAAAACAATGAAGAGAGATGACAATAAATAAGAGAACAAGATAAAGTGAACAAATTTACATCTTATAAATAGCTCAAGTAGATAAATAAAAAATAACTCAAACATGATATTAATGTATTATTGTAATCATTATTATTATTTATCGAAACAACTTTTAAAATTTCCAATTTGAATAACCCAAAGATTAGAAATAATTTTAATAATTTGAATGTAATTTCCATTTACAATTTCAATTTTTAAAAGCAGTAATATTGATAAGCTCAAAATCTTTCACCAGGAAAACAACCTTATTTTGAAAATAGAAGATTTTGAAATTTTTTCCTGTGTCTGCTAGAAGGAAAAAAGCCCAAATTTTTGTCCAAAAAAGATGGGCAATACCAATTTTGAAGTTTTTAAAAAAAATCAAAATTCTAGATTTAAATTATTAAAATCATTTGTAATTTATTCAAATCAAACCTTTCAGAAGTAATTTTGATAAAAATTCTTTTGAATAAAGTTGTTTTGATAAAAAAGTCATTTTGATGAAATGTTGTTTTGATGAAATTCCATTCATAGCACTGGCAGATCAAGAGTTGGGTCTTTTGTTCTTTAAAAATATCCAGATGAATGAAAAATTACACTAAGAAGATCAAGTATTTTTGAAGGATACAAGAAAAACTATAAAAGTTTAGACAATATCAATGAATTATTGCTTGCTCCATGATCCTTACAAAGTGAGAAGTAGTTGCTTTAGCACTGTAGTCAAGAAAATTGTATCATAGATCTTAATTAACATCCTGAAAAGAAATTTTTATAGCTTTTCAAACACACAAACACACAAACATATATATATATATATATATATATATATATATATATATATATGCACTAACATTTTTATCTACCTCAACAGTGAAACACTGACAAATACATATGTGAACAGAAACAAATCAATTATGGACTCATGTACTTGAGGAACATTATAACAGTTACAAAAAAATCCAATTTCATGATAAATCAAAAACATTAATCAGGAAAGTTCACAAATGTGTGTATATATATATATATATATATATATATATATATATATATATATATATATATATCAATGAACACACACTAATGGGAATATATATGAGCTAAAATTATTGATATCTTCATTTGGAAAATGTCTAGAGATAACTTGAAGCAAAGTTTTTGCACTGGATTTTCATTAGGTTAAATCATGTGAAAAGTCTAGACAAGTTTGTTTATACTTACAGAAAAGCTGCTTGCAACATCAGCCATAGAAAGGAGCCAACATTCACAAAGAGACAAGCCATTGGCACTCTGAGATTTGCAGCTTCTATTACTGTTAAGAAGTTATTTTATTACAAGTTCCTCACTTCAGCTATTCTATGGAGAAAGTTTTGGAGAATTTCATATGAATACAGACCATCAATTATTTTGTGATACCCTCCATTCATGGAGTAGTCTGTTTAAAGTCTTTTTTTTTTCTTTTGAAAGAAATGAGATTATCACAGATTTCAAGTCATAATATATCATGGTATAACAAGATTTCTGTCTGATATTTCAATGAATTTGGAAACACAAATATAGTGGTGATCAAAGATACACTTGATCATTGATATACTCTTCTTTACTTTCACTAATATCATTATATCTATCAACAGGTTTTTCTATTCCAGTTTGGTAAAATTCCATCGATTTCAACTTGAAATAAGTAATTGACTGATTTACAACCTATTCTCTTGAATTGGGTCTTTTTCAATCAAAATGATTTTGCAAACTCCTTAAAAAATGATGGTCAGTTGGAGAAAGCTTATAAGAGTATGGTGGATGTATCATTTTTTCCAAGCAGAATGCCTTGATGAGATCTTTGGTTGCTTTTGCGGTATTAAATACACTATCGTGATGAAGAATGTTCTCTTTTCTGTTTAAGGATGGGCATTTTTTGTTCAAAGTTGTTTTCAAACGCCAAAGTTTTTTATGAACCGGCCACATGGCATAGCCGCTGTCAGTCCCAATTCTGGTCTCCCATCCATCAGACACTTTGACTCCCAACCTCGTCTCCTACCGACCAGATTCTGCAACACAACCCACCATAATCTGATATTATCTTGCTACATCCAGTATAAGACTGGTCATGAATCTAAGAGCAAGTTGAAATGTTTAGAATATTGTAAATATCCCCCATGCATGAATGTGCATCATACACAGCATAGGTTTATCAACTGTTTATGATGTAAAAACTCAAAGGAAAAAATATCGAGACTCAATGTAGACAGGAATTCCAAGAATGAAAGGAACATTAGAAAAATTATGAAAGATTATAGAAATACTGTGCATAATCAACTGATGAGAAAATGGTGGTGGATCAATGGTATGTTACTGAATAAGAAATTTGTTTGATCCGTCAATCAAAAGTTTGGAGCAGAGAAATTAATCTTTATACAAGGATACATTTTTATAGCAACCAGATTGAAGTTGAAAAGTAAACTCCTATGTTTATTTCAATGTATGTTTACATCATTTCAGCATTTTAAGCTGAAAATTCAATCGCTTTTCAGCAAAATATGTGCATTTCATTCCTTTATCCTTTTATCAAATTTTGATAACCTATAAGCATGTCCCTAAGAATAATTGTTATTTATCAACAAAATGGTGGTGAGATACAGTGGATAACTATTTTTTCTCACACACCAGAAGTAAAGTTTATTCAATTATGATTAAAACTCATATAATGAATTGACTGATTACCAATCAACTGGCTCCCCTACTTCATGGCAAACAAAGGATTTTGTTATGACTTGAAGAACATTTCTATCAGAAAAAAGCAATGCTGGCATTCAGAATATTAGAATTGTCATCATTACCATGGATAGGAGTTGAAAATTACAGACACAAGTAGATGATATTGTAACAGGTCTGGTTGGTCACTCTATAGAAACTGTCATGGATCACTGTCTTTTGGCAGCATGTTGTGTTTGGGGGTGATCAATTACAAAGTTGAAAGGGGTGATCAATGGATAGATAAATAACTATCACCTTTTTGTTGGGTGGTGATCACTAAAATGGTCAGAATATTTTAAAAAACAGGCGTGAATGCAGCCGGACACAAACTAAGGAACTAATTTAACATAAACTTACATTGTGAATTGAACTCCCCATACACTAAAAACCTATTTTGAAAAGCGAAAAAAAAGTCATAATAAGGAGTAAATTTTTAAATGTTCAGCTCTCTAGCTCCATTGGTGCAATCTGTACACTTGGTACATATATAGCCAGTCAGAATGATCTGAAAACTGAAGAAACCTATATGTATGTGGACCATGCTGATGTTGACAATTTTGCTTAACAGTTTCTAATATATTCATCAGCATGGATTAACTAAATTAGGTCATGGTGGTATGATGAAGTGACATATGTCTCATATTCTGTAACATGATATTGAATGAAAACAGTATATGCTGCTCATCATGTGGCCTCAGTACATGTTATGATTACTTGGCCTCTGGCCAGGGAATGTGTTTGAAGCAACTAGTGAGCATTCCCCACAGTGGGACAAACAGACAGATGGATAGGGAGAGACCAATACGCAGATTGACACAGGGACTACAGACAGACACATGGAGGAAAAAATTCAGATCATATTCATACTTCATCCTGGAGTTTTGCACACCAATGCTTTTAAGACATAGAGGTTGGGAGCAACAACAACATCATTGAAATAAATAAACTTCATCTTTACTTTATCTCTCATTCTATCTCCATTCTACATCTGAATAAAGCAAGAAGTATCAGCTACAGAAGTCTGTGTTTTAACTTTTCTACACTCTGCAACTAGAATGGAAGATCATGGGCCCTTGTGAAAACTAGTATTATTACACTGATATGTTTGCATAAAAACCGATAATATCACAATAGACAAACACACCAAAATTACATTTGTATGCAAAACCATGAAATACACTAGAGAAAAAGTAATTACCCAATGCTTAGAGTACTGATAAAGATGGATCAAGCTGATATTCAGTTTATTACAGTAAGGATCAATACTTGAGCAATGCAAGGCTACCACAAAACAGACTGAAATGTTCTTCTTTGAATTACTAATGAAATGGATTGACCTAAATTGAGAAAAGTAGAATGAGGATCAATTTCCAAGGAAATTGTTCTTTTTCATGAATGTTTAGAATCCAATGAGGATATTGTTTAGGTATACACAAGCAAAATAAATGCAATCATAATGCAATTAGATAAGAAATAAATTGAGTCAGCTTACACTTTCCATTTTTCCATTTTTTCATTTTTTTTTTTTTCTTTGGTGGCAAGTTTATAAAAACCTACAGAGAATTATGTGATATGCTTCTTGATTTCCCTGGAGATATATAATCAGCAATAAGAAAGTAAGATGACTGATCTTCAACTCCTAATAATTGACCCTGGAGGTTAATTCTACGAGCGAGTCTTATCCAGAAACAACAGATAATCAGGAACACGCCTAAAAGCTTTGGAGATTGAAAAAATTCCACATGAAGAGACTTTGTAATAAAAATACAAATACAACACCAATTTTCCAACACCTATGGTTTCAAAGTCTTGCCAGATTAATGATTTGGCTAGATCAATCAAATTAGTATATTCTTATTCAATAACACACCTTTAATCAACTATTCCATCATCAATTGATTATGCTTGGCAAGTAGTTACAATGAACGCAATTTTCTGATTTTATTTAAGAAAGAGTTTTTTCTCTCACTTGCTTCATTATAGTGTGTATTTGAATGCAGTATCATCATATTTTATGATTGTTTCTGTTGACTATTAACTTGATTATATTTCTTTTTCTATTATTGTGTGTTTTCCCTTTTATTTGATTCTTTTATTATTTCAACGAATTTCAGAAAAAAAACTCATTCAAAACATATCCCATGGAAACCAATTATTTTGTTCATTTGGATATCTATTTTGTAATTTTTGTAAGTTTATGATTTTCCCCAAGAGACTGTTTGGCAAATTACAAATGATGATATATCAAAACCTGATATTATATTCTAAAGTTTCAAGTGTTTTTTGTTTACTAGTCAGGCAGAAACAAATCAACTCTGATCAACTTTGGAATCAGTGTTTTGTGGTTAACAGTTGCCACTCAGGCTAAATTTTTGTGGTCAACCCTGACTAGGTCAAAAGCCTAAAGTTAACATGAAAAGAGAAAAAATATCATCTTTTTATTGATTCAATTTATTAAAAAAAATTACGTTTAAATCCTGATTATGTTTAAATTTTAAGGCATTCTAATGCCTTCCTCAACTACTTTTTCGCTTGAGCTCATATTTTGAAGACTCTTTGATTGAAAGTTAGTTTTTCACCTAACTTCATATACTGCCAACATTTTCTCACATTGATTTTTTACTTCAACTCATATTCTGATGACACTTTCTTTAAAAGTTGTTTTTTTTTCACTTAATCTCGAAATCCGATAACACTTTTTGGGGAGTTGTTTTTTACTTAATCTCATATTCTGATAGCACTTTGTGATATTCTAATGGGATTTTTTCCAGTGGATTTTTGACCTATTGTTATAATCAGATAACACTTTTTTTTCCTTTTTTTCTCATTTTTTAGTGGTCAGAAATGAGGAGAAATTTTCTTTTTCTGTTTTGAGAAAAATACTTATTATAGAGTAGTTTCCTTTATCTATTTAGTTGCAAATAATCATAATACTAATTTGATACAAAGGAAATGATTTGACATCAAGCCTAATGGCTAGTGAAGGTAGCCTTCAAGCAAATCATTTCAAATAGTTTTTTTACAAGAACTTTCCATTACTTTGAGACTTTCTCATTAAAAAAATGTCTGCTGAAATTGTAAAGTAAAAATGTCAGTGCACTCAAGGAAGAGTGGTTTAATACAAATTTTCCTAGCCAATGTTTTGTCAGATTTACATGAGATATTTCACAAAATTTGGCAAAATCCTGGGAAAACTAATTACGATCACTGCCCAAGATGACCAGAGCCAAAAAAAAGACAAATTGTAATAATCCTCATCATCTAAAGAGCTGGTAAGAGGTTTTATATGTAATGATCTTACCTCTAAATAAAGCAACAGTCTTTTATATATAATTATGCAAAAAAGTCTGTCACTTACTACAGTAGAAGCAAATATGAAATCAGAAGACCTGTTTTAAAGTCGGAAATAAATGGCTTTCTCTCTCTTTTTCACAAATTCACAGGAGGTTAAAATTGATATCATAAACATGGAATAATTTCCTAGTTGAAATGTTTTTATAGAATTTTCCCCTATTTTGAAATGTTTTATGAAACAACATTTTCAATCTGTATATTTCTAATAGCTTATTGATGAATACATGAAACAATGTACTGTATTAATTCCATATGATTAGTAATATCAGTGATATCCCTATCTCGCATAAATGAATCACTGCTGCTCATGCAAAAACCAGAATAATTATTTCAAAAATTATTTTAATTATATAAAAAAAATCTTTTATCAAAAATTAAATAAGAAAAATACCAGCACAACATTTGGCCATTATTGGTCCAAAATGACCACAGAGACCCCCAAAAAGTTTTTTTTTTTCCAAAGCAAAAAAACGTTTTTTGATGAAGCTTAGTGGTGTACTCGTGCAAACTTTCAAGGTTGTAGCCCCAAAAATGTAATCAGGAGCACACACACGCACTCAAACACACGCATAGAGACACCCTGCATAAGAAGTGAAGAATTGTCTGGCCTGGTTATTGAAAATCAAAAACTTATGCAGTACACAAGCTCACAAAATGGCCTCTCATTGCCAACTGAGTAGGGTCACAGGAGAGAGCCTGTTCACGCACACGCAATGTGATACCCTCTGATCAGTTGCCAAGTTGCATCAAGCCTGCATAACCATTTCTCAAGATATTCAAAATTATATCTACTCTACATGGTTAAACGGAAAGATGAAGATTTGGTTTAGCTAGTTTGATGGAGATAAAGTAAGAGTCCAATTCAACATTATACTTTGTAAATCAAACCCTCACTAAAAAAAACTATGAAAGATTTGAAATTTTCAAATACTAGTATGCTTAAAACATGCCTAGATGTCCCATTAGTGACCACAGAACTTTTGGTGGCAATAGCTCAAGCCATCCTTCAGTTATGCAATGACAGATAGACAGACAGACACTTAGGGGGATTATAGTAAGATTCTTTACAGCTCAATTTTTGGAGGAGATGACTGAACAATGGAAAATAAAAGATTTTTTTGTACTTGAAAAAAAATGAAATCATAGTGAAACTTTAGCTTAGCTATATTGTATAGTACAACTATTACACTTTCAGCAAACTAAAAAGAAAACAAATATCCATTAGAATATTCAAACAGGACTGCAGCTGAATATTGACTATGCAATCAATATGAAATTCCAGTAGAGTTATAGCATTAATTATAAGTCTTTGAACCAGACAGCTGATAGATAATTTCCAATTGTTTCTTTACTTATGATTGGATTTTCTTTTTTAAAACTACTAAGATATCTTGGTATTGCCCAGGATAAGATAAATTTCATAATAATCAATCCATGTTAGATATAATTATACATATACCATCTTCTCAGTAATGCACTATGTACCACTATAAATTTATGATAAAATTTCATTTCAGAGGATTTCAGTATCAAACCTTTTATAGAATTGGTGATAATATCAACAGGGAAATCAACTACAAACTGGTACCATAAAGACAACGATATAAAAACTTTGAAAAGCTTCAAAAAGGAGGGAGAAAACTCTTAGTTCTGTATCATCGATTCCATCTTTTGTTTGATATCAGATCTTCCTAAGTTTCAAATTGGACGCATAAGATTTCCAGATGAAGGTTTGAATTTGTTCTAAATATGTTCATAACATACTAAGAGCAAATTTAAACCTTAATCTGAAGATTTCAAAATGCTAAAACTAAAAGCAGCAAAGTAAAACTGGTGTATAATCCCAAGAGTTTGGTAATCTGTGTTATTGTTCAAGAATTATATCATTGGTGCTTTATTAATTGACAGCAAAGTGATTTTAAATCTGCCAATAAAATTCTTGATAAGCAAATGACAAAAACTTCTAAAATTCATACCCCAAAGCACCAAACACTTTCATGATAATTTACTTATCATTATTCTCCAACAAATCCTTGGATATCTATACCGTGAAACTTCATTTTAATAATAAATGCTAGGCACAATGTGGCCATTATTACTATAACTTTTTATCATCTTACAGCTTTTGAGATATTTCACAAGAAAAGTTGGTAAACAACATACAGTTCCTTTGCTATATAATATGAAAATTAAATTGAAGAAAATGTAATAAAAATCATATTTTCTCTCCAAATATCTAAACTCAGTATTCCAGAAATTAGATTCCTCAAGTTATACTGCATTATTTTGGCAGGAAGTCAAGCATTAGCAGCAAACATACCCACATTTTCTTCTGGCACTGCATTTTCCTAGTTAAGAATAATATGATAAAAAAATCTGTCTACACTGCCAAATGTAATCCATTTTCTCAACATTAGACTAACACCAACACTAATGCAAATCCAAGTGCTTTGAACTCAAAAACAAAATATTGCATAAATATACATATATACACATACCTACATGATTATGAGGGAAGAGTATGAATCTGAACAAAATGGAGAAGAAATCGAAGAAAATAAAAAAATAAAATAGCATCAAATTTTGAAGACATGTAGAAAAAATTCCATCAAAGAATAGATACATAAATTCTATTTATGAGATCACTGGCATTTTCCACTGGAAAACATCTAAGATAGAGCAGAAAAGAAAAAAAAATCTAGAAACATCTAGATTCTGGAGAATCTAGATGTTATTGATAAACCATTCCAAATAGAGCCCCAGAAAAGTGAAAAAAGCTCTTTTTACAAAAATAAATTTCTAGAAGAGGGTTTAGTGGAGTGCTGATGCCAATTTTCAAGTCTGTAGACAAAATGGTACAGCCAAGAGCACTGGAAAACACAAATACATGCACATATAAAAAATGGATAGAACTCTTTTCCATCTCTGATGGCTATAGTTGTTAAATGTGAAGTTATTCGGCCTTCCTGTGAGCGAGAATGATAATACAGGAGCAATACCTGTTTTATAAAAGTGAGTGCATTCAGTCCAAATCATAGAATTGTATAGAGTTGCCAAGTGCTGCAAAAAGCCTGATCTGTGCGTAGAACCAACAATTTGGGTTTGTTTTAAATAGAGATGTGAAAAGCATAACGGGGCATTTTTAACTCTATCATTACCACAGCAAACAATTCATTCATCAATTTTCTATGATTGGGCATATAAAATCCTAAGCAGTGAAAAATTGAAACACATTTAAAATCCTGGTCAAGTTATACATATTCCAAATTATTTTCTACAAAACCAATACCTGTTTTATAATCTTAATTATCCCACAAATATTGAAGAAAACGATGAACCATTTGACTCTGATGAAAAATGTACATGCAAGATAATTGTGATGAACATATAACTATATTTCAAGTTTTAAAAAAAAATCATCTATACTTTACAACATGTATATAACTAAAAGGCACACTGAACAATCATGTCTATATAAAAATTAAATGAACAAAGAAATTCTTTAATATTTACTTCCCATTAAATAACACTACCAAAATAACTACAATATTATAAAGTATACCAAATTTCAATATTTAAAAACAAAATGGGGGAAGGATAGGGCAGGAAGATCATCATCATCAAGAAGAAGTAAGAAATATATTCTCAAGTATGAATTTTCTTATCGCTGTCTCTTAAAATTGGATCTGACTTTTTTTTAAATCAATGAATTTACACTCATTTTTGGCTTACAAAGATGAAATCTACATCATTCTCAACTTACTGTAGAATTAGAAAACATTAGCTACATAATACCATTAGCTTAACATATATAGCTGTATGATTTCTGTGGACATGATAAGTGAATTCACATTAAGTGGGCTTGCTAGTCGAGCGAGGAAATATGATAATAGGAATCCCGAAAGCAACTCATGGTACTAACAGAATTCAGTTTGAATTTGTCCAATTTTTTTGATGATTTCAATAAGAATATTCATGAATATAAAGTCAAGATTTCATATTCAAAAATCCTTTGACAGTAATAAATATATGAATATAAGACATCATAGGAGAAATAAAAATGACTTATAGACTTTTACCATTTGTTTCAAGCCTGAAATTTTCAATTTTAATGCATTTTTACCACTGTACATTGATTGCAATAACTTAGTAACTAAAAAAACACTCGTATGCTGCAATTTCAAATCTTTAGAATCTATCACTAAATTTAAAGCAATCAATTTTTTTGTCATCATGCAATAACAGTAGCTGCATTGAACAAGGTTTTTTTTTTTATAAGTTGCACTATTTAGTTGGAAACATGGGCTTGTGCTTCTCTGATGATATTTCATTATTCTCAGTGGTAGGGGGATAACTGCAATGATCAAACTCTTCTCCAGGCACAGTCAGATTCTTTGCTTTGTTTCGACCAGATACATTGCAGAAAAAGAGGCCTCTCACGATAATGTGGATCCAAAGGGTAATAGCTGCTCCAAAGGTTTCTTTCACAGCACAAGGTGCTCCTCTGTCATACACTGACAGTTCATCTGTAGGCCACAGTCAGTTGACACATTAAAGTGTTTTCCGTAATGACTTCCAGGAAGTTTTCTTCTGTTTGTTCCAAACAAGAAAATGGGTTTCTCACCCAACCCAGCCAGGCAAGTTTCTCTTGCATGTCAGGGAAGTAACAATCAAGTTTGCCAAATGTTCCTCTATAATCGACTTCACTGAAATTATGTCCACATGCCCACTGACGAGGAAAGCATTCATAAGAGGAAGTGAAATTCCCCTCAGCACATACCCTTTTTCACAGCTCTACTTTCGTCAAGACATGTTCTGATTGCTGTTGTCCTCGCTCTGAAGACACACTCCATCCATTCAGTTTGTTGAATATATTTGCAAGATAACATAGCTTTACAAGCCAGTCTGTTTCTGCTAACAAATTGGCAAGAAGAGATCCATATACAAATGTAAAGGTGCATACTTCAATTCATAATTCCAACAACCTATTGAGTGTTCTCCCTTGAGATTATCAGCACTCTTCTGGAACTTGTGTGTTCATCCCCACAAAGGCCATGAAACAATCGCACCTCAAGTGGCTTTGATTCAGTGAAGTTTATAACTTTGTTACTGTCAATCAAAACGTTATGCAACATAGGGCTTACTTTTTTAGATGCTAGTGCTTCCCAGTGCACAGCGAGTCCATTGCACTTCAGGGTTTCCCTTTTGCATTTATACTATGTATCATTTATGAGCTCTTCCACGCAGCCTGTCATTGACATAGCTGCATCAGTACAGACACTGTTGTAAAATTCCCAGTTCAGACAGTTTTCACAGAAGAATGCATTAGTAGCATTAAAAATGTCCTCTCCACTGGTTTTCCTCAGCAGAAAAGTATATGTCACAAATCTCATCAGTATGAATGTATCTCACAAGAGCAATAAGTGGCGCATTTCCATCAACATCTATCAATTCATCAAGCTTAAGTGAAAAGGATAAACCAAGTTTTCCCACAAATTCATCAACAATTTCTATCCTCATTAGACCAATTCTGTGGCAAAAGGTGTCATTTGACAATAACAGTTTTTAATTTATCTGTTACATTTTTGTCCAACATAGTCACGGCCAATACAACAGTGGCTGGAAGTAATAGCAATGAAGAATGGCTTTTTGGCAGAGACAGAATAAGAAGCCTCAAATGCTTTGGGTAATGTAGTGGAGACTTTTTTGGAATGATCTGATGTTAAAAAGTCTTCAATTAAAAACTCTAGTGGTTTACCAACAACACGTTGATATTTTTGAACTGAGAAGTCGTTGAAGATGCTCTGGCTTCAAAGAAATGTTGGCTAATTTCTCTTCACAAAAAACCACAAGACCTTGGGAGGATGGCAGTTCACTGCGGTAAATCCCATTAAAACATATTTTTCCTGATATTGACAGTATTTTGTTGGCTCTGTTTCCACTTTCTTTTTCACTTCTTTCTCCACATTTTTAGCTTTATTGCTGCTACATTTCAACTACAAATCCATTTTCTTGATTTTTGTCTGTCATTCGATATTGAGACTGGCTTCCTGCTCACAGTGAACAAAATTGTATTTGTTGCTTTCACAGTTTATGCCAGTTGAAGACACCATTCAAAATAGAAATATTGAATATAAAATATGTATTATCGAACTTACATTTACAAATTCTTTTTATTGAACTCATTTTGTGAATTATGCATCTCTAATATTTTTTGAATTTTTCTTAAAATCTCAGGTACCCCAGCAGTACTACAAAGTACTCCTTGGGTACTAGTACCCCCATTAGAGAAACACTGAAATAGAGCATGTAACACCTGCCTGTAGAATAACAAACACATTCACAAACACACATACACGTGCATCTTCAAACCTCTTTAATTTAATATGGAACACTTTTAAAAAGAGAACCCAAGTAGTCATCAGATTGAAAAAAAATTGAGTGCTCTACCATGTGGTAAAGCAGACAAGCCAAGAAAAAGAAAAAAATCTACCTTAAAGCAATCAATAATTTTCAAGAGAGAAAAGTAGTTTTCCCTTCATTTCCGAAAGGAGAGGATGGAGAAAAAGGAAGGAAGAGAGACATTAAAAAACAGTGATTTGTGATGAGTCAAAACATGCAAAACATGGACTTGACTGGTTGAAGCAAAAAGCTGTCTGAAAAGAGGTGGTGGATAAAAGTTTAGGATTTGATGTTGGATGTTATTCGGCAAATCCATTAGAGTCTGAGCTATGGAGATAATAGTTATTAGTACTAAAATTGAACAGACCTCAAATTAAGTTCAGACTTAAATATTGCTTTCAATAGGCACGAATATCCGCTTGGATAGTGTAATGATTAGCAAGTCTCATACGTAGAAGGTCCTCTGTTCAATTTTCAGGTATAATCAAAGAGTGTGGAAAACTATTCATTAGGACTAATTTCCCTGTGCACTTGCCAGCTAATTGAGTTCACACTATGTGATTGGGGTGGAAGTTTCCCTTTAGTGGACTTGCATCCTGGCCATAAAAACTGTATGTTTCTCCTTCATTGCTGTCAATGTCCGTTTCAATTTGTTAACTTAACAGATAGATGCTCACTCCCACCTAATTCTTTATGCCCCTTTTGTTTTTACTACAACATTCCAGACAATCCATTCTACAGCCTTCTTCTTCTTTTTCATTTTCTAGTATACATTTCTTTTATGGCACCAACTTTTTTTTAAATCATAGAAGGATGTAGTCTTGGCTGTATTATTCTGCTTTTCGGAAGGAAAGGCTCGAAACAGAGCATTCTTTTCTTACAGTAAATCTATAATATATACGTTGCTTTAGACACATGCCCTATATAATTATTTTTGAAATCATTTGTAAAAACTAATTGTATTTAATAATTTACTCTCTTAAAGACAGCAACCATTAAGCTTGATATCATGTCACTTGCTTTGTATGGAAATAACATTATAATTATTAACAAATAGATAAATAAGAGAAACTACTCTATAATTTGAATTTTTATCCCCACTTTTGACCCCCATTAGAGAAATAAAAAGCTCCTCTCACTTTTGATCCCTGAAAGAATAAGGTAAAGTAAGAAAAAGACTTCCAAGTAAAATGTCATCACAACAAAACATTCTCTGATGATGTCATGGAATTCTCTCATGAAGTCAAAATGCTCCACGTCATATCCAATGAACACAAAGTAAAGGTCTATTAAAGCATTGGAGTTATATCATAGATAGAATCACACCTTCTAAAACTTAATGAAACAGTTGAAATTCACCCAGATTTGTTTTATTTTCCGAATGATCACTTTATTTAAAGTGTTTAGGATCAACTGATTTTGATAACAATAACTGTTTGATAACAACATCTACAATTATAATAAGCGGCTTCCTCTGTATTTATTTAAGTTCAGTGAGAAGTTATGGAGATGACAAAGTTTCATAATTAAAAGACAAAGAGTTAATAACTAGCAATGTTCCGCTTGCAGCAACACAAGCAATTCCTCTATAATTATTACTGAAACAAAAGTTACAAACATCAAACTGCACTTCTCCATTTTTAAATTCTTAACTGCTATTTAATAATTGCAATAAACGATTATTTCCCTCCACATAATTAAATCACAAAGATTATTTAATAGCAATAAAATTACTATTCATTTAATAAGCACTGTAATTAAAGATAATAATGTACAAGCCAAAATAGGAAAAGGGACATCTTTCATGCAAGTTAATAGTTTAGCATGTTTTTATATTTGTTTTCTGTAATCTTGAAAAGACCAATGCAGTCAAAACTTTTAAATAAGGTCCATCAGTAATTAGTAACAAGCGATATAATTTGAGAAAAAACCTGAGGTTTTTTGTTTCTCTTTCTTTGTTATGTTTTGATTCCTATTCAGATTAGAATTAACAATGCTTATGAAAACTGAGAAATATATTATGTGTCATTATATTCCCACTTAGAAGTCAAAATTTGCTCTCTTCTGAAATATTTAATCCTAATTTTTTTTTGTGTTTTTTTAAATAATATTTTGTAATAATTGCTCAAAGGATGAATGATTATGTGTGTGTGAGTATATATATATATATATATATATATATATATATATATATATATATATATTATATATATATATATATATATTATAGAATTACATATATACTTTACAGCTTTACAAACTGAACATTAAAAAAAAATCTTTTGTGTCACTTCAGTCACCTTTTTCCCAATATCTGTCAATGCAATTTATATAATTTTCTTCAGTGTTTTTTTCCCCTGTTTTATATATACTTTGTTATTATGGTACCATGTATAAATTTTCTCTTGTTGGGATCATCAGTTCTTACCCTAGTAACTGTTTTGGGGATTTTCAAAACAAAGCAGTTACATCAATATGGTACCATAGCAGTGTTGATCAAACACAAACTTCCTTTCTTGCTTATGTCATACATGTAGTTTATCATTTCATATAGGGTATTATGTGTATTGTATATTGATATTATTCTATATTACATATTCATTTTTTGAAACAGGGCTTACTTACGTGGGTTACCCAAGAAACGTATCTAGCAATGAGGGATCAGTAAGTATAACAACAGATGTGACTCACTGTTCATATTATTTCTATTGAATACTCACCAATGTGAATATTAGATCTGTAGCGTTGGTTTTAATCTCAGACTGCATGCAAACCAACTTATGATATCACCTTTGATAATACTAATTACACAGAAAAACCTCTTCGAGTTGATTCTCTACCAAAATATCAACCAGAGAATTAGACAATTTTTCCACTAACCTTAGAGTAAATTTTTCCACATCATATACCATCAAACTTCCATCAATTGTTTTTTTCTTACTTTTAATTATCAAGTAAGTATCATTATATACATGGTTGAAATGAAACAAAACCACTTTCTAGCAGGTAGTAACACCTCGATAGACGATTTCATTAATATACTTGGACAATTTGTTACATGGCATTCCATGTTCAATCTCCCACCCAGCTATCAATCCGCCAGACAAATGGACCAAAGCCAAATGTTTTCCCCTTTCCCCGCTTTCAGTCAATATAATGATCTTTCACCCTGACAAAGACAAAATTCATTTCATTTGGTTGCCTAATTCCCCTTACATTAATACAAATTGATTTATTTTAATTTTATACTCTCATTAACATTTTCTTTAATTTTTGTTATTATTTCACAATGGTGAAGTTGATAAGTTTCAAAAGGATCAGGATGTCTAATCATGACTTTATTAAATTGTCTAGAAATCCTACTAATTTTGCCGCCTTGATTGACAATTCTCACAACTGAAGAAATATTTTTTGGTATAAAATCAATAAATCTAAGAGTTGCTCTAGCAATTTTCCACAAAATATATAAGATGGAATACTACTAGTTCTAAAAGGCATTCTCACTAAACAGAATGAAAAGAAATCTTGTATATCAAACAATTTGTAGGTAAACATTCCATCCAAAATTTCAATAACCAATCTAGAAACATTGCTTGCATTCCTTTATGTTCACATTTTAATATCAGATCCTTAGGGTATATATTACTGAACGATTTTCCAAATTCTCCTCCATTATTAAGAGAACATAAGTCATCAATAAAAAGGGTACAACCTGAAAATGAACAAGCTCATTTTACATTAGTTCTAATTAAAGATGACATGAATATATATTTGTGTCTAAGTAAATACAAATTTGCTCAGTAGAGTACAGAATCAATTCCCATAGGGACACCTATGATCTGATGAAATATCTAATTTCCCAACATTTTCCAGTAAGATGACTATCAATCGCTTCAAGGGTAGAGCATGTAAAATAAGTCTTGCCTTTTCTTTTGTTTTACACCAGAAAGCTTAAGAGTTAATAAACCCAATATATTTACTGTCTCCTCATGCAAATGCTAAGTCTATCATTTCATTTAATTCTTTAATGAAATCTTCATGAGAAATTTCTGTGTAAAGTGCACTGAAGTTATAGGTTGAGATAGAATTAGCCTCTCAATGGGTATTTATAATATCCAATTTTTATTTAACAGATATATATACATATATATATATATATATACATACACCAAAGTACAAATCAGTAATTCAACATCTGTGAGATGGGTTTATCACAGGAAGTGCTCTATACATTCAACATTAAGTTAAGTTAAAGCAGAGCTTTAGATATGGTGAAATAATGGATTTGCTACATGAACATGTTTATGCTTCCTCCCTTTTGGGCTTCTTCAGGCAATTCACCCGAAGAAGCCTAAAAGGGCAGACACATGAACATGTTTTGGGAGCAAATCCATTATTACACTATATATATATATATATATATATATATATATATATATATATATACATATTGTTATTTAGTTGAGTTATGTGTGAGTGAAGAGTGCTCAATATCAGGGATAGAGCAAATGTAAACAGATGTGAATAGAGAAATCAGTACTTCAATCAAAAGTTATCTAATGTGTTTAGTGATTAAAGAAGTAAAGCTTTCTAAATTATACACACACACATATATATATATATATATATATATATATATATATATATGTATGTATTGTTATTTTGGTGGTCAAATTAAGAGTGCTGGATATGAGGGATAGAGCAGATATAAATAGATATAGACAGTGAAATCAGTGCTTCAGAAATTCATAATCACCATGAAACACTCAGTGTATATTTATATATAGGAGGCAACAGTGGACAAAGCATTTGAACACAAGATGCTGTGATACCAGTTAAGGTTGGCTACAGAGGCTTCATAGTTACATCAACCACCAGATGGCTCAAACAGATGGGAATCTTTGGACGGGTGCTAAGAGATTGCAGAACGAAGCAGCAACTGGCTGGGGCCTAAGAGAAACAACGCCAATTTGTCTCCAAGACAAACACTAAAAAGCAAAGAGGATGTGCATCTGGGATGAGTCCTTTGGACGTGTCGTGGACTTATCATCGAAACATCAGAGATGGAGGGTATCATTCTGATAACCTCAATGAAGCAATTAACCCAACCTTCATTCTTGACATCCACTCTAGCCATCAAGGAACTGTCAATCATCATAAGGGGTTGTAAAATAAATTCCAATAACCTCAATATGTATACATATATATATATATATATATATATATATATATATATATATATATATATATATATGCATAGTCTAAAATGCTTCACAGCTTCAAACACTCAACATGAAAAAAAAGGCTTTTTCAAAAAAGGTTTTGTGTCATTTCAATCACTGATTTCTTAATATCTGTTAATATGATTTATCAAATTTTCTTCAGCGTTTTCTCAAGTTTTACACATACTTTGATATCATAGTACTATGCATACATTTTTCCGAGATGGGATCATCAGTTGTTTACCATGTATCTGTTTCAAGGATTTAAAAACAAATCTCTTACCCCAACCAATTACCTATCAGTCAAACAAATGAAGCACAGCCAAATGTTTTCCCCTTTCCCTGATTCTAATCTATATAATGATCTTTTGCACTGCAAAGGCTAAAATCATTTCCTTTGGTTATCTAATTCCCTTGAAATTAATACATTATATATATACATATATATATGATCTATTTGTCAGGATAAATGATTTTGCCTAAAGACTTTCCTCTGTCAAAGCAAGATAACATCTGGCAGAAAAGAATGTATAAATTACAACTCTGTCCAATGGAAAAGTTGGATATTAATTCAAAAGTATTAAAAATAAATGAATGACAACAATGTACTGTGCTCTGGGCATTTGGACGTTCATTAATAACATTCATATTGTGCATTCAAAGCTACTGGCTTTGATATTGCCTTGACATATATGTTCCTGGCAATAAAGAAAAAATTATGCAAGTACATTATTTTTCTGAAATCTTGTAATGGAAATAAGAACTGATGACTATCTTTGTGACTACAAAAGTCATCAAGATATTGTTTATGAATATCAATATATCTGTGTGAAAGTGAGAGACTCTTTGAATACTACTTAGTAGGAAACTATTAAAATTCTAACAATTGTCTAAAGTTATGAGATGATGTGTCATGATAATATAGTGATTTATTCCGACTAGAATTCTCATTTTTGTCGCCTGTAACATAACATTTCAGCAACTTTGATAAGGTGAATGTCACATCTGATAACCTTCAAGAAATTTTCGATTGAAACTCTTTATCTCATTCATGAGGCTTACTCGTCTAATTCTTTTTGCGTCTCAGCTAGCATACTTTTTAAGGATTGGATTTGATACTCCCCCAACCCCACTCCAACACAAGATTTTGTTGTTGCCTTCAAATATATAATGTCTAGTTACAGGGGTTCTACTCCCCAGCTGTACCTCCTCATTGCACAAAAAGGGGTAAAATTTGAACATCCCATGATTTCTGTGGTATGCTAGAAGGCAAGGTCAAGGGATCTGGACAATTTTTTACCCCTACCCACATATTTGCATTTAGGTACCCACATTAAACTTGACTGTCTCACATTTTGGTATTGCTAGGGAATGCGGAGCAAATATGCCACTTTCTGTAATAATCAACTTTTTTATCCCTCAGTAAATTGGTTTATTCCTCCAATGTACAAATAACCTGATGTTGCAGCGAATCAACAATAACAAGCCTGGGAGACAAACTCAAATCCCAAGGGTAAAGGGAAACCAATGTTTTTGTTTTTGTTTTGTTTTTAATCCACCACAGGATGCATCAATGGGGATTTTTTTTTTCACCTCAAATTTAGAATGCCTGGATTGATCAACTAAATTCATTTTGCTTTAATAAAAGTAAAACAGATTTTTTAAAAATCCAAAAGGCAGTGATGCTTCACCTTGGAGATATGCACTAATAGAAGTCATGCATTGCATATATTTTTCAATCAGCTTTTATAATCTTTATAGCCAAAGGGTTAAATCAAACTAATGACAAGATAATTCACTTTCCACAGCCAATAGATTCCTATAGTCTTTTCCTTGTCCAAATAATCACAACAGGGTTCCGCTATTAGCATTAAAGCTTATTTCCAAATTCTCTTCACTTTTTATTTTTTCTTTATTTCTTTTTTATCATTCTCCTACCATTTAGATGAAAGCTAGGAATAAAATAGAAATTCAGAATCTCGTTGCCATAGCAACAGAACAGCTCATAGTGCTTAGGATGATGAAATGCCAAACAAAGACAGTAGCGGTATAGATTTTTTTATTGACTGATTTTTTTAAAGAGAAGATGGGAGAAGGACAGAGAACAGTGCATTGTTGTCACTTTTCCTAATTCAGGTCTCCATCACTATCCGAAAGTAGAACGTTCCAAAAAAAAAAATCTTCCATAAGGTGAAATGGTATAAAGCAAAAAAGTAATTACCATTAATTTAGATGGGAAAAATTCTTGAGAGTTCCCCGACCCCCAAAATGGAGGTAATGGCATCTTAGGCTAAATTATCAGAGGTTAGGTTGGTGAGGGGAGTAGGAGAGTGAGGAAAAGGGTTCACGCTGCCTGTACGGCCCGCTTGTTGTAAATCAAATGCTGAGCACTATTTTCGATTTTTTTTTCTAAGCAAAAAAAAGTGGCGTAGAGCAAACTTTCAAAAAGCAAGGGATAGCTGCTCTCTTGCTTTAACCTTCAACTTTTCTATACATCAAAATTGTAATTTATATAAAAGTACACATAGAATAGTGCAGTTAAATTATTCCAAAATTTTCCATACTATTCAAGGTCTTGTCATAATTCAATAGGGATTTTTTCAGCTTATACTTAGTTGCATTGATTCATACAGCAATGCTTTAACTATACCACATCAAAACCCGCACTATTCAAGGTATTCCTGTACTCTTTTGCGCCAGATGTTATCTTGGTTTGTCAGAGAAATAAAGAAATAAATGATAAAAAAATTGTAATGGTATATTAACAAGTTAATGGAAAATAAGATTTTGTAAGGCAGAAGAAAAGAAAATTGGAAAAAAGTCATGAAAAAGAATATGTAACAGACAGTCATTTTCAATCAGTGGAAACTTTGAAAACTAATCATTTTTTTATGAGTGACAGATTTCAGGTATTGCATTTTTCTTTCTCATATTGCTAAATTGAAAAAGCTCTGAGTAGAAAAAAAAATCAAGAAAGTGTTAGTAAAAATTATTAATCCAAACATGGAAGTAGGTGAAGTTTTTATTTTTAGTGAACGACTGGCACCAGTCAATGAAGGAAGAGAGACAGAAAAGAAAGGGGAAGGGCGATAAAGAGCAGAGAAAGATAGAGAAGGTGGGGGAGTAGGGGAGAAAAAGGGAGGAGCAGAAGAGTTACAGGGGGAGTAGAGAAGAAAAGGAAAGAGCGGAGAGTGAGGAGTGGTGAAGAAAAATCGATAGAGACTGATAGAAGATAAAATTGCAGGGAGAAGAAGGATAGATCAGAGGATATGAAAGATATATTGAAGGAGGATTGGAAAGACAAATAGAGAAAGGATAGGAAAAGGAAAGAGAGAAAAGAGAAATAATGAATAGAAAGGAAGAGATAAGATGGAAGAGAGATG
Organism: Thysanoteuthis rhombus; assembly: GCA_963457665.1. NCBI lineage: Eukaryota > Metazoa > Mollusca > Cephalopoda > Oegopsida > Thysanoteuthidae > Thysanoteuthis > Thysanoteuthis major. The sequence goes on from OY735202.1 coordinate 34,181,123, forward strand.
GAAGAAAAGAAAGAAAGAATGGAAGGATTGAAGAAAAAAAGAAGAAAAATAGGAAAGACACACACACACACACACACAAACACATGCACAAATGTAAACTCTCTCTCCAACAAAAATAAAAATTGTGAAAATCAGAGATGGATACAAAAAAGTGAGAAGGAAGAAGAAAAAATTGCAAAAAAAGTCAAAAGGAAGATCCAAGCAATTTTAGAGAATGAAAAATTTATTCAAAATATATCTAGAAGAAATAGAAAGAAACAAAACATTATCTTTTAATCTTTTGATAGTTAAATACAAGATAAAAGACCATGCCACTGCTACTCTTAAGGCATAGAATGAAAGAAAGATAAAGATCTTGATATGCACAATCATTGGAAATTCCCTTAGACCTCTCCTTTATCATTTATATCCAATTGTCTCTTGCTATGGCTACCTATTATCTAAAGAAAGACAGAAACAAAGAAAAACTCCTTTGGCACAATATCTTATTATTTACTCTTGTATTTGACATATTATTTTACTGATGTCTATCCAGACTTGCAGTCTCATCGTTGTTTTTGTTAATACATTAGTTCATGCCACAGGTTCTTCAGCCAATCAAAAGTCATATAGTTTGAAATTTAAATACGAACTTTTGCAACCCACTATTCACTGTCTCCTGTTCCAAAGCATGACTTTGGGGGCTGATACTTGCCTGTGGGATTGGAACACATTGAAGGAAACTTATCCATATTTTTGTTTTTACACGTCAAACAACAGTGACAAAACTAGGTGAAAATAGAAAAGTTTGAAGGGAAATGCTGGATTAAGCCTCATCAATAATGACAGGCAACCAAAGTAATCAGTTTTCTATCTGATTTGTAGGTGTCTTATCCATTAAGCTTTGACACACACTTAACAAGCAACACTAGAAACAGACTTAAACTAAAACAAATTAGCTGTTAAACTATGTGTGTATTTTGTCACTGTTTTTGTTTTATATTGAAATTGGGAATGATTCACTCAGTGATTCTTATTTGAGTAGTTGTGTGACATGGCAGCACTAGTCGGTCACATAGCGGTTATAAATTTAGAGCTGTCTGTGGATAAATTAAAGCACTACAAATTTTTTTTCATTTGACTTATTTGCATTACTTGGCAAAGGATGTGGATCTGACAAAATAAAATCAACCAGAAATACTAACACCAATTCTGAAAATTAAAAGTTATATACAATATTTGTCAGTTGGTTAGGCATAAATTTTTGCCTTAGTAATCATTGGGCCATACCCAATCCTATTGAGCGCAATCTTCTAGTTCAGTAGTTCTGAAACTTTGGAAACTTAAGGACCTCTTTTATAAACAAAATATTCTGACGGAACCCTATTTTTAGCATTTAGTATTTGGACTAATTAGTGAACTGCAATAAAAAGCAATTTTTCACCTTTAAAAACATATTCATTTAAAGTGGATTGCATTTATTTGAATTCTTTTCCATGGTACAGGTCTCTGTACAATAATCATATTTTTTGATAGGTGTGCAATGGCCAGTGTTACTTCTCTGCCATGAGATTCAGGTTCAGAGGGGACACTGCTGTTGAACCCTAAGCATTATTTGATGATCAGGAGGGGGTCTGTTCTGGAAATACTGCACTAGCTGTACAGTTTGTCTTTGGTTTCAACCTTCCATCTATAATACCAGCACATTAGACGCAGTGTAATACTTCAATCCTTTTGGTGGTGGTGGTGGTGGGGGGAAATGTATCATAGGCTAGCAAAGTAAAGAGCTTTTTTCTATTTATTTAGCAGTAATAATGAAACAGGTTATACCAGGTTATTTTTGTGAAATTATCATATTTCCCCAGCACACTCCAGTCTCAAGGACGTACCCAAATTTTGACTCACAAAAGCATACGAAAATAGGATAGGTCTAAGGAAAAAGTGACCTTCAGCCAGTAGGAAGCAGAATAAATTTTCAAGACTTATTTTGAGGAAAGAATAGCATCTCCAATAGTAAATAGATAGGATTATTGGAATTTCTTTCACTAGAAATAAGCTTACTGTATATATTTTTGAATAAAAGTTGACCATGAGTATAAGATGAGTTCAAAATTGAGAATAAATTTTCATAAAATCAACTACTTCAAATATAAGCCAAGTCTACCATTTTGCCATAACTTCATCATGAAAGATATTCCCTTCTTATGAATTTGCTGTTTATGACACTTGGTTAGCTGTCACCAAAACATGAATTTCTTTCATCTTCAGGTCGTAATAGTGAAATGCTCATCAGTGATGGCAAATCTACCTGAAAAAATGATTCTAAAAGGATATAATATAATACATATGGTAAACTGCCAACCTACAAAGCATTTCATACAAAAGTATGGTAATGAAGTGAGTTAAAACAATGGATGTTATTGTTCAACAATATGCTTTACTTCTATTGACACTATTCATTTTTGACTGACTTGAGTATAAAGCGAACTGCTGATTTTGAGCCATTTTTTTAGTAAAAAAAATTCAACTTAAAAAATACCGTACATTGAATTTAAGAAAAAGTCTTGAAATCAAGAAAAAATTTTCTTACTCTAGATTGTAAGAATATATCACACACTTAGAGAGCTGATGACGATTTTACATTCTGTTGTTACAGAAGACTGATCAAAAAAAATATCTCTTCTTGTTGTATTTCTTTATTGCATTTGTTTATTATTTCATATTCCACACTTATCAGTTGCGTTAAAAATGAATTTGACAAATAGAATAGCCAGCAAATTAAAATGTAACTCAATACACATAAACATTCAGAAATAAAATTAATCGTAACTCGACATCACAGTCAATAATTGAAGAATTATTGAATCAAAATTTGGAGCCATGTAATAAAATTCTATTGAAGAATAAATGCAGTCAGAATAACTCTAATAATGATGTCACTGGCATTTTTCACAGAAAACATCTTAAATAGAGTGAAAAAAACACCTATATTCTGGAAAATTTAATTGATATTAATCAATCTATCAAATTAAGGCCTCAAAAAGATCAAAAAGCTTTTCTTTCCAGTAATTAAAAAAAACATTTTTTGAAGGGGTTTAGTGGAGTACTGATGCCAATTTTCAAGTCGTTACATGAAATGATACGGCAAGAAGCACTGAAACACATGTCATATAAAAAAAGGATGGAACATTTTGTTATCTTTGGTAGCTATCATTGTTCAATAATCTGATAAACATCAATAAGCCTTGTTGCAGTCATACTGCATATCATTTTAAATACTATCAAAACAGGTCTGTTTAGTCATTCAATAGTCATGTGACCAACGTCTTTCGGGTTGATCAATCAAATAAGTTATTTAATTTATCTTGCCTTTTGTTGAGCTGATATCACTAAAAAAAAAGTTGGAACTTTGAAATTACAAGCAGACACAGACTAAGAGGTCAATTTACCATAAAAGTACACTGCAAATTGAATAACCCACAAAAAACCTATTTAGAAAGGAATTTTTAAAAAAACAAGAAAATAAAGTTTCTGATAGACATGAGAATGTTCAAATTTTAAGCCCACTAGTTCCAGTGGTGTGGTCTGCAAGTAAAATACAGAGCCAGCCAGCCAGCCAGCCAGTCCAACTCGAAATTGAAAATCTATGTTGCTAATTCTGGCTGATGGTTTCTGATACATATTTATGCAAATCTTTTAGTATTGGTTACCATAATGATTTTTACCTATAATCTGACAAGTCTCTGGTTTATCAAATTCCAAATAGTAGTATTCAATATACATTATCATCATTCAGAAGTCAAATAAAAAAAAAAAAAGGGAAACAAAATTAAGAAATGAATTTATTTTGAATCCCTCCTCTAGTACTCAAGATGTCATGGGGTGGTGGAGATGGTGGTCACATCATTTTGTCCAAACACTTTTTTTGATTATTTTTCATCTTTATTTGAATGATTTATTATAATCCACTACATGCTTACTAGGCATATCAGAGCTTCACCAGAACCCAGTATTTCAGGAACATGTTCCCTATCCTATCCATTACTAGCCTTTCACATAGCTGGACAAGGTTTGAAGTCATGGTTGTCTGTCTCCTAGAATTGTTGCTAAGGCCAAAGAGCCCAGTCATAGTTGCGGGGGAGGGGAGGTATTTATGCCTTTTCCAAGGGCATTAGTGCAAAGTGAACACCAACTGTCTTAGCCAGGGTTTGAGCTCAGTTCACTGATTATGTTTTCCATGCTGCTAATGGATAAGTCATCTCCACCCCCAAAACTGAACTAAAGTCTATTTTTCATTTACCACAAAAAAGTCTGAGAACTTTTGTGATTCAGTTAAATAAGTGTCTAAGGTATCCATCCAAAACCTGTTGTTGACTGAGCATACACACACACATGAATTGAAAAAAGAATTGCTTAAAGACATTGTTTAAATCAATGATAGATTTAATTAAATAGCAGACATTTTTTGTATATTTTGAGGCCAATGAAAATGTGAAGGAAAAAAACTACAACAGAGATGAGGATAGTCCAAAAGAATATTGAATAAGAATATAATGCACATCTTCATTACAACTTAGTCAGCAAACGAACAGTTAGAAAAAAAAATGTACACAATTGTAAGAGGAGATTACACACCTAAAATTTTTATTTGGAATTGAGAATGCTCAGCTAAATCACAAAGTGTGCCCAAGTGACGCATTTTATCTTCTCTGTGAATGGAAATCAGCGTTGCAGTTGCATCTAACATCGGTGAATATCAATGGTCTGGCATAAGTTTATCTTATCATCTTTATGAATATTATATTACAGATAGTAATCAAGCTTCAGTATATGACTTCCAATCACTAACCAAGGTACAGCATCCTGGACAACAGGATGATCTCAACTACCTAAAGAAATGTGCAGTCATATTTCAGCAATTTCAGTTCAGTGTGATGTGAGGCTAACTCTGATAACAGAAAAAAGCTACCAAATTAATAAGCTGTACATTTCATAATAAGACCCCATTAATGCTGTGTTTCAGATATTTGCAAAAATAGGTCAGCTGGAAAAATTTCATTTGTAATCTGGAATGCAACACTACAAAAAAGGGCTGTAAATGATATGAACACACTGGATATTTAAAAATCAATGCATATTTATTTTTTGATTTGGTTAGTGTTGAATTCTTCATTGCCCAGACCTTTTTGTTTGTTCCCTTCAATGGCTATTACAAAAATAAGTCATCTGGATATAGTTCTGGTAGTGATCTTATAAAAAGTAAGTGTGTGGGTGGGTGTGTTTGTTTTCCCCACCCAACCCTGTGTATGTGTGTACATTCAGTAGTTTCATATTCAATTTTTGGAGTCTTACACACACAGAAAGAAGGAAAAAGAACAAACACAAATACAGAAAATTAAAAATTAGGAGATATGATACCATTGTCAAAATAGAGTGCTCAACAGACCAGAATGAGTGAAAAAGTATCATGACAATCCTAGCAAGATAAGGTCTGGTGATAACAGGATGTACTAAAGTTTGTCTCAACTTCTGATCAGTGAGGGAGACCATTGAAATCTGGAGTTGTAGCCTCTGAAGAATGGAAAGAATTAATTAGGACTGACAAGACAAATAAAAAGGGGAGGGGAATCATGGGCTTTGATGGATGGGAAGTCAAAATTAAGAATGACAGGTCAAAGAAAAAGGAAGTGCTATTTTGTTTTGGCTAGACCAGTAGTAGAGACCAGACATGGAGACAGGAGAAGAAAGGACCAGGTCAGACAAGAGAGGGGATAGGAAATGTTGAAAGTGTTAGAGTCACTTTTATTAGGGAGGGGGGGATTCTCCCTCTTGCTTGACAGAAAGATTAAACCCCCCCCCCCCGGAAGATATTTCTTTTTACACAGCATGTTTGCCTTGTTGTTTTCAATTAAAGTGTAAGACAGATTATACCAACAGCCCCCTTTTCTTTTTTTTTGCAGTTGTACAGGCATACCTGTTAGATCTAATTAACATAGTAATGTGGTAATGGGACCTATCTCACAGATTAGATTATAAGCACAAGACAAATAATAATGATATGAAATTTTACATCTAAAACTGATAGAGAGACAGACTAAATCAAATGTTATAAAAAAAACAAAGATGAGAGTTGTCCATAAAAAATTTAAGAAAAAAACAAAAAACATGAGATTATTTCACTAATTTTCTGGGTCTAAACATATCATCATTGCTGAGGTTAAAGTCATCCCTCCATAGCTCAATCTACAAGATATCTTTGATATTTTTATCCAATCAGAACCCATCCATACTTACTTGAATAAAGTTAATTACCAACTACACCAGCATGGTATAAAATAGTAGTTATTCACAAGGTTTATCTTAGTTTTGCACAAGGCCACAATGGAGTACATCCTGAGTATTGAACTCACTATCAATTGCTCATAAAACTAGCTTGCCGACCAACATTCTATAAGAGCATTTACACAATTTTGTGAGAGTTGGGAGCTATTCAATTTCCATTGTTAGATTTAAATGCAGATCACTGTTGACAGCTATATATCAAATGCAAAATTTATCTACAATTGTTCTGTGTACATGCACCTGATGACATTACTTCCATTCCTGACAAAAAAAAGAAACAAAGTCAATCCTTTCACCTATCGATCAACAATGCTATAATGCATTAAGATGTCTAACAGTAACATTCAAAGAAGACTAAGAAAGCAGCAACTAAAAGAGAAGGATCTAGAGATAGAGATAAACAAAAAAATACTGCGTATACCAGTATATAAGAAGGACATTCTTTTCTTTTTTTTCAAACTATACAAATACTACAATCCATTCAATGTACTAGTATTATATCTAAGTAGTCATGTACCGAACATCGATATGGACAATTATAGGGCTCGGATCAGTTGAAGTGAGCGGTAGTCCTCCAAATGCACTTGTAAACCATTCGCCTTATGGTCCAGCAAAAATACACCAGACACTATATCTCACTAATGATGAGCCATATTAACAGGAGTAGATGCACACTGCATGCTTGTAACTGACTTGAAGGTAAAATAAGATGAAGATCTTGACATTTTCATATGATATTCTTTTTTATGCATTAATCATGAGCATCACTGCTCACCAGTACAGTGACCAGTTACCATTTTCCCATCTCTGAACCCTAAACAAAAAGGATATAGCCTTAATTTTTTTTTGGGGGGGGGGGGTTACATGTTAATATAATTATTTACTATTTGGATGCTGGAACTATGTTTAAACCAAGAAACACACAGACAATTTGTAAAATATCTAACAAAACCAGGAAACTCATTGAAAAGCGTAGAAACCTCAAACCACCAACAAAAACAAAAGAAAAAATAGAGGAGGCCAAACTGAACAAAACAATCAAAAGGAAACTAAGAGAAGACAATAGAAGGTATATACAACAGCAATCATCAAAACAACTCTCAAAAAACATTGGGGCTTTAAAGCAATAAATAAAGCTCTCAGTATAGGACAGAAACAAATGACTAACATACATGAAGAAAACTGAGACATAACAGAGACAGAATTGTCAAAAGCATCCAAGAATTCTACCAAGAAATCTACTCTTCAAGACATGGACAACGAAACAATGAACAAGAAGACGCGGACAATCAGTTTGAGGACTTCACAGAAGATACACCATGGGAGGTGAAACAAACCATCAAACAAACAAAAAAAGGATAAGCCCCTGAACCAGATAATATCACTATTGATTTACTCAAAAAAGCTGGTAAGATAGTCAATAAAAAAACTAGCTATTCCATTCAATTGAAACAGAGTAGAGTCCAAAAAAACTGGAATACTACAATCATAATGCTTCTACATGAACAAGGAAACCCTAAAGACCTTAACAACTACAGACCTATAAGCTTAGTCAACTGCATCTACAAACTTTTCATGAAAATCATCACGAATTGGATCACTAAAACACAAGATTGAAACCAACCACATGAACAGGCTGAATTTAGAAAAAGTTACTTAACCATGGACCATCTCTGTTTAATAAATCAACTGAAAAAGAAAGCAGCAGAATAAAAAATGCCACTTGTTGTAGCATTTATAGACTTCAGAAAGGCATTTGACTTCGCAGAAATTCCCATGGTCATGAAAGCCATTACTTTACAAGGTGTAGACTCTGTATACGTCAGAGTACTGCAACATATATACAGTCAAAGCAACTCTTTTATCAGGCTACATGAAGACTCTGAACCCATCCAGCTCCAAAAAACGGTAAGACAAGGTGATACCAGCTCACCTAAACTCTTCAGAGCCTACCTCAAAACCTAGAATGGGAGAATGGAGGAATCAAAATAGATGGCAAATACCTGAGCAACCTCACATTTGCTGACAACATTGTCCTTTTCACAGAGAACCTACACAACCTCCAACTAATGCTAGATGAACTAAATGAAGAAAGCAAGAAAGTTTGCCTTCATATGAACTTCAGTAAAACAAAAGCCATGTGCAACAACCACATCGAGAGTAAGCAGACAACTTTCAAAATCAAAGATGCAAAAATGGAGAAAGTGGACCACTTCATCTACCTAGGATAATGAATTTCTATGAAAACCACAAAAGAAGAAATCAAGCAAAGAATCACTCTAGGATGGCAAGCCTTTGGCGGAGCAAGCTCAACCTTCAAAAATATGACGATCCCGATAATCCTACTAAGAAGAGCAATGCATCTTCCCAATAGTCACTTATGGAGCTGAAACATGGAACCTAACCAAGAGACAGCACCACAAACTGAGAAGCATGCAACACATGCATGAGAGAATCATGGTCAACATTACATGGAGAGATCATGAGACAGCACAGTATATCAGGAAGAAAACAGGATTCCGAGACATCATAGAATCTACTAGAAAACTCAAATGGCAATTGGCTGGTTATTTTGCAAGAATGGCAGACAATCAATGGACATCACGACTCACATGGATCTGCAGAGATCACATGGGCTACCGAAGCTGACAGAATACAAGAAGGAGAGATGAACTAGACAAATTCAGGAAATACTGGCTCCGCAACACCTAGTATAGAGAAATGAGGCGGATCCTGAAGAAGGTCTATGTCCAACAAAAGACAATGAAAAACTGATCATTAGGTTATCATTTGAGGATAATGGATTTATTCCTTACACAGTAACAAACCCAAGTTAGCGAACAATCAAGAGTAAATAAAGGTTTGGGATTTTATTCAGTGAAAACTACTTTAATCTTTGTATTCCTCTAGTTGGGTTAGTTTTTCTCTAACTTCATTAAATTCATAGTTTCTATACATGTAAAGTTGTAATGTAGGTATGTTTGTACTCTTATAACTCGAAAATTACGTATCCCAAAGAAAATATAATCAAATTCATCTCAATCAACCTACAACATGCACTGGGCCACAATTTAGAAGAAAAATATTTTCTTACAGAATTTCTCAGGTTTCTGCAATTTTTCTTGTCTGAAAAGTATCCAGCCAACAGCTTCTTTGAGCTGTACTCAGTGTTCTAAAATGTAGGTCATGTATTTGTCCCCAGTGTATGGGGAGATGGCCATAGCCAATAAGTATCCAGTCAATGTCTATACCTACTCCTCTCTCCATAGTGGGGAAGAGGGCTGACACGCTTCCACAGGAGCTAGCTGATAACCACCTAATAGGGCGTTTTTTCAGCTAGTCTTGAATATATTTTCTATTGTTGTTTATTTCATGAGACCTAAAGTCAAAAGTTAGATCAACTGTAGGTTTTAAATTTTTTGTTTGCGTTAAACACAATGAATTCTCAGACTTTAGGTCAGAAACAGCACATTCAAACCTTTTCAACAATGTTAGCAATGCAGCACTTTCTCTTTTACTAGTAAAAAAAAACTGTTCTGAAACCAATCACTACAGGAGTAAATGATACAAGGCCAAATCCTGTATTCAAAAATCATTTGGATTTCCATTTTTAGTGCTTATACAAGAGAAATTAATAGCATTGGTTATTTTTGTTCTATAGCAGATCTACACTGATACAGTATGCCAAGAATCAAAGCTGAACATAAATCTCATATACAACTATAATGTTATATTAACAGAGCTAATTAGACAGATTTCACAAGCATAAACACGTATATAAATTATTCAGTGATCTATCCAGGCTTTAGTTGAGGCATTGAGAAATCCAGATATGGTAATGAGGCAGACAATAGAATATTATTAAGTATTAACAGCGTGATTTATCTATCAATAAATAATTGTATCATTGAGTCTCCTCCAATGATTAACAATGTGTTGAACAACCATAGCCATCAATGATGGCAAAAGATTCTTTCCTTTTTTTAAATTTGCATGTGTGTTTGTTTGTGTTTGTGTGTTCAACCACTCCTGGCCATACCGTTTTGTTTAGTCTTAAAAATTGGCAGCAGTACTCCACTAGATCCCTCGAAAAAAACACTTTTTAGAACTTTTGGGGGCTATATTTGTTGGGTTTATTAATAAAAAGAAAGATATAGTTTGATATAAATGTTATAGAAATGTAGAATTATATTACTAATTTGATTAGATTTTTCTAAATTGTTATCAACCAAGTGATCAGAGTACTATCATTGGTCTACCTATATTGCTGGTTGTTCATCAAGTAAACAAAAAATAGAACATGAACTAAAATAATCTGAAATCACCCTCTAGACCTTGTCTTCTTTATTTTCCAAGAATAATATTCATGTGTTGTTAGAATGAGTAATACTAACCATTTTACAAAATAATACATACAAATTAATAATACAAAGTACATGATACTCCTAGTATATATCATAGCAAAAACTGCAACTGTTACTAAAACTGTCAACAGTTTCTTCAATTTTTAAGCTAGTTTGGCTGGCTCGCTATCAATGTATGTATCACGTGTACAGATCATACCAATGGAGTTTAAACATACCCATTATGCTTAGTAAAACATGTTTTTTGTTAGTGGAAGACCCCCCCAATACATTTTTAGTAGAGGGTTCAATTTACGATGTAAGTTTATGCTAAATTTGTCACTTAGTTTTGGCCAGCAACATTAACTATTTTATGAGATACACATGAATTATTTTGTTGACTGTATAAATAGCATAGTACATGAAAATTAAGGCGAAATTTGAAAGTACCTTGGCGTATTCAGTAAAGAGTCAGTCAACTGTGGACTACTCACAGTAACAGAGTGGTTAGCAATCAAACCTCACTTGACCATTTCTACCGTAGTGAGTTTAATTCTCACTGAGTGCCTCATATTTGTGGCCTTATGTAAAACTATGTAAGCTTAGTAAACACTTGTTAATGGATTCACTGCATTATCTTCTAATTCAACACTTTTTTCCTAGCTTAAACTGAAAGGGTTTGTACTTAGTTTGATATGAATATTGGCAGATTCTTTGTCTTTACTATGAATTACTATGATCTGTGGAGAATGCAATGTATTATCAAGTTTTCTTTATGTCTTCTCCTGGTTGTTAGTCATATTTTAATAATTGAGAAGCTACTTCTCTATTTCACATGCATATATTCATTTGAAAAATTGGTTAAATATAAATTAGAATATGTATGTTTGTGTGCAAGACACATGATTTATATAAATGTTGATACATTATAATAAATGAATTGAATATTTCATAATAGAAAGAATTATATAGATATTTTTAGAAAAATATACGTTAAATCATAATCAAGTAGATGTGCAGCTGGATAACTGCATATCCCAAGCGTCACTCAGTTAGTTTACAAAATATTTCCTGACAGATCCTCCCTCTGGAACATTTGAAAAAACAACTTTGCAGAGTGCATTAAAGCCAGGACTGTTTGTGTCATGCATGAATATGTATTTCATGAGGTATTAAATGACCCGAGTGATATACCCAAACTCAATCATATTTTGTCTATAACTTTATTACTATAATGTAGAATGGATTGCCCAAGACATAGTGATTAAATCAGTGATGAGAATAGTTTACATTGTCAGAACAAAAGTTGGTACCAATCATATTTGTTTGAAGCCAAAACTTGAACAATTTGTTCAAATCTTCACAGTACAAGTACAGAAAACTGAAAGATTTCGGTGTAGAGGAAGCATCATCAGCTAAGCATAATTTGCTATTTGAAAAAAACTAAGAAATGGTTAGGATTCAGATGAGGGGAGCACAAAAAATTTTCAATATAATTTTCAGCTTTATCCCCTCATCCTTATCTTATTCCTCAGCTCCATAAAACACTCACCTAAAATCATTGTCATGACTCCAATATGAAAAACTATCATTTGCCAAAAAGGGCATTACTTTGTTTTGTGTCAACATGACTTTTAACTCAGGTCAAAACTCACTACAGATGCACAAAAGCGAACAGAGTTGATTGAAAGTGATCAAACATTAAAACCAAGTATCTATTATTCAATGATTCACCAAATGTCCGTCCGTCCGTCCATCTGTATGTACCCACCTATTGTAAAAACAACACAACATAAACCCATGAAATTTTCTCAGTGTATAATTGTGACCCTTGGGCAGGTATTCAGCAACTCGGTTTTAGAAAATAAACCCTTAAACTATGTTTTTTTTTGGGGGGGGATGTCATTTTATATTAATGCTAAATTGGACTAAGCGAGTAGGTGCTTTATAAAGTTTTTAAAGAGAATCAGAGAGTAGGAGGTTGAACAGTGATTAGTTCAGAAAGAGACTGAGGGGAAAAAGATGGTTTTTTTTCCAAGACCATAAGAAAATCTGATATAAATTTCACAAAAAACACCCCCAAAAATTATGAAATTTTCTGTGTCTACAAATGTGACAATGGGAGGAGATTTCAGCAAATTCTTTTTTCGAAAATCAGCACCAAAAATGTGTTGTTCGGGAGGGGGATAATAATTTTTAGCCAGCTTTATAGAAACCACCAACCAAAACTGTTGACATAGCTTCCTTCATTTTTTAAGCTGGTCTGGGATGTAGAAATGTAACTTTATGCTGAATTATACCCTTAATTTATGGCTGGCAGTACTCAAACTTGTTTTTTTAGTGATCCCAAAAGGTGAAAGACTGAACTTATCCATTGATTGATCACCCATTTTTCATATTTTTCAATTGATCATCCCCAACATGACAAGCTGTTGAAAAACATTGGTCACGTGATAATTTCTATTGATCTTGATTCATTTTTTGTCAATGACTAATTTTTGACAAGTATTTGGTCTTCATCTCAATTAGAAACAGTAAACCAAAACTGTCATTCAGTTTTTAGATGGATTTGGTTGGGTATTTATGTATGATTGTATCACGCGTCCAGGCCACGCCTATAAAGCAAGTGTGCTTAAAATACTAACATTTCCTCCATAATTGTATTCAGAAAAATGTTTGTCTCAACCCCCAACCCCATCCAATATGTTTCTCTTGTTTAACTAACCAGAGATTTGTTATTTTTCTGATATCTTTAAAAAATCAGTATAGTTCAATTTATCATTACCATCAGTCTCTTATCGGCCGTCATTAGACATAGATCTTCCCCAGGATTTGCCAAACTTATTGTGGACGTCGCAGAGCCAACACTTTCTGAACCTGTCCTCTTCAACATATATATGTATATATATATATATATATATATGAATAAATTACTTTAATTCAATATGAAGTATTTAATGTTATTCATTTATTTTACCATTGTTCTTATTCAATATTATTTCTAAACGATCAATCATTTATTTTTATTTATCTATTAATGCATTAATATTTGTCATGGTTACAGCATATAATCATAATTCTGTTCTTCTTTCATGAATTCTCTTCTTTTTTTTATTTGTACAGTTTTAACATTGAATGAAAGAAAGTGTGGACCTTTACATTTTACAATCGGAACAACCTTTCTCACATTGTGCTGAAATAGCTTTTACTGTCTGTTGCTCTTTCATTATCATCAGCCTTTTAGTATCCATCATTGGACATAGACCTTCCCAGAGATCAGCCAGACTTGTCTATCATGGGCTTCATGTAGCCAATACTTTCAACAAAGTGGGAGATCTTGTTTCTTTTTTTCAGCGTATAATATCCATTTACTTGTTTTGTATTTGCATAAATATTATTGTAAATTTCAATTCTTTGTTTCAGTTGTGCATGGACTTGCAATAGGCATTATTTTCTTATAGAGATGTTTAGGTCTGGATCAATACCCAAAGCTCTGCTCATTCTACTCGCTTGCTTGATTTTTTAACATGGTTGAAGCATTGGTATGATTAAAAATTCTGTTTACCACCATCACATTTGGACAGAATGCCTGAAGAATGCTGTTGAATGAATTGTTTGAAACGCACTGTTAACAACACAAACAACAAGGAGCTCAATTGTCTGAAAAAAGCTTTTTGAATGTTTGAAAATTGTTCGAGATGTTGGTCAATTCATCATGAGTTTTACAATCAAAACTCTAAGCATTTCAAGATCAGATAAATAAATATTTAAGTATCACTTTATATCAGCCTCCCTTCTTGAATGAATACATATTTATATATATATACATACATATATATATATGTATATAATCCTCACTACAAATTTGTTTTATGCTCCTCTGCTATAATCAAGTGAGTCATAATGAAAATCGATACAAAGTCTTTTTTTTCCCCTGTTTTTTTACATTAAATTTTTCATTGCCGTTCTAGATTGGAATTTTTTTTTTTTCAATGATGAATTACTCTCTGCATTCTGGATAGGAATTTTTTAAAATTCATATGGTACAATTATTAGAAGACTATCAAGAAAGTACTGGGGGTATTACAGTGAAGTGCGAAACAAATTTATAGTGAGGATTCTAAAAGTATATTATACTAGTTCTATAGTATTGGAAATATTGAGCACTTTTATTATAAATGCAACTTCATATCACTATTATCAGAATACACACACACACACACACACACATACATACATACATACATATATATATATATATATATATATATATAAACCAACCAAATCACATGCATTCAAATTATAAACCTTAGTTTTTACTTTATTCAATTTTCAAAGTGCATTTGACAGAATGTTTGAATACATTTCATGAGAATTTCTCTGAGCAAATTTTATTTCAAAGTATCAGATTCAAAGTGTGTCTAAATACAAACCTTTTACATTTCCTATTCATCATAAATGAATATTTTCATGTTTTGTAGAGCAATAACAAATGTGAAAAGATCAAAGACTTCTATGATAACTTTCATTCAGTCGGAAACAAAATGGCTCACTTTACCATGAAAATAAACAATAGAGAATCACTCTTCAAACGATTGACATTACAAATATCATTTTAGCTTTTATATAACCCTTTTTGATGTTTTAAATTAGAGAAAACTATTAGATAATCATTCCATAAATTCAAGGAAAAATTTAAATTGTCTCTATAGAATTTTAAAATTCTATAGAGACAACAAAAACATTTGTAGTAGTTCAATCAACATTCTTTTCCAAACTATTTTTATTTAACCAAGTTGCACAAGAGTTTTGGAATGGAGAAATGTTCAGTCAATGCTTGAAGAATAGGTTTGAAAAATCCCTGTACACAAGTATAGCTATATGGAAGTATTTATTATTCTTAATTTTGACTTCCTGTAGGTGGAGATCACCAGTGACTGTAAGTTGAAATTAATTCTCAACAGGAACGTATCTAAAGTTTCCTTGTGGACAATGTAAGACAAGTAAGTTTAAGTACTTCACATATACTACTCCAACACTTAGAAGCTCTCCAAACTTTGTTCATTACTATTTCAGTCTAACTTTGAAACTCTGTTTCACATACTGATTACATCTAAATTAGACTATTACTAATCACTAATTTGTATACTGCTTAACAAACAATTAGAGATACACTACCAATATCATGATAGCTCATATTCTGATCTCCTTAATTTTAGACTAAAATATTAAAGACTTGAAATTCCAATGAAAACAACAATAATTTTACAAGGCATTTAGTGACATCATAAATGATTTCCTAATTCATAAGTTTTTGGCACTTTTTGCTAAAATATATTCCAAGTCATGGCGTCTAAAAGGTATGTAAATGTCAATGGGAATGTAAAGCATAAACACTGGCCCGCAACAACACAAGATTGAATCTTTGAAAAAAACTCACTCTACGTGTGGCACTTATGATTATTATCATTATCATTTTGTTTTGCATTTTCACACCAGTTCCCTGGTGGTCACCGCTGGAGGCTGAGTGACAGCAGGTCTCCTCAGACCTATAAAACTCCTCTTTGTACTCACACAGTCTACAACAATGCTGCTGATTAGAGTTCCACACCAAGTTGCCTAGTGGTTATCACGGGTGGCCGAATGACAGTAAGTCCCTTCAGGCCTGCAGCCCTCCTTTCCTATCACCCTCACCTATCACAGCAGTGCTGTGGCTTGTATTGTCTCCATCATGCTTTTTTTCTTGGCTGTTAGGCCATCACTAAGAACTGGGGGTCATAAATCTCATATTTCCATTACTCTCCTAGGCAGCGGCATCATCATCATCATCATCATCATCATGGTGATGGTGGTATCATCATTATCATCATCATTATTATTCTGGGATAAGGCTTTTGTGGTGGCCTCTTGTACCAGTTCCTAACATAAGTCAATTGCTTTATATCATGTTCAGCAATCAGATGTTATTGCATAGAGATCTAAATCAGAGTCGTAAATAATTCCTAATTGCTCCCAAAGTATTAGTTTATCAAAATTCAATGAATCAAAAAGCAGAAGAACTTTCACATTAAAAAAATTAATTCCAAAAAACTTCAAAATTTTAAAAAATCATGAAATATGCCAAAAATGCTGAGTATAGCTATTTTGGCAGATTATTGAATTAATATTCAACTGGACCTACAAAATATTCAGTGAGATAATGCTTTGAAACAAGATCAGAGTTCAAATAAGTGGTCGAGTGGCAAGCACCACTCGTCAAAACAAGAATTCTTGTTTCTTCGGGGGGGGGGCAGGGAGGAAGAAGAAGAAATGAGGAAGAAGAGAGAAATCTTGAAAAGTGAAAAAAGAATCTTTAAAACAACTGTTAATAATAGAGTTGTTTGATTTAAACCATGCTTGAAGAAGTGTTGCCAAGTGTGGTTTGTTATTTATAACTGAAAATGTCTTTGAAAATGGCCGGGATCAGATAAAGTTTTTAATTTCAAGCAAACTTTATTGCTAAAAATGTTTTATATACTCATTTAAAGTCCACTAATCTAATAAAATAACTAAAACTCCATAACAAATTGTTAATGAGAATCAAATGTTCACTTTTATTAAATTTACTAATTATTTTGTAAAATTGGCCAGATTTTTGGCTATTGTAGATTTTCATTGGCTATATTGGGAAATAAAATCAGTCAGACCTAGCCAAAAAGTGCTTAATCTGGCAACCTGGGTTATCTCCAATGCAACACCAATTGGAGGAGACAAAATTGATGACAGCATGTCTGTTTCATAACATGAGAGGAAAATGAATTTGACGAAACACATGTTTTCCTGCAATGTATGGATAATAAAGATTTCATTGAATTTCGAAGTAAAACAAAAAAAAAAAAAAAAAGGAGACAGGTATCAAAAATGCAGATCTAGGTTTAAAACCCAGTGTTGGCAGCTTTGCTAGCATCATCCTCATCATAAGTCTTTTATTGTTTGTTGTTGGACATAGACCTTCCCCAGGATTCACCACACCTCTCTATCCTGGGTGTTGCGGAGCCAATATTTTCTTAATTTGTCTAGTTCATCTCTCTATCTTATATTCTGTCAGCCTCAGTTGCCCACGGGATCTCTGCAGATTCATGTTGTGAGTCGTGATATCCATCAGTTGTCTGCCATTCTTGCAAAATGACCAACCAATTGCCATTTGAGTTTTCTAGTAGATTCTATGAAGTCTCAGACTCCTGTTTTCTTCCTGACATACTATGCTGTCTTATGATCTCTCCATGTGAGGTTGGGCATGATTTTTTTAAGTGCATGTTGCATGCTTCTCAATTAGCGGGTCAGTCTCTTTGTAACGTTCCATGTTTCAGCTCCATAGGTGACAATCGGGAGGATGCATTGGTTGTATACCCATCTTTTTAGGATTAATAGAATCTTCTTGTTTCTGAAGGTTGAGCTTGTTATGTCAAAGAGTTGCCATCCTAGAGTGATTCTTTGCTTGCTTTTTTCTTCTTTTCAGGGTTTGATGGAGATTTGTTGTCCTAGTTAGATGTAGTGGTCTACTTTCTCCATCTTGCATCATCATTTTTGATCATAGTGTTTTTATTTCTGACCTGATTGTTGCACATGACCTTTGTTTTTCTGAAGTTCATGTGTAGGCCGACTAGCATAGTACTAGTCAAAAATGAATCTGTTTTATAGCTAATTATTCACCTTGTTAACCTATCAAGTCATTCTAAAATGCTGCAAAAATAAAATAGTTGATCAACTTCTTATCTGAAAACAAAATAATAAGTTCAATTCTGATGTATTCACCATCTTGAAAAACATGTTAAAAATTAAACAGATATTTTAATCAGCTGAATTGGAAAAAAATCAGCAAGATGCAGCAGAATAATGGCTAATTTGGCAACTCTGTGTTATCAAAATAGAGGGGTTTTTCTTGTATGTTTTGCACTTGATCAGGAAGCTTTAGAAATTTTCCCATGAAAAATTTGCACTTGTCAGAAACAAAAACTTTCTTGAGCCCGGTTATCAAAGGTATCAGAGGTATCAAAAAATCAACCTTGCACTTATCAACATCATCATCATCATCGGCCTTTTAGCATCCATCACTGGACATAGACCTTTCCAAAGTTTTGCCTGACCTCTCTATCATGAGTGTCACAGTGCAAATATTTTCTGAACTTGTTAATTTTGCCACATCATCTCATATCTTGCCAGTTACAATTTTGTATATGATCTCAAGGGATCTATTTTATGAGTTTTGATGGCTAGCAATTATCTGTCATACTAGCAACACAGCCAAGTCCATTGCCATTTGAGTCTTCTATGATATCTCTTACTCCTGTTTTTTCTCCAATATACTGAGCTGTCTTGTGATCTCTTTTGTGCACATTGCTTAGGTCTCAGGTCGAGGGTCAATCTTTTGGTTAAATTCCATGTTTCAGTGCTATAGGAGACAATGAAGAAGATGCATTTGTTGTATACCCCTCTTTTTAGTATTAATGAGATTTTCTTTTCCTTGAAGGTTGAGCAAGCTCTACCAAAAGCTTGCCTTCCTAGAGTGATTATTCGCTTTATTTCTTCTTTTGAAGATTTCATGGAGATCTAGTGGTCTACTTTCTCCAGTTCTGCATTTTCTATTCTGATTGTTGTGTCTTTGTCCTCTACATGTTTGTTGTACATGACTTACATTTTACTGGCATTCATGTGAAGGCCTTCTTCCTTGCTTTCTTCATTCAGTTTGTCTAGAATTATTCGGAGATCATGAAAATTCCCAGTAAAAAGGACATTGTCAGCTAATTTCCAAGGTGTTCTCCATCTATTCTGATTCCTTGATTTTCCCAGACTAGGTTTCTAAGGATCATCTTAAGGCAGGCTGTGAAGAGTTTGGATGAGTTGGTATCACCTTGTCTCACCTCTTTTTTGAGCTGAAAGGACTCAGAATATTTATGTAGCCTGATGAATGCACTGCAGTGGCGTTAGATATTTTGCAAGACTGACATATACAAGGTCTAGGCCTTGTTGTACAATAGCATCTATCTTGGGCATTTCTTCTTGAAGTTCACAAATGCTACAGCAAGTGGCATTCTCTTTTAGTTGATTTACTGATGGTCAATAGTAGAATAGCTTCTTCAGAAGCAAGCCTGTTCCCATGGTCGGTTTTTATCTAGCGTTTCAGTGATTTGGTTTGTGATCACTTTGGAGAAAAGTTGGTAGATGCAGTTGAGTAGGCTTTTTGACCTGTAGTTGTTTAGATCTTTCAGCCTCCCCGTCTCATATAAATGCATCAACTTCAACTTCAGTTTATCCCTTGACTGTTACCACCATAGGGATAGAGGAGCTGAAGGTAGAAGTAGCTGAACTCCTCCTCCGTGTTGGTCTGTCTACTTAAGTTGCTACAAAGAGCTGTTTTGTTTCCCTTTTCTCATATCCTTTACTCATTACAGTTCGGAGGTACTCATCTCTGAAAGCTTATGGCGGACAGTTTGATCAGTCTCCGTTGACACACTTTGCTGTTGAATCCTTTTGGTAACCCTTCTGTCCTGGCTGTTTGCTGCTGTCACAGCTCTTCTGCCCAGTGGCACATGGTGAGCACAGCATGTTTTTGTTTTTTTGTTTTTTTTAAATACAAATAATTAATCTCTCATTACATCTGCTAATGGATTCTATGATGTCCCTAACTAATCTTGGGGAAGGTCAACGTCCAACAACAGACGTTAAAAGAATGATGATGATGATGACGATGATGATGAGACGACGACAACGACGATGACATCTGTTAAATGCTATTTTCTTGGAGCCTCAAAAAAGACATTTGTTTTCTTTGGTTTTAACTTACAAAGAACTAAATAATATAAATTACAACTAACCTGTAAATATGTATTAATCAAATCTCCCCTAATTTTAACTAGTTTCTCATGAAATGAAACATAAATTGTAAAATTTTACTGCTAACGTAGAAAGCTCAATATAGTTTAGTCGCCACTCTATCTGAACTGAAGATGTGCATAAAAACTCCTCCATTAGATAACTACAATAATCTAGGGCAGGATTTTCTTGTACATGCTCCTAGCTACTACCCACTCTGACATTGGAACTCTTTTCTGAAGCAACCTCACTGGCCTGGAATTCATTCAACCATTTAAAAAACAGCAAATAAAAATTCACTTGTTCTCTCATTCACATTTTTATATGTATCTTTGTGAATATTTTTAGATATATTCCTCATATACTCTTCTTTTGTCTAGCAACATTTTTATTTGAAACGAGTCCACCAAGTCTAGAAAAGTGCATATAAATGTAATAAATTGTTATTATTGTCTCATAAAAAGCAGTATATATATATATATATATATATATATATATATATATATATATATATACACATGTGTGTGTGTGTATGTATACAGGTCTGGTTAGTCATTCAATAGAGAGCATAACTTGACCAATATCTTTTGGCAGTACGCCATTTAAGGGGTGATCCATTTGAAAATTTGAAAAATGGGTGATAAATCATCTTCATCTCTCACCTTTTGTTGGGCAGTAATCACTAAGAAAGTCTGAATTTTAAAAAACAAACAAAACATGTGAATGCTGCCAGACTCAAACTAAGCGACTAATTTAATATAAACTTACATTGCAAATTAACCCCCCCCCCACTAAAGATCTATGGGGGAGGGGATTTTGAAAAATTAAGGAGACCTTTTTCTAGAAATAATGAGTAAATGCTCAAATTCAGCCCACTAGTTTAATTGGTACAGCCTGTATGCATGATATACATATAAGCAGCCAGCCAGACAAACTTAAAAAATGAAGAGACCTATGTTGACAGTTTTGGTTGATGGTTTCTAATAAATACGTACAAACACACACATTATTTACATAAATTTGGTTTGTTTATATGAAAGTAACAGCACATAAGTATTTGAACAAGCACAAAATGTGTTCTTATCGCCTTGGATTGCAAGGGCAATTGACAATCTGGAGCAGGGGGATCCAAATTAACTTACATGTTCAGCAACTCTTCCCATAGTAATGTGAGTTTACCTTTTCAATCTCCTAGATTGATTCAGAATAAGATTTTTAGAAGGATAGAAAAAAATTTTCTCTATTTAAAAATTTAATTCTATCAGAAAAACATTTTCAGAAATTTAGCATTCAGAGCCACAAAACATGACTAAATGCATGCTTTGATATGTTGATAGCAATGGAATTTAGCTCTCCTGGCATGATGTTCCTGTTTTTAACCCTCAAAACTAAATGATTAGAAGCAAAATGTCTGTTTTATCTCTATCTCTCTCTCTCTCTATATATATATATATATATATATATATAAGCTATGACATATAGATGTGAAACATGAAAACTTACAAAACCACTCAAAAACTCGAAGCACAGAGGGAAATGGAAAGAGCGATATTAGGAATAGCCCTAAGCAAAATAAAGAGATCGATATGAATCCAGGAGAGGACCAGGGTGGAAGATATTGTACAAGTAACGAAGCAATAGAAATTGAGACTGAAAGAGCACAAAGCGAGAAGAAAAGACAAAAGTCTAACTGATTGGTGCCCATGAGACAGTTAACACAGTGGGAAAAGACTAGACACAAGATCAAGAGACAAGATAGAAAAGTTTGCCGGTAAGGCATGGTAGAGGTCAGCAATATCATTTTCGTCATGGAAGAAGATGGGAAATGCTTTTGTCCTGCAGTGGATTCATAATTATTATTATTATCATTATCATTATTATTGATGATGATAATGATGATGATGCTGCATACATACATACATACATACATACATACATACATACATACATACATACAAAGAGAGGATCATATTTGAAATACACAAGATAAAAGCAGCCAAACTTTTTGTAATGATGACATATACATACAAAGGTGGATCAATAAATGCATAACCATACTCAGTTATTAGTAGAATTTTTTTATCTGAAATTTCTCCTCTATAATGTTCAATACAAAGAAGGAGATTATTAATTATTAATTGTGAAATAAATGCTTTCTTCATCATTAAGATATAGACTTATTGATGCACCTACACAGACTTTTTTTCCATTAAATACAAAAATAAGATCATCCTATGAAATCAAAGGTTTCAAAAATTTATATTGTTCTTACTGTCATTTTTTAATGGTCAGTCCAACATTTACAAAACTTGAGATATTCAAAAGCAGATAATCTGCCACAAGCCTTATATCATACTTAGCTTCGAGTCAATGACACTAATTAATGCTATAAACTCACCCAGAGATGGAAAGCCACCACTTCAAAGACTTTCTCCCTAACAAAGAATCTTGTACAAGTAAAATACACAATCCACAAAGTTATAAATACCAACAGGGAAATCACCTTTCTCTGTCTATTTTCGTCTTCCATGATGAAATTTCATTGCATAATGAATTCCTTCGTCTACTTTTTAGTTAACCAGCATAATTTTCCATCTTGGTGAATTCACCTAACAGCGGTGAATGATATAATCCATTTTTATACAGTATCCTAGCAACATGTCAGAAGATGCCAGCACTGACGATTGCCAAGTCTGATGGAGATAGTCCTAGATTGCGTCTGAATGGATTACAATGTTCTAGTTTGATATGTCTCGAATTCAGCCAGACAAGTTTCAGAGGTTCATTTTCATATCATCAAGCTATCTTATTCGCTTTTTACAATTCACAGAAAGGAATCCTGCTCGTATGGAATTCTTGGTAATATTGCCGACAGATCTAGCAGCTTACACTATCACTCACTAACACTCGAGAACCAGCCACACGGCCTTGATGCACTTAAGCAACCGATCAGAGAGGACCTTATAGCACAGGTGTGAAGAGATTTTCTCATGGGTTACTCAGTTGGCAGTGAGATGTAACTGAGTGAGCTTGAGTACTGTATGACCATCGCATTCATAATAACCAAGCATGTCATCCTTCACATCTTGTGCAAGCAAACCATTGCATCATCCTGATCTGTCAGCCTCCTTACTGTCCAGATTTGGCTCCCCACGATTTCTGACGAATGTCAGTATGAGATATAAGGTCATTTGAATGATATGAGGACGTACACCATCATGGTGAAAAATGACCCATGTTTGGCACAATAAGGATAGGTGTTTTCTGTTTCAAAGCAGTGATGGAATTGTCAAAGTTGTTGGTAGTAAACTTCAGCTGTGACTTTTCAATTATCCTGATTGATAATTCCTTGTGCATCCCACAAACAATAAACAACATCTTCTTCAGATGAATGTCCGCTCTCACCAGGGGCACGGGTCTATCATTGCAATTAAGCCACAATTGAGTCATCAATAGCACTTGACCCTGAGAAAAAGGATACATTTTTTCTTCTAAGTAACTACTTTGCCAAAAAACAGTACCTGGTGCTGCCGAAGATGCAATGACTCATAACAACCAGCATGTGGACAGGTCATGGAATCCATCTTCCAAACTTTGACACTTTTCCTAGCTTCTTCAAATCGGTATGAGCAATCATATGGTTAATGGTAAATTTTTTGCTAAACTTCCTGATTGTAACAGCAGGATTCATTGCAACTATCAGTGCAAAAAAATAAACAGAACTTTCATTACAACCTGATGTTTTAAGATGTGAATATCTTTTATTACAGATAGTTTTCTCAAAAGATATCATTGCACCATGTTGAATAAGTAAAAGAAAAGAAAACTTACATGAATCTCTATCTTTTTGTCCTTTTTGTGATTGAGTCTAACATGAATTATCTAATCTAACATCAAACATCCATAAAGATTCCTGAATGGAGATACAAGAAAAAGAGTTTCTCTCTCTTGCATCAATGTCTCTTTATTCATAATTGTCTATCATTAGCTCTGCAAACAAAGTAGATAGAGGTTATGTATTCATACGCATTTGTCCATCTGTTTATCCACTCAATATTTCCAAAAGTTCTCAATTAATTTTTGTTACATTTAATGGAAGGATGGCAATAGGCTGAGGGAAAATGAATTAAATTTTGGGTCGGATCCAGGAATTATCATAAATAATTAGTAACAATGGCTTTGGTAGATGTATGTACCCTGAGAGTGCTTCCTAGTAGACTTTGCTATTTTCTCTACTCTCAAAACTGTCAAGATTGGTTTCTTCAGTTTTTAATTCGGGTTGGCTGGTTGGCTATGTATAAATAAAGATTATACGTCAAAAGATTCAGCACTCTTGCTCCAATGGTGTGGCCAGTACATGTGATACATAGCCAGCCAGCCAGACCAATTTGAAAACTGAAGAAACCTATTTTGACAGTTTTGGTTGAGGGTGATCCAATGTTTGGGAATAGTATGAAATATCAACAGCAAACTTCATTAAGGATATTTTATCAACCAAATTGAAACCTTTGGAACTCATAATGTTGGATAAGATACAAAAACAAACAAGTAAACAATAAAATGTAAATTTTTGCAAACATCTGTTATTTATTTTAGAAGTTGCAAAAATATATTTATGTGTCCTTTTATCCATTTAAAGTAACATAAGGTCAGTAATGCTGGCCTTAAACAGGCTTGAACAATTTATAGAAAAAGAACACAAAATTTGTTAGCTAAGTTTGGTCAAAGAAGTAAAAAAAAGGGATTATGCATAGGTGGTGACCTGTCAGCTATGGCAACTGACGATTTTGTTTGATAGCATATTCAGAATAGCAATGAGTGACTCTCTTGTAGTTTTTATTGAATACTTGGATTATAGTCAGATCTTGAGTTTTTCGGACGGTTATCATAACCTTTATGTAATTAATGATAATTTCAAAATTTACCATTTCATCCAATTGTTTGTTTGAACAGATTTTAATTTTGCATCATGCCTAATTCTGTCTCTTAGGCTCAAATCTACCAAATCAAGGTGGTTGACAAAGGTAATACTTGATGCCTAACTCATTAAATTCAGTCATTAAAAATAGAAAGGAACATAAACGCAAAGCAAATCAAACATAGCAAGTATTAGCAATGAGAAATTTTCTTCAAAAATTAATATTTAGAAACTAAAAAGTGAATGAGAAAAAAAATCATACGAGAAAAATCAGAGGAGATGCATTTGGCGAAAGACCAGTAGTTAGAAAGTCTATTGGCAATAGGAAACAGTTAGCTAGAGGGCTGCATTGCTGAGATGTTCTTGGCTTCATTTATAATCTATTCCCATTCATTATGATAACACTCACCTACAGCCAGGTAATTGGCTACTAATAACAAGGCGTTCCTGGGTTTTAAAGATGCATTTCTTTTAGTAACACAGAACTATAAAGTATTGATTTAAGAACAATCCAAAGAATGCTGTTTTCTTTCATTGGCTTCTGAAACCACAGGTAATGATATTAGCAATAATAACCATAATAATAATGATAATATCTGGCTATTTCTTATTTCAATATCATGCCAAGGTGAGGTCAATGAAGTAACAAGCAGCCATGGCGTGTAAATCTGGCAAAAGAAGGACTGGCATAGATCCTTTTTGACAGTAAAGATCTGTAATGTCAGAGTTTATAAGGGCAGCTTGAATATTAATCAAAAGGTCAGTATACATGCTGCTCTAGCTTTAGTCATAATTTCTTCCCAAAGGATCAAGAAAGATGGTCAAATCAAAGCAATTTTTTAAGTTCTGATAAGAGGGAAGACAATTTATAAAGTTATTGACCAAAGTACATCACTGTTTAATCAAAGTTACATCATAATGCTTTTATGATATTTAGTTCAGTTTCCAAGCCTTTATGATTCAAACCTTAAATCTTACCATGTGGCTCTTAAACAAGACAAGAAGATATACATGATAGCATCAATGTTTATAAAATATATATATTACTCAATAGATATCATCTTGAACAGAAAATAGCATTTCAGCAGATGGTCTTTATAATAACTGGTTACTTTGATTTCTGCAAAACTTGTAAATTAAAAAAAAAAATTTAATGAATCCAATAAAAGCCAACCATTGGCTTCTGCTGTGAGAGGGAAAACAGGACATGCCAATCCTGGATCAAGCTCTCTCACATAGTGTGAGGGGGTTTGAAAGTTGGAACCTCACAGTCAATAAACAATGATGGTACAGAACAGTTGATTATGTAATCCTAACCTGATGTATCCATATGAAGAGACTATGTTATAATTTGCAGGTGCTCAGTCCATCGTGTTATCATGGATCTCCATCAATGATCAATGGTCACCATCCAACATCTGAATCATACAGTACTTGCTTACCCTTCAAATGGCAGGTGGAATGCCAATCGTATAACAGGGTTACCTAAGATATATTCCAAATATAGCCTTTAACCACTCCCCATTGAATATATGATTCCCCCCCCCTACAATTTTGCTCAACTACACCCCTAACCCAATCCTGGGAAAGTGGCAATGGATTCCCATGGAGCCAACCTGCTTGATCATAAACATTCAATGAAAAAGAAAAAAAAAATTCCTCAACTTCAACCAGTCAATTCTATGCTCTACACAATCATTCCATCATGCGCTACTAATAGAAATGCTTTTTTTGAAACTCAGGAATGTTTTGATTCTATTTTGATTTTTACTTAGCCGTTATTAGTGAGCAAGAGAGATTTCCCTACTTGATGAAGGCTTGGCTTTGGCAGCAGAATTTATTGGATTCTTCTTCCATTAATGTTCCCAGAGGGTACATGCTTATTGACTATATACTGAAGCATTACTTGGCTGTTATATACTGCATATTTGAAATCCAGTTAGCTATTCTTCATCATGATTGCAGCAGATTCTCGACTTCCATATAAAGTGATTACAAATTATTGGAAAAATACAACTGAATTCTACTGTTTTACAAGTGTGCATGTATGGGGGGGGACATCTCTTTCCAAGGATGCTTTGATAAATTTCAGCCAAACTTTATGTATATACTGTAATGATTTTATTAGATAAAGAACTTGAGCAGTTTTACATCCCTTGGAAATGAATTAATCCACACATATAGTAATTAGCAACGTGCATTTATTATCTGTCACACTTAGGTCATCAGTGACATCTGGTGATGTAACTCAGTAAGTAGAAGTAGAATTTTGATACATTAAACTCAATGAATAATTCATTTGTGGACCACAAACATAAACATAAAACTAAGTAGGTGAACTTGAGAAACACGTGTTAATCTTATCTTTTCGTTGGAATTATAATAACGTCATTATTTCTATCTTCAACTTCCTCTTTTAAAGAAATTTGAGCAAAATATGTCTTTTTTTTAATTTTTTCAATAATTTGTACCTTCACTTAATTTTACCTTTAGATAAGTTTAATATTCAGGAAATATTGAACATTAAGAAAATACTTTGCAACATAATGTTTTTTCCATTTCATAAATACAATTAAATCACATAATAACTTAATTACTGTCGTTATTTTCAGACGGGAAGGATAAAGTAGAAACTGATAAAGTATTTACCCCCTAAGAGCTGATTTTTAAAATCTTTATTTATGAAGGGATTTCTCATTAAAGGACATATCAAAGAAAAACATTTCAATTTATATGACAAGCAATGTTAATATGAACCAAGAAGCCTAATTTAACACATATACTCTAAACTTCCTGTAAGGAATTTGTGACACTGTTGCCAGAATCCAATAAGGATTGTGAAGAAGAGGGCCAAAAATATAAGATCCAGAAAAATCTTCTTTTTAATTAGAAGATCATCAAACAGGAATAAAATTAGTTCTATGTTTATGATAAAGTAATGAGAAGTAAGTGTCGTATCATGAGGTACAAGAAACTAAAAGTTAGGAATATAATGAGAGTGGTGCCACTGTAGCTGAGAAAAATCAACCTGAGAGTTCCTCCATTCAGTAGAAAAAACATTGCCAACATTTTAACTGCATGAATGTTATTTGTCCACAATGGGTTCATATTGATTCTGGAAAAAACATCTGAACATATGATATGTCCAGATTATTTTTAAATCAGCAATGTCCATGTCATAGACACCAGTAGAGAATCCTTTCTCTCTAGATTTAAAATGCTTTCTGTCTGTAAGCCAAAAGAAACTTGGATACAGATAAATAAATAAGTAAAGATGAGTTCTTTGAAACTACAGCTGCAGTATATCAGGGCATCTTTATCTATTTCCTAAACCACTTATATCCAAGCTGAAGGGTCAAGCCAAAGCATGATGCTTCTGTTGATCAGGTAAATGAAAACAAGTGATGGATATCAACATAAGTTTGTTCTGTTGCATAAAAGGTTTCCCCCCCAAAAAAAATAAATCAATGCTGAGATGTTTTTAATCAAGTGGGATCACTATGTGAGAGAGCCGTGGCTTGATGGGAAGCAGGGCTCAGCTTTATGTATTACAATCCACACACTGTTATACAAAACCAAAGTGTATGTTCTTGGGAAGCAAAGTCATGCTCTTTGTATTACAACTCACACACTGTTATACAAAACCAAAGTATACATTTTTTCTCTCTCTCTCTCTCTTTCTCTCTCTCTCTCTCTCTCAGAATGAATAAACATAAATAAATGTGATTTTCTGGCATATTGATTCTTATATAATAGCCATGTCATGCCAAAAAAAGATCACATGCTGGGTCTAAATGATTTTTTGAAATATATCTAGAGTTCTATTGTTTAAAATTTTCAGCGGCTTAAAAGTGAAGCTGATATATGCTACATCATGTATAAGGATGACATGGATGAATGACTCCCTGGGGTATTCAACATATCAACACATTCAGTTATCTTTTTGTTACTTCTTTCAGGCCATCAAATCAAATAGAGAAATATAATTCGAACTGCATTCTCCCAGCTTCTCAAACAGAAGCATATTCACTTCAACTCAAATCCACTTGTTGGGAATAAAGATATATTTCTACATACAATCGACATAAAATTGATAAATTTATGAACAGATAATTAGTATGACCATCACAGACTATAAATGTTGGTTTTAGATTTCTACATGCAATCCACATAAAATTGATTCATTTATAAACTGATAATTAACATAACGACATAATCTATATATGCTGGTTTTAGATTTCTACATACAGTCAGCATAATAATATTGATTACTTTATAAGCAGATATTTAACATGACCAAGATAATCTATACATGTTGGTTTTAGATTTCTGTGTGCAATCAATATAAAATTGATTAATTCATAAACAGACAGGTCTGGTTAGTCACTCAATCAATGAATTAGTTACTTTTCTTACCTTTTGTTGGATGGTGATCACTATGAAAAAAGTCCAAATTTTCTAAAAAATAAGTGTAAATGCCGGATGACACAAACTTAGGGATCAATTTAGCATAAACCTGCAGTGCAAGCTGAACTCCTCTTTAAAAACCTTTTTGGGGGGAATTTTCAAAAAACAAAACTAAAAATCTCTTCCGTACATAATAATGACAGAATGCATAAATTTTCACCCCTCTAGATCCATTAGTGTGGCCTGTATGCATGATACATACAAACATAGTCAGTCAGCCAGTCCAATTTGAAAACTGAAGAAATCTACGTTGGCAGTTTTGGTTCAGGGTTTCTAATCTTAAATATACAAGTGAAAGGTGTTTGTGTGTTTGTCTGTCACACTATAAAAAGTAACATGGGTGCATCCCAACCAAATTTGGCATGCCTCCTCAATGGACATGGGGAGAGGAACCTACTTTCCGGCCATGTACATATCTACCTATTTTACATATATATATATATATATATATATATATATGTTCTTTAAAGGGGGCAAAGTGAAGGAAAACCCTCCCTTTATAGGAACAAAAGAGAGACTTCTCCCTCTCTGTAAAGGATTGAAAAAGGCAGGAAACTTTTTCATCTTTTAAGGAGTCAAAATTGAAGGAATCTTTTCCCAACCTTTGATGGCTTGAATTGCAGAGAGACTTTCCAGTCGGGTAAAAGATCAAAGAGTTTTCCCTTTTAAGGTGACAAAAGTGAACAAGAGACTTTTTTTCCTCCTTTAAGGGGTCAAAAGTGAGGGATACTTTTTTCATAAATTGAAAAGTTTCGAGAAAAACAAGGATTTTTAAATGTTTTAGAAAGTGGGTCTTTATTCATAATGCAACTATAAAGCAAAACCTTCCATTCAATACATATATATATATATATATATATATATATATATATACATATATATATATATATATATATATACATATATACTATCCAAATAACCCATTCATGGGACAGGTATTCAGCTTGTACTTAATGTGACCATCATGTTGGTTATAGATTTTTTCATAAACTAACATAAAATTGATTAATTTAAGAACAGATATCCATACCTCACATAAATGAATCACCATAGCCAGTGTGTGTACTACAACTGATCATTGAAAAAATTATCCAAAATTATTTTAAAACATTAGAACTTTTACCTAAAATAAGCTTTAAAAATATGTCTTTTATCTAAAATAATTTAAAAGATACAAGCACAAGATTTCGGCATTGTTGGTCCAGAATGTCCATAGATACCCTAAAAATGCACTTTTTTGAAAAACAAAAAAAAAATTCTCCCAGTGGTGTACTCATACAAATTTTCAAGGTTGTAGCTTAGAAAATATGATCAGTAGAACACAAAAAGACAGCCACATAGACGCAGACACGCAAACAGAGAAGAATATGTAGCCCACATGGTTGATTGGTTGGTTGGTTGGTTGGTGGAGCCATTTGTGGGGCTGCAGGGATTTGATATTTGATATGACCAACATAATCTATAAATGTTGGTTCTAGAATGTCTAAATTAATACATGTAGAATTGGCTATATATGTTGGTTTTAGATTTTTACATACAATCAACATAATATTGATTACTTTATAAACAGATATTTAACATGACCAACATAACCTATGTATGTTGGTTCTAGATTGTCTAGCTCAATACATATAGCATTGGCTGGGAGAAAGTAGTTCTAATCATTGGCTTATATGTTGTTCTATCAGACTATATCATAAATTAATGGTGCAATGGTTTAGGGTTACCAAACGATCGAAATGATGATGATAAAGAAAAAAAACAGTAGAGAGAAAAAGGAAATAATGATAATAATAGCCAGAATTTGTGTGTAGCTATAACACTCTCATAACAGACTAATGTATATGGATGACTAAGAATTGTGTGCTAAGAACGAAAAAAACTGGAAACGTTGATTAGAACAGTTAAGAACAATAATGATGACATACAAGTGGAGTTCAGTAGAGAGAAATGTGTTTTACGTACTAGTGATGCACAAAGGAAGACCCGTCACAACAGACAGAATCGAACTACCAGATAACAAAACAATCAGAGTATTCTCCACAAAAGACTACAACAAATATCTTTGAGCACTCGAATGTGACTCAATAAAGCAGGAGGAAATGAAGGAGAAAATAAAAAGAGAGAATCATAGAAGAAGAAAGACATCACAAACAAAACTAAACAGCAGAAATTTAATTAAAAGGATAAACACATGGGCAATGTCAGTAGAGAAATACACAGGACCATTCCTAGGTTGCACAAGATAGAAACTTAAATCAACGGATCAACAGACCAGGAATTTGATGACAATACACAAGGCCCAACATCCCAAAGATGACACTGGCAGACTATATTTAAAAAAGGAGGAAGAAGACTTATCAACATTAAGGACAGTATTCAAACAACTAAACTCCAACAAGAACCACTAGCCGTCTGGTGAGGACATGCAAAGGAATGAAATATATATTTTTTTTTTTTCTAATCCCCAAAACATTTACATTGTAAATAACTGATGATCCCAACAATAGAAAATTTATACATTGTACCATAATAACAAAGTATAGGGGAAACGGGGGAAAAAAAACTAAGGAAAATTACACAAATTGCATTGACAGATATTGGGAAATTGGTGACCGAAGTGACACAAAAAATCAATTGAAAAAGTTTATTAATGTTCAGTGTTTGAAGCGGTGAAGCTTTCCAAACTATACACATATATATAAATATAAAGAATAATATATATACATATATGTATATATATACATATATATATATATATCTTATTAGAAGAAACTTACAAATACAAATATTCAAGTACAGATAAAACTAAATTACACACAACAAGAACCTAAAAAGATATAATAAATAGTTATACTACGACAACGGGTTGGAATAACACAAATCAGATTAAAGGTGGTTAGCGTGACACACGGTCATGGATACTTTGGGACTGTAGATAAAAATTGACAGAAGACATTCTTTTCCAACATTACAATATGAAAAGTTTACATGACTATATATACATATATATATTATGTGTTACCATTTTCAAAGGGCATACAGACACTACACTCTAACACTCTAATATAAATACCAGTCTAGTCTCTTTCCTCTCACAAGTGCAAACATCTTCACAAAAGTAGTGATAGACTGTCTCTGCAAGAAATAGCTTCAAACAATCATGATGTACTCCCTCAATCTCAACAACAAGCATTCTCTCTCACTCTCTTTCTCTCTCTCAATCTATATTTCTTCATTTCTATTTCACGATGAAATAATAGAAAAAAAACCTGATTGAAGGTATGCTCTCTGATCTCACCTGACCTTTGGACTGAAATCAAAGAAAGCTAAGAGGTATTTTGAACCAAGACACATGTCCTTTGTACTAGAGAAGGGCATAGTGTATTGGCTACTTCCAACTAAATCTGCCATATTGAAATGATCCAACTTAACACCAAGCCAAACCAAGGTTTAAAGTTCATTTTTAGGTCACAGCCCATTCAAATTTATGCCAAAAGGATTTTCAATGAAAGTAAACCTGAAGAATTAATCAATAACTGACCTTAGATGGTACATTACACAACTCTAGAAAAACCAAGCTTTAATGCATGGCATTTTGGTAACATTAATCCCTCTTTGATCCCTAAGGTTAAGTAACAATATGCCTGAACTGGATCGATCAACACTTGAAAATTAAAGGTCCTGGTAAAATAAGCATACTGGCACTCTTTGATAAATACCGTTTCATTAGACGTTGTTTCATTATAATGTTGATTTAGAAATTTCTTGTATTTTCACAAGAGTTACTTCCCTTATTTTTTTCAATTTTTGCAAATAATTAAATTTTAGTCCCATGCTAAAATTACAATTATTTAAAATTTGAATAGTGAAAATGAAAGATCAAAACCCAAAGTGTCACTATACTATCATCTTCCTAGTGTGTAACACTTTTCCACATTTATGAATAAATAAAAATACGGGTGACAATATAATTAGCCCATCTATGTAATGGAATGAACTCTTCTAACATTTTTTTGTATTGTCATCTAATTTCACTATTAGTTAAGTTTATTATTCAGGCAGCAATAAACATAAGAAAATGCTGAGTACCATATGCGTTTGCAAAATTACTTAAATATCCCCCATTGTTGTCACTTTCTGACAACACAGGTGAAAAACTAAAACTAATGAAAAATATTGTTTTTGGAATTGTCAATTAAGTGATTCTTCTGAATTTGACATTAGAGTTGTATGTGTTATAAAAAAAACTTAAAAGCAATATTCTTTAATTTTTGTAAGTTGTAATCACAAAATTCCTACACCACGAAAAAAACTTGTCATAGAAGGAACTATGAACTATGAACAAAGAAGTGGGTTGAAGAAATTGGTGTAGCTAGTAAGACAATAAAGATGTTAAGTTTCACAATTTACATTTTTATGACTGGACATATAAGTTTTGACTGGTAAATTTGCAAGATCTTCAAAAAGGATCAGATTTTCATACCTAGTCATTGTCTTTGGCAATGTGAAAAAACCCTCAAACACCGGGCTTGAACATTTCAGACACTTTTCAACATGTTTTTGACCATCTTTAGTAGATTCCTGGTATGTTTGAGCCATTTTGGTATTTTTTGGCTATTTTTTAACACCCAAAAGAACATAGCCTTTATTCATATTATTGTTTCAATGGTTGAAAATCTGTTTCACTTGGCATTGTCTCAGTTAAAGTTGCTGGTCTTGGAATCCTATCTACAAAGTTAACCAGGATGTGCCTGTACCTTAATCCTTCATATTAATATGGATATATACCTTAGAGCAATGGTTTGCAAATAAAATTTTGATTAGACTATGACTATCACCTTATTCATTTTTTATTCAATAGAAAGACTGAGTCCAACATTTTCACTAAGTTAGATTGTGATAAAATAACAGGAGAAAATTAGTTTGTTTACATGTCAGTAGCAGTAGATTGCTGATGTACCACGTGACCTACATGGTGACAGTTGACATTTGACCTCCTGGTTTGAATCAAATTTGGGGTTCCTATTGTAAATATGAGCCAAAACTTGGTGGGGGGGGGGGGGCGGAGGACAAAAATAAAGTGCTTCTACTATACATAATGAGAAGTAAAATGTTAAATTTTCAGCCCTAGAGCTCCATTGATTCAGCCTGTAGGCATGATATATAGAGAGCCAACCAGCCTGCTAGCCAAACCAACTTAAAAACTTAAGAAACCTATGCTGGCAGTTTTGGTGACACTTTTGGCTCATTGTTTTTAACTGCCAAGCAAATGAAAGCCTTGTGGAATACAATGGAAGTTATAATTTCAAGACAACCTTGGCTCAATTGATGCCACACAAGTGTGTCTCAGCGTTCTTATTGGTAAGGAATGCCTCTGCTACTCATAGATATTTTGTTTATTTTTGAGTGACTTTTTAACTTTGAAGACTGATAATCTTTAAAAGAGCTTTGTGGCGACCCCTATATTTTTAGTCAATACAAAACCCTTCAAGCTACGTATCTATAATATCACTTCCTTTGATGACCCTCTTTAAAGCCCTGAATGCATGTGGTTGAATGCCTCTTTGCCTTGGCCTTTGAACTAGTTAACTTCTACCTTTTTGGTCCTAGCATCTCTAGCTGGTTATCTTCCTTTACCCCTCTCTAAACTCGCGGCCATCCCAGTTCCTTCTTTGATCCTGACTATATATATATATATATATATATATATATATATATATTGTTTTATCACTCATCTTCCTCGATGTGAGTATTGGCAAGAACTTTATAGCTATTAAATGCAAACACTGCAACTACTATTTTTGGCGACCATGTAAATGCTGCATTTATTATTTTGCCTATTTAGCTCCTTCTTGCACCTATCCTGACTAAATGCTTTTTCATAATCTAGCTTGGTCAATTATACCACTCATTAAAATAGGCACGACTCACCAGACTCCATACGATAGAGAGACGAAACACAATTAGACCCTTTATGTCATGTGTCCCTTAAATTCTTATTCTTTCCTATATTTCGTTTTTATGCACAGGAATAGCCTAAACCTAACAGGCCTCTACTCTTCTCATCTTTACACATAGTATTAATGTTTCCGTTCCGTGTATTTCATTTACTCTCTTCATTTGCACATTAAACGTATCTCTCATTTTTCATATCTACGTGTCTTTTTACTCCATTAGATACCCGCGTCCACATTTGTACTTGACACACATGTTCTCTATATCTCCCTTCCTTCATCAATATTTCCAGTGACATTACCACTAACAACAAACCACGTGGAAGCAAAATCTTTTGTCTACAACTACATCTTCACGCCACGTCTAACCAACAGCTATTATCTACTCTCACTCACATGATATAAGGACAATAATCCTTATAGCTGCAAAATCCCCAATGGGTTACACTGAAAAGCAAAAAAGAAAGCACCTATCGCTATCAATTTGAATATTGATGCCATTCAGAAATCAAAAAATTTGTCTTCAGAAAAGTGTCTCGTGGAAAAGATTCTGGATCAGAGATGATGTTTCTTCAGTTCAAACAACTTTTGGAAAGATACTGAAAATAATGAGAAATTTGAAGGACTCTTTCCCAAGAGTCAACCATTTTTTCAAAACTAAATACACCAAGTGACCTTGTCATTATTTATAAACTTTTTTGAATTCATACGTCCTGCATGAATTCTAACTTTATCATTTTATTATGATAAAAGAGTTTTTTTTTTTTTTTATCTGATATAGATTAGAACCTATGTAATTTGGGAGTACGTATCGGGCTCTAAAAGAATCACTCATTGCAACAAGTAGTAGGTATTTATAAGGACCAAGCTCAGGTTACAAAGACTACCCTAAAAATAAAAATGCCTGGTAGCAGGAAATATCTTTAACATCAGAAAATGCACCAACCTCTTCCTTTCAGAACACTGGAGACATGAGGTCTACTACTATTATTATAAATTCTTTAATTATCAGAATCCCTTCATCTTTATTCCAGCTTCCTTTTGATTCCATTTGCAGCTCCTGTAATTTCCAATAATGCAAATGGTATCTTCCTTCTGGGACCATTCAATCTTTTTCCTTTGGCTTCAGATGCTGTCCTGTTGCCATAGCTACTGCAATTTCTGAATCATCTTAAGTTACAAGAAGTAAAAAAAAAAAAAGCAATAAAACAGAAACAACAAAAGCAGCAGCAGCAGCAGCAGAAACATTTGGTTCAGCATTTTTCCTACTCTCAACATTATTGGTTTTTCAGTCAAGTGCACAAATGGCAATAGTGGATCACAATTATTTCTTTCATTTATTTTTTACTGATAAACATCAAGGAATAAGAAAATGTCCATAATAACATAGTGTTTTTCTAACATAGTTATGCCTACTGCAAATACAGCTACAGTAGTTATTCTTATCGAAGCATCAGAGATTTTTCAAGATTGATTTCTATGAATAAAGGTTTAAAACAAACTTTTCCTATTTCCAGCACGATTACAACTTGTACAAAGCAAAGAACATTAGACTTCGCAGCTACCAACTTTAATTAGTGTAGTAGTTTTTAGTAGTGATATTCTAGAGTGGTCAAGTCATCAAATATTGACTATGTTACAATTTTTTTCTTCTTATACATGAGCCTCAGTACCACGTATGTCATCAATGAAAATGGATCGAACTATAAAGACTGATGATGATTCTAGTCACTGATAACATTTATCAAAGCCTGTAACCTAATCTACCTCTTCATTACAGAAGAAGAAATCTGACATTGGGACAAGCAGCTGTCATTAAAATGTACTCTTTGGCTGGTTACCAATTCTTTATTCTCAAGCTAATAGCTTTCTGATTTTTCAGCAGTAGGGATTACCTGCCTTTGCCACTAGTGCAGAGATCTTTACTTGACAACTAAAGACAGTTTAAATGCTACTATGATGATATGTGCTTAAATAGAATGAAAGAAAACATCCCAACGTCATTTTATATCCATGATATTATTCTCATTATCTTCAGCATAATGTTTTTGTCTTTCTCAGCTCTGTGTCTCAGAATTTTTTCTGAAACCTATAAAGCAAGGTAAGTCATGCGGTTCTCTGCTACTTACAGCGGAGGCAAGTTCTCAACCAACTAAAACATATTTTCTCTCACTGTTTATACAAAAAGGTGGATCCAAATTAACCATCATGGGCCAATCGGAATTTGATGCAAAAGTAAAAAAAACTTTTTTCAACCAGTCGGTACTTACAAACTTGCCCTGAGATCCTATCAAGTGATATCAAAGCAGTATTTCAAATCTAAAGAGACGTTCAGCTTTCACAAAATTTTCACTACAAGCAGCTACATCCAGTTTGCCAAGTCCTACTTGATATGAGATCTTACCTACATTTGAATTCTCTCATAAACTTCTTTCTCTCTTACATCTAAACCCTTACACAAACTAGGACTTATGCTAACTCATACACAGCAGTAGTTGCAACACGGCTAGAAGAGATGATTATTGCCTCAAACTGTAACATATTCATAAATATCAACATTAAAACAATTGTTATAGTCATCAAAATTCTCCTCTTCTTATTTTCCATCAACTACAAAGATCACTGATATATTCCATTCAACAGGTCTGGAATACTTTTCCCAATCAGTGAAAAAAAATTGGTAGCTTGCATTATTTCTGTACTGAAAAAAACATTTTGATGTAAACTGAATGATATGAATAAAGAATAAATGATAATAGAAAAAACTAAGCAACTTCCAATTCATGAATTATAGAAACAGTGCATTCATAATGAATCTAAAATAAAGATAATATCCCGTGTAAAAGACCCAAAAAGAAAGATATATAAAATGTGAGAAATGAAAAAATGCATCCACTTTAAAGAAGATATTGGCCAAATAAGGGAAATTGCAAGAACCTTAGCCAGAAGGAAGATTTTAGTATGTGCTGAATATCCAAGCAGTTTCTGAAACTACTTTCTTCAAAAGAGTATAAAAAGTGCGATGTATACCTGCAAACTGACAACTAACATAATGGATACTCTCAAGCCACTTGATATCTGATGGTATTTTCCAAGATGTCCACTTGAAAGAAAACAGCTAAAGGTTTTTTTAGCATGAAAGAATGTAAGAGAGAAAAAAATATGAATTCTCACCTTAATCTAACTTGACCATGTAATGAAGGCATTAGCATCGATTCTCTCCTCTACAGTAAGTCTAGCATTGGGTTTCATGCCACATTATGCAACTTATGAGGCAGCTAATTATTCACTTTTTATGGTGAAGATTAGTTTTATCAATGAGGGCCAATAGAGGATCAACCTGCTGGAACAGTACAACAGGTCAAGTTTCCACGTAAAGAAATTAGATTCCCAAAGTCAGTGATGTTATCTGAAAGTATGGAGATATTTTCACACTTCCCAACACATTTTATAATGTTCAACACTTGGCTCTGGTTTACTTGTTCTATAAATAAACCCCCTGCCATTTTCAATGAATCTGTTAAGATGTACACACACACACATATATATATATATATATATATATATATATACATATATATATATACATATTTTTCATAATGTATTTTTCAATTTGTAAGAATACAAAGAGAAAGAAATAGATAACAGATTTCATTCATTGTTGATGATATTTAATCGCAGTGTTCAATATCTATCAAAGTAAATAGACCTATTGATATACAAAAATAAGATATATATATATATATATATATATATATATATATATATATATAAAATAAGGTTTACAGGGATATATTCTAGGTAAATGTCAACATTTTGTGCTCAACAATACAGTGACCAGCAATGATTTTCAAACAGCTATTTAAATTTGATAATTTAAAGAGGAAAAAATTGATGGAAGTAAGATGGTATGCAAAATTGAAAAATTAACTCTAAGGTTAGTAAAAAAAATCTTTGGAAAATTTTTTTTTCAATGTGTTCAGTGTTTAAAGCTTTCTAGACTATATATATATATATATATATATATATATATATATATATATATATATATATATATATGTATGTATGTATATGCTCATTGCTTTTTATGTGAAGATATAGTGCATTTAATATACAATTTTTGTGTGTTTTTTCCACTTGTGATTGTATTCAGGCATAATTGAGATCATACTACAACCTGTTTATATATTTATGTTAAAACATAGATTCATGTACTAAAATTGCCAAATGAATACTAATTCGATTAGGCAACAACGCACAGGGAGTTGTTTAAGAGTAGGTCATTGTCCGACGATCAAAATGGTCAAGTCACACACTGATAAATCAATTCAGATAAGCAGTTCTAGATTAGGAGATTTATCTCAAGTTTTAATGCATTTCAAGGCAAAAGTGCACACAATGCCTTGCTATGGAAATAGATAGATTCCATTGAGTATTCAAACCAATATACAAACACTCCCACACACTTGGATTTGTAAAATATTCAGATGATTTTATTTATTTGTTCTTATAACAGAGATCAATCAGAGATTCCCGACAGAGCCATGTATTTTGAGATCTGATAAGGAATATCGATTATTTTAAAATGAACACAAAGTGCCACAATATATTGACCATAATGTAATCGTTAGCAAGCTTATCCTTTTCATCAATTCACTGATGTGGTGAGTCAAGTCCTTACTGGGTGCTCTACTACTGTGGCCTTGTATGAGATTGAAATAAACTTGGAGCCATAGAGACCCTTAAAACTGGTGCTAACATAATTAGTACGAGCCAGGCATATATAAAGGCCCATATCTATCTAACAATAAAAAAAATTGATATTCCTCTTTTGGATATATTTTGTGGCTGCTCACAGTTAGGTAGGCTATAGGGGAATTGAAAGCACATCGATCCACTCAAAAATTCCCTGACTTCTTTCATAGCCAATTGCCAAACTCTCCACCAAATTTCATTGAGAACTTTTGGAGTTATGAGTAGGATGACAGAGAACATTTGAAGATATTTTATGGTGTGGATAGATAGCTACAATGATGGGGAAGTAATTGTGCATGGTTCCGCTCAAAAAATTTGATTACTCCTTCCTTTATCTATTATCTACTCTGTCACGAAATTCCATTGGAATTCATAATGAAGCTTGGAGATATCATATGGACAGACAGAGAACATTTGAAGATATTTGATATAATATTTGGCAACTGATTTGGAATGTCTACCCAAGTTATTTTACTCACTGTAAAGGTTGCCCTAGCATGTCCAATGATTTCATTAGTCAACTCAAGAATTCCTTCAGATCCCTATTACAATGCCAGGACTAGGGGGTGAACAAAAAAAAAGAGAAAAAATAAAAAAATTACTTTTCAAATAATAAGATTTAAAGAATTGCAATAATTCAATTATTTGTTTGAATGAATAGATAATCTAGTGTCCTGATTATAATTAGTGAATTAGAGTAGGAACCATAGCAAGAATATAGACTCGAGAGAAACAAAATGACTTCAAAACAGGGAGAAAGACAGTTTTCTCCAAAACAATTTTTCTGAGGCATTATACCAAAGGGATAGGTTAAAACTGTCATATCATTTGAGGATGTATATGCTATAAATATGGATATAAGAGTTGGCTAATAATCTCTTAATTGGGTTAAATGAGAATCAGATATTTTTTACTGCTACCAGCAAGGGTTGGACAATGAACTACAAAGAGGATTAGAGGATAAAGATGGAAAATATTGGTGGAGTCTTAGAGAAACCTTGATGGCGCTTATCACCACCCTTTTATTTTTCACTTTTTCTATGTTTCATCATCAGTCTCTCAACGTCTGTCGTTGAACATAGACCTACCCAAGGATTTGCATCGCGGAGCCAGTACTTTCTGAATTTGTCTAGCTCGTCTCTCCAGCTAATACACTGCTAGCCTCGGTTGCACATGTGATCTCTGGGGATCCATGTCGTTAATGGTGATGTTCACCGGTTGTCTGCCATTCTCTGGAGTTTTATCATGAGGAAACATGCTCTTGGAAAAGCTATGTTTTTTCCAAGTATTAAAACATATTTCGACAATTCTTTAAATCACAAAGTCCGTTCAAAATCTAGATAGTTAATGAATAGACATAAACTCATATTTGTTAAAATACTTTGATGATTATCCTTATGAATTCTACAAAATGTATTTGTGAAAAATGATTTTGAAGTTTATCTATAATAGTTTCTGTTGTTATTTGCTACATTTGACTAAAGCAATGTTTATAGCATCCATTCTCAACCTTTTATGGCTTTTTCCTTGATATTTTCTAATATAGTCAATTCAATTTACATTAAGTTATTACCAAGCTGTGATTGTGAACCATAAAATGCTGACAGCTTGTTACTCTGAGAGATGCTTCTATTTAGAAGCTGATTCTGCTTTTATTTCTGCTATTCTCACACCCAACTAAATTCATTCAAAGCAGTAGTGGTTTTACAAGAAATACTTGTTTAGTTTTGCTTGTAGCTAGGAGATCTGAAATCCCAATATAAATACCAAGTCTGTCTAAAAAGTATCAAGCTATTTAATTTCAACAGAAAAAAATGGCCTAATGCCACCTTAGACTACTCTAAAATATTCTTCCTGGAACCTCGTATACTTATACAAGCATCCCTTCTACTTTTCAAAATAATCTGCAAAGTCTTTTTTAGGATCGCCATCAGCTGCCCCATTGTATTCACCTTAATCTTGTCTACAGTCTGAAATCTCCTTCCTCTCAATGATGAAAAGAAGTTGTACAGAGTCAAATCTGGGCAGTAAATGGGCAGACAGACCTCGGTGATATGATATTTTGCCATAAAACCCTGCACCAGAGGTGAAGAATGGGAAAGTTAATCATTCTGAATGTAACTGACTTATAGTACACTCAATGGTGTCTCACTGCCAACAGAGTAACTTCATGGGAAAATATGTGTTCATACATG
The DNA here is from genome assembly GCA_963457665.1 of Thysanoteuthis rhombus. NCBI lineage: Eukaryota > Metazoa > Mollusca > Cephalopoda > Oegopsida > Thysanoteuthidae > Thysanoteuthis > Thysanoteuthis major. Next base: position 34,223,931 of record OY735202.1, read on the forward strand.
TGCAGTAAGGTCTCCTTTGATTGGTTGCCAAGTTAGATCAAGGCTACCAACCAGTCCCCAAGAGATACGAAATGGCTGGATACTCTCTGGAAAGACTTCATACAGCACTACTAATGCTTTTTGGCACATTCTCTTCAGTAATTAGAAAACAGATTTGAAACCATGTCAACTATAACTTCTTAGCATTCAGTCTTGTATACCTAAAAAAAGCCATCAAATTTCAGTTTATATTTTCTCAACCTAAATGATAAACAAATAGATCAATTAATATAAAACATCACATGACCAATGTTTGGTAGTACACCATGTTGGAATTGATCAATCAAAGAATAGGAAAAAAGTGATAAATAAGTTACTTCTCATGCCTTTTGTTGGGCAGGGAAAACTAAAAAAACTGAATTTCCAAAAATCAAGTGTAAATACTGCTGGAAACAACTTAGGGATCCCATCTAGCATAAACTTACACAGCAAATTGAAACCCTCACTAAGAACTTATTAAAGGTGGAATTTTTTTAAAATCAAAAAAAAATTTTTTTTTTCTCATCAAATAATTGTTTATATTTTCAGCCCTCTAGCTCCATTAGCACAGCCTGTATGTGCAATACATATACAACCAAGCAGCCAGGCAAACTTGAAAACGAAAGAAACCTTTAGTGAGAGTTTTTGTAAACAGTTTCAAAAATGTAACATTTTGCAGTATGCAGAATCAGTTTTCTTATGGTGTAAGACACTCATAACTGATATACTTATGCTTTCTTTCCGAAATGTACTTTTTCAGCTATCATTTATAACAATATCAATACATCCTTGATTTTAGCACTATGATTGAAAATTTTTACTGATATTTTTTTCTTTTCCAAGATATGGGTTTTGCATTTTTATTTTACACATTGTTTTTTTTTTTGACAAAAGGAACATAATACAAACTAATGGCTACAAGATAATGCATTGCAGTCAGTATTATAAGGGGAAGAATCGAAAAAAATTTAGCACAACCAAAGATATAAAGAGATAACTATAACAGCAATTTATAAGTGTTGTACTTGATTCCAAACACTAATTGTACAAATGTTTTACATGAAGCATTGTCACTATTAATTTTTTACAAGTTTTACTTGCATCCTTTTTTCAATACAGATCAGATAATACTTAAGTGACTAAATTTGAACAAGATCTGCTGGTTGGCTTACGCAGCCTGAACAGTAAATGCTGTCCTGATCAGACAGGCTCCTAAAGATAAGAGATACGAGTTCATATCTTGTAAAAATCATATTCCTTATTTTCCCATCCATGCTATTTGCTGGTCATAAAGAGTAAAAACAATCTGAGCATCTCAATAAAAAGCAACAAAAATAAGATGAAAGAAAAACTAGTCAGAAATTAATGATGATGAGCATCTGAATTGACTAGCAATTATCTCCATAGATTCTTTTATGTTCCTAATTGTTTGAAATTACTCTTTATTGTAATTATTTGCTGTATTTATTTGAAGTAGATAACAAAATATTTCCCAGGTACTTAAAACTTTTCCAGTGATATTTTAAATGTAAAAAAAAACAGTCTTTACAGGCCTGTAATAAGCAGAGACACACCCTCCCTTCACCCCATCAACTTTTTGCAGATTGAAAAAAAAAGTAAAGAAGAAGAAAACAAAATATGCAATTTCGATCCTTAGTTGCTAAGAAATTCAAACCTCATTGGGGGACGGAGCTTACAGCACCACCAAGCCCTCAGCTGCATTTGGTTTGGTTACTCCTTGGCTCCCCCTAACATTTTTCCCAAGGTATGGGCCTGTACTACCAAACTGTGATAGTGAACTATAAGTGTTAGCTAACTATCAATCTGTTCTGCTGCCTTTTTCTGCTATTCATACGTCCCAACTACATCCATTCAAAGCAGTAGTGGTTTTACAAGAGACACTTGCTGGTTGGTTCTATGTTTAGAACAATAGAGTCTCAAGTTCCATTCAAAATACTGTACTGAGAAGCTTGAAGTACAATTCAAAATGTTCATTGTCGCAAATTCACTTAAGGGAAAAAAAGCAAAATTTAATTTTAAACTTGATCAAAGAACTTCGATCAAGCAGTCAGTCTTGTATATATAAACTCCACTATTTATACAGAGCATTAAAGGAAACTGCAATATATATATATATCATGCATAAGCAAACTGTGCTTAACTAAGATTCATAATGCATAGTGCTTATAATAGACTTATAATCTAGTAAGTATAATAACTATGACTCACCAGTAAAGCTATGCCCAGTTCACTGATTTTATTGGCAGAGATGGAAGATTGAGAACATACAGCTTGCTAGACATTGGCTTCAAATGTTGTTTCTGAAAGAGAGAGAGAAGAAATTATCATTTAAAATAAAGCTGTATAAATAAATTGAGATATTATCAATTACACCATATTTTTAAAATCTCTTTTTTGTAAATTCTGAAAATGCTTTGAATCACAGAGTATGATTCTTAAACTTTCAGTTAAAAACTCAAATTTTCTCATAGTAACCATTATACCAGATGGTCAATACAGTTCACTACCGAAAAGGATACAGGAATAAAATTGCTTCCTTAGATGTTCTGCTGACTTGCCCAGAGCATGGAATATACAGAGACCAACACACATAAATTTATACATAAACTTTGGGCCCAACCAGCCTTTTTGTGTAAAGAACGCAATAGTTTGTTGCCTACAACATCAGGCCAAACGCATAAACAATGATCCTATCATCTCATGGCGTGAATGAACTCATAGACAGAAAACACTCCAAAAAGCAATTACCAAACAACACATACAAATTCTGGATCAACCAATGGAAAAACCCCAAGGATACCAACCATAAATAACAATGTAGCCCACCAAAAAGATCAAAGGTATGTGCAGTCAATAGAATATCAGGGTAGCTTTTCACAGTAAACTTAGATTACACAACCTCATCACAAAGGTCAGTCTCTTCCAGGAGAAAAATATAACCAAAGGCTGTCTATATAACATCCATTGCAGTTGTGGTAGAGAATATGAGAAAAACTAGCTGTCTCCGAAAGATAAGTCTGGAGAACACCAAAAAGCTATAATGCAAGATGAAATAATTAAATCAGGTTTCGGCTGAACATGTGTAGAAAGAAAAGGTGGCACACTGCCCACTTTGGAATGAGATCAAAATAATAAACACAGAACATTGATAGAAAGTCTGTAAGGTGAAGGAAATCACACAAGAGTTTTTTTTTAAAAATCAATGTATAGACAAACCAAGTATAGAGTATTTTATAACCATATGGAAATCAGTGCTCAGAAAAATTAATTTTAGCTGCTAAGGGCTCAACATGATGCTACTAAGAAATAATCAAAGTACTTTGAGCTCACAGTACAATTTGTATAACATGGGTCAACCAGAAGATAGTCACATGCTCTGCTATTTATATTAATAATACATGACCTTATCATTTGGTCTCATCATTCTGTTGGATTTATGTTATAAAAAAAAGTTCTGAAAAAATTCCCAAGACCAGGTACAATACATACCTGAAGAAATTTCAAGAATATATCAACTGAAACACGGTGTTGAACAAACAACAAAAATGAAGCTGGTAGTCAAACAAATACATGGAGTTATAGAAAATAATTTTTCTTAGTATGTTTATTTTCAGAAACAGAAAACTAAAAACATGTTCTAAGTTGTAATCTGTCTATACAAGCAATAACTGGCCTCTGAGAATTCAATTTTCACCTAAACTAAGTTTAGTCAGTAATTTCATGGGTTCCACCAGGCCTTTGAATAGAAGATTTCAAATTCAACCCTAACACTGACTACCCAACCCTACCTTGATATGCTGTTCAAATTCATATTTCAATGCTTTGTATAAAACTAAAATATACAATAAATACAAAAAATTAGATAAATAAAAGACAAACAATGAATATTTATTGATATTATGCCACTTCGTTCAGTTGTTGTGCTTTTAAACTGAATGTATCCTGATTTGATTCACAAGCTACGTAAACACATCAGAAGAAGAAATAAAAAAATAAAACTGTATTTTCCCAATGGTACATAACCTATAATGAAATAATTACAATAAAGAATTAATAAGCAAATCTATAAACATACAATAAAAAAAACAATTATAAGGTAATGTATAAGAATGATAATGTTCAGTTTGGATATTGGAGTATATTGTTGGAAGGAATTTGGATTAATAGCAGAGTAGATAATAATATGCTAGCTACCTATGATAGTCAAGGAGAATAATGAAATGTACTCGGATAAAGAATATGCAGGCTATAATTTAGGTGCAACAGACATTGTTTCAGCTATATGGAACTATCTACTTTATTACATTTATGAGTATGAATTTTAATAGCCAGGTTTCGGACATTTCTGAAAGCGGACTTGTGAATGGATGCTTCAGGTTTGTTTCTATGTGTCTGTATGTGCGCGTGTGGATGTGTAGATAAGATAACGCAGATACACATACGTATAAATCAGATCCAGCAAGCATATCTACGCTTGATTCATACATATTGCAAGTAGTGCTAACATCAGAATTGAATTCATCATGATATAAATTTGGTACAGAATAATTGTAATTTTTGTTTTTTTTAACTTTGATGCTTATTTTGGAATAAACTATTATTTAACTATATTTATTGAATATATCATTTCAAAGTGTGAATTTTGCTCTACTTATTTCTTTTCACTATCTTTTCTGGTTTATTCGAGGCTATCAAAACAAATACGAAAAAAAAGCAAATTCAAGCAGTTTTATTGTATGAGTTCTAAGTGGGATGTAAAGCAGCAAACACTACTCACAATATCAACCAAGTATTTGATCAAATGATTGTCAATGAAAGTGCAGCTCAACATAGGCTAAAAAAATTCAAAAAAAGAGAAAAGAGCCTTGAAGATGAGGAGAGTCGGGGATGTCCCTCTCTGATTGACAACATCCAATAGAGGCCATTATCGAGGCAGACACACACAGAACAACTCAAGATGATGCAATTTAATGTTGACCATTGAACAGTTGTTTGACATTTTGCATCAAATTGGAAAAGCAAAAAAGCTCAACAAATGGTTGTCATAATAGCTGAAAAACAATCAAAAAAATTTGTTGTTACGAAGACTGCTTTGCACTTCTTTTACTCAATAAAAAGAATCCATTTCTTGACTGCATTGTGACATGTGACAAAAAATGGATTCTGTACAACGATCAATGGTACTAATACACTTCCCCAAACCAAACCAGAATTGAAGGACGATTATGGACACTGTTTAGTGGTCAGCAAGTGGAATCATCCTCTACAACTTCTTGAATCCTGGCAAAACTATCACAGCAAAGATGTATTGCCAGGAAATCGACAAAATGCACCAAAATCTGCAACAATTTTGGTCAATCTAAAAGAACCGCTTCTTCATAACAATGCTCGATGACATAGTGCATGAATTACCCTGCAGAAATTGAACAAACCCAGCTTACTCACCAGATCTCTCTCTCCGACCAATTATCACTTTTTCAAGCCTTTCAACCTCTTCCTGTAAGGGAAGGTCTTCAACAACCAAGCAGCAGCTCAAAACACCTTCACAGAATTCATTAGTTCCTGGACCCCAGGATTCTATTCTTCTGGAATAAATGGACTTGTTTCTAGTTGGCAAAAATTCATAGATGCCAAAGCTTCATATTTTGATTAATAACTTTTATTCTAAGCTGAGATATACTTCTTTGAAGTTGATGGTGAAAAACCACGATCATTTTTGCACCGACCTAATAGATTATCAACTAAGAGGAAGAAAAAAACTTTCTGTGAAACAAAATTCCCTTTTTTTCTCAATACTCTTTATCTGTAAGAATTTTTTGGGCTATAATTGAATTGAGAGTTGATGGCAGCAGAGAGATATTGTAAATTGTTTATTGCTATTCATATTTTTCTCCAAATGTTGGATCAAAATCTACTGGATCAATAAAAATATGAGAGAAAGTTTCTCAAGTGTATTTTGAGGTTGCCTAGAAGTCAAATCAATATATTGTTAGGTTTTTGACTACTACGTACCTGTTGAAATATTTTCTTGAAATGCTCTTTTCTTACAAATTGTTATGTAAAAAAACTCACTCTATCAATATTAAAAAGTTACATCTTGAGCCTTATTTATACATAAGTTGGGTATAATTCAAGTTACTATTAAAATACTGGGACAGTAGCCAAGTGAATAAAAGAATAGAATAAATACTCGAACAGACAAAGAGTAGCTAAGCCGATTGAAATAATAATCATTCATGAGCTGAAATAAAAGACTCTGTTAAAACCTTAAATTTAATTATTGGGTGTAGGTAATAATACGCTGGGAAATGTACCTGTTGGAATGCTGGGTTAAAAAAACAACAAAGTTAAATATACTTATTAGAAAAAAAAACAACTCACTACATGGTTTGATATTTGCTCATAGTACATAGGTTTCCCCTTAGTATCCAAAAGTATGAAAAAAAAAAACTTCTGTAAGCCAAAATGGCATTGAGAAAAGAGGCAATTAGAAATAATTTATATGGAGAAAAAACTGGAGCATTCACTAATACAAAAAATAGTGATGATGGTATGTTAGGCTGAGTCATCAGAGGTAGGGATAGTGGGAGATACAAGTGTAGGAGAGAAAGGAAGAGGGTGCATGCTGCTTCTATAATGGCTTGCTGCAGAACAGATGCTGAATACTACTTTTGCTTTGCTGAGAGGCGAAAAGGGGTGTAAAGCAAACTTTCAGAAAGTGGGGAATATCTGTACTATCATCCTATCTATATCGAGTTTTCTGCTAACATTTATCATGCACACCATCTGTATTACTTCTTTTATGGTTATCGCAATCACTATTTCTTTTTTCCCCACTAGTATAAAAGCACAAAAACTGATCACTTAAATCAAATCTTTTTCCCTGGTTTGAAATCATTGTTTCATACCTGAGATAAACCCTATGAACTAAGTCCTCTGCTCTATCACTGAACCATTTTTCCATACAGGTTTAGGTGCATGGAAAGTATCCCCCAACTGCAAGGTGTTTATTATACACACTCATGCAATATAAAAAACACTTGGCAGTAGTAGGATTCATTACATGCACCTACAACCTGTACAAATTTGTTATACTGCATTCTCATCATTGTCACAAGTAAGAATCAGTACTCATAGTACTGACTGGGAAAATGCAAATAACATATTCAATCTTATACAGCGCACGTGTGCGTCTTGTGGTATGTTGCATATTAACTCAATTTAGCATATGCACATCCATTGCATGGTTTTATTTAGGGCAATATAAACAGCTATGGCAATATTTCTGCCTTGCGGCACTGAGTAGAAGACATGCTTATATTGTTGCCCTGTACCAGTGAATGTATTGATAAACAAAATTCAAATTCTTATTGCTACTAGTGATAACACTTACATCATAATGAGCTTGAGGAGAGAATAAACCTAATCCTCCATGACCACAAGCAATCTTCCAGTCATTTTGATTACAGTCCTCGCACAGCACAAATCAATAGAGAAAACTGAAGATGGTTACATGGGCTAAAACCCATAAATACTTAGTCAAGCACCAGCAATAAAATGTTCATTCATGATATAGTGCAGCCAAAGCAAACCTATAATAATATCAGATCAGAGCAGAGTGTCCTAGGCAGTATTCTAACTTTTCACCACCTCTAAACTAATTCAGTCTAGATTATTTCTAGATTTTTTTTAGATTTTTCTTCAGATTTTTTAATATTATTTCTTTAATTTCTTACATAATTCTTTAGATTTTTCAGGGTTACCAAGATATATTGTACCCTCAGAGCTCTAGTGCACACTCCCTCTCCCATTGCGGGGTCTTCAGGTTCAATTGGCTGACTCTTGGTGCAGGTTGGCTTTCTATGAGGAGTAAGTTGCCATAAATACTTTTGTACATTAGCCAACTCCTTCCTGTAGTAAATCTGAGAACAAGATATTGCAGTCCATCATAAAATAGTTATAAATGATACAAAGAGGAAGAAGATTTTTACTTTCTTTTTTTCTTAACCCAGGCTTTCATGATCAGTTATTATATTCATTATAAACTGGAGATATATATATATATATATATATATATATATATATATATATATATATATATATATATATATACCTGGCCCAATGCATTCTGACAAAATAACTTATGGTTGATTAAAGAAACCAATTAGAACTAGTTGTGGGGCATTGAAATAACTTAGCAACCAATCAAAGTGGTTTCTCAGTTAACAATGAAACACCACTGAATGAGCTCGTGTACTGGGTGACCGTTGCATTCACAATGCATACGCTTCACATCTCATGCAAAGATCTGAGGCAAAACATCACATTACCAAAGTTCGTCTTCGCCATTGGAAAACAGTACATTTCTGACCATGGATGAGATTAAGGAGAACAGGATGAAACAGCTGATGCTGATCTCAAAAAAGTATTTTGTAGACTAGAATGAGAGTATAAGATCCCAAGAGAAGTGCCCCAAAGGAAATAACGAAGCCATTGCCTTAGTTAAGCTATTTTCTCATCTAAATTACATGGCTGGATACTTTTGTGACAAATCTCATTTAAATTATCAATTATCCAAGTTTACACTGTTCCTGATATAATTTACTTTGATAAGAAGTTGATATGTATATATATATATATATATGGTTGATAATAGATATATATATATATATATATATATATATATGGTTGATAATAGATATACATATATATATATATATATGGTTGATAATAGATATAGATATAGATATATATATATATATATATATATATATATATATATATATATATGTAAATATATATATATGGTTGATAATAGATATATATATATATATATATATATATATATATATACGGTTGATAATAGATATGTACATATATATATATAAAGTGGATAATGGATTCACTATGTTTCTGCCCTTTTGGGCTTCATCAGGTACCATAAGAAGCCCCAAAGGGCAAAAATACAAATGTATTTGTGTAGCAAATCCATTATTTCCCATATTTAAAGCACTAATCAAATTCAATGTTTGTTTATAGAGAAATAAACCCATCACACATTGTATATTGAATTACAGATTTGTAATTTAGTATATATATATATATATATATATATATATATATATATATATATATATATATATATGTGTGTGTGTGTGTGCGTGTGTGTGTGAGTCACTTTGTAGAGCGAGTTAAAAATCCTACACAACAGGAAGGAATACTTCCTCAGCAAAATTACAATACTTCCAATGTATTGAGCATTATCTTCTTTTTAAAGTAACTCAACTTGACTTAGCACATTGAGCATCAGTCAAATATCTACAACAATAATATGCCAACTGTATTTGTATTTTCATTTATTGTCCGTACCGCCCCAAAAAGCTAGTTACAAAATAAACACTCTACCTCTCAACTGTATGAAAAATGCCTGTACCCTCTTTACCAAAGGTACTCAAAAACAAAAAGATAATAATCAATATTTAAAGTGTTAGAAGCTGTCAAAATAAAAATGCATAGATTTCTTCAGTTTTCAAGTTGTTCCAGTAGACTGGATGCCTATGTATAAGTGTATCACATGTAAAAGCAGCACCAATGGAGCTAGAAGGTTGAAAATTTGAACATTGATTTTATATTCAAAATCAAAAGAAAGAGCTGAAGAAAATAGACCCCTACATCTACAGAATCACTCAAGATTGGTTAACTTGAGTTAGAGCAAGCTCAACCCTCAAGTATAAGAAAATCCAATTAATCCTAAAAAGAGGGGTCTACAACCAATACATCCTCCCAATCGTCACCTATGGAGCTGAACCTTAACAAAAAATTGACTCTCAGAGAACGATGCTATGTGCATATGAGAGAATCATGCTCAACCTCACATGGGGAGATCACAAGACAGCAGGGTATATTGGAGAAAGGATAGGAGTCAGAGATATCATAGAATAGCAGACAACTGCTAGATATCATGGCTCACGACGTGGATCTCCAGAGATCATATGCAAAACGGTGGCAAGCAATCTTGACAAATTCAGAAAGTACAGGCTCAATGATGTCCATGAAAAAGAGATCTGATGGATCTTGAAAAAGGTCTATGTCTAACATCAGAAATTAATGCTGCTGCTGCTGATGAATTTTTTTGTTTTTATTTTTTGGAAATTGCCCACCCCTAGACAGGTTTTCAGTTGTGGGTTCAAATTGCAATCCAAGTTTCTGCTAAACTGATCACTTGTTTTTGAAAATTCAGACTTTAGTGATTACTGCCCAAAAAAATGCGTGTGAAGTAACTTATTCATTGATCCCCTTTTTAATTCATCCCCCCAATATGGCAGTTGGTCACATGCTGGTTTCTACTGAGTGACTAACCAGACCTATCTCTGATTTGTTTCATTCAAAATTCTGAGTGAGAGGTATTCTTTTAATCCTCAACTTCAGGTTATGACTATCATTTGTTATTTGGCATATTATCTGATAGTGAATTTTTTGTTTTATTTTTAATATATTCAGGTTTTTTAGATTGGAATATCAGCTATGGCTGAATTTAGTAAATGATATAATAATTTCTTGAGTCAGGCTTACAGAATAACTTTTGACTGTTCTTCCTAAAGTAATAGATACAAAAATTACTGTATTTCACGGTATATAAGATCCATCGTCTCTTTTCCTTCAAAATAGCTTAAATGGTGAACATAACCTTTTTTGTCCAGCCCCACATTACTCAGAACTAAGGGTATTAAGAAAATTGAATGTTAATAGAGAAGAATTCAGGGAAATGCTGTTTTCTTTTCTTAATATCCCCTGCTCAAATAAGGGGGCTCTTACATATGATCACATGATCAAATACAGTGTATTCATAGCTATAATCTATATGCGAAAGATAAGAAAATATCTTGAAATGCATCGACTTTGGTAAGAAGTAAATACTATTCCAATCATTGTACAAATAAACAAAACAAGAAACGTAAGGTTTTCTTTACAGTTCTTAAGTGCATATCTTCTATATTACTCTACTTGTTTTTATAAATGGCTTTTATGGATTGAGATATTTCTCAGTATAGGAATGCACAATTATCATTATTATCAAACCCTTATTAAAACATATTTAGAAGTTTGATTAAAGCAGGAAAAAAAAAAAAGAAAAAGTGGAGGAAATGAGAAGTTTCAGTTTCTGCAGAAGCTATCATACAATCTTTTTTCTTCTATTGTGATTTATTTGCCCGTTTTGGAAGTTATATGAAGTCAGTGACAGGAGTTGAGTGGAAGGAAGTCAGGTTGTCTGCCTTTGCTGATATAAATAGGGCCAATAAATCTCAGTGCCAAAAATATGAGACATAGTCTTTATCTGCCAACTTGAGTCTACTTTCAAATAATTCACATCAGAAACCACCAAGTTCAACATCAACTGGCAAAGAATTTATACATTCCCAGAAGATTTTATTAAGAAAATTTATTAAGCAACATAAGTGACTTCAAACTCAACTTACATGTATAAAAATTTATTATTTCGTTGCACGATTCAATGTCCACTTCATTTTGGGAAGTGATTAATATTGGAACATTCTGTTTGAACCTTTTTTTTCATTTATTTGTTTTTCACATGTTCGTTTTTGGTTAGATGAATCTAAAGTAAAAATCTAATGAAAAATATATACATACTAGACCATTTGGACCATATTCAAAAATTAAAATTACTTTTTCTTCAATCCAAACAGCTCTCTATTTTTATTTTAATTGTGGGTTGTGGTAGAGGGTAACTGAATTACATTTAAAAACTCAGCCACTAATCAAATAGAGTTGAGATTGGGGTAACAGCTTTTTGCTTCTACCGAATGGGCAATGTTGTTATGGGAGAGTGGTTTGCCAAATTATTTATTCAGCCACTTTCTTCTACATCAGCCATCTTGGTACGCTATTGATAAGATATTTTGACCAGATATCTGGTGATGGGTCAGAGAACAGGAAAAAGTAAAATTTTTTTCCAAGGATAGTTGAGTGGAATCAACATAAATAGGCTCAGCAAAAATTTGACCCGAGTTCTCCAATTCAATTTTCTGTGCTGACTACCCAACCATGTCGCCAAATAGATATGAATGCCCTTCAATTATATAACAGATTTTATAGGTGCTCAATTTTTTCCTCTGACTAATATTAGAAACTGTCGACCAAAACTGTCACCATACAGTTCTTCAGTTTTTAAGCCTGTATGGCAGGCTGGCTGGCTATTCATATACGCATCATGTGTAGAGGTTGCACCAATGAGGCTAGAGGGCTGAATATTAAAACATTTACTCCTCTTTATGTCTAGAAAAAACTTTTTTTTGTCTTTTAAAAGCCCCCACACCAATAGGTTTCCAGTAGGTGGTTCAATTTGCAATGTAAGTTTATGTTGAATTGGTTCCATAGTTTGTGTTCAACAGCATTCACACTTGTTTTTTGAAAATTCAGACTTTTGATAATCACTGCCCAACAAAAGGAGAAAAGAGGAGACATTCATTGACCACCATTTTTCCCAATCTTTTAATTGATCACCCCCCCCCCCCCAGAAGCCTGCTGCCAAAAGACATTGGTCATGTGACGGTTTCCATAGAGTCACAAACTAGACCTGACTGTTTTCTTTCTCTTTCATTATTTTGTATTAAGAAGCCTAAGGAAGCCAGCATCTGGGACAGAAGCTCGAAACATTACACAATTATTACTCTTCTCTGTCTATAGAACCCCCTTGTTAGGCATGAATAATTTTTTCAGATGTACATTGAAATGTTGAGTGAAATATCAAGAGAATAAGTCACCTGAAGAAGGTTAACAATTGATAAGTTGAAACACAAGAAGAATTTCCTTAAGCAAAGATTAGAATAGATTTATAAGTCAGGGAGAAAAAGTAGTTTAATAAAGATGAACAGAGTAGGAAGGTTAGACAGTTTAATAAGTGGGTAGGAAAGGAGAGGGGTTAATGACTACCATTATATGTGTGACGGATACAACTCTTAGGATATATATGCTTTTTTCTATTAAGTTTAATCTACTTGAAACAGAATTAATGAAAAAACTTTTAAAAAAGGATGAATGCAAAATGTTTTAAAAAGTAAGCAATCGTCTTTTTGACTAGTATTCAAAATAGACTTGAATCTAAAATCAAAAGGAATGGATGCTTGAATGAGGATAGAACATGATGCAATCACTTCAACTGCTAAATACTGTTGTTTCTGTGAACAGTATTATTATGTGACTACTATCTTAGCATATCTTAGCATAAAATTTACAAGTGTGTAAATTCTACCCTCTTAATCTTAGGTCTGCATCTTTCATGAAACACCCAGTATAACAAGCATCAAGAGGTAAGTGTTTATTTTGGATAAGCAAAATCAAGAATGTCAGGCAAAGATACCTTTCTTGCAGTTATGACCTGATGTAGCATACTTTTCCATCATGCCATCTCATATAATGAAAAAGAGATAATTTGGATCAATATTTTTATCTAAGTGATCACCAACCAAATCACCAAAATGCTAGATGAAAACCAACCACAGGAACAAACTAGCTTCAGAAGTTACTCAACCATTGACCATCACCTTTTTGTAAATCAAATAAAACAGAAATCATCAGAATATAAAATGCCACTTACTCCAGTATTTGTTGACTTAAAGAAGGTCTTCAACACAGTAGAAATCCCCAAGTCATTGATACTATCATACAACAAGGCATGAATCCTATATGTCAGAGTTTTGCACGATATTTCCCAACACAGCAGTTCATTCATCAGACTCTGAGCTGATTCAGCTGGGAAAAGGGGTAAAACAAGGTCTAACCTGGTAACTCAAACTCTTCATAGGCTGCCTTGAGATGATCTTCTGAAAAGTAGACTGAGAAACTAAAGAAAGCAGAATAGATGGTGAATACCAAAGTAAACCTGGCAGCCTTCATGATCTCTAAATAATGCTAGACAAACAATGAAGAAAGTTGGCCTTCACATGAACTTAGCTCAACGATGGAGCTGAAACATGGAATCTAACCAAAAATTGACCCTCAAACTGAGAACCGTGCAGCATGCAAAGGAGAAAATCACGCTCCATCTCACATGGAGAGATCACAAGACAGCACATATCAGACAACTGCTGGACATCAAGACTTACATGGATTCCCAGAGATCATATACAAAACTGTGGCAGGCAAAATATAAGATGGCATGAACAAGACAAGTTCAAAAAGTATTAGCTCCATGTCAGCAATGATAGAGAATCGTGGGGTAGGTCTATATCTAATAACGGATGCTAAAAGGCTGCTGCTACTGATGCAGATGATGATTGAGATGTTATGAGCAATGGAAACAATAAGACCCGCCTCATTTCAGCAGGGAATATTAAGTAAAAATGCATTTCCCTGAATTTATTGCGTACATTTTAACTGCTCCAAAAGTTCTGACCAATGTAGGGCTGGACAAAGAAGGTATCATTTAGAGAAAGAGCTATGTCTCATAAGCCATCAAATAGAGTAATTAGGATGAATAACATATATCCAGTAAGTTCTGCAAGCTAATTAAGCATTGACTGATTCTCCAGGCATTTTAGTATGGAAATGATTTTAAGCACATTCTAGCAGTTCTTCATCATTCGCCTATTTCAAACAAAAAAGTTCTCATCTGCCCACAATTGAAAGCCAATCCTTTCTTTCTCAGTTATGGTTAACAAACTTCACCATCCTGGTATTTTAGATTGAACCCAAGACCTGACACACCTGTACATAGTCTTAACAATTAAAATGGCATATGGCCAATGTTGATGCATGTGTGGTCTACGAGGGTTGATTTGTTTGTTCTAAAGAAACAAACATTCTAATCCCCTCAGCAAATTAACCATGTAATTTTTCATGCCAAAGCATTCTACCATAAAAGAACTGTGTTGTTTGCAGCAATAATCTTTTCTTTCTTTCAATATCAAACTGTTATTTTTTCCGAATTATTCAGATAGTAAGCAGGTGTTTCTCAATCATTACTTTTATCAGTTACTCAACCTATTGTTGATAATTGAATTATTATCATCATAACTAAATAGTTAGTAATTATCTCTAAAAGAAATGATTTCTCAGATACACTTGGATTTTTCTTCTCATATTTCTCATTTCTTCATCTACTTTGTTTCCTTTTCCCTTTTCTAACTCTTGCTTCAGGTCAAGTTGAACAAATGTAAGAAATGATAAAAAGAGATGGCTGATTTAGAGGAATAGTTAAGGATTAGGCAGAGAGAAAGAATTGGGAAGACTGAGACAGAGAAAAAGAATGGGTGGGATATTGTATGATATGGAATGACAGGAGGATATTGATGGATAGATTGGGAGATATGGAAGGATATGAAAGGATAGACGGGAAGATATACAAGGATTGATGGCAGGATATTGAAGGATAGATGGGAAAATATACAAGAATGGGATATGGAATGATGGCTGGGAAGGATATGCAAGGATAGATGAGAGAATATAGAAAGACGGAAAGGATGTGGAAGTATAGATGGAAAGGATAAGGAAGGATAGATGGAAGATTATGGAATGAAAGGAAGGCAGTTGGTAGAGCAGATAATTAAATAAATAAATAGATGCAAATGAGCATATAGATGGACAGAGGTACAAAGATAAATTGATATAGACAAACAGAGTTACAGAGATTTGTTTATATAGACCAGTAACTACTTGGGGAACCCATTTTCATGGTTACATTTTCTAGGGAACCCCTTTAAAACCACTTTCCCTAAATTGGATTTGTTGATGGAATTATCTGAATGTGTATTAACCCAAATACAAAATGCACACTCAAATGAATGAAAAAGTAAGAACGGAGCTTACTGAGGATAAATAGACAAATACTGACTGAACAGTGTGCATGTCACATAAATAAACAAGATGTTTTCAGATAAAAATGTTAATATTATTCTTATGTGAAAATTTCTGTTGGTGTTGAATGAAAAAAGACATGTAAAAGATGTGAAGGAATCATTTCTGTAATGAAGAAATATTGAGTATATTGCAAAAATGTCACTTTGTTTTGCGAAACCCCTGGAAAGACTCTGCAGAACATGCAGTCTGAATACCACTGATATAGACAGAGGGAATGACAGAGATCGATTGACATGGATAGACAGGGATGCAGAGATTGATTCATTGGGACATAGACGGGTACAGAGATGGATTGATTGAGAGCTGAAGAGGTACAAACATGGCTTGATATAGACAGAGAGAGGTATAGAGATGGCCTAAAAGAGGCTGAGAGATGTAGAGAATGGCTTCATATAGACAGACTCTGGTATAGAGATAGATTGATATAAACAGAGAAGTGTACAAAACTAGATTGATATAGATAGTCAAAAAGAGATAGGAAAAGATAGGAAAAGACGTACGAAGATAGAGAGAGATATGTGAAGATATACGGAGATAGATAAAAAGATGCATGGGGACAGTCAGGTAGATAAACAAATATTAGTATGGTTGGCTGGACAGAAAAATTAAAGAATGTATTGATAGAATTAATATTTTAGGTGTACAACACACAGGACAGATACCGAGTTGGGTGTTGCATGCATCTGTCAGCTGTAAGTGAACGAGACACAGAGTGGGCGATTTCAAGGCTAAAAGCTTCACAAGCCTAATTGAATCTGGTCCATCATTTCACTCCAACAAGCAGAATGATTTGACAGGTTGCGACTGGTGCTGGCAGAAAGATTACCATAATGCAACAAGCAGACAAATGCTGAAGACGAAAGAATATTGAATTGAGATAAATTTCTTGTGGTTTATATTATTTACTTGGATTTTATCATGATAATGGTAAAAAAAGTTATCAACCGAGGGGGATAAAAAAGACAGGTGGAGTTTGACACAAACATGAGGATGTAACTACGTTGAAATGCACGTAGCAAAACACATACACACTCTCTCCTCTCTCCTCTCTCTCTCTGTTATAAACAAAAACCCAATGACCAGGTCGGATTAGGCAATCCATCAATCCATCAATCTATCTATCTATCTTCAGGGATCCATCGCTTAACGAAAGTTTGCTCCAATTCTAAGAAAGACCCCAAGACACCATATCTTTGAACTGTGTCTGAGAGCCTCTGTACTTTATCTCTATTTGTTTTGTCCATCTGTTAACAGGAAGTGTCCAAACGTTACCAGAAAAGCCCAAGAGAACTCTTAAGGGGTTTTTCACTTCGCATTAAAAAAAACGGCAGACATAGAAGAATGCTATATTTTGGGTCTGGGAATGCTCAATAATATTTCCTATAAAGATCAATGGTAATTGCTCCTTCACTCAAAATGTTGGGGGTAGAGGGTATCGGATGAAAATCACCTATGGGCAAATAGCTGTTTATAGAGTACAAGAAGGGAAAGAAGTGGATAATGAATGGATGAAAGAAGGAGAACACTAGTTTGATCATATTGATATAAACTACCAAATTGAGCTAATGTTATTCATGAGTTAAAAATCCACTGAAAAGGAAATGAAAATAATGTCAACAGAGTAACATAATGACTATCAACTCCTATTTATATATATTCACATACGCACATACATAATATGAATATATATACAAGTGTGTGCATGCGTGTAAATATATATACACGTGTTTATATGCAGAGACTGGAAAATATAAATTCAAATACATATACAATTTTACACAGTAAAGATACAGAGATGCAATTCTTGTAGACTGACTTTCCTCTAATCCAACCAAAATTTGATCCAAATCATGTGAGAGACACTTACAATGCCTTACATGTCTGGGTGGTAAGAGATGGTAACAGGGTAGATACTTGAAATACTACAGACATTCTGGTTCCTGGATTTTGTTGAGATTCCTGACAAATTTTGTTAACCTTTTCCATAGTTAAGCCCAATAGAAGAAACTGAAGTTCCATTATCGACACCAAACATAAGTACCTTATCATATTTATTCCAAAACAAGAAAAAAAACTATATTGTGGAGTGTCTATGCCTCAGTTATATGACGTATATAATATTAAAAAGATGATAATTGCTGATACAAGGAAGCAAAATAAAAAAAACATTGAAATTTCAAACAAACAGATCTAATCAGTCCTTCAATTGAAACTGTTCCGAGACCAACATCTTCGGCAGCATGACGTGTTTGGGATGACCAATTGAAAAATTAGAAAAAAGGGATGATCAATGAATAAGTTACTTCTCTCGCATTTCTTATGGCCAGTGAACAGATGCTAATAGATACAAAAGGATCGTTTTAGCATAAATTTACATTGCAAATTGAACCCCAATAAAACATCTATTTAGGAAGTGAATTTTTTTTTTTAATATTCTTTCTAGACATAATGTGGAGTAAATGATTTTCAGCCTTCAAGCACCATTGTTGCAGCCAGTACACATGTTACAGTAGAAAACTATATTCACAGTTTTGTTTGACGGTTCTTGACAGACATCCTAAGGAACAAATGAACAGTAAATGGTAGTATGGTGAGAGCATGATCAAATAATGATATGATGGTTTAGGCAGCAGATGGGTGAAGGGGTTGACTTGTTACTGCCTAATCTAACCCCATAACCTCCTGTGACATATAATATCTGATGATCTGACCAAACAGCTGATCGGATCAAGTTCTAAAACCATGGAGGTCAAACAATAGAACTTAGACTTGTGCATAGATTTGCCTAAATTTAGTCTCAATGTCTAACACTTCACTCTTTGAGTACAGATGCTTTGAAACACGCACAAGTTTATAAAAGTACAAACATGGCTACTGCAGGGCCAAAGTCCTCTTCAACTCCTATTCCAAGTGGAAATGACAGCTAAAACTTTGGTTTTGAATATATAATAAATACATTGATAAATATATAAAAATTGTCAGTTCAATTCAATTGATAAGAAGTACATATATATGCACACACACACACATATATACAGATACATGCGTACACATATATATAGATACATATACATATGCGAATTCACACACGCATATATACTTATACGGACATGTACACGTATATGCATTAAAATATGTGAATATATACGTATAAGTAAATACATACATATATACATACTTGTACATACAGATACATATATACGTTAATATATATACTGATATACATTCATATATGTATATACATATAGACATTCATGTATGTATATACATATATACATTCATATATGTATATACATATATACATTCATATATGTATATACATTCATATATGTATATACATTCATATATGTATATACATTCATATATGTATATACATATATATATAAATATATATATACATTCATATATAAATATATACATATGTATATATACGTACATATATACATTTATATATAAATATATACATATATATATATACGTACATATATACATTTATATATAAATATATACATATATATATATACGTACATATATACATTTATATATAAATATATACATATATATATATATACGTACATATATACATTTATATATAAATATATACATATATATATATATACGTACATATATACATATATACGTACATATATACATTTATATATAAATATATACATACATATATATACATACTTATATTCATATATACATAAATACAAATATATATACATAAATATATAAACATTCATATATATATATACATATATACATTCATATATATATGAACATATATAAATACATATATATATTCATATATATATGATCATATATACATACATATATACATACGTATATATACACATATGCATAAATATACATATACTTACTTATATTTATATATACATAGATACAAATATATATACATAAATATATATACATATAAACATACATCAATAAATATATATATATACATATAGAGTTGTATATACACATATATACATACATAAATATATATACACATATTTATATATACATACATGCATATATATAAACATAAATAAATATGCACATATATAAATACATTCATAGACATATACATACATATATGTATACATGTACATATATTCATATATACATGTATATATATATATATGTACGTACACATACATATACATGCATACATACATATATACGTACACATACATATACACGCATGTATACATATACTTACATATATACATATATATACATATATATACATACATTCACATATACATATATATACATATACACTCATGCATACACATGAACTTATACATATATACATATATATATATGTATATATATATATATATAAATATATATACCTACATATATATATATATATATATATATATATATATATATATATATATATACGTACATATATATACATGAATTCATACATATACAAATATATGCATACGCATATATATATATATATACACATATACATAAATACATGTATATACATAAATACATGTATATACATACATATATATATATATATACACATGTATACATGCATATACATATATACACATATATACATACATATACATGTATACACGTATATACATACACATACATGTATATACGTATATACATGTATGCATGTATATACATACACATACGTGTATACACGTATACACATACATGCATACACGTATATTCATACATATACATGTATACAAGTATATTCATACATATACATGTATACAAGTATATTCATACATATACATGAATACACGTATATACATACATATACGTGAATACATGTATATACATACATATACGTGAATACATGTATATACACACATACACATATACATGTATATACATACATACACATATACATGTATATACATACATACACATATACATGTATATACATACATACAAGTACATACGTATGCATACATATATATATATACATATACATATATACTTATACAAACATATGTAAATATACAAATATATTTAAGCATATGTGTACACATAAATATATTTACACACATA
>OY735202.1:34247400-34464900 GCA_963457665.1 Thysanoteuthis rhombus
TGTTTGTATCTGTGTAAATGAGCGTCAAGTTTGGTCTGAAATAAGAAAGTCCTGTGACCCTCAGGACCTTCATATTTTTTTGTTTTTGCTCATTTATTAAATTGACTCAGTGAGATGACTTCATCATTCTTACATACTTCACAAATCACAATGAAAATGAGAGAAAGAAAAAGAGAAAGGGAAATAAAGGAGAAAGTGTGTGATTGATATCTTCATATGGACATACTAAGCCCCAAAGGCAAAAACATATTTCCCCCTAGCAGCACAAACCCTAGAAACATAGTTTTTTTTTTTTAGTCATTGCTGTTTCTTGGATCATGTTAACATTTTCCCTGCTCTATATTCAGAAAATACTATAATAAAAGAAGTCTGACCATTTCCATCTGCACGGATTGGGGTACTCAATTGGCAAAGTAGCATATGCACAAAAGGTCTGTATAAAATACCCTTCTCTTCCTCTTTCTCCTCTAGGATGCTTATGGGTCACTTTACATATGAATTCCATAGGCAAAGTCACATCAGAGGGTCTGAAAGCTGCATTAAAAAGACACAATCAAACTAAAGAGCAAGCATCTTCTTTTCAACTATGGGAAACAGAGGGTAAAACAAACCAGAGAAGGCTTTCTCATCAATAAAGAACTCAAAGACAATATAGTAGGCATCAACAGTGTCACCATGCAACTCTCAAAGAGGTACAAACTAGTATTCAGCCAAGTCTACCAGAAAGGAAATAGACAACTTCAATTATGACTTGAACTCTCCACTCCAAGATACCAGAGAATACTTCAATGTCATCATGGGAGACTTCAACACACAGGTAGGACAAGTAAATGAACATTGCGTTGGCAAGTTGGGATGTAAAGTACAGAATGAGAGAGGTGGAGATCTTGTAAACTTTGCAAGCGTGAATGGGTTCAAAATCATGAACACCTTCTTCTAGAAAAGAGCCAATAAAAAATGGACCAGGAAAAGCCCCAACCATGGAACCAAGAACGAAGACTACAACCTAGTGGACAAAACTGCCACCATCAATGACATCCAGGTCATAAATCAAGTCAATGTAGGGAGCAAACACGGAATGGTAAGGTATATAATTCAAATTAAGACCAACAAAAATGCAGGTAAATGTTCTACACCAAACCATAACCACTAAACATACCAAAAGAGCTCACTCGTTCCTTCATGCTGAACTGGAAAATTGGTATAAACCCTTTACCAAACCAGAAGAGAACGACACCAGCATAAATGAATTCAACATTAAGGTAATATCCTTGTTGATTGAAGTCGCCACAATGTTTAAACTAAAGGGCACACAAACCTTCAGAAAATCTTAGATGAAACCAAGAACTACATGGAAAAACTCAGTGAATCTCAAGCTACCGACATTAACAAGAAAGAAAAATTGAAACATTGAACTAAAAAAAATATCCAAAAGAAACAAAGAGAAGATGAGAAGATAAACAACAGCAATCATCAATAAATTCTTGAAAAAGGCTGGGGTTTCAAAGCTATGAACTAAATTCTCAGTACAGGATGGAAACAAATAACTAGTATAGTCAAAGAAAATGAAGACCGAACAACAGACGGAGACTGGATTGTCAAACATGCTCAAAACTTCTACTAAAAACTCTATTTCTCCAAACAAGAACCACAGAACAACAAATAGAATTTGCAAGATGTGAGAAATCAGTTTGAGGATCTCCCAGAAGTTATACCATCACAAGTTATACCATTATAGCATCACCATCAATCTACTCAAAAAAGCTGATAAGATCATCACTAGGAAACTAAATATTCTATTCAACTTATGCCTGAAACGAAAGAAAGTCCGAAAAGATTGGAGCAGTGCAATCATAATGCTGTTATATAAAAAAAGAAACCAGAAAGCCCTCAACCGCTATATACCCATAAGTCTACTTGAATGAATCTACAAACTTTTCACCAAAGTAATCACCAATTGAATCACCAAAAGGCCAGATGAAAACCTACCACGGAAACAAGCTGGCTTTAGAAGAAGCTACTCAATCATGGACCATTTCCATTCAATAAATCAATTAAAAGAGAAAGCAGCAGAATATAAAATGCCACTCACTGTAGCATTTATCCACTTCAAGAAGGCCTTCAACTTAGTCGAAATTCCCAAGGTCATTGAAGCTATCACTCTACAAGATACAGACCCAATACACATCAGTGTACTGCAACATATATATCATCACAGCAACTCCTTTATCAGGCTACATATAGACTTAGAGCCCTTTCAGCACAAAAAAAGTAGTAAAACAAAGAAATACCAGCTCACCTAAACTTTTTACAGATTGCCTCAAGATAATCTTCTGAAAACTACCCTGGGAAAATGAAAGAATCAGAATAGACAGCAAATATCTCAGCAACCTCAGATTTTCAGATGACATCGTCCTTTTTGCAGAGAACCTTAATGACCTCCAATTAATGCTACATGAACTTAATGAAGAAAGCAAGAAAGCTGGCCTTCACATGAACTTCAGCATAACAAAGGCCATGTGCAACAAACACTTCAGAAAAAAAACACAACGATCAAAATCAAAAATGTAAGACTGGAGAAAGTAGACTAATGCATCTACCTAGGAAAACAAACCCCCATGAAATCATCAAAAGAAGAAGAAATCAAGCAAAAGAATCACTCTGGGATGGCAAGCCTTCAGCAGAGCAAGCTCAACCTTCAAGAACAAGAAAATCCCATTAGTCCTTAAAAGAAGGGTATACAACCGATGCATCCTCCCAATATTCACCGATGGAGCTGAAAAATGGAACCTAACCAAGAGACTGACCATTAAACTGAGGACCACGCAACATGCACATAAAAGAATCATGTTCAAATCTCTTATGGAGAGATCACAAGACAGCATAGTATATTAGAGAAAAGACTGGATTCCAACACATCATAGAAACCATTAGAAAACTCAAACAGCAATGGGCTGGTCATATTGCAAGAATGGCAGACAACCGATAACCAAGGCCAGCAGAATACAAGATGGAGTGACGATCTAGACAAGTTGAAAAAGTATAGACTCCATGACGCCCATGATACAGAGGTCTGGTAAACCCTGGGGAAGGTCAATGTCCAATGATGGACGATAAAAGACTGATGATGATAATGATGATGATGATGATGATGATGAAATTAAGATGGAAGAAATATTCATCAAAAAATTAATAATGTAAATCTTATTTTCTATTTCTAGAATAGCTAAACAAGAATTTTTCTTTCTTTGTTTTTTTTATGTAGCTTAAGAAACATCACAGTAATTTCATTATGGCCTTCTACCTGTAATGATGAAGATTAAGCTCATAAATATGATTTTAAGATAAACACCTAGAGAATGGTCAAGAAGAGTCAAATAAGTAAACCATCATAATCTGATGTTCCCAGGTATTCACTGTTTTAATAATACGCTTTGTTCAAGTAAATTCTCATAATTTTTCTAAATAGTTCCAATCTTTTGATAAATTCACAAAGTCTTTATTTGAGCTTATGAAGAGAATAATGAATTGTTCATACACTCTAACACGGCATTGGAATGATTCTATACCTTACTCTAAGTTGACCTAAAATGTGAAGATGGATGGAATACTGAATATGCCAATACATAACACTGACAATTATTTTGAAAATAAAATGCAAACAGCACACTGCATCTAATGTGTTAGTATCATGACTAGGTGGTAGTATTCTACTAAAGCTTGATATGGATGTTTATACAGACGGAATGAGTTGCAGTGAGTGGTAGTACTCCAAATAACCTTGTAAACCATCCTATAGTCTGGATATACAGTAATAAAGAATAAGTACTTATTTTATAAATTCCTAAGACCACATGTATCCCTGTTGCTGTTCTTATTGCAACATTCCAGCCAAAATGTTATAAAAATAACAAAGTTGAGGTTATTAGTCTAAATAATTTGTGTAATACTGAAAATGCTCAATCTTCGAATTTGGGATTACCAAAAAAAATGATAAACGAAATAGATTTCAGAGCCTCTAATTAGTGAGAGCAAAACCTCAAAACCTTTTCATACCCAAACAGTTAGAAGAAGAATAAATGCCACTGAGGATTCATACATTCCGAGGATTTCTAGCTTCCATCAATATTTTCCTGAGATTCTAGGTCTTAGTGGGGGCTATCTTGTACAGAATAGGAATAATCAAACTAAGTAGATATTATTTGAAAGGCAACCTTGGAACAATGCCAAATTCATAGAATGTCCAGTGAAGAATGGACACATTCGAAATAGCTTGCAGGACTAACAAGTTAGCCATTGCTCTGCTATAATGCTCTCACCACATGAAATAACTATGCTACATTTCCAGCAATTGAGCTTCCAAGACCCTGAAAGAAAAGAAAGATTAACTTAATATTGATCTGATCCCTGGGCTGTAGTGCTCAATCGAATTAAATGAATCAGAAAGTTTTTTTCGAAAGAGCCTACTGACCAAATTATGCCATTATTATGGACTGAAATCAACAAGGCCCTATGCTGAAAACATTCACCAGAAGGTGGCTGATGAATGAACCAAGCAAAATTTTAAGAAAAAAAAACAGCAATAAGAAAAACAAAAAAACAACTAATGGCTGTCCAAAAAATAAATCATAAAACATCAACGATTCTCAGGCAAAAATGATAATTACATAGAGAATATGACAGATGTTTACGAAACTATTTTACAACAGTAGGAAGATATACGTATTCTTAATAATCTATAGAGAAATCTTGAACATAAGAAATAATATAATCTTAGGAATGATTGAAATCTTTGAATGCAGGAAAAACCTTGATGAAAATCCTCTTAGCACTAAGAGAGAGTGAGCATGACAGTGAATTAACTTTGAAACCCAAAATTTCAAGATTCCAAGCCTCAAGCAGTAAGAATCGAGCAATAAACAAAGATGGGAAATCATATGAGTTGAAATGACAATCATAGAATCTGTTTTTCTGGAGGCAATAATTTCCTTTCTTTGAATTTTTTCTGTAATTTCAGTCTTTTTTTTTTTAATTCAAGTTTCAAAATTTTTGTTAAAACAAAAAGAATAGGTCTGGTTGATCACTCGATAGAAACCCTGACCACAGTCTTTTGGCAGCATGCTGTGTTGAAGGTGATCAATTAAAAATTGGAAACAAAAGGGTGATTGATGTCTTAAGTTATTTCTCTCGTCTTTTGTTGGGAAGTGATCACTAAACGGATTCATAATTTTCAAAAAACAAGCTTGAATGAAGGGACCAATCTAGCATAAAGTTACATTGCAAATTGAACCCCCCCCCCACCACCAAACCCTTTTTAGGCGGCAAATCTAAAAACCAAAAACGTTTTTTCTAGACATAATAAGGAGCTAATGTTCAGATTTTCAGCCCTCTAGCTCCATTGGTACAGCCTGTATGTGTGATGCATACATATATGGCCAGCCAACTTGACGACTGGAGAAACCTGAACTGATAGTTTTTGTGGCAGTTTGGGTTGATGGTTCCTAATACAACTCATTAAAATTGATACAAACGTGGAGAAAAATGATGAAGACATATAAACAAAAAAATCATTGAAAGAAATAATTACTACATAGCAAAAGTTTCAAATAATTAATAATGAAATTGTTAGCATAACAATGTAGTTCAGAGGTGTATGTGACCTAATGGTTAGCAGTATGAAAACTGGAGCAAACCAAATTCAATTCTCTTAAAACCCATTTAGAAAGGCATGAACCCATCTCTTCTCCTCCTAGCAATAGGTGAATATCATGGCAAACTGGGCTCTTCAGGTAACCAGTCTAGAAGATGGGCAACTGTCAATTCAAACCGGGAAAGCCTAACCTTTAATCAAGCATTGTGAGAGGTTGACAATGGACAGAGCAGGGAAACTATTCCTGAAATATACAATAAACGGGACTCCAGAGAAGTTTTGATAGGCCTAGCAAGCCAGGGACGGATTATAAAAAGTACTCAAACATTATAGAGAAGGACGAAAAGCAGACAGGCAAAATTACACAACCATCAATAATTTAGTTTGTCCTCGACAGATGTTGAATTCAAGGTTTTGTGGATTTTTCAAAAATTTTACACCCGGTTGTATTGGTAATTTGCCCTTTTAACATTCCATTAGTGGAATGTCAAAATTGGAGCCCCCAATGAGAGAAAACAGACTCGTCTGGAGGTGGAAAGCATTCTGTAGATAAAGAGTAAGTTTGATAATTTGCTGCATTTAATGAAGATCATTCAGTGAATCCAACAGCAATTCAGTT
Source organism: Thysanoteuthis rhombus (assembly GCA_963457665.1). Classification (NCBI taxonomy): domain Eukaryota; kingdom Metazoa; phylum Mollusca; class Cephalopoda; order Oegopsida; family Thysanoteuthidae; genus Thysanoteuthis; species Thysanoteuthis major. Next base: position 34,253,670 of record OY735202.1, read on the forward strand.
GCACCTCGTTCTATTTTCAACCTTAATTTACATCGTTCAATAAATAAGAAGAAAGTTCTTGGCACTATCTTAGTTTTGTGGTCCAGCCTTTTGCTGCATTTATTTCATGATCAAAGTGTAGGATCTGTTCTTCTCCCATCAGCAAAACATGACATTAACTTCTTGTTTTTAACTTTAAATCTTATTATAGTTGTATTTTAATTTGAATTAATTTGAGTATTTCTCAATAGACAAAAAAGAAACAAAAGTTATAATATTGTTGTATTTTAATAGTTGAATGTTTTTCTTGAATTCTATAAAACTATTAAAACCATAATTTGCATATGATTTAATTGCAAAAATACAAAACAAACAATTCATCTCTAGTACAAGGTCTAATAAAAATTAATGAGGTAAAAATGAGTCAATGAAGAGTTATGATAAATAAAAATCATTTAAATAAAATTACTTGACTTTGTTTTTCACATCTTTTGTTTTTGTCAACTGGAGAAGTATTTGGATAAAATTAAAATCCATGAAGAAAACAATTGAAATACAACCATAATAATGCTTGAAATTGAAAATGGGAAGTAAATGCTCTGTTTCATTGATGTGAGAATAGATACTACACATTGATTTTGATCAAAAGACCACTAAAGGCTGGATCACAAAACTAGCATGATGCCAACTTTGTTATGGTCCAAGTTTGCTGCATTTATCAAACTTAGTTCAGCAAATAAGCAGAAAGTTTGTTATTGTCCATGTGTTCAATCGAGCTAAAATTTGTTATACCAAGGTTTTTTATAGCAAAGGTTCGCTGCATGTGTAAATAAAAAAGAACAAGGTACCCCAAAAGATACAAAGACACTTACTGCTCTATAATTTTTCAAGAAAACATCAAATCCAAAACTGATTGTTTTTTATTCACAATGTTGATATCTCTCAAGAAAACTGCTAATTTATATTCTGTTGCAACCGGGGGCCCAGAACGGTGATTTTTGGTGGACAATAAGAATATGATTTTTCACTGCTGCTCCTAAAATTTGTGAACATGGGATAAAGTTCACAAGTTTAGTACTTCATTATAGGTAAATATCTCATCCTTGCTACTTTGAACAATAAAATACAATAATCAATAGTAATTCAATGTTAAACAGGTACAAAAATATGTGCTATATTTGTATCTTTTGAGGTATGCAAAAGACTTGTCTAGATAAGATTGTAACTTTCAATATTCTGTACTAACTAGAAACCTTTTTGATTTTGAACATATTTAGTATTAGTGAGACAATTTACACAGTGCAAGGAAGAGCAAACAGAAATAGGGCTCTGGAAGTAAGTTTTCAAATTAAAGGATGAATATTTGTGGCTTATAGTGAAAAATTCAACTATTACTAAAAGTATGATTTCTTGTCTCATAGCATTTAAACCCCCTGGGAAGAAATTTCACTCTAAGTTGGAGCATACATAAAGAAATAATCTCCACAAATTTAATACAAAAAGGAATTTTTTTGTATATTTTGTGGTATGTATACCAAGATCACCACAACTCTGGAAAGGAAGGGCAGGGTGACATTCTCAGTTACCACCCTGGGTGACACCAACCTTAGAGACGCCAATGTTTATTGCTGCAATAAAATTTACTTGAATTTTATGGCTCTACAGAGCAGAGTTTAGATATTTGTTTTTCAAAAATAAATCTTTTTTTTTAAAAAATGCAGCAACAATATTTTTATTAAAAACCTTTGCACAATCCCAGCAAAATCTCAAGAAGAAATTTTCACAGGAAGATCAGCATATTTTGAATTGCAAATTATCTTAAATCTCACACCTAAAATAGATTTTCAACACAAAATAATGGAATTTTTTTGCAAAATTTCTGCAGCAAAGAGTAAGGATTTTGGACGCTTTCAATATTCATTTCATCAGAAAACACTTAATTAGAAATCATACAAGTTTTCGTCTGCTAGTTTGTTTTGAAAAGTTATTTTTCACAGAAAATCTTGCACATCTTTTAGAATAGCAAATTGAACAACCACCACCATCAAAGCTAGCAAAGGATTTTATCCTTTTTTTTGTTTGTGCATGTGTTCGTATGTTAGTTTTATTAGGTTATTTCTTTGTTTGTTCCATACCCTTTAGTGCTCAGACTTGGAAATTGGCATCAGTAGCCCCCTTCTAAAAATTTTTCTTGAGGGGGGGCTTTTTTTTTAACCTTTTAAGGGCCTTTTTCTGATGAAAATAAAGCTTTTTGACCTCTTCAGGGGCCTTAATCTGAAGGTTTATTATTAACACCTAGATTCTGGAGAATGCTATAAGTCTTTTTACTGTATTTTAGATGTTTTATTGTGGGAAACACCAGTAATGTCATAAATTCTGACCATATCTATTCTTCATAAGAATTTTTTACATGACTTCAAATTTTGACACTATGGTTGTTCTCTTATTGACTGCGATGACAAGCTTTTTGGAAATTGATATTATGAGATTTGTTCTGAGCTGAACTGTAATGTAATGACTTTTTAGCCAAGGCCTTACTACTCATTAAATATAGTGAATTCTACCAGTCATTCTACACAAGGTTGCTGTAGCAATTTTCATAACACTGATTCGCCAAATACTTTTTTTTCATTCGATATCATCAACAAAGGATTCTTCAATTTTAAGGTGGTTTGGCTGACTGGCTATGTATGAATGTATGTATCATGCAAACAGAGAACACAAATGGAGCTAGAAGGCTGAAAATTTGAACAATCAATTATATTTAAAAAATCTTTCTTTTGTTTTTTGAATGTACCACCCTAAATAAGTTGCTTTTTAGTCTCTTTTTTTGGGGGGGGAGGTCAGCAAAATTCATGCTTCCTTTTTGTTTTAACTTTTTTAGTGATTACTGCCCAACAAAAGATGAGAGAAGTAACTTATTCATTGATCACCCCATTTTACAATTTTTACAATTTACTACCCCCGACACAGTATGCTGCCATAAGATGCTGGTCACATTACTGTTTCTATTGAGTGACTAACCAGACCTGGGTTTTTTTTGGGGGGGTCGTTTTTTTTTGATGGACATATTTTTTTCAAATCATATATCAAAGATACGTAGATACAGATGTATTCTGTTCTTTTTTTTTAAAGCTAGGTTGGATGTGAGTGCTAGTAATATTATTAAAGATGTTTAGTGACAGAAAAAGTTTACAACCTTCTTAACTACAAGGAAGTTGTCATGGATAAATTTGATATTAAGTGGAGAGGACATCATTATACAGAATCTCGGGGGGGAAAATGCTTTTAGTTGATTATTTCTTTTTTGAATATGCTTATAATCAATGTAACTCAAAACGGGATCTCTTTTTTACTTTTTTCAATTTTGTCCACAGTTTAGGCCTTCAGTAATATTTTGTTATTACTGGCCTTCCGGTCTCATTCGGAATCCACTCAATCATTTCTTTGGGGAGATGTAAATTTATAAGATATGAAAGGTTCATTCATTCTCATCTGTTTTCATTTTTGGATATTCTTTTATATCACTTTATGTCAATCTATATAATAGGAATCAGTTTATAAACTCAGACTACAAAAACACCAACTCCTTCTCAATCAATGAAGCAGAGAAATCTTCGAGCAGTTTAGTACTTGAAAAAAAATACCATGATAACCAAGAAAAAGATAAACCTACATTCATAGCAGTGCAAGCTCAGACTCAGACTTAGCTGTTCCTGTGTCATGTGAAATATGAGGCAATGAATTTGTCTCCATTTCTCAAATGATCCATGGAGACCCATTTAGTGTTTTTTTAGCAATTTTTGGATTTTATTGCTAGCATAACACTCAAGATGGACTGCCTTATTGGTCTAAAAGTCTCTAGTTTCCCTGCTATTTACCCACATACAGAGGAAAAATAGATTCATGCCATTCCAAAGGGCATTAGTGAACTCAAACTACTCCAGCAGGAGTTTGAACACAGGTTACTAATTCCATTCTCAATACTATCAACTTTTAGGCTACCTGCATCTTAAATGCAATGGTTTTCTGATACTTATCACTCTGCAGTAAGACAGTATCATAAATTTTATTTATATAAAATAAGAGTATTCATAATGATTAAGCTAAAGGAATTCAGGCACTATATATTTTGAAATTTGATGGCAAAGTTTCACCTCATCTGGCAGAGGGTCATAATAATGTAACACTGAATTAAGACACATCTCACTAGCCATGGATTTTGAGACTAACTTGCTAACAACTGCTCTCTAACAGGTATTCTTGGAAATGATTTTTTTCATTTTTAAGTTTTTACTTATCTGAGTCAACCTGCTCTCCACTAACCAATTATATAGTATGAGTATTTATGAATTACAGGCTTCCTTTATCATCTAAAAGTAGAGCTTTTCAATAAAAACCATTCATAATCCGAAATGGCATAAAGCAAAGAATTAATTATCATTAATTTGTACGAGAAAAATTTTTGAGCATTCCATAATCAGAAAGATGGTAATGATGCAATGTCAGGCTGAGTTGTCGTAGGCTAGGTGAGAGGTACAGGAGACTGGAATGTAGGAGAGAGGGTGCATGTTGCCTCTTAAACAGCTTACTGCAAAACCAACGCTGGATGTTATTTTCGCTTTTTACCCTTTTATGTAAAGTGAAGTAGCCTAAAGTAAACTTTTGAACAGCCGATCTTTCATGACAAAGATTGAATGTTCTTAAAAAGATTATGCAAATTTTGAATTTGTCTTTGGTACAAGGTATATGAACTTGAGTTTGAGCTTTGCAGAAGAACACTGTATGATTGCCAATCCATAATATGATTAAAAGCAAATGCAAAATTTGCACTGTTTTCATAATCAAGTTAAGAGGCAGAAACTCCAAACCAGATGTGAAACCTATCATAAGTTTGATAATCAATGTCTTCCAATTTGTGGGTCTGGACATTTGGTATAGAATATCACAGACCCATAGAATGAAAAACAACGCTAAGTATTGAACAAATAAATTCTGTATTACAGATATATAAAAGATAAGAGTTAAATCTTAGCATCTCTAAGCCATCAGTGGCAGAGATGTGAACTATTGCCATTATAATCTCATCACTTGTTTTCCATATCTCCAAAACCTAATTATCGCAGATGAAAATTCTATTACAAAGAATACTGGCTGATCTGAGAATGTAATTTTGTATCATGTATCATTCTAAAGTAATTTTCCTTTTTCAAAAAAATCAGAAGATAATAATTAATGATTTCTGGTCTCTCCACAAGTAAAGACATCATGTATGAAACCAATATTCTGATGAACAGATACATAACAAATAAGATCATATTTGTTACAAACCTAAAAAATAATACAGATATATATATTTGATTAATATGTTTTATTTCAGCTTTTAATTTTATTCATTCTTGTTTTTTCGCTATAAAGCCACAGACAGTCTATAAATTTATTTTTCGATCCTCAAAGACTATTATTAGGCATCTCTACAAAATTGTTTCTCATAAATATCAGGCCTTTCTGAACTCTAAACTTTTGACTCTATCTTCATATCAACTCATACATAGGGCATTAAAACTTTGCACCAAAAAGTGTTCATTTATCAGTTCAAATACACAAATAGTTACTTGAACATTTTCTTCACAAAAAAGATATCTTACACATAAAGTCTAAATCCAAAGAATTTTTATCCTGCAGCATTTATGATTATAAGTTTATGTACTTGATTTGATTTTGCTCAGATTGTTCTTGTTTATTTGTTTACAAGGTTAACAAAAGATCTAAAAAATATAATCAGAATTTATTTTCTGTACAAAGTTTCTGCAGCAAAACAACTGAACACTGACCAAATGTTTTCTACAACACTGAGCAGTCAAAGTGACACAGAGTTTCTGTCATTAGAAAGACCCCAGCTCAGTTAATTACTTATAGTGATGAATTAGACCAAGACAGAAACCTCATACGTGATAAATGTTACATAATTGGATACTATTTCCAGCCACAGTCCACCAATTGTAGTCTGTAAATAGTCACAAATCACTTATAAGTGCCTAACCAGGAAAAGATATCTGACACCCATTGACATGCTAAAAGGATCACATCTCCAAATGTGTTTTGGGCATTTCAGAAGAAATTTGAGAAGCAAGATGTTGCCAATCACCTGGAAAATCTGGACTTGGTACAGAAACTTTCATTGTATTTTTGTAGCCATCTTGAAAGATGTATCCTATCTGTAAGTAAATTTCAAGAAATCATTTCCTCAGAGCAAAAATAGAAATAGGATCTTAGAAATTTATTTGTTTATGTTCAGTCAGAACTCTTTGTGATTGACCATTTTGGGCAAGAGGTGTCTGAGTGCAATCGGGAAAGAACTGAGAACAAAAATGAAAACATAATATACCATAATCTATAGAATATAATATGTAATTTTCATTAAATAGCGATGTATTTGTGATTTCCAATAGTTGTTCAGACTATTAAATTCATTCTTTATATTGCTTATGTTATTTTCTCTAAATAAAAAGACCACTCCTTTTCACACAGATTACACACCTGAAGATAGCTATGAAATGGATTGGCCAAAACATTGCAGTAGCAACAATAGCAACACAAAGAATGAGTTCAATAATCTAAACAACTCTTGGAAGGATAATGAATCCTTTGAACACTATAGACTGTATAATAATGTGAGGCTATAATACATGAGGATAAAGTATCTTAATTTCATTCCTTTAAAGTTTCAAAAGTTTCTTAAACTGAGAATTTCCAAGTTTCATCCTTCTATCATTTCATAGTGTTAGATATGTTACTGTAGTAGAAACCATCAACTAAAATTGTCAACATCAAAATAAGTTTCTTCGGGTTTTTAAGTTGGTCTGGCTGGCAGAATGCCATGCATACAAGCTACACCAATGGGGCTAGATGGCCAAAAATTCAAATATTTACTTCTTATTATGTCAACAAAAACAATTTTTTTTTGCTTTTTGAAAATTCAACCCTGAATAAATTTTTAGTGGGGGGGTGGGTTACAATGTGTGTTTAGGCTAATTTAGTCTTTTAGATTGGGTCTGGTAGTTTTCACCCAAACACGGCATGATACCAAGAGACACAGGTCACATGATGGTTCCTATTGAATTATTAAGTAGACCTGTTCAAAATAATATTCATGAAAAAGTATGATAAATGAATTCAAACAGTTTTGTGCAGGTTATGAATTTTATCTGTGTTACATCAAAAGCAACAATAGACAATCTTTTAAACAATAGTATTGACATACAGATCAAAGCTATCTCAAGTGATGGCCACGTACAAACATCAATGCTTATGTGTCATTGGTATATGATATTTTTATAACTATATATTTTATTGTCAAACTGTATTTTATACTTGGAAGTATAGAAATGTGTAATGTATTTCACATGACCATTTGAAAACAAACTCAGAATAGCTCTGAAGGCAATGGAAAGAGCAATGTTAAGGATAACCCTTAACAAAAGAAAAAGATCAACATGGATCCAACAGAGGACCAGGGTGAAGGATATCATACAAGTAATTAAGCAACAAAAATAGAGATGGGCAGGACAGATAAAGGGAAGAAGGGACAACAAATGGAGCAAAAGACTAATCGATTGGTACCCATGGGACAGTAAATGAAGTAGGAAAAGACCATACACAAGATAGGATAGAAAAGTTTGCCAGTAAGATACAGCAGAGATTAGTGCAATCACACTCTTCATAGAAGGTGATGTTAAAGGCCTTTGTGAAGCAATGCCTATAACAGCTGATAATAATAATGATGATAATATATAAATGAGAGAGGGAGAAAGATAATTCTGAGAGTGGGTATAATCATATTGAAATCTAAATATTAAGTATGGCACACTGGGAAGTGTGTTCACTGAGGTCAGAACTCAATTTAGGTTCGGAAATGAATGGCCACAAAAGCTGTACTGTATTTGACGTATAAACATATAAAACTCCTTATTTCCTCAAGAAATGGTTATAAAAGTAAATATAACTTTTGTTGTCCAGCTCTACATTGGCCAGAACTTGGGGAGAAGTTGAAAAAACAGGGTGATAAATGAGAATTTTTTTTCCCTCAATATTTCCTGCCAGAAATGAGGAGGATCTTATATACCATCAAATATAGTGTATCATATCAGTTCCTTTATTTTTTTTGTCATATCTTAATAATTTTCACAATTATTATATCCGACCAAAGCTGTTTACATTCACTTTGTATTATGCACTTGGGAAAGGTATGAATCTCTTCTTCTCTTAAATATGTTAAAATTGTAGGATTGACTGGGCTAGAAGGACAACTCTAAATTCAAAACCAGCTCACCAGTGGCAACAAGTGAGCTCAATTAGTCACTACCTCCCTAGGATGAGTTGCAAAAGGCTTTCTTCAGCAGCAGACCATAAATTGATCCAAATGATAATTACATCTTATTGATTATTTATTGTCACAACAATGACAATGACCGCACCAAAAAATCGGTGACTTCTTGACAGCATGAATAAGAGTTACATACACAAAAATTCATGATGAATTAAGTCTCAACTCAGGTCGACATGTTCTATCATAGGAACCATTAATATAGGAGTTGAAATGAGACATGCATTTTTGGAATAATGTTGTATTGAAAAATGAATTGTTTTTTTTTACTTTTTAGATTCTAATGAGGCAAGGGAGTTTGACTCCAGCACAGCAAAGCTTGTAGTAACTATTTCTGTTTCTTCTTTCATTCCCTATTCATAAGATTCATGAAAATTTGGTATCTTATAGTCATAATTCAGTATAAATTGAACCAAAAGACTGGGTTAGTATAATTTGAGAAAGTGGGAAAAAGATAATGATTAAAGCATTGAAACATTAATTTGCTCTTTTAATTCTTATATTTAGTTTGGCCAGTCATTTGGATATAATTTAGTATAAATGCTCTCAAGCTAACATATAAACATTGTATTTTCTTCCAGAGAGATTTTTAAATTGCTTGTAGAATCCTGATTTTTCAAATGTAAAATGTTTTTATATTTCTGCATAATGTTCTGAATTTGCCCTTGATCAAATTTGAGTATCATCAAGATCTTTTAACGTCACCAACAAAACCAAGGCATCGATAAGCATTAGATAACTGGTAAGTCAGAATGAAACATAGTACAGTTTGGTTTATTGTTAATGTTCGTTGATGGAAACATCAAAGCTACCATTTGTAAATGGTACAAATATGATTATCTTTTCAAGCTTGTGATTGAATTTAACCAAACTATCGGCAGAAGTTTGCTAGATTTTCTAATTCAACAAACAACTTCTTATAAACGCACAATGATCAAAATTGAAAACACAGAGCTGGACCAAGCAGACCACAACATCTACCTAGGACAACAAATCTCCATAGAATCCTCAAAAAAAGACGAAATCAAAAAAAGAATCATTCTACGCTGGCAAGCTTGCAGTAGAATAACCCCAACTTTCAAGAATACACAAATCCCACTATTTCTAAAAAGAAAGGTATACAACCAATGCACCCTCCTGATAGTCATCTACAGAGCTGAAACATCGAACCTAACCAAGAGACTGACTATCAAACTGAGAACCATGCAATGTGCACATGAGAGAATTATGTACAGCATCACAAGTAGAGACCACAAAACAACACAGAATATAAGGGAAAAAACAGGAGTCCAACACAATATAGAAACCATTAGATAACTCAAATGGCAATGGGCTGGTCATGTTGCAAGAATAGCAGACAACTGATGGACATCACAACTCACAACATGGATCCCTAGAGATCAAATGCGTAACCAAGGCCGGAAAATATGAGATTACGAGAGGAACTGGACAGGTTAAAAAAATATTGGCTCTGGGATACCCAGAGGGGTGTGACGAAGGGGAAGGTCTATGTCCAGTGATGGATGATAAAAGATTGATGATGATAAACTGGCCAACCAACAATACAAACATTAAATATTTAAACACTTGCACAGTACTCATAAAAAATGATGGGATTGTCAAAGCATGGATTGGATCTTCTGTGTAGATCAGAGTGTCTATGCACTTGCCAAGGATCAATATGTCAATCCACAATCCTCTGCCTAGGATCAGATTGTAATATTTGTGCGCTTATTGAAATTGAAAAGTGTTACATACAAAAAAATGTATGGATACATATTGCATTTTATAAACAATGATTATTTTATTAAATAATTAAGGAACACTCAATATTTTAAAGACCATACATGATCTAAATGGCTTCAACTGAACCAATAGATTTCAATCTCTAGCTCGTAACCTTTGGAGATCAGTTCATATTACGGTACTTTGGTCATAGTCATTAAATAACAATATATAGGTACAGCAGTAAGTCCTCAATGATAAAAAAGCATTTATTTTACACAACAATTTTTTTATTCATATAGATCAAACGTTATACAGAGAGAATTTTGGAACAAAATTTAACTAATAACTCCTATGTATCAGGCTATGGGCTTATTGATGCACCATTATATACTGCCTTATGCAAACATAAATTTCTATTAAACAATCTTCATTAATGGTTTATGCTCTAAATTGGAAAGCTACTTATTTAAAGATGCGTTAGTATTAGCTCCATGAGAATTCTAACCATCAGAATTAATTAGATGGATCAAGCTAATCTTTTAGTAGAAGGGTATATTCTCTAAAAAGAAGGGTATACAACAAATGCACCCTCTCGGTAGTCACTTATGGAGTTGAAACATAGAATCTAACCAAAAGATTGACCCTCAAACTGAGAACCATGCAATATACACATGAGAGAAATCATGCTCAACCTCACAAGGAGAGATCACAAGATACAATACATCAAGTAAAAGACAGAAGTCCAAGATAGAAAAACCATTAAAAAACTCAAATGACAATGGGTTGGACAAAAATGTCAGACAATCGCTGGACATTGCAAATCACAACATTGATCCCCAGAGATCATATGCAAAATTGTAGCAGACAAAAAGTAAGACGGCGTGACAAGCTAGACAAATTCAAAAAGTACTGGCTCCGCGACGCCTATGATGGAGAGGTCGGACAAAACTTGGGGAAGGTCAATAATCAATGGCAGACGCTAAAACACTGGTGATGATATGTAATATTAGCTGTACCTGTCAAACTTAGCATGTAAGTAGCATCCATCAGTCCTCGTCTTTTCTACTCCTTTATTTAACTACCTAACCTTTTTGTCCCCTCTCCCTTCCTACCCTCTTATTAAACAACCTGACATACTTTCCTCCTCTCTTCCTTCCTACCATGGATGTTACACTTATATTATTGCAAGCAGCCATGAGTCAAGTCTGTTGTTGTACTTCTATGATAACCGTCAACAAAATATTGGCTGTGTTGGTAAGAGAGCCAACTACTGATCACTTGATCATGATTCAAAATTTCGGTAGGGAGATGTCAGTTTTCAAACATAGTTATTTATTGGAATGAAATTGCGTATTTGATAGATAAATTTTCATAGAGGTGTAATACCTGTCGTTTTGGCTCAGTTGGTAAGAGAGGCACCTACCAATTATGTCATGATTTCAAGTTAGGGTAGCAAAATGTTGATTTTATATATTGGTTTGCTTTAATGTGACACAACAGACTCACAGTGATGAGTTTACTTCCCTTAATTGGATGAAGGTTGTTCTTGTCATTACAGTAGAAAAAACAAAGTCAACTCCAGCCTCTGACTTGGACTGGAGTTAGACAAAATTCTATGGGGCATTGAGATCCAAACGGGTCAGCGAATCCAGGTAAAAAGTCCAGATCTAGTTATTGTGGATAAGGAGAAGAAAAGTATTCTGATAATGGATGTCAACTGTTGCAGCAGAGAGTAAAATTGAAAGAAAGAGTAAACCAGAACAAATTCCTGGACCTCGTGAGATGACTAGAGAGAATTATGGAAGATGAAAATAACAGTAGTTCCCATCCTTGTTGGAGTACTCGGAAGCCCCCCCCCCCACGCCAATAGCCTAATAAAAAGAAGAAGTCCTTGAGAATTGAGGAAGAATGAAAACCATCCAAAGAACAGCTGGAATGCTGAGGAGAGTGCTGGAGTACTGAGGAGACTTATTGTCACTCTATCTCCTTTGATAATCACTTGACACCTGTTATGAATATGCAAGTGCATGAAATTATGATAAAGAATAATAATTCAGGCAAGAATGCTAGAGAATATCCCATCTTTTTTATCTGGAAATATCCTGAGATTTTAAAGTTACCTCATTAAAAACTTTCAAAACAGAAAGCATGTATCAACATCAGATTGTATTGCTACTTTCATTAGTCATGGTTTGTAACAGTGATATGTAATTATATTTGTCATACGATTTCATGTGAATTTTTATTTTTTTTAATACAACCATAAAAATTGTGTGACTATTTTATGTTTCTTATTCAAAATCCATTTTTTTAAAAATGTAATTAAGAAAAATCCAAGTAGCGTTAATGATCTTCTATTAATAGTTTCTCTCTCTCTCTCTCTCTCTCTCTCTCTCTCTCTCTCTCTCCTTATCGTTGCTGCTGTTTTGTGATAGTTTTTACATTTATTCTTAGCTTAAATCTCATTAAATGCCACAGCAAAGTTATTACATAGCAATATCACAAACTGGAAGGACAATTCCAATTCCTTTTGAGAAGAAAATAAAGAATGATTCAATTAAAACAACTTAATAATACAACTTATATTGAAAACAAATGCACTGGATAATAACTTTTGTGCAGCCTTACACAAGAACAGACATAGTGAGAAGTGGATATTCAGGCAGTACACTGGACAAAAGTAAGGAAATAATGTTAAAAAACATAATAAAGATTCACAATTTTCTAATCAGTTAACACTTCCTCAGGCGAGGAAATTTCAGAATAGTCTGTCTGAAATGTATAAATTTAATGTTTGTGTTATTTACAGTTATCTGTCTAATGTTTGTGTCATACAAATTTGTCCTACAACAACTTCCTTCAGGAGTTATAGTTTTTTAAAAGTTGAACTGTCATGATCTTGTTGCTGAGAAGTTCTTGGTCTGACCAAGAAGGGATTGACCTGATTACAATTTTTTTTAAAGCTAAAAGGCTTCGTAATTGGCACTTTACAATAAAGAAGAACACTCGTTCCAGTTACTGTGAAAAAATAATGCTCAGATTTTTGGAAGTTGGTTGGGCCGAGAACTGACATCATTTCTCAAGTTGTGAACTTTCCAGCACTCTCTGTATACATCAAAAAATCATTACCCCACAAGGAAGCTCTGCAATAGGCCGAAACTTTTGACACCCAAAAATTGAGCATATTTCAAACAATCATTCTGACACACCTATAACAGCAACAAATATGGTTACTGCATACACATGACATGTAAAAAAAACTATGAGGGCTTTATCTTGCATATTGTTTGAGTGAGAATCTCTCTAAGTGTGCATCATCTTTTTTTAAGTTTGAGATTTTCTGCCATTTTCAAAGCCTTGTGGGAGGAAAAGTACATAGGATACTATTGATAACATTTTTGAATTGTAAAGAAAAAGTTAACCCTATTCACAAAGTTTCAAAACTTTAAATGCCATGACAAAGGATCTATAAATGTCAGAGTTTGGACAGAAAGGCTTGTTTGGGTACAAATGATTTAATACAATACAGATTTAGTATTTTAGATTCCTCCAGAAGTTTGATATAGGAGCACCTGTAATATTTTTCAATGTGGGGAGTACCAGGTGATTTGATATGGAATGACTCCCCTGTAATAAGCTCTGTATGGAGCAGTATGCACTTAGAAAAGGACCATGCACACTGTCTGGTCTGAGCTTGGCAAACAGCAGCTGAGCATAGGCTGGGATGCCTTCAGAGCAATTTTGTTGCTGCATATAGAGTATGGTATCCCTAGACAGTCACCAATATGAATAATTACCAAGCTCAACATCACTTAACTTAAGTGATCATACAGGTACTGGTGTATCCAACGCGATTTGGATGTATGTTATGCAAAAAAGTGAGTTACATTGTTAAAAAGTAAATAAAGAACATTTTTATGTCTATCAAAGGTGCAAAGAACACAAGATGAGTTTCATGTACACTAGGCAAGAAAACAGATTGAAGGTTACTCGCCTTTGCCTGTCAAGATTGACAATAGATATAACTGTCATTTTGTTGTTACTGCCTAGGAAGGTAAGGTAATTATGAGAGTTGACCATTAATTCACTTATTCTATTTTTCTGCCTACCACTGTGATTTTCCAATGACAATACCAGCATCAAAAAAAGCATTAGTGTGAAAATGACAGAGGCAGTTTGAACAGGACATCAAACTTGGTTCACTTATTTAATATTCTGGGTTGATAAGGATCACATCTTCAAGAGACTAGAACACTATGCAAAACATTACTGATATCTCTTTTCTGAATTACTTCAATTAGCTGTCATCAGTGACCATAGAAACAGACACTCAATAAAAATGAAACCATATACATATTTATGACAAGTAATAACTTATCAACCAGTCATATACATAGAACACCATGTATATCCATATATACATATATGTATACATATACGTGTATAAGAAACCATAAACCAAAACTGTCAAAATAAGTTTCTTCAGTTTTCAAGTCAGACTGTATGTATCACATGTACAGGCTGTATCAATGGAGCTAGAGGGCTGAAAAATTTGAACATTTACTTCTGATTATAGCTACAATAACTTTTTTTTGTTTTTAAATTTCCTCAAAGAGAGGTTTTTAGCGGGTAGCTCAGTTTGCAATGTAAGTTTATGCTAAATTGATCCCTTAGTTTGTGCCCACTTTTTTTTGAAAATTCAGTCTTTTCAGTGATTACTGCCTAACTTGAAGCAAAAGAAGTAACTTATTTATCGATCAGCCCTTCTTCCAATGTCTTTAATTGATCATCCCCAACATAGCAGGCTACCAGAAGATGTTGGTCACATGGCAGTTTTTGCAGAGCCCAGATAAAACATGCTGATCTGAGGCAGAAGGCTGAGAAGCAACACTTTAATCCTAGGTGGAGTGCACAGATACAATAATCCTAAGCAGAAGTACCAATGCATACGTGAATAGCACCATCTTTTTTAACAAATAACAAATTTAGTAACATCCGAAAACATATTGGCACTTATCAAAGACTAATGAGGAAAAGAAAGTTGCCAGAATGAATACCATAAAGAGACTTTTTTTAGCAGTAAACAAGATTAAACATAATGATGAAAAACCGATATAGCGAAAAAGGAGCATTAATTAAGAGATCAATTTAGCATAGACTTGCACGGCAAACTGAACTCCCCCCTCCCATTAAAAGTCTATCTAGATTTTTCTAGACATAATAAGGAGTAAATATGTACATTTTCAGCCCTCAAGCTCCATTAGTGTGGTCTATATGCACTATACATACATACATAACTTGAAACCTGAAGGAACTGACGGTTTTGGTTGGCAGTATCTGATGAAGAAATTTTGCTTAAAAATTTCATGAATCAAAAAAGTATAGAAAATAAAGGACAAGGCCGAATCAAAACTTCATACTTGTAGGTAATCAATATTTGATTAACAGGTAAGAAATGTTTTTCTTCAATATCTTAATGTTTGTTCATATCTATTACTGAACATCAATGTTAATCAAACTGTGATTGCACATGAGTTACCTTCATTCTATATTCTTTATTTAAACAATAAAATAGGTTTCGACAGACAGTTAAAAAAGATTAGGCACCAACTTTCTTTGATTATATCTGCGATTATCACTCAGAATTTACAAGTTGATGTTGAGATTGTTTCCATTGTATAACTACTTTATATTTTTGAATATAAGTCGGCCGTGAGTATAGGACAACATCAGAATTGAGAATGAAATTTCAGAAAATAAGCAAACTGGAATATAAGCTGATTCCAATATTTTGCCATAACATCCTCATGAGAGATATCCCCTCCTTATGAATACACCATTAATGGTATTTGGTCAGCAGTCACCATGCTATGAATTTCTATCATCTTCGAAATATCAATCTTTGTTTTCAGGTTGTAAGAGTGAAATTCTCATCAGTGATGACGAATCTACCAGAAAAAATTATTCTAAAAGGATGTTACACAATACGTATATTACATATATAGTATTTAAACCACAAAACCACAGTGATAAATTGAGTTAAAACTAATGACATTATCACTCACTATTATGCATTATATTTATCGACGTTGTATTCATATAATATGTATGTATTGGCTGGTTTTGACTGACCTGAGTATAAATTGAACTGCTGATTTGGGGCCATTTATCTAGTATAAAAAGATTGTATCCTTTATTAAAAAAATACACAGTATTATTGAAGAGTGGTTCACTAATACCATATGTTTAAGAAATACCTTCAGGTTCTTGTAATAGTGCCAATAACATTTGGCTGTTGCCCAAGCAATGGGTGAAATTTTTTACTGGTCTTTTCAACACAGGAAAAACAAATTTCAATAAGACCTTAACTCCAAACTATCATAGTATAGCTGTTTACAAACAAAAGAGCATAATCTATTATGCATAGCTAGTGAGATATCATCTAGGACAGGATGTCTGTTCTGATTACCATTCTTCATCCAAACAGTAGAGGAAGAACAAGCATGTCATTTTTCTAATGTCACTTGACCCTGATTGAATAGATCTGGTTAATCGCTCAATAGAAACTGTCACATGTCTAAAGTCTTTTGGCAGCATACCCTGTTGGCGGTGATCAACCAAAAAATTGGAAAACAAGATGATTGATGAATAAGTCACTTTTATTGACTATTTTTTGGCAGCGATCACTGAAAAGTCTGAATTTAAAAAAAAAAAACACACACACACACACGAACTAAAGGATCAATTTAGCATATACTTACATTGTAAAGTAACCCCCCTCTATACATACACTAAAATCCCATTAGGGGCATTTAAAAGAAAACAAAAAACTTTAGTCTAGAGGTAATAAGGAGTGAACAAAAGAAATCTAACCAAAAGACTGACCCCTGAACTGAGAGCCATACCTTGTGCACATGAGAGAATCATGCTCAACCTCACATTAAAAGACAACACAGTATATTAGAGAAAAGGTAGGAGACTGAGATATCATAGAAACCATTAGAAAACTCAAATAGCATGGGCTGGATATGTTGCAAAAATGTCAGACAACCACTGGACATCAGAAAAGGATTCCCAGAGATCATATGCGAAATTGTGTCCGACAGGAAGATGGCGTGACAATAAATTCAAAAAGTACCTGTTCCACAATGCCCATGATAGAGAGGTCAGGTGAATCTTGGGGAAGGTCTATGTTCAACAACAGACACTAAAAGGCCGATGATGATGATGATGATGAAACATTGAAATTTTCAGCCCTTTAGCTGCATTATTATGGCCTGTATGCATGATACATATATAATAGCCAGCCAACAAGACTAGCATGAAAACTGAAGAAGTCTATTTTGACAGTTTTGGTAACATATTCTATTAGTTACTCAGTTCAGAACTGACATTTTTCAGAAGATAAATCTCTGAGGATCTTCAAAAAAAGTTCCACTTTGAATATAGTCTCCCATTGAACCAACTTGGTACAGGTTTCCAGGTATTCCCCACTATTCATAAGTTTTGCAGCAACCCATTCTAGGAGTAGTGCCCACTCTCTTCCTCCAGCACACCAATATCTTGTATCTTCCACCTACCTAACAGCCTAACATACTATCATAATCATCAGGGGATGCTCAAAAAATTTTCCCATATAAATTAATGTCAATTGCGGCTCCATGCCATTTCAGCCGATGAATTACACTTTTAGTCAACAGGACAAACCTGTATTTCAGTTGAACTAGTTTCTTTCTTCTACCATGCAATAATTATGATAAAATCGCAAGTATTCAATTTTAGAATTCTTTTGGTGACACAATCCTGGAAGCCATTTAATGATGAGATGGATGTATTATGTAGACAGAATAATAAAAAGTAAAATAGAGGTAGAACTTTTTCAGTTATTAATGTAATTCAATCTGTTTACTTGTATGAAAGGAATATGCAATTAAATGATGAAAAAAACAATCAAGACAACTTTGAAACCAATTGTAGAATTTTGGACATCCTGAATTGAAAATTGCATATTTCTCATGAGAGGTTTTAATTAATAAGTCTATAAGTAATACTTCATGGAAAAATAATCAAGCAGTTTTAGAATCTTCAGTCTATATATAAGCAAGGTTATAACTTTATTGGTTTAAAACTGCCGTAGGAAAAACCAGATCTATGATATGAGCAATTCTCTGTGAGATGATATTAGAGGATTTTTTAGTTGTATATGATTATTACTTGGTAACAAGTATTCCTAGGACTACAAGTATTTCTTGAGGCATAACATTTATACTGAAAATATTTTGCATGGATAAAAAACAATAATTATGTCCATCAAAATTCTTTAGAAAAAAAAGGTTCTCTTAAATTTATTGATTTCAGATTGTGATCTAAAATCTAAAGAAAATATAGTATAAAAAAAAAACAAATTATTCAACTTGTCCGAGTGAATTTTTGTATTTTCCTAACTAAAATGCATCAAAAAAATACCCTCACCAACATTTCAGCCAGTATTTTCCCCATTCTTCCTCAGAAGTGTGAAGTCCTGTAATCTTCAAGGGAATCACTATTTATTTTTCATAGTGAGCAGAATAAAAATTCCAATTCAAAGATCGTTAAAGTACACAGGGATATGACAGGTGTACCAAGGTAGCAGACAAGCTGTAACAATAACATTGTGATTGGAACAACAAAAATGATAGTTCATCTCAACTCAAGACAACAAATATTCCTTCCATTTTCTCCATACCTCTTTTCATCATAGCAACAGGTGTTAATAAATACATGTTAGTGGAAAATGTCATTCTTCTTCAAGCTCTTTTAACTGATCATACCTCAAAAATCTTTATATAGAAATTTTTCAATTGAGCAAAAACCCAATTTCACTCACTGCAAATATGGAATGCTTTCTGCAGCATTTAGCTGTATTTTCTTACTCTCAAAATAATGTACATTCAACAAGTTTTCATCAATTGGATATTCAACTTTAACAGATATAATTACACCCATCACAAAAAATTGCATACTCTGTATCCTAGTTTTTATTACTCACTTGACAAAAAAACTAAAACAAATCTTATCTTCAAAACCTTTGCACTTGTAATTAGATATCTTTTAAAATTGCACACTCGACAGCAATAAGCCAAAATTCTATTCAAACGAAAGAGAATAAGCTTTAAACTAGAGTGAAAATAAATAACAACAACCAGTGGCCATAGTTGCAAAGAAATTTTCTTTGCTGAGACTTATAATGGATTCCAAGAGAGTTCCATATGCAGATCTGTGAAGGTTTAGTAAATCTCAGGAGGGAGATTTCCTGAAAAATACCCTTATTTCCATCGTGTTTGGTGGGTGGATGGGGGAAAATTTTCAATTCTAGAAGCTCTAAAACAGCCATTGAAAACCTTTTAACATAATTTCAAACTGCAAAATACAGGACACTTGGTAGGTTTGCAAATAGGAGGGGAAATTTGTTTACAGTATGTTTTGTTTTTGTTTTTCAATATTGGAGATTTGTACAAATTCATTACAAGCGAGAGGGGGAGCATTTGGCTTCAAAATGCGGAAGTCTCCCGTGAAATGAGGGAGACTTGGTAGATCTGCATATGGATAAAGCAAATTCTGTAGAATAATGAATCTAGTCTGTTGTTGTTCTTGTAGTAGTAATAGTAGTGGTAATTATTATTTTTGTTGTTATTGATTATCATGGTCCCAATAAAACTGATTTACTTTTTGACTTAGAAGTTGTCTAATGGCTATTCGACTATGAGACAAGAGAAGTTGGCGATAAAAGGCTAAAGCAATGGACATTGTTGTGGAAAGTGGTTTCCATTAATGCTAAAAAAATTCAAGCGAGTTTGTAGCTTAAATGTCCGGTAATGGAGAAAATATTTTTTCATTAATTTTCATCTAACTTGAATCATAATAATTTTCACGGTCTTCAATTGATCTAATCGATCGAATAAGATCATGGCAGAAATCAAAACAATCCAAAATTTCTTTTTAAAACCCCAACTTATCTCTATGTTTAATAACATGATTTATTATTTTTATTTTGCTTGTTTGTTTTTTTAACTCGTCCAAATTTTTAGATATTAATACTTCAATTTTCCCATAACAAAAATGAATAGGTACGTGGTACGACACTATAGCAGTAGTTAAACAGTAAACGATATTTACTAAACGTGACTAGCAACTGTGACATCATCTTTATCTTGGCTGGAAAACGTCATGTTGTGTGCTGTAATTTAAATGATTGGAATAATGACCGAAGGTGTCCAGATTTAAATGCTGATGTTTTGGTTTTATCATGCTTCAATCCTTCCTATAATATACCCTCACATTTAAAAGCAATCTATTTCAGTTCCCCAATTACAATTTTTTTTTTTTTTTAATCTTAGTGTGGCAATTTTTAAAGACGGAATGAATGACACCGACAGTTATATTTCCTACTGCAGAGAGAATTGGCATGAAACAAGCGGCGGGAGAATATGCTCGATGAAGTATCCAAGTTCTAAACCCAACGAGCAGAATCGAGTAATTTTCTCTATTTTTTATTAGAATACGTGTAAGAGTTACATTAAACTTTATTTTTATTAATTTCATGGATATTTGAAATGGAAGAAAAAGACGATCGATTATTGACAACGGTCAAAAGCGTTGTGCGAATTGTGTGTACACAGAACAGAATCTGCCAAAACAATTCAATTTTAAATCCAAGTAAACAGAAATAATCGTGCAACAAAAACAAAAATTAGGGAGTACAGTTGATGTACACCAAAAAACAGTGTCAACAACTCCGTTATCTTTTCAATAACAAAATAAGTGAAAGGTTGTTTTGTTTTTTTTCTTCACTCGGGAGAGAAAAGTAAATAAAGGCAAATTATGAAAACACCACAGACACACATACAACCGGAAATCGGGGGAGAGATGCAGACTAGACTAGACAGCAATAACAAAGAATATTTGAAATTTCAGTAGAATTATATTTGGGTACACAAATTTTCTATAGATAGTAGAATATTTGAAGAAAGAAAGATGGATAGATAAATAGATAGATGAAGCAAGTCACCGCTAATTTGCAATAGAAATATTATTGACATCATATTACAAACAAAAAAAGGGGTATCCGTTTACTTCGATGCGGGAAACCACTACCACCAAGAACCAACAATAGTCGGTCAATCCAGGTGAGACGAGGGGTGGGCATCATGACCATAGGATGGGGTGGCGTAACTTGGACTAGTGGTCAAGATTTTCGAAAATCACCATCTTTTTCAAAACAATTGACAGCACAGTCAATTCCATATCAAGAGAGCAGAAGATACAGATAGTCATTTTTTCAACTAAACAACTGCTGGGCGTTAAACGAGTGTGTAGTTAATTCGAAAGAAGACTAAGACGGCTTTGTCGTAAAACGCACTCAAGTTTAACAGGAAAACAGTTCCTGTAGAAGTCGATCTTTCATATTTTTTGTTAATTGACGAAAAAAAAAACTTAATCATTGAAGATTTTTTAAAAAGGTATTATTCATATTATGAGGACGGGTAAATTAGTAAATAAATAAATGAGCAAAGTTAATACAACCTGACACAAAAGGAAAGAGTAGTAGTACCTGTACAGACTGTCATTATCAGCTGTTTACAAAAATATAGATTGTCTTGTGGGTGTCAACAAATAACTAATGTCGTCTGTCAATCGAGGAGTCTTACAAGGGGTAAATATCTGAAGTGGAAGTCTTGTTAGAGGTTATATAACAATAGCAAAGAATAGAGAAACAGAGGTCGAATCGACGTCATCCAAGCTCTTTCCAATGATGACAAAAATCTTTAAAAATCAGCAGAAAAGCGACCACCACGACTTTGGGAAAATAAATATAAATAAAACTGGAATTGTTTAGTGTGTATGCACTGTGCTGTCAAGTCATCATGATATAATGTACGAGAAAGAAGGTAGACAGACAGATGTTTGTTCGGTTTTTAAACTTTAGAACTAAGGTTTAGAATTTAAAAACGAATTAGTTGGTGAAGAAAGAAACGAAAGATGTAAAAATTCAACTGGAAGAAGAAGACGAAGAAAAAAATGATGCCGAGAGATCGACATTTAGGAAGCGATGTGTGAAGAATGTAATGAATGATGACATGACAAGAAGGTGAAAAAAGGGGAGACGATGAAAGAAAGAAAAAAAAGAAAGAAAATTATGAACCCATGATGTTTGGGTCATCCCCGATTAAGATGGTTATGATGATGATGATGGTCATGGTGATCATCATGATGATGATTATGGTCTTCACACTGCGACTAGGTAATGACGACGTGTTATAATGAAAATAAAGCAAGCCTTAAAACAGGTTTAAATCAAGTTTTTTTAAGCACATTTATTTATTCACACAGGTGTGCACACTATTACAACATATGCAATTTCTTTTTTCATTGAGTGTGATAATTATATTTTTGACAGCATTAATTTATTTGAATTAAAATATGTTTTTAATGATGCTTTTCACATATTTTTTTTTCAAAAACACACATTTTTCAAAAAAAATTGTTTTAAATATGAAACAGGCTTTTTTCCTGGACGATTTAAAAGTACTTTTGACCGATATTTTTTAAAAAATCTATCATAGTATTTTTGTTGGGATTTTAGTGTATTTCTCTAAATTGTTTACTTTATCTCCAAGGCGACTGAAATATTCTCAAAAGGTACGTTCACGATATGAGACAAGGTAAAATGAATTTTAGAAAATCAATATTGTTGTGGTCTCAATGCTTGCTTCTCTCCCTGTGATAAGTACACATTACTGTGTGCACATAAACACACATGCGTTTTCATATATATATATATATATATATATATATATATATATATATATATATATATATATATATATATATATCGGGGAGTGATATCATAATTTAGAGTCTCAAATTATCAGGGTTGTTGTGAGGACACTTTGGTCACTCCACTCAGTGAAACAAAATAGAAACTTAGCAATTCATATCCAATAAAATACTATTTCCAAAGTCATTTTTTCGATAATATCAACATCATCATTGCTATTTGTACTTAATTTTTTTATTGATATAATCTTATTTCGGAAAAAAATGTGCTCCCGACTATACACCTATATAGATGAACGAAAGCTGATTGAGTGTTTATGTGTGTGTGAGAGAGAGTGTGTGGGTGTGGATGTGTTTTTGTATGTGACAGGCAAGAATCATTTAGAAAGTTGTTTTGATTAAGCCCCATGAACGTAGACAATTAGAGAGGTTTTTTTCAAAGGCCTGCAGCTAATTAATGAAACTGAAAGTAAATAATTATTGCATCTAGATTGGTTTAAAAAGGACAACCAGGTCTGCTGATTCATTTGTTTTGTTTTCGGGGGGGGGGCATATTTTCCAAATAAATAATGAATTTGAAAGCTTACCTTACCTTCAGCAGTGGAAAATATTCAAGTTTCTTCTTCCATCTCTCTTGTGCATGTCTGCAACTGGTCGCTTGCTGGATTTATTTTTCTTTTCTTCTACTTTTTTACGTGCTTGTTCCTTTGCTTGTAGTTAATGTGAGTTATTATCGTCCCTTTCTTCTTCACCGTACGGTTGTTGTCATCATTTAATAATCGCTGATCATATGTGCATTCTGTGTCTTTCTTCTTCTAAATAAGAAGAGGAACCAGAAATGTGGACTTACTTTTGTATGAAAATTCTTCTTCCCCCTTCCTTCTTTTCCGTTACCTTTCCTCTTCCCCTGTCAGTTTTCTTTCTCTTTCTTTTTCTCATCAACCAGTGTAACAACAACAGAAATAAATCTCTATTTCAAAAAAAAAAAATTGAAGCTAGAAGGATTTGAAGTGAGAGAAAGACTGATTCCTACATAATGATGATAATGGTGATGGTGATGGTGATGATGTTGACAATAACTAAAAAACGACGATACACATGATCAGTCCTCCTCACATTTACTGTTACACAACTACCATCATTGGCTCTCCTCTCTATCTCACCCCTCTCTATCATCTTTGATTCACTCAACTGCCATAACTCTCTATACTGACCTCCTCTTGCTTCTCCCATCTTTAGCTTCTATCAGCACCATCACTATCATCATCACTCCTTCTCTCTCACTCGTTCAGCCACTCTTTTCTCAGAAGCATTTTCGCTTTACACTCTTTCTCTTCACTCTCACCTTACCCCTGATTATATTTTCACCCCTTCCTTCAATCCTTTTTATTGATAATGATGATGATGAATTTGTTTTTGTAAAACTTATTGCACCCCCAAAATGAATGTCCCTTTACATCAACCTTTTCCCTCAATTTTTAATGGAACAAGCACATTTCTCCCTATCATTATCTTTCATCTTTTTTTTTTTAGCTTTCCTCAATCCTTAGTTAAAGCATCATAAATCCTGTTCCCTGTCTAATTCTCTCTCTTCTTTTCTCTTGCCACTCGTCATCTCTCTCTCTCTCTCTCTCTCTCTCTCTGTATGTGCAAGTTTAAATGTATGTATTTGATATCTTCCAACAACAGTGCTCGCATCCTATGGTTTGACCATCCAAGCCATACTGTCGAAAAACTCTGTCCCTCATTGCTAGCTTGGGCATTTGCCAGGGGAAGGAATCTCCTGTCGAACCTATGACCTAGGGGGCTTGCTCCTATTTATGCCACCTCAGTAGATCATAAGATGCAAACCCTTGGTTTAAAGAGTGTGGATAGCCCGACACAAGTCGTACTTCACCTTAAAACATCATCACACAAAATTGGGGCGGGGGGGGGGGTATTTTGCACACAGGCCAAGCTGTCTAAGGTCCTATAACTGTGGAAAACCCAACCAAAAATCCTTTTTCCATGAAGCTGACTGATCCATTCATTGGGGTGTGATTCTCTGAAGGTTGGCAATATCTCCACCCATTCGGTTCCCTCTTTCTATATCACTCTACTCAACTCTGCCAGCAACAATATAATATCAATCTATCTACATTTGGTAGTACGTATGACTACTCATGTAACAAGATACGTAAAGTTCAAGTATTTTTCTTTGTGAGTGTGTCTTACATGAATGACTTTGATAAAGGCCAAATTGTTATGGCCAGAAGTCTAGGTCAGAGCATTTCCAAAATGGCATGGCTTGTGGGGCACTCACATTCAATTGGGGGTGAGTATTTATTGGCAGTGATCCAAGAAGGGAGAAGTCACCACCCACCAACACAGCATTATACAGCCAAGACTTACTGATGCGAGAAGTGAACTGAGGCCTTCCTACCAAGTACAAGCCAACAGAAAGGCTATTGTGGCACAAATTGCTGATAGCTTTGATCAAGTTGAAGAAATGTAATAAATCACAATACACAGAACATTGATCCTCACTCTGTATGGTTTTGAATCGCCATTTACCAGTGTACCCAAACTAAACTATGTCCATTGCTAAAAGCATTTTCAATGGTTATGCAAGCATCAGAACTGGACCCAGTATTAATTAAAGAAGGTTGCCTGGTCCAATGAGTCTCAGTTTGAACTAAACCCAGTATCAATGAGAGAAATTTGCCTGATCCAATGCATCTCAGTTTGAACTTAACCTTGTGTCAGTGAGAGAATGTTGCCTGATCCAATGCATCTCGGTTTGAACTTAACCCTGTATCAGCAATAGAATATTGCCTGATCCAATGCATCTCGGTTTGAACTTAACCCTGTATCAGCAATAGAATATTGCCTGATCCAATGCATCTCGGTTTGAACTTAACCCTATATCAGTGAGAGAATGTTGCCTGATCCAATGCATCTTGGTTTGTACTTAACCTTGTATCAGTGATAGAATGTTGCCTGATCCAGTGCATCTCGGTTTGAACTTAACTGTGTATCAGCGATAGAATGTTGCCTGATCCAGTGCATCTCGGTTTGAACTGGACCCTGTATCAATGAAAGAAGGTTTCCTGGTCCATTGAGTATTGGTTTCTCCTGAATAAGCTTGATGGTAGGGTACATATGTGTCATCATAATGGGATCAGATGGCACCAGGATGCACAAGCTATTGTTATTTTCCCACTGGAGGTAGAGTGATGGTTTTAGCAATATTCTGCTGGAAAATACTGTTGTATCATCCATGCAGAAGGTATTTTGTCACACATCAACTACCTCAATATCATTGAAGGCCAGGTACATTACTTCAAGTTTTCTACGATTGCAGAGGTATCTTTCAGTAGGGCAATGTGCCCTGCCTAAAACTGTCTTTAAGAAAATCAAGGCCCTGCCACAGTGCACAAGTTGTATGGGAATCATTTCATGAATGATTTTAAGAATATAAAGAAGACTTCATTATATTCCCCTGGCTACAACAATCCCTAGATTGCAATCCCACCGTGTACTTATGGGATGTGTTGGACCAATAATTTTGCTCTGTGAAATCTTCATTATGTAACTTCCAGCAGTTAGAGAACCTGCTGTTAACACCCTGGCACCAGATTCTAGTGGAAACCATCAGAGGTTTTATGGAATCCATGCCTGATCAGGTAAGAGCCATTTTGCCAGTACCTGAAGGACTAACATGTTATTAGGAGGGTGGTTATAATGTTTCAGTTCATCCGTGTATGTACGTGACAGAGGAAATACAGATACATATATTTAGTGCATGTATATAAGTATGTATGTATGTGTTTTCGCTGTCTGCTGTTATCGTTTTTAATCTAAACTCCAACTTGAGAAAATTTCATTCAGTTTTTTTTTTGTCAAATAATCTTCCAAGCTTACTTAATCATTTTATTTCTTTCCGCTGTTACCCATTTTTTTCAATCTATATAATCTTAAGCATTTCTATCTATCAATATATTAGAATCTGTCAACCAAAACTGCCAACATGGGTTTCTTAAGTTTTTAAGTGGGTCTTGTAGGCTGGGCTGGTTATGTATGTGTCGTGTTTACAGGCCTATCTATCAATTTATTTATCAGAAACCGTCAACTTGAGCTGTTATCAAACTGGCTGCCAGGCTATGTGTGAGTCATGTGTACAGGCCAAACTAGTGTAGTTAAAGGGGTAAAAATCTAAACATTTACTTCTTGTTATACCTAGAAAATTTGTCTCTTTAATTCATTGACCCTCCCATCCCATAGGTTTTTAGGGGCAGTTCAATTTGCAATGTAAGTTTATGCAAAATTGGTCCCCAGTTAGAGTTTGGCAGCATTCATGCTCGTTTTTTGAAAATTCGGTCTTTTATAGTGATTACTGCCCAACAAAAGATGAGAAAAGAGTTATATTCATTGATTCCCCTTTCGTTTTTTTAACTAATTACCCCCAACATGGTATGCTGCTAAATGACACTGGTCACGTTACAGTTTCTATTCAGTGACTAGCCAGATCTATCTATTCTTCTTTCCTTCTTTATCTATCCCACTCTTCCTCTTTCTCTGTACCCCCTTCTCTTTCTAATTCTCTTCAGTCTCTATCATTTGCTTTTCTTTGTTTTTTATAACTTTTTCTCTCCTTTTTTTTTCCCAGCTCTTCTGACTCTTTCTCTTTTTTTTTTCTCCTTCACTTGAATTTTCTGTTCTTCTGCTTACAATAATAATCTTTCAATTCAATCATCAGTTCCTAATTTGCCCAAGTTTGCATATTTATCTATATATTGATCTATCGATCTATTGATCAATCTTGGTCTGTTTCTTTTTGCTCTCAGTCTCTTTTCTCTCCTCACCTCCCCCCCCCGTTCTCCCTCTCTTTCTTTATTTGACTCTCTTGTAAAACTTTTGTTCCCTCTCTTATTTTCCACTTTTTTTTTTTCTTCTTCCATTCCCTTCAATAACTACACCATTTATTGCTTTCCCTCTAAGCTTATTTTTATTTGTAGTTAACAATCTTCTTATTTAATCTTTACAACATTTATTAGAAGCCATCAACCAAAACTATCGACATAGGTTTCTTCATTCTAAATGGCTGGTTGGTTGGCTATGTATGTATGTATGTATCTATGTATGTATGTATCACAAGTACAGGCTGCACCAATGGAGCTAGAGGGCTGAAAATCTAAACATTTACTTCTTATGGCTAGAAAATTTGTTTTTTTTGTTTTTCGAAAATTCTCCCTTAAATAAGTATTTAGTGGTGGGTTCAATTTGCAATGTAAGTTTATGTGAAATTGGTCCCTCAGTTTGTGTCCCGCACCATTTACACTTTGTTTTTTAATAAATTCAGACTTTTTTGAGATCATAGCCCAACAAAAAGCGAGAGAGATCATTTATCCATTGTCCACTCCTTTATTTCAATTTTTCTAATTGATCATCCCCAAAAAGGCATGCTGTTAAAAGATGTTGGTCACATGATGGTTTCTATTAAGGGACTAACGAGACCTGTTTATTTATTTATTTTTATACACCCCCCCCCAATCTATTTTTCCATTCTTTATTCCTCTCATCCTTTCCTTTTTTTTATTTTATTTTCTCAGGATTTTTTGTT
This sequence comes from Thysanoteuthis rhombus, assembly GCA_963457665.1. Lineage (NCBI taxonomy): Eukaryota > Metazoa > Mollusca > Cephalopoda > Oegopsida > Thysanoteuthidae > Thysanoteuthis > Thysanoteuthis major. The sequence continues at coordinate 34,282,181 of OY735202.1, forward strand.
GGGGGGGGGGTGTCTCTTGCCTTTTCTTCCCCTTCATTCTCTTCAAACTTGATCCAACCATTCAGCCAAATCTTTCTTATGCTGAGATTTGCAACTTAAGCACAACAACAATGACAACATCCAACCAGAACCTCGACAATCAATCACAGCAAATGCTACTTAATAATAAAAAAAAATGTGCAAGTAAATAATCAATTTAGTTAATAAAAAAAAATAAAAGGAATAAAGAGCTTAAGCGCGAAAGATAGAATAATTCTATCAACTCTATTCATATTCCCATGTTGATAGATGATGATCATGATGATGATGATCATGATCATGATGATCATGATGAGATGGAGGAGAAAGAAACGGACAATTATGATAATCTGACAATGATGGTGATGAAGATGATGATGCCAAGGCAGGCTGTGGAGAGTGTAGATACGATGGTGCATAAGCTAATCATATCAAACACTAACAGCAGTTGCATCCACAAGAGTAGGAAGAGAAAGAGAAGAGAAAAAACAGAAAGTAAAGTATTTGGAACAAATGATGAGGAGGATAAGAATCAATGATAAACATGGTCAGAATAGTAAATCAAATAATAGATGGTATTCATTTTACACACAGTGATGTCAAAAAGGTATACACATCCTACAAATAAAATGAAATTTTTAACAAATACATCATACTCACAGGCAAGTTTCTCAAAGGGTTAACTGTTAATTCTCACTGAACGATGCTACAGTCAGGTAGACCAGTCTAAGGTTTATAGTGATTAAATAAAGACATTACTTGAGAATAATCAATTTTATACAATGCAGGAGATAGTCAAGTTACTAAAAATATTCAAATCAAATGCTGAGAATCATTAGCACCCATTCGGTTATGTTAGTTGTTATATGTGTGGCTTGAACAACTAAAACCTACTGGACCATATTTCCCTGGGTGACTTACTAATTGAATGTAATGAAAATGCTCTGTTAGTGAAACAAAGTGTGATAGGCGATGAAAAATGGATACTTTTCTACAATTTGAAATGCAAGAGATCATGGAGCAAGGTAAATGAACCAACAACTAACCATACCAAAATACTAAGAGATCTTTTTGGAGAACCAAACAATTGATTCAAACAAGAACTGATCCTGATTGGAACAAATGAAGGTAACAATCAGTGAGAAGCATCCTGAATTAATTGATAGAAAGGACATAATTTTCAATCAAACCGCATGTTTCTTCAGTTGTTTGGTGACAAGGCAAAAATTGTTGCACTTTGGCTGAGAGGTTTTCATTATCCACTGTATTCATCAGATATTGTATCTTTGGAATATCATTTATTCTGAACTTTAAGGATTCTCTTGATGAAAAAATTGAAATGCTCTGGAAGACTGCAAAAGGTACATACAGTGGTATCCAGCAGAGAAAAATGTAATGTTTATATCGCAGGGCCAAAAAGGTTGGCCATGCTACATTGATATCAGATGTAAATAAAGGGAAGCAACCACCCCTGGGTTATTGCCCTTGACCCTCAAGTGGCTAAGAGCCGGGGTCAGGCACTTGATACCCAAGTGGCTTACCACCCAACACACGTGTTCATTATCTTTCTTGCAAACATTTCCAATCCACACTAATCCTGCATGAAGCCAATTGCACCTAACCACCAAAGCTAACCCCAAAACGTCCTTACAGCATAAATGTCAAAAAATTTTATAAAGTTCCAGGAGGATGAAATTATGAAGATGCCTGAAAAATCACAGAAAATAGTGGAAAAAAACAGTCATTGAAATAAAAAAAAGAATGTCTTTCATTTTTACCAGATGAATCAAATGAACTTTTGGGGTAACTTGACATTTCTAACAATTGTATTTCTTTGGGTTTAGTTTGAGGTTTGGAGTTATTCAGAGGTAGTTTTTACCCTCCAAATTATGAATAAAGAAAGTTGCAATAAAATCAAAAAATATAAGTAGTTTTCATTATAATTGTTTCATGGAGGTTTAAATTTCAACTTTTTTAAGCCTTTTTGTTGGAAATGCTTTGCAAAATGTAGAAAAGAGAAAGAAATTCTTGAAATCTATCTTCAATTTTTGCATTTCTAGAGCAAGGTTTTTAATGTTATCAACAAATCCTGCCAGCCTTATTGCAGAAGAATTTTCGGTATGTGCTAATATAAATTCAATGTTGTCATCACTTGAGCAACCCTCTTGCCCCTTGAAAGCTACCACATCAAAAGGAAACACTCATTTCCATCCCCAAATCTACTAAAAAAGACATCCACTTGTCTAGAGACCCAACTACATTAATTAGAAAAACCCTTCCTCTCTAGTACAGAGTAATAAAGAAACACTATTTCTCCACCTATACCCAACAATTTCTCTACTTCGACTATTATCTGGGTATTTCTGTAATTTTCAACATTTCTCTCTAAGCAACTTTCACTCTCAAAACTTTGATAAAACCTGATGTCCACGGTTGAAATGTACTGAAGCTATTACACTTTTTTTTATAAAGATTTGAGGTATACTAAGTAGTCCAAAGTCTTTTCCTTTTTCCATATTATCAACTTTTTCAAAACATACGTACTATACATATTTGATCAACTAAAATTTGAGACATCCAACAGATTTTATTTCTTCTTTCTTTCCTGCATTATATCACTAAACAAGATGAACAAACAATTCAACCAAGACTAATAAAAACTGTGACTTTATGTACGTGTCTATGATTATATATGTGTGTGTGTGTGTGTGTGTGTGTGTGTGTGTGTGTGTATACATACATTTAGTAAAAAACCAAGACCAGAACTGTTAACTCATGGAAATAAACACCTCCTGAATCTAATAGTTACTCAATCCAATTATTTATATATACATATATACATATATATGTGTGTGTGCGTGTGTGTGTGTGCATATATATACATATAAATACGTATATATACTCACAAAAATTTAAAATCAACTGTAAAATGGAAAATATTAAAACAGACCCACATATGCCAAGATATTGAAACTCCATGCCACCTATGCCTAAATGAGGAATTTGAAACTCTTAGTTTTGCCAAAAAAGCCAAAAAATTTAGAACAGATTTATTAAACAGAAAAAATGAAATAGCATTAAAATGTCAGCACAGCTCAAAATCTTTACTAACAAATATAACTTAATAACCCACATATAAATACACTAACAATAACTAACATAGATATCTTATTCACAAAGCCATTTCAAAGAACCACCTAATCAACATGATTACCTTAGACAAAAGGAAGCAGACTAAGAATCATACAACTCATCATAGTCATAAAGGATCCTAGCATGGGGAAATAGATTTAAGATATCTAAGTAAAAATAAGTAAAAGTAAAAATAAAACATTCTTATATAGAACACACAGAATCAGCAACCACTTACTGATAACTCCATCACTCATACTGTACCTCCTGACATGTAATATATTACCACCAGCAAAAACATAAAAACAACAAATCAAACAATCCAAAAAAAAAAAAGAGAAAACTCCTCCCACCAAGTAACACCAACAAAAAGTTTCCCAAACAGGAACCTAAAATATACCTCATCATTTACCTGAGGAGGCACAGACAGGGCAGAAACATGAATGTGTTTGTGTAGCAAATCTCCATTCTACTATATTTCCAGTTCTACTTTAAACCAACTTAGCATTTAAAGTTGAATGTATCAAACACTCTATAAAATAAACCCATCATACATTGCATTATATTATATTATGTTATATTGCATATGATTTGCACTATATATATATATATATATATATATATATATATATATATATACATATATATATATATATATATATATATATATATATATATGTATATATATATATATAAATTTAAACCACTAAAATTCCAGAACATCCATCTGATCTTATTTTTTCCTTCTTTCCTACATTATATCACTAAACTAAATGAACAAATAATTCAACCAAGACTACTGGATACTATAAGCGACATCATCAAAATATTTTGTCTCCTTTTTCATCCAAGTCTACGCTGACTCTACATACAGGTATTTCACACAAGAACAATATATTTTCATCATCTGTCTATGTCTCTCTTTTCATCTTCAGTAACAAAAACATAACAGCGACTATTAAAACATACTAGAGTGAATCAATATGTCCTTAACCTGACACATAGTTATTAACTGAATTTTAGTCTAGATCTTTCACAGTATATTTTTCAATCTGTGGCACTATAACCCCCACCAGCCCCTGTTCAGATTTTACAAGCAAAAATATAACAAGATATTTTATCAAAAAATTATGAAATTGGGAGATTATTATAAGTGTTTAGATAAGAAATGATTGAAATCAGAAATAAAATTCCCAGAAAAAAGTGTATGGATTGAAATTTCTTCCTTTTTCTCTTGCCAACTGATAAATCCAATTTTTTTCTTCATCTCTGGCCAGCCTGGAACTGAAATACTCAACCATAGACCTTCCTTGATTAATGATTTTAGATTTCCAACAACACTGAGAAAGATAATTCAGAAAGAAATTCAAAACTGAAATCAAAATCTACTATTATGTATAGTTTGTAAGAACAGGAGAAACTGGATTTGGTATCAAATCTTAAAAGTGCAGGCCTCAATTTTATATAAGTACTAGCTAATTTCCTCAACTCAGTTGAAAATGCCAAGAGGCCCTGTCATTTCAAGTACATCTGGACTGATACAAAAACAAGAGAGTCCTTCGAGAGAATTAAAATTAACAATAATTTCCCAGTCATTTATCTTTTTCCACCCTCTCCTCCTCAACCTAGAGGAGAATAGAAATCCCATATCAAAAATTCTGACACAAGTCACTGATGCTGAAAGTCTTTGTAAAGATTTAATTAATTACAAATTTTAAGTCATTTATCATACTTCCCAACCACTAGCAGTACATCTCCAGCACCTCAGGATTCACTATAAAAATCACCAAGCTTTTCTTAATTAGTACTGGCCAAGATGCTATCGTGGGATTCGCACCAAATCTAACAGGGGGTACCAATGAAAGACTGAGAGAGACACCTAGCCCAGAGCACATCCAGTGCTGAGAAACAAAGAAGATGAAAACAGAAAAAAAGAAATTCCTAATGTTGCCTCAGAGAGCAAAATGTTTCCCTGCATATTTTGTGCCATCTCACTCTCGCCCTCACTGCAGCATGTTCTTCCCTGTTTCATGTTTCATGCTGGAGGGGTATCCCTTCATTAAAACTTCACATTTGAACCAGAAGTAGCCATAAATCTCCCCTGAAAAGAGTTAAAGAGCCAAAGCTGTAACCAACTGAATTAAACAATAGATCTACCATTTGAAAGAAAAATTGTACAAATTTAATAATTGATATTCATTATGGGGATCCTTTCCAATTCTTTCGCTGCTTAGTGAAGAAATCCACACTATGTGAATTTGTGGGTATTATTATTTGTTTTCAACAGCACAATTACTCTTCATAACCTCACTAGTGTTGATCCCTCCAGGGAGAAGAATTTGATGAAGTATGCATTTATAACAACCAATACAAATGTGTAGAAGAATATAAGGGACAAACTAGCTGTTCCCTTAAAGTCAGACTCAAGTAATATTACAAAGCCACATCCAGTGAGTAAGCAGCAAAATCTCTTATGGTAAACAATGTATGGGGGTTAGAAAATTCAAGAAAGTGGCATACATTAACCTGATGGGTGGATGTATAAGTCAGACCAGTGTGGATTTTTTATTGTTCATCAGGGAGAGAATTGGAAAGTCCTCATGTATAAAAACTATAAAACTACTTGTGATATATTGGTTGCTGAGAATGGTGTTTAGGTTGAATGCATTATATGATTGCCATCATTTCTTTATTCTTCTGTTTACTTGAAATGGTACAAACCCAAACCAGAATCTATTCCTGAGAACAGAGAAGGCAAGATTCTTCGAGACTCTGAGATTCATGCAGATCTCCCGTTTCCAAGCCAGGAGACCAAATCTAGTTATCGTAAACAAAGAAAAGAGAATCTCTTAAATAATTTACATAGCCTTTTCAAAGGACAATATGGCAAAACTGAAATGAAAACAAATGAAATAGAAACAAAGGGACAAACCATCTGTTCTCTCAAAGTTAAAGTCTGGGAACATTAGAGAGCCATATCCCATCGGAAAGAAGCAAAATCTGTTATGACCATGTATGTCATCCGATAGGAAATGTCAAGTGAACCAATGTCTTTTGGCAACATGCTCTGTTGGGGGTGATCAATTAGAAAATCAGGAAAAGAGGTAATCAACAGATTAGTTACTTTTCTCATTGGGTAGTCTTCATTGAAAAAAATCGGTATTCAAAAAACAAAGTGTGAATGCTGCAAGATACCAACTAAGACTGCTATTTGAACCCCTGCCCCTCCACTAAAAAACTATTCAAGGGAGAGGAATTTCCCCCAAACAAAAAAAAAGTCTTTTCTTGATATATTAATGAGTAAATATTGAAATCCATGGTCCTCTAGCTCCATTGGTATGGCCTGTACGTACCAATACATTCATAGTCAGCTAGACCAACTTAAAAACTGAAGAAACCTATGTTGACAGTTTTGGTTGATAGTTTCTGATAAATACCATGACCTTGCTCAAGGGGTACAAAAATTATTGGACATTGACAATAGGGGTAACAGTTGTTTGTTGCTGTTGCCCAGGTAGGTAATGTAATAATGGAAGGGTAGTTTGCCCAAAAGCTTATCCACCGACTCTCTTCTGAGTTAACAATTGTGACATACCAGTGGTGAGATATTTTGTCAAATTATCTAGTGATGGGATAGAGTAAAGGGACAAATGGAATCTTACTTTTCCCAAAGCAATCATTAGAAAATGGACATAGGCAACCTTAACACATTGACATTGATAGTATGTAGAAAGAGAGAAAAAAAGACATTATCTGAGGTAAAAAAAAAGACCATAGAAATATCTCAGTCCCAAGAGATTATGTGAGCCAGGATTCTGGAAACTTTTATTGCAGCACTATCATTTTTTAAATAAATCAACCTTGTTACTCATCTTTCAATAGTGAATTTAGGTGTGAAATTTTCCACTTGTGACATGATGTATGCTTTTAAAAAGTTGCAGATTTCAGAACACTTTGGTTTTCAGAGTTTCAGATTTCAGAACACTTTGGTTTTCAGAGTTTCAGATAAGGGATACCTGTAGTAACTTCCATGACACATTCAACAGCCAGCTTTTTAAAAAAATAATGCTTCAACAAGTGCTCTAGGGATCATGCCTCTCTCAAGAGTATTGAAGCAACAGCAGTTTTCATACTTAGAGATATTTCTTCTTGCTTAAAATCAAAATATCTCCCTGTTCATTGAGTTAATTAATGAATAATCCAACTCACCATAATATTTCATTAAGCTCCTAATTCATCTTATTCTTGAAATGAAAGACATTATTGTACTTAGTACAGTAAACCCTGATTTAACAGATTAATAGGGGGAGTGGTGTCGGTTAATGCTGCAAGTCTATTAAATCCAATTGTAACCTAGGAGGTCATTTTTTTCCAATGTAAAAAAATATTCGATACAATGTACATTACTGTAAAATATAGAATTATAATAAAGAAAGAATACGTAATATTAACTCATTTGTTTAACAATGTAGTTCAGTGGTTCCCAAACTTTTTTGGTGGTGATCCAAAATCTTATCAAAAATCTTTCATGGTGACCCATGTCTTCATAAATGATATTTATTCAATACATAGTTTGCAAAAATTGGTTGATATAAAAGAAAAATGAAAGGTAAGTTACAATATCTTTTAATGGTTAATGCACAAAAATGAAATAGAATATTCACCAAAAAGGTTTATCAATTCATAAACCTGTTATACCGGGATATGTTGAATCAAGAGTTGACTGTATTTGATTGAAGAAACTTTTAAAATCAGAATGGCAAATTGAAAATTTATAGTAATTCTCGTAAATGCTAACAAAAATTCTCTGATTAAATATTTTTACAGTATCATGAATAATTGAGGCCTTATCAGATGCAAAATCAGCCTAAAAAAAGCCAGATCTAAACTGAAAATGACAAAAATAAATATAAGAGTTTGAATCTTGCCAGAGGCTTATTCTTTATTTCCAATCTATGTTGCTCACTGATGACCATAAAATCACAAGAGTTGCTGTGGAAAAAGCAACTGAAATTAAGATGAAAGAAATATTTGTCAAAAATTTAATTATAACAAACAATGCTTTTTTTCCCCAAAAAAATAATGCATAAAGACTAAACTGGGCTGAATTGTTATTCTGGTTATACTTCAAGTTCCATCAGTTATTACTGATTGCTGATGCATTCTGATCATGTACAGTTGCATATGATCTAATAATTAAAATTGTGCAGTAATAACCATTTCATCGTTTTGAAGCATTGCAGGGAAAATAGCTCATTATTAGTTTGTGCAGCCGTATTATATTTGAAGGGAAATAACTCTAAATGCAGAAATTAAATATAAGTTATGTAACTTGAACTGAAGTTGATAATTCTTGTGTATAAGTGGGAAGAACCATGCCGTCTGTTTCTCATGCAATAGAAACTACCAAGCCCAACTAAATGTTCATGCATGTTCAATGGATCTAGAGGGACGTTTCAACTTGAAAGATTTTGAGAACATTTTTTTTTACAAATGGTGTTGAGGGGATGGTTCTATTTACAATGTAACTATAATGTTAAATGAGGCTCTGTTTAACATAAAATTACACATTTACATACCCTTTCATTTCATATGTTTATTTATAATTCCTTAGGAGGTCAAAAGTGAAAGAAAAGTTTCTTTCTCCTTCTAGGGATGAGAGCGAAGGGAAACTTTTTCCCTCTTGAAAGGGTCTTCGGCATGACTGGACATTTCCTAGCAGACATTTTGCTGACAGACAGTTAGCCAACAGACGTTTTGTCAGGCAGAGGTTTTGCTAAAAAGATGGTTGGTTCGCCAGCTGGGATTTTTGCTGACAAACATTTAATCGAAAAATTTTTGTTGGAAGGATATTTTATTTGGCGTTTTACTTGAGAATCTGCATGTTCATAGTCTTGAAATATTCATATTTCATATTGCACAAAAAAAAATTACTTACAAGGTTTCATTTTGTTTTAAACATAAAATAAAGACAAAATTTCCTAAAAATGATTCCATTTCACATTGCAGTAAACAAGCATTATTTTCACAAAATGACACAAGTTTTTCAAAATCCAGTCAATTTATCAATAAATTAACCAATTTTTTTTTCAAACTTATTGAATAACCGTCATCAGCTATGATGTACAAATTGAGGTCTTGTGCTAGCTAGACACACTGACTTTGACATATTTTAACTGTGTCCCTTTGAAGTTAACAAAACAATGATTCAAACTGAGTAAGTTTTGAATAATTCATGCAATCAGGACAGTATGAAGTGCAGTTCATGAAAAAAATTACATTTATTTTTTCAAAACACGAATTTTTTTTTTTCGATAAATCCAGTAGCAGATGTTTAATGTATCTTCTGTCTTCCTAAAGGGTGGAGGGTCTAACCATGCATATGCAGTATGAGTGTCATAACTATAACATGTTTCTGATTGGAGGAATAAAACTTGTTGCTACCATCTCCAGTCTCTGCTAATTTTTCAGCACTTCCAAGAAAATTGGTCACATGACCCTTTTTTTAGCATCCTCATTGGCTGAATTTCATTACTGACTTTGAAATATACAATAAATTTGCATTACATTCCAGTCAAAGAAGAAGCCATAAAGCATTTATGGCAAATTATCTGAAATTGGAGAAGCATTCTTTTATAGAAGTATAGTACCTTATTAATTGATTGATTGTTGCTCAAATGACAAGTAACCAAATTTAGTAGTACAGTCTGCGAGAAGGAATATGAAATTAGTGTTTTTACATAGTAATTTCAGTTTGTTTAAAGATAATTCAAGCCATTGAAACATATGATTGAGACTTGATCAGAGACAAATAGAGCAATGTGTGTAGTTATAAGGATATAACAATTTTTTAGATCATACTACTATGCAAATTGAATGTTTTTGAGTCTAAAACCTATGAGGATATCAGCAAATGATATTAGCTAGTAAGTAGAAGTATCAAGTAGGTAGTTATTATCAATTTTTGGTTCAGTTTAGAGTAAATTTTCATTAGGTCTTCTGGCTGAAATTATAAAATTTTGAGGTGCATAACTATAAAGAGTGTAATCACGCTTAACGTATGTTGGTAAGTGTACTGATATGTATATTTGATGATAATAATGAATATAGGGTTTTCTCATAGTTTTTTAACAAGAAAGAAATTTCAACATTTTTGAAGTTTACATAAATTGTTACTTCCTTAACATGGCGAAAGAGGCATAGTTGTTTTGATTTATAAAAGAACATGAAGATGGTGAACATCATTCCAATACATTTGATGGATCAAATGAATATTTGAAAAGTTATTGTACGGAAAGAAAAATAGATGTTAAAATTTAAAAATGAGAAAGTATAGACTTAACAAGAATAACTTCATTTAGTTGGCAAGAAAGCATTTTGTCTCATTCAATGTTCGATCCAGGCATTTTAGACACTTTATTCAAAAAATGTTGTGGTTGTTTTTTAAACACCCAACTAATCATGTTTTTCAAAATTGTAACAATAACATTATTTTCAAATTTTTTTGAATACCCATGTATCAAGGATACCTTGGCACCAAGCATTTGAATGAAACAAACACAAACTCCTTAGTTTTTCTAAAATATCCTAAACTTTTATTAACAGAGGTAGTTAAGGAACAGAAGAGTAGAAAAGAAAAGAAGGAGACGGTGTTTCCAAATCAGTGTATCTGCTGGAAAACTTATGGTGTTTTCAGTTAACAAGAGTTAATTTTTTAAATTGAAAGAGTCTTTTGGATCAGATATTCAGAACTGTGGAGAAGGAGATGTTTTCTTGTGAAAGAGCAAAGGAAAAAAATGGGATTGGCTTGGCCTAGACTTGATGCTTTGACATCCTGGTAAAAAAAACAAACTGATTGCAGTGAGTAATTTTTCAGTCCTCCATAGAGAGTAGGTCACATAACTTTTTTCAAATGAAATTTTACACAAGAATATACAGATAATTTTGAATAGATCATTCATGAAATTTTAATTATAATGTTTGTTTTATGTTATCATGCTATCATTGAAAATGTGGAAGAAAATTATATCTGATAAAATTCCATTGTTTTTTCAAAACTTTTAAAAGGTCAAAAGATACATGCAACAATGTCCATCAATGGAGGAAGACCAATATTTAGAGAAATTTGAAAAGACAAGAAATTTACTTTAAATCAACTAATATTCAAGTAGTTCATGTTGGAATTTTGATAGTTTTAATAATTGTTTGTTATATTTGCTATAGAAATAACAGTATAGATGAGAAAAATAGTCTATAACACACACACACACACACAATGATATATGATATTTTTCTGCAATATGAAATATAAACAGACCTACCAAGTATCCTGCCTTTCACTGAAGACTCCCGCATTTTGAAGTCAAATAGTATCTCCCCTGCCCCAAACATGTAATGAATACGTACAAATTTATGAAAAATTCTCCCCTCTTATTTGCAGACTTACCAAGTCTTCTGCATCTTGCCATTTAAAAATATGTTAAGATACGTTTCCAATACATTGAAATAGCTGTTTTAAAGCATCTAGAATATAAAATTTTCTCCCCCCCACACACACACACTAAACCATGGTGGAATGGCAGAGCATTTTCAAAGAAATATCCCTCCTGAGAATTTCTAAACATCGGCAGGTATGTATTTTGAGACAAAAAAAAACATGCAGATTCATAAGTAACCCCCTTCACCTAAATATCCCTTGGACAAAAAAGTTTTTGCCAAAAGTCCTGTCAACCAAACATGCTTCTGGCAAAATGTCCACCCAGCAAAATGCCCATAGGCCAGTCAAAAGTGAAAGTAAAATTTTTTCTCATTTCCAAGGGATTAAGAGTGGAAAGAAACTTTCTCCTCTTTCCAGGGGCAAAAGCAATAATTTTAGAAGTCAGCGTGTGCAAAAATCTGATATAGCAAAAAATTTTTCCAGCAAAAATGCAAACTTAGAAATTGTATAGCTAATGAAACTGTATTGGCATGTTTTAACATGATACAAGTATCATTGCATTCTACGAGGTAACAAACTTCATTATATTGTATAATTTGAACAACCTTGTTGAGTTTGTTGTATCATCAAATGAGACATCAAAGAGCATTTATTTTATGTGATGCAACATGAAAATTAATAAATAACATTTCTTTTTTTTTTTTTAATCATAAAAAAAAATCAAAGAAAGATAAGGAAGTGAAAAAAATTAATACTGACACTAATTACTTCAATTTTTGTCATGTTTCAATATAAACAAGGGGATTTTGTCCTACTTTCCACTTGGACTGAGGGATTTTCGTTCTGGGCGGTTTTGTCCAACATGTTCATGTCTTAGAGGGACTTTGTCCAATTGCTGCAAGTGAAAAAACGAGAGAAAATATTTTAGCCAGGAGATTTTTTTTTCAGCATTGACCGCTTGTACGTTTAAATAAACTATAAACATAATTTATGGACTGCTGTAAAAAGCTTGGATGCAAAAAGTGAAATGGAAGACTTCGTAAATTACTCTTAAATGAAATCGGCGAAATAAAAACAAACAAAAAACTGAAAGTAGAGAAAACGATAACTAACCACAAGCGAAACCCGGTCATCAGTTATTTCTGTTTGAGTGAATGTTTTCAATTAATTCTACTACACTTTTTGCAGCTTAGGTTTATTATTTCACTTTGTTTTTCTGTGAACTTTTTTTTTTTGAATCTCGGTCTTATTCGCATGCAATTACGCGCCATATTTCGTGCGGGACTATTACAATCAATTTCCGTTTACAAAGCCAGGTGGGAGAGCGTCAGCTGTTTTGACTTGAAGCCAACACGGAGGTTAGTATTATTAGTAATATTAATAATCGTCTCTTGCCTTTCTTTTTTTTAATTCATGTTCGTTTCGATGTTGCTCATATCTTTCGTTTTATGCGTTGTTGTTTTCCAGAAGTGACTATGTTTTTAACGAGCAAATTTTATTTTCGGAGCTGTCAAAGCATGCATCTATGTTTTCATTTCAACAGCAGATGACACTGTATGGCTGCTGCTACTCTGAACAAAAATAATAATAGTAATAATCCGTTATTTAGCCGGTGTTGCACTTTCTTTTCTTTCTTTTAATTATGAAGTAAACTACTACTTTGGAATCGTCTTTTAAATCTCTTTGATGTCTGTGTAGGATTTATTTTGTTTTGCTTTAAAGAAACGTAAAATTAAACTCCGATGCAGTGATAAGGAGTATCGGTGCTTTCATATTTTTCATTTATTAATTTTGCAGAATTGTTTGACGTTTATTGCAATCTTGGATCTGAATGGGGAAAAGGGTATTGGAAAAATTAAACAAGGAATGGAATTGAGATTTATTTCTTTTTAAGAAGGATTTTTTTCCTCTCGGTGCTGCTTGTTTTCCTCCTTTATTAATGCGTGCTACCGTACTAAATAATGTGTCTTCGCTAGACTCGGCTAATTTTGCATTACTGTTTACTTTTTGCATGTTATTGTAAAACGAAAAAAATGAATTTTAGCAAATCGTTAAGGGGATAAAAAATATTTTTGCGTTCCCTACGACATCCAACACTCAGAGAAAACGAAATACGCATTCTATAGCACTTGAGTTGTGGGAAGAAAAGGATGCCAGGCCTACTGAATTTCTCAAGAGCTGAAAATGGGGACATTACATATACTTGATTCTGGTCTCGTTCTAGAAATTGCTTGATACAGTTTATATATTTGATCACGATGCCAAAATTTTAATGGATGAAAATTTATTGCCTTTCTCTCAAACCTCAGTTTTAATTTTTTTTAGTTTTCTGAATAAGGATTAAAGACTTTTTATAAGCGAGAAAAATGCTTGATTTATTCTTCACAGCACAACAAGCCCTTTTTTCTATCATCACTCACAAATATTATCACTTCCTGGTGCGAAGTCCACTCGAGTGGATCTAGTTTTTTGATTTACTCCGAAAACTTGAAAATATATACTTATTTTCCCCTATCTGGAACTAAGAAGTTTCTTTTGACATCGGTTACATCCCTCTAATAACAATTTTTATTTAATTGATTTGGGGTACTATCTACAAAAAATCAATATACAAATACACGTGGCGTAATATTATTGTAGATATTGTTACAATTGCTCTCTTTTATCATTGGTTATTGTTGTTACTTGGTTTCAGGCACCTGCCAGGAAGTCTTGGAACATATTCTTCACAGATAGTGAAGAACTACTTTACACAATATTTTTTTCCTTGTTATTAATTTTGACTAGTTTTTTTACCTTCATCCTTTTCATCTCAACTCTGAAATGAACTGTAATCCTACATCAACGGTTAAGTAGCACAATTGGAAAATAAAGAGCAAACCTACATTGTTGAAAAACTTGTGTTATTTTTTATTTATTTTTTCTAAAACATTACAAAAACATTAATTACCTTAGAAACTCTCATTGATCACTCCTCAACAATGTTTCTCTGTTTCCTGTATTACTCCTTACATGAAACCACCTTCTCTGTGTAGTTTGGTGATTTCATTGGTCTGAGTCCCTCTCATTACCTCTACTGTAGGACCACACTATTTATGTTATCACTGAATCCACATTCATCCAATTAGAAGGCTCTTCCCATGTCTGTTATGTTAACATTTTCCCTAAAATCTGTGCAGGCAAAATTTGAATTAGTGATCAAACTTACATCACTTGGAATAAAGGATCTCTGCTCTGAAGGCATTAACGAGATGGCTCTTAAATGTTTCCATCCTTTACCAAATGATAATCCAAAACCTTAATTCATTAGAGCTATGCAAAATTTAAAAGTACATTCAATTTCTTAACTAAGAAACTATTTGTACACACTGGGTAAAGTTCTTTGAGAATTTCAGACTATGTATTTTTTTATTCTAGAGAAAATAGATAAAGACTTATTATCCATCACCTGTCATTATTTTCCCTGTCTTGCAGTTATTTGGCCAATTTTAAACAACTCTAGTTTTTAATTTTCAAAAATAGTTTCTTCTGCTTCTCAATTCTGGTTTTAAAGGGCTTTTATTTCTGCAAAAAATATACCCTACATTAACTTAGTGTAGATTTTACTTACATATTAAAATCTAAACCATTGGAACTGTTCATTGTGATAAACATTGTTAATTTGTGCCCTGAGCTCTTATTTACAAAATACTCAATGTAGATGGCACTTTCTTTTAAAATCCTTGCTATTCACAGTGTCACAATTAGATAAATCTCAAAATGTTGGACTCGGACAGTCTCTGCATCAAACCACTCTCCTCAGCCTGTTTGCTAGTGTCCTCCTACCTTCTCTATCCACTTCTAATCTGTTGGTGTCCATTCAAAGGTTTGCTTCGTAGGACTTGTTGTGGGAGAGGGGGGGGCTTAGCTTTGATATGGTGGAGGTGGGATCCTCAACATCATCTCCATGATTGTCATCCACGAACAGTATACTCTAGTATACTATTGTTGTCTAGGGATGTGTATCCAGATGTCAGTGGGTTGTCTAGGATCTGCTCAAGTAACGTTCTTAGAGAGGTCTTGAAGCTCACCAGTTCTGTTGTTATGGTAATCTTTGCGATAAAACAGCTCCAAAGTTTTGATCCAAGTACAGAGGACACAAAAAAAGTCATAATGTATGTTGATACGTGGTAGGAAAAAATGTCATAGGCATAAGTAATAACTTCGGTTTTGGGGTAGGGAAAAGTCATACGAAAAAAATTCTTCAAATAAGATTGAGTAATATTCTAATTTATAGTTATAAAATGATATTTTTCAATATATTTCTAATATTTTTCATTGTCAATGTTTACTTTATTTAAGTATTTCTTTTTATTATAATATCATTTTATTACTATCAGTTGAATAAATTGAAATATTACTTTTTATTTTGAAAAATTTCCCTATGATATTTTTCTCACTACACATCAGCATACATTATGACTTTTTTACCTACATCCATTGTGGGGAGCCTCAAGACATGCTCCAACCAATCGAGGCACCAACTGCAAAAGGAGGTTGACTTGGGGAGCTATCGTGATCCCCTCCTGACCTCCTCACTTGACACTTAAGCATTATATTTGATGCCCTGGGTATCAATTGAGCATATAGTGTCAAAGGTGTCCAATTACTTTTCCTGAATGTTCTTGAGGTGCCAAGTTTGCAGAATGCAATTGCATGACCTTCATATAAAATTCCTCCTTATCCCCACTACAAAAACTATCTTAAAATATTTCAGTGACAGACATGTTTACTTCCTATAATTTTAAGGAGAGTCATTACTATTCCAGGGGTTGTCCAGACTATTTAACTCTCCTTTCTATTTCTTGTTGCCTCAATATTTCAACAGATCTCCTTCAGGTGTACAGTTTGTAAGGAAAGATAAGACACTGTTTTTTTTTCTAGAAAATGGTGACAAACAAATGAAATGATGGCAAACAGGTCTGGTTTGTCACTCAATAGAAACCGTCTTGTGACCATCATCTTTTGGCAGCATGCCATGTTGGAAGGGGAGGGGCTGATCAATTAAAAGATTCAAAAAAGGGGTGATCAATGAATAAGTTATTTCTCTCACATTTTGTTGGGAAGAGATCACTAAAAAAGTCTGAATTTTCAAAAAAAACAAGTGTGATGGGATCAATTTAGCATATGCTTGAATTGCGAACTGAACCCCACTTTGAACACACACACACACACACACACACACACTAACACTAACACTAACACTAACACTAAAAACCCAGGTGGTGGGGGGATTTTTAAAAAACCCTAAAATCAATTTTATCAGACACAATAAGGGGATAAATGTTTAAATTTTCAGCCCTCTTGCTCAATTGGTGCAGCCTGTACAAAGCCAGCAAGACCAACTTGAAAACTGAAGAAACCCAAGTTGACCGTTTTGTTTGAAGGTTTTTAATATACTAATCAGCTCTGCTCATCAACAGCAGGTAATGGTTTGTACAGTGTATTTGTTACCATCTCTTTTCTGTTGGCTAACATTTTTTAGAAGAAACCCTTCACTTTCCTTGAAGATTTTATTATATACATATATATATATATATATATATATATATATATATATATATATATATATATATATATATATAATCATTTTAATAGACCTTCCTTAATATCATGATTAAGCATTTAAAAAATATTTCTCTAATTTACGCAAACAAGATGACATAACTAGATTGTTACTTTCTGTTTGGATACCAATTTCATGAACTGAAAATTCAACTGGATACTCAGTTTAAAACTGTTTTTTCATTGAAAACCTTTGCTTACACCTTATGTAGATGCTTTAGTACATGAGTTAATTGCTACAGATCAAGCCACTTGCATATTTTCATTGGGTTTCCCCAATAAAACAATATTAAAAACTATCAACATAGGTTTCTTTAGTTTTTTAAGTCGGTCTTGCTGGCTATGTATGTATGATTATATGTACCATATACTCATTATGTCTTGAAAAATGTTTCAAATTGGAATGTAAGTTTATGCTAAATTAATCCCTTTGTTTGTGTCCGGCAGCATTCATGCTTCATCTTTGAAAAATCAAACTCTTTTCTTTTTAGTGATCAGTGCCCAACAAAAGATAAAGAAAGTAACTTATTCATTGATCACCACTTTTTCCAATTTTTAATTGATCACCCCCCCCACATAGCATGCTAAAGACTTAGTTCCTACAATGGTTTCTATTGGATGACCAAGAAGACCTGTATTTTTGTAAGTTCGGTTGTAGGTCCAGCTCTGTATTGAGGTAAGCTCCTTAGTTCTTCATTAGTGTTCTTGTATTGTCCAGTCATCTCTCATTCTCTGCCTATGACTTCTCGTCAAGTCTACTAATCACTGAAAGATAGTAATTTTTCATAGTAAACAAAATATTCCGGTTGTAAAATTGAATGAAGATTGATTTCAGGTTTAATAAATCGTTGTATTGCATTACATTTTGTTTACCAAATACAGAATTTTGACTTGTAGGCGAAATGTGCAGCTGACATCATTTCAGTCAGGAGAAAAAATAAGTATCTTACTTTCTCAAAGCTAAAAATATAGTGGATCAACCTAACCCTTTCAAGATTAACCTATGAAAGTACCTAATGTCTGAATTAAAAAGTCTCAGTAGACTTCTGAAAGAGATATACAAGACATGTATATCCTAGCATTCACAGAAACCTCAGAATATATATGTCCCTGGAGTCGTGAAAGGGTTAAAACTACCTTAAAAGTAGAACGATGGAGTGCACTACTCTCTTTCTTTCTCTTGGTGACACTTAAAGTGCGTTATTTAAATAACAGATCACTTCAAAGACTTGGCATAAGCAATGTAATATTTCAATATTTCCCTTCTCTTTGACAGAAAAACAAAATGAGCTGTGAAATACAAAATAGATGCTTTTGACATTTAACTACTACTACAACAATACTGATGTATCAAAAATATAAAATTTCTGTAGTTGAGATTTTTAAACTGTGTTGTTTTTTTTGTTTTTTTTTCAAATATCGTCAAACTCCAGACCAAGTCAGAAGTTGGAATTGTCTTTGTTTTTCTACTGTAATAAGAATAAGAACAATCCTCACCAGATTTAGAAGAGTAAACTCTCCACTGTTTGTCACTTCCATCATGTTGAACTAAACTGATATAAAAAAAATTAATATCTCTTTGCCGTGATTTGACATTATGACCAAGTGATTGTTAACTGGCTGCCTTACGGACTGAGCCAAACTGACAAATCTCACATATCTATGGAAATTTATGTTAGAAAGATACAAGTGTTTGTTTAATTCTAATAGAGAAATAAATGCATTCATACTAAAAATATGTATTTGTTATAATTTTTTATTTGTTATACATACATTACAAAAGTTGTAATAATCATCAATCCGTATAGAAATCGGAGAGGAGTTTGACTCTGCAGCAGCCAGGCTTGTTTTTAATTTTTTTTTTCCTCAGCTGACTTCATCTCCTACAAACGTCCTTTCTGTTAGCATAATTAATACTACTTTAGCATAACCTCATTAAAAATTTCAATCCTACCAAAGCCCCTGATGTTTTGTTTCTCTGTTGTACTTCATCTTGATACCCAAACAAATGGCAGACATTTTGCATTCATTAGAAAGAAAGAACATTTTTTTTACAGTTTAATATAAATCATCTATTCTATTCATTAGTAGCAGAAAAATAATCTCATTGAACTAACTGTATAATCTGGTCTGTGTTCATTTGGTTTGAGGCACATGCCTTCATTAAATTTCTCATCATAGCTAGAGGCCCTCAACCATACAAATTTCTATGCTCTCCACCCACACGCAATTCTAATAATGGAAATCGATTGGTGAAAAATTTTATCAAATTTTGAACATTGGACAATTTTAAATACATCAGCACAGTCAAATACTGACATTTCAACTGGGAATTTTAAGAAAAATATTTTAGTGTGTTTACAGAAAAGCATTTAATGTTATTGAAATATGTAGCTACTGTATGGAAGAAAGAAAAACTTGGATAAAAAATGCAATTAGGACAACATGCTTTACCACTTTTAGTTTGCATCCAACAATATAGCATAAGCACTTTTCTCCTGGAGCTATCTTTTGTAGGTTGCTAAACTAACATATTTTTTCTGTACAAGCGGGATTTTCTTGTTCTGAAAGGTTAAACTTGCCCACCTAAAATGATTCTTTGCTTGATTTCTTCTTCTTTTGAGGATTTCATTGAGATTCGTTGTCCTAGGTAGATGTAGTGGTGTACTTTTTCCAGTTCTGCGTTTTCAATTTTCATTGTTGTGTCTTTGTCTTCAACATATTCATTGGACATGATATTTCTTTTACTGAGGTTCATGTGGAGACCAACTTTCTTTCTTTTTTTTTTTCATCTGTTTTGTCTTACTAACTTCATCTGGAGGTTATGAAGGCTCTCAAATCTGTGGTTGCTTAGGCATTTGCCATCTATTCTGATTTCTTTATTCTCCCTGTCTAGGTTCCAGAAGATTATCTCTAGGATGTCTGAAGAGTTTGGGTGAGCTGGTCTTACTCCTTTTTTGAGCTATACAACCAATGTATCCTTCTGATAGTCACAGATGGAGCTGAAACAGGGAAACTAACCAAAAGACTGACCTTTAAACTGAAACCTTTGCAATGTTCACAGGAGAGAATCCTAGTCAACATAATATGGAGAGATCACAAGACAGTACAATATATTATTGGAGAAACAGGAGTCCTAGATATCATAGGATCCATAAGAAAACAAACGGCAATGGGCTGGTCATGTTGCAAGAATGGCAGACAATTGCTGGACATCATGACTCACAATGTGGATCCCATGCAAAACTAGGGCCTACAAACTAGATAAGTTCAGGAAGTCCTGGCTTCATGACGCCCATGATAAAGCGATTTGGCGAATCTTAGGGGAGGTTTATTTCCAACAACAGATGCTAGTTAGTTTTAGTTCATATGAAGACCAACTTCCTTGCTTACTTCATTCAGTTCTTCTAGCTTTGTATGATGATCATGAAGGTTCTCAGCAAAAAAGACTATTTTCAGCAAATCTGAAATTATTTAGATGTTCACCATCGATTCTGATTTCTTTATTTTTCCAATGTTAGTTCCAGGAGACAATTTTGAGGCAAGCTGTGAATTAGTTTGGGTAGGCTGGTGTCGCCTTATCTTACCCCTTTTTTGAGATGGAAGAATTTCGAGTCTTTGTGTAGTCTTATTTCAACAGCAGGAAGACATGTTTATAAATAGCATATTATCAACTGTTAGGGACAAAAATTGGGACAAGTCAGAATTTTTCTTTGTCTTGAAAACAGCCCAGAAATGAAAGAAAAAAAGAGAGAAAAAGAAATACTACTTTTTTTTTTCTCTATTTGAATCATTATTAATCATATTAACATGGTTTATTCCTTAATTTGTATTTATGAATTATTGATATAATTTCTATCCCTACAAATGTGATAAATGTCTATGTAATTATTCTTGGAGGACTGACTTGGAACAAAATGGCTGGCCTTTAAAAAGACAAACTTTAACATAAGTTAAAATTTTACATCATGCTAGACTCAGTTTCTCTTTGTAGCAATGAGCAGAGGACATATTTTTTTTATTTCACTCTATGTTATGTTATTCAAAGTTGCAGTGAATGTGTTTGATCCTAATATTTTTTTTTTGATGATGATAGTATCTAACATTTTATCATTATTACTAATTCTTCTTTCTATTTATCAATATGATAGTATTCAGAGAAAACTACATCTGAGTGAGTGAATGATTTATAATGTGAGTATAATGTAAAACTGGATCTTCACTTTGCGTCCATTTTTGTGGCACCCAATGTTCAATTTACAATGTAAATATTAGCTGAACTGGGCCCGTTGTGTCCACTAACATAATGTGGCTTCCTATCTTAGTAGTATATTACATGGTGAATTGTATCCTACGGATATCAACAAGTTGTAGAAGAGGAATCATCTGTCTTTATCGATGTGATCTGTGCTATCACTCAAAAAGATGGTTTTGGATAAGAGATTTTGTACCTGTAATATACTGTTGACTAATTTTTTTTTCTGTTTTTTTTATTTCCAGATAAAGTATTAAGGAGTAAAACAAGGCCATGACCCAAATCAAAATTATATGCGCTCTATTTATCGTCTCTATATTTTGCTGTGCTCATTGGACCATAGAAGTTAATGCCACCAAATATGTTAGTGTAGCCCTAGTTGGTGCCACTGGTGACCTCGCCAAAAAATACTTATGGTATGGGTTCTTTGAGGCCTATAAGCGAGGCATTGCTAACAAAGGCCCATACTTTTTGTTCTATGGCTGTGCAAGGGCCAATAAAACTCAAGGCGAGGACCTCCTGATGAAAATCATTGACCGTTCACTCACCTGCTACAATATGGAATGTGAGAGTCACAAACGTCGCTTTATCACAGCTATTCGTTATGTCCAACTGAAAACAGAGGAAGACTTCGAGAACTTGAATCATTTGATGTCCCTCGATGAGGAAACGTACTCTCCTGAGACCAGTATTGCTGGGAGAATCTTCTATCTTTCCATCCCACCCAATACATACCCAAAGACAGCTGCAAACTTATATAAGTACTGCCGACCTCTCGCACTCGGTAGCTGGCAACGGCTGGTTCTCGAAAAGCCATTTGGAAGCGACCGAAAATCTGCAGAGACTCTGGCACAGTCACTCTCCCAATGGTTTAACGAGAATGAAATATATCGAGTGGATCATTATCTTCAGAAAGCTATTGTGAGACACATTCTCCCTTTCAGGTAAGTAAATCCTTTTTTTTCTTTTAAATTATGGTAGATTACACTGTAGACCTGTTATAATTTGGAGAAAGAAGTGTCAAAAATGCCAAAATGCATTAAGATAGGAAAAGAAAAATGATTCTGTTCATAAAACGTGTAGAATAATGTCATTTGTAAAATGTCTGAAGAGCATATATTTGAAGGTTGTCCATACAACAAATACTCTGTGGAGAGAAAGCTTACTCTCAACCTGGTTTTTAATTATTATGAAACATCATTTCAGTTAACTTTATCAGAAGAAGAGAATCTGAACAAAAAGCAGTTGTTAAATGAATTCAAAATTTGTAAGCATTCACTTGATTTCATTGATTGATAGATTTTAATTTTTTCAACACCCTACTAATTAGACACCTCCGCCTGTCTGCTTATTCCACCCCCAGCTAATTAGATTTTTATTTCCCATAACACTTGTTTCAAACCCCTCCCCCTTATTTGGTAGCCAAGAGTATCTATCTTATTAAGGCAGTTTCCTTTTTCCTCTCTTTCTCTTGATCTAATGTTGTAACACATTCATTTATTCTGTCAACAATTTCCACAAGATATTATAAAAGATTTTATTTATGATTTAGGAGAAATTTAGAAAGTTTGGACCGAAATGATTTACATGTATGTCAATGTTCAGAGACATCCTATTAAATTTGTATTGACAAATATATAGTGAATTAAGTTGCTCTTTTCCCACCATTGAGAGAAACTAGTAAGTTCTTGCTAGCATTCCTTCAAGATGAGGTAATGAGATTAAGACTATAGAATTCACTAAAAATTCTGGCAACAAGATTTTTAGATAAAAGTCTTCTCACCCAGACATTGACTGACTTGTTTGAGTTCTGGTCTCCTCCAATGGAGTTACTAGGGTTGGTGTTACTGGGGCGGTGACTTGGGGTATCACCCGCCAATGTTGCCAACTCAAACATTTTTTGCACTAAATTGACGTAAAAAATGCTGGACTTTCTATGGCCATTTTAATTGTTGAAAATGGCTAGATTAGCTTAAACTGGCTGGAAAATGGTTGAAAATTTGGCTAAAATGGCTGAAAAATAACACTTAAGGTAGAATTTTCACAATGCCCAAACCAGAAACATGCTAAATTTAGCGCAAAAAGTACAACACTTGCCAGCCAACTTTCAGAACTTTCCCTCTTTCCAGGATATGTAGGATTTTGGCAATATTTTTGTGCTACTGGCATACATACATCAAAAGATACACTAAAATTTCTTCTGGCATGAAATTGGAAGGGAAATTTTTTTTTCATTTATCCTTATACCTTATAAAATTTCTTTGTTTAAATGTTATAAAACAAGAAATCCTATTATCAGTAATAGTTGAAGTTTTTTTTGTTTTTTCAACATTACGTTACAAAATAAAAAACACAGGTATTATCAACCTTAATTTTTAGAACTATTACAACTAGTGCATAATTCCTTTTCTGCTTTTCATTGTCCCAAATTGTAAATTGTCTCACTCACACTACAACATTAAAAATCAAAAAAGGTTTTCCAGTTAGTACAGGGTATTTAAAGTTATAATCTTATATATACAAGTTTTCTGTGTACCCTAAATGATCCAAAACTTTTGATTTCTTTGGGCTATTGAGAAGAAAAAATGGTTTTGATCCTCAGTCCACGCTCTTTCAAAAAATTCCTCAATTTGAGTCCTACAAACCACGGAAAATTTTGTCCTGATCACCCAAATAATAGCTCAAATGGAAGTAAAGAGTAAATCTCCGTTGATTATACCCTTTTGTGCTCTAACTCTTGGAATATATATTTGTTTCTCACCCCCTGAAAAAGTAGCAGCGGATACGTATGTTTAACATTGTTTACTTTTCTTGTCTGAGAAAAAGTACTGCAGTAGGTAAGCAGTGCATCATTGACGCTTACAGTAATGATGCAGTAGATATGAACACAAGTCTAAAATGGTTAGCCAAGTTTTCAAAAAGATAGCGCAAGGATGAAGAATGCTCTAGAAGATGTCAAAACTTGAGAACTGATGAACAGGAGAAATCATTGATGGATGATGTAGTGCAAAGATGTGTGATCTTGCAGAAAAATGTGGTGAATCAGTCGACTACAGTCTATCATTCCAATTAACTATGGTCAACAAATTGATATCACGAGAAGATCCATTTGTACATTTTGGACAACTATCGTCAGAGAATGGCAGGAAGGAAAAAAAAGTCTTTTGTCATGTATCAATAGCACAGAGAATTTCCTACTGAATGAAGTAAACATCAATCTTGAAAGAAGAAAAATGATTTTAAAATGCTATGTATTTGTACACTGTGTCATCCTTCATTGAAAAACATGGAACTTGAAGAAGAATATTAATCAATAAGCCCTAATAAATAATTTCCGTGGTAATTTTGCTTGGTTTAATTAAAACAATAATAAAACTTCTTTCTCAGATTGCATTTCGAAATAAGGTAATACATCAGAATTGTCTTAGGTTAATTGTCTCCACATGACTTGGAAGCACCTTGTTGTACAAGTTGATATAATTAATCCACTGTTCCTAAGAGTTTACTTGTTGTAAAACATAACCTCTTCAAAGTTCCCCTATCTTTTTCTGAAAGAGATCATTTGATTAATTTCAAAATAGAAAATTTGATTAAGACCTTTCAAATCTCGCTATCTTCAATTCTTCTATTATAGTGTGTGTGAGGTGGGGGAATTCTGCACAGAATAGATTTGTGAACACAATGAAGAAAATTCAAAAACTCATAATACAAGTCTTGCTGCTGCGGGGTCAAACTTCACTCCCGCTTCCATTCCGACTGAGGATGATTACTGCAACTTTTGTGCTGTACATATAATAAATGAATTTGTAGGTTTACAAGATTTAACAGTTTAGTTTAGTCGGTAATAGAGCCACTTTCTAATCACATGGGTGTAATTTCAAATCATGGCAGGGAAAAACATCAATTTTATACGTAAGTTTAGTTTAATATGACATGGTTGACAAAAAGTGAGGAGTCTAACCCTCTATATTTGGTGAAGATTGTTCTTGTTGTTCTTGTCATGGGAGAAAAACTAAGTCAACTTGGACTGAAGTTTGACAAAAATTGATTAAGAATAGATTTATGTTAAAATAATTTTTTTCTAAATGTAGAATATCTTGGGATGATTTTATTTTTTTCCGAATTTTCATCAGTATTCATTATTTTCCATTTTTCTCCTCTTCTAATCATAATTAATTAAAAGCGCTCATTGACTGTTTCTTTATTATCATTAGGGCTTTGTATGTAAGAGATTCTTTCAGTTTGTTGATATCTGTCTTTTATACTTGCTAATGTCAGGCTTTTCTACTTTTTATCTCTTTGCCATTGAACATAACTTCCATTCATTCTTATTGGTCCTTGTTTTGAGAAACTTTCCTAATTACAATACATTACAACTCATAATGTATTATATGATGCTAAAGTCATCTCAACATGAAGGTTTATACATAGTGAAGTTGTTTTTTTTGTTTCAGGCTTGCAAATGCTAATTGGCTGGAGCATATTCTTAACAGGCACTATGTTGACAGAGTTGAAGTGGTCAGCAAAGAAATTTTAGGTGTAAAAGGTTTGTTTATTTGTTCTTTGATATGGTAGTCAACTATTCAGGTATTCGAATAGTGTCATCAGATAATCTTTGCTACTCAAATACAAGTTTGTCTGTAATTGATTCTTGACCTGTCCTTTTTTCATCTGAACTTGAGTTGCTTTTCATCATAAATATTCAGACCACCAATCAACAGTTGCTAGTTTGCAGCGAAAAGCAATTAACTGAGATTAAAGAAGTCAAGAATAAATAATGATCAATAATGCTTCATCTACTAATAATAAATTTCAAGTTTGTCTATATTTTTTCTCATTTTTTTATGACCTGAATAAAGTTATTGAAACCGTCATGAATTTTGAAAAAATGGGTACAGATTCAAGTGAAAAAAAATGAACTCAATTTTCTATAATATTTAATGAAAGAAACCTCACAATTTTTTTTCTATTTTACAGGACGAACCAAATTCTACAACCAAGTGGGTGTGGTTCGAGACATGCTACAAAGCCACCTAACTGAATTACTGGCGCTTGTTGCGATGGAGTTGCCCAGCCACCTTGATGCTGCAAACTATGCAGAAATTCAACGCATGAAGATTGATCTTCTGGAAGAGGTGAAGCCTGTCGACCCCAAGAATATTCTCTTTGCTCAGTACAAGGAATACATGCAAGAAGCTGTGAAAGATGGAATCAATAAGTCATCCTCAGCCAAGACTGCAACATTTGCAGCAGCTCAAGTCACTATACAATCAGCCCGTTGGAAAAATGTCCCCTTCATTCTTGTTGCTGGAAAACAACTTGATGAAAAGGCTACATATGTGAGGATTATTTTCAAGAGAAACACTTTTCGCATCCCCTATCCAGCAGAAGGTGAAAACTTGCAACAAATTGTATTTCACATTGCTTATGGTTCCATGAAAGAACCTTCAATTCTTGTTTCTAACACCCTTGGTAATCCAACATGGCCACCTGGAATAATCGACAAAAGTTGGACACAGCCTCCTGCATATGATGCCGAGATGTCTTCATTCCACATGGCTGGACCAGAATTCGAGTCAGATGCTTATTGTGAAATTGTTCAAGATATCATTCAAGGCAGACAGAGTAGTTTTGTTGGCACTGCCCAACTCTTGAGCATGTGGGATATTTGGCATCCAGTTTTGAATGTGCTTCGCCAGAGGCCAATGCTGTATACCCGCAACAGTTCATTAGACTTTTATGTCTACGATAACCAGTTGCAATTCATTAGTGAAGAAGAGGACGCACAGCCAGTTTATCTAAAAGCTCAGCAAGAAGACACAAGTTTTGGACAAGTCCCCTCACATTTCCGTGGTGGTACTCTCTATGTGAATTCAACCACTGAAATAGCAGTTCAACTTGCCTTGTCCATCATTGATGAGGCAGTGATAATGATTAAGAGAAAAAAATCTTTCCACATCGGGTTTTCAGGTGGTAAGACTCCAGCTCTTCTTTTTGCACAGCTGCGAGAACGTTATCCTCTCCATTTGTGGATTCATACCCACGTCTGGTTGGTAGATGACCGCTGTCAACACCTGGACAGTCATCGTTCCAACTTCAACTTGTTGTATACAGAACTGCTTCAGCATGTCATCATTCCCTATATAAATATTCACCCAATGCCAGTATCAATAGCAGGGTCTTTGTGCCTGGATGCTGACCAAGGAGACCTGCTCTATGAGAAGCAGCTCACAGCTGCTCTTGGCGATGGTGGTTTAGATTACACAGTTCTTGGTCTGGGCAAGGATGGGCATATTGCATCCCTTTTTCCATATGAATCATCTTTACGTGGTGTGACAACAAGGAAAGTCATTCTCACAAACTCTGCGAATAGAGGTGACAAAAGAATGTCACTGACAAAGGATTTTATCAACTTGTCACAGAACATTGCTGTGATGGTCACGGGCAAAGAAAAACACAGTATTATCAATGCAATTAGCTCCGAAACAGATAAGCTTGAATATCCAGTCCTGGGAGTACAACCCACTGATGGACAAATGAGTTGGTACGTTGACTTATCAGCATGGCTTGGTGCATAGAAAAAAACACAAATTTCTTTTTCTTTTAATGTGCAGGGTAAGATATGAAATAACTTGATTACTTTATCATCTTCTCCCCCTAGAATAGCCATTTAAATATTATCCCCAGCAAGTTTTGTAATTTAAACCTCCTCGCCACTAAAGCAGTCTAAGGGGGAGAAATGTTTTATTTTATTGATAGAGTTATAGAAGGTAATGTTAATGAATATGTAAATTCTTAAATACATTGTTGCCAAGTTTTTTTGACATTTCCGAGCACACTAGTCGGTACTTTTCGCCTATCAGTTCCTATTCAATGTTTCGCTACACTTAGACTTAGACATTAAAATGCTTTTTTATTGTAACCGGTGAATAGCTGACAACCATTCTGCCACTGGCCAAGGAAGAATGGCGGCATGTAATGTGTTGTCAGCCATGGGTTTTCCCTCCTCAGTTCTGCCTGTTGAAAATCCTACACTGCCCCCAACCTGTCTGGGGATGTTTTTGTAGCGATCCAAATAGCTTTAAACCTAGAAATGAAAAAAAAAAATTTTTTGGTTGGTTATTTCTGGGAAAAAAATTTTGTAATAAAAAAAATATGTAGCCTCTTGTATAATATTTCATGGTAATCAAAAAAGCAACACAAATGCCAAATTTTCGTACTCTTTGGTCTTTCATGTTAATAAAACATTGCTGTAATTTTTTTTTTTTTTTTTTGTAGAAATATGGTAACGGTATATTTAATTTCGGGTAATTCTTTAAAATATCCAGGAAAAAAAATGGAAAGTTGATCTCATAAGGTTATGGCTCCTGACATTTTGTTTCTATGCAGAATACAGTAAAGGACCGCGAGATTATGCTACTGAGTTAACTCCCTTCTTTCTGCTTGTAGCCATCAGCCACATGAGAATAGGTTATTTATTACCAATATTTTGTTGTATGCTAGTGGTTCCCAACTTCTGGGGGCTAGTGTTTCTTTGGTTGCTGGAGCACAACCCTAACACACCCAACACCCTTGAAAAAAAAAAAAAAAAAAAAAAAGGAAGAAGGATACCTAATAATAATGATGATAAATAAAGAATAACATCTCTACAAAATAAATTCTTTAGTTAGTATAAAGGGTTCAGAACCTTTCAATCTCATCTCATCACATTTGAAAAAAATGATCTACACTAAGTTGAAAAAATATTCAATATTGGGACATTCATTACTATACTGCTTGTCCATTTTTCTTATTTTTTCAATGTTCAATGAGCTGGCTATGCTCGGTTTGAAAGCAGTGAGCTTTTCAATCTCAGGCTGAATATTACTTGGAAGCAGTTTCTAATCTCCTCAGTCAATTATTTGCAGCCTGTTTCAAGGACTTGAAATCACCTCTTCTGATGATTTTGATTGGTTAACTATTGGAGGTTTGTCTTAAAAGTATCCAGCCATCAAGTATCAACAAAAAAAAATAACCTACATTGGGAAATGGTGTCTTAGTCAACTTCAGAGTACTCCTCTTGCAACCTCACACTCTTATCCCAGCATTCCATCTACTTTTCAAGACATTCTGCTAAGTCCTCTTTTGAGATTGCCTCATTTCGTTCTCTTTAATCTTATCCACAGTTTGAAATCTATTTTGGAAGTCAGAAGTCACAGGGAACCATATTGTAAGAGGTGAAGAATGGCCAGGCTGGGTCATTGTGAATGTGATGGTCACACAGTACACAAACTTGCTCAGTGGCATCTTGCTATAAAATGAGTTACCCCACAGGGGAGTGTCTGTTTGCACTTGTGCAGTAAGTTCCCTCTGATTGGTTTCCAAGTTACATCAAGACAACACAAACAGTTCTCCTGATATTCTGAATGGTTGGATAATCTCTGGACAGATCTCATATATATGCGCTAAATAGGACAAGTAGACACACTTGAAACAGCACAATAAATCAGTAGGCACAGGTTTGAACCATAACTTGATTTTGCCACAAAATACATTGTTCATGCATGTGTACAAATCTTAGATGAAATAATTTAACTTGGAATCAGCGCTTTTCAATTCACCTATGCATAAAAACAATGGTTCTATTTTTGTTTTTGTTTGGAATTTTCAATCAGTTGAACATCAATTTCTGTCATGGGTTCTCTTGTCCCCTTCTCAACCCTTTGTATCCTCCCAACCTACCTTGGGGGATGTATTACCCACTTTGAAAACCACATGTTTATACTCTTTTGCTACAACAAACCATCTTTAAAATATGAATATTTATCATGTTTCTAATTTTTTCTCTTATAAAGTAATATCGCATTGTATTAATCAATATCAATTTTGATAAGAATAATCTGTGTATTTCTTTTTTGATGAGCAAAACAACTACGAAAAATTGATGGCAATTATTATTATTGATATTATTATAATTATTATTATTATTATTAATCATACTATCTATACAATTATCAATATTAATATCATTATTAATATTTTTATTAATCTTATATTAATAATAATAATGGTTATATTCATATACCAAGTAAAATTTAGCATAGATAATTGCAGTTTTGAGTAATATTCAAAATTTAATTATATTTAAGCTAAAGTTTAACAAGATGATTAAAAATAAAAATCATTATTTTATTCATTTATATGAGAAATGGCCGAAGTGTTGGATTTAATCTTCTGCTAGCTGCAAGGACTATTGTAGCTCAGTAAGTAGAGCAGTGCCATATATAGGCAGCTTCCTGAGGTAAAAGAAACCCGAGTTTCTGTCTCACCTAGAGCATATTCTTTATTTCTGATTTGTCCTTATTACTCACTGGTCTAAGTAAGTTACAATAAAAAGCAGCTAAAAAAAGATTGAGATGAAAGAAGGTTATAGTCAAAAATTAATAAGGGTTGACAATGCTTCATCTGATGAAATATAAGATTGGGATTATAAAATCTTCTCTGCAAAGACTTTGCAAGAGAGAATTTTTTTTCAACTTCTTCTTGGTAGCCCTAACTTTACCTCTTGGCAAAGCAGACAGAGCAAAGGTTTCTGGTCACATTAGCCAGCCCAATCCAGAGACTTGAAGGGAATAAAATGTTATAAGGCTCTACAAGTATTCAGAGTCTCTGGGTATTGAACGTGCTGGCCCCACCGCTTCCTCTGAAGAGGACTGAGTCACTAGTTTTGGTGTTCTGTCCCCCCTTTCAATGGGCACATTTTTTTCAGAGTAACTCAAAAAAATAGCACCGACAGATTGAGTTTTAGTAGGTGCTAAACCTTGCCCAAGTATGACCTGGAACTGTGCAAGGTGTTTTTTTTTCTCCTTTTAAATGGCACATGTAAATAAATGAATGAACCTAATTTGGGTGAAAGTTACTGTTGTATATCTTTCCCTTTCTATCTTTATTTATTTTCAATCAATAAAAGAAAGTTAAAAATTGAATTAATGTTATGTTGGGATTTTAAAAAAAGTGTTTCTGGATAAGACCCTCTATTTGATTTAAACCAACCATTGCTCAGGCTCAATTTCTTAGTCTCCTGAAAGGATTTAAAAATGTTGAAGATATTAGTGAAAACTGCTAGTCCAGATCTCACTATGAGTAAATTTTCTTCATATTTGCCTCCATAAGTCAGACATGTTCATCGGATATCTTTTCTTGGATATGTTTGTTAAATGTTTTGTATTTGAAGATGTTCAAATTTCCTTTATTATATACTGTCAACATCACTAGTCTCACATTATCATTAAAACAGGACCAAACGTATATGAGATGCAACCACAAATATGTGCATCATTTTTACTAGCAAATTTTCATACATATATTTTTCAAGTCACTGGTCAGGTTATAATTTTAAGGATGTCAAATATTCTAATTTCAGATATTGTATGTTGTTAGTGTATGAGAAAATATTGATGTTGAAATCCACATTCATACCTCAAAATTCTAGTCTTGATACCTGAGCAATATGTTAGTATGAGCTTGAATCTATGATTTAATAAGATATATTTGGAATAATGAATTATTGTGTGGGGAAAAGTGGTTAGTGGTTAGTTTGAATTACCATATCTGACAATTTATAGGAATATTTCCCTACAAAATGACTGAAAAATTTATTTTGCCAATTGTGTGCAGTGAAGCCAATTCCTTAATTTAATTCTAGTCTTTATTTCTATAGACCTTTTTCAACCATTTTTTTTTCCTAGCTCTAACCCCCATAAGAACTTTTCTCCAGATCCAAAGCCTCTTGTCAAACAGAGATATAACACAAACAAATAGATAAAAATTCATTTATCAATCTTCCAGTCAGTGATCCTCTTCAAATATGCCAGGGTTCCAGAGGAGGCTGTATAGTCCACATCAAGAATAGCTGCCATAGACTATGAGTATATCTTTAATATACCTTGCTAAAATAAAGAGTACCTTTCTTGTACCTTTGTTGGATACACCATCAAATATAGCAAATTTTGATTTTTTTTAAAATCTTGAAAGTGTGGATATCCTGATGAGTTAGAAGATTTGATATGAGGTTGAAGAGTTTGGTGTAGAAGTCCAAAAGTACAAACTTCATTGAAATTTAATTTTTATATATATATATATATATATATATATATATATATATATATTGTTTGACAAATATAAATTATGCTCTAATTTTGCTATTGTAATGATTATTATAGTCCTAATAGTTTTACCAGTTTTTAAATTCTCTATGACTGAAGATAAAAAATTATATGGTTTCTAGAAACAATTGTGAACACAACGAAAGAAATAATCTCAAAATATTTCAAATAAATTGTTACATATTTTTTTTTTTTTTATTGGTATTGGATTTGAGATTCTGGTAGAATTCAATTAAGAGAGATATTAGATGGAATTCACACTCATAATATGTATATATCATTATGTTTGTGAAAATAATGTTATTAATCTGTTATATCTTATGACTCTAAAAGCAACAAGTCATACCTATGTTACTTATTTCTTTTCAATCATTATACATAAGAATACTGCAGAATCATACCGTGGAATGTTTGTAACCTGTACCTCTACTTTGATTTGTAATATACTGTAATCTGCATATAATCTATTGAGAAATATACAGTACATTTTAATACCTATAATGCCAATGCAGCTGTTAAACCTTTGAACCTATAAATGGTTATATAAACTATGGTCAAGTTTTTTATATTTTATACCTATTGTTGTCATTTCATGTGTTTGTAAACTACAATCTGCAGCTGTTATACCAAATCTCATTATTCCATGTGTGTGCAAAATGTTTTACATAATTCCAACCATTTACCTCCCTCCATTTTGAGAACCCCAATATTGAATCCTTCTCAAGAAGATTTTTTTCCAATAATCGTTTATACATGGCAGCAAAGAGGGCTTTTTGATTCATCTGGTTAAATTTGAAATTTACCTAAACTTTTTTCTTTAAAAATGAATTATTCTTTGGCAACTTGATTTCCCTCTATCCAACCACCCAAAAATGTAGACCTTTCTTCTATGTATGATTCAACTGAAATTGAGAAAAATCATCTTAATTTCACAGTATTTCAATGTTCATCTTCAACCTTCTCAGGTTATTTTATCTTGAAAATTATACATCTAAGATTCCTTGGAAAATTTTTAAAATACAATTATTTTATTTAACTCTCAATCTGAATAGTCCTTTTACTTTTTTAAAAATTGTTAATGAAAATTTTTTGTCAGGGATGCATAACTAATCAGCCTTTAAATGTTCTCTATCTGCTCACAAGTGATAAAAAATAGTGATCCAGATTCAAAATCATAAAATAGTAAGTAAAGGGCAAGGAACTATTATTTAAACCAATACTGTCCCACCATAGAAAGAATGAATGAACAAAAGATAAAACATCTGAGTTCATAAATTAAAACAAGTTGTCAATTAATAATTTTCTTCTTATTTCATAACCAGAACTTCACAAATTCTTCCCTGTTTCTGGCCTATCGTTTTCATTCCTTTTATCTATATTCTTTTTGATGAAATAATTTTTATTATTTTAATACTTTTGATCCAATTGTAAATATTATTCTGTTATTTTTTTTAATTATGCATTATTATTACGTATCAGTAATTTTGTGTTACCTCAATCATTTTTTGTTATTATTCCATTTTCTTAATCGTATGTTTTTTTACGTATATTAATAATGTTCACTTTTTTTGATACTATTTTAGCATTCCTTTTTTGAAAAAGTGCATCATGATCATTAGAAAAATAATTAATGCACTATTTTCT
The DNA here is from genome assembly GCA_963457665.1 of Thysanoteuthis rhombus. Taxonomy (NCBI): domain Eukaryota; kingdom Metazoa; phylum Mollusca; class Cephalopoda; order Oegopsida; family Thysanoteuthidae; genus Thysanoteuthis; species Thysanoteuthis major. The sequence goes on from OY735202.1 coordinate 34,316,415, forward strand.
TTTGTAAATATGAATTTTTTTTCTTCTTATTTTCATTAATTATAAAATATTGAGCAATACACCAATACCTTGTTTTACTTCTCCTCTGAAAGAAACCTCATTATAACAAAACTTGACTCATTAACTGAGAATGATAGAAATAAGTCATTGCAGTTCTATGGCTAATTCAATAAAATTTCCAATTTATTGTGATTGATGACAACTCAGTTCTACCTGCAAGTCAGGGCTTTTGACTTGCAATGGAAAAAGACTTTTATCAAGCAATAGATAACTGTTATTCTCCGTTATCAGTTGTAATTGATAGGTTAATATTGCAACAACTTTAATAGCCAAAATCACAAAACAAAAAATATTCTCGCTGTTTGCCCATGCCAGGAATTTCCCACTTAAATTTGAATTTCTTTATATGAAACCATCCTGTTGGTTTATTGGTGTGCACAGACAGTCACACTTTGCTTCTGTGTTCGGGAGTGTTTGCTTGTGCTACAATTTGCGATTTCTTTATTTCTAAAAATATGAAATAAAAGTGGGATATATATTTTTTTTTCAATCAAGGTATTGGTGTAAAGCATTCATGCATGACTTGTTATGAAAAAAAACATTACTTTTATAGTGGTTTGTTTTAATATTTTAGAATTTGTTACTAAGTGTTTTTATGTGAGGTAATCAGAAATGCTGATTCTTATCTGAAGATGGATGAACATGCTGCTGTTTTAATTGGAATAATCCACAGATACAAGCATCAAAGCTCTGTGTTCACTCCAGAAAAGAGAACTGGAGAATATATCGTCTGAAATGTGATAAAAACAGCAAAGTTGAAATATTCCATAGAATAGTGGCAATACTACATCTCAGAATTTGAGAAAACACCCAACTAAGTGGTACAAAAAAAAACAAACTAACAAACAAACCATCTGCCATTTCCCAATACATGCATATCATTCAACACATACATATAATTGGGTTTGGGTCATAATTTCAAAAACCATAATCCCAAATGCTGAAATCCCTTAAGGTCAAAATCCATAGAATTTGAAATTTTGGAAACCACAATCGAGAAAGATCAAGATTCTAAAAATATGATTCAGAAAAAAAATAATTAAGAACAATTTCTTGAAAGACTTTCAAAAGATCTAAAAAAGAATGCGCCAAATGAAAAAGTGTATTACCAGCACAAATTATGAACAATTGCACAGAAGTAGTTCATGAGAGCCTTAACCAGAACCCTAACCCTAACCCTAAATCTAACACATGGGTTCAATTGGGTTTGACAGAATTTTGACTTTTTGGATTTTGCCTTTCACAATTTCAGCCTTAAAAGATTCTGATCTCTCTGGATTTTAGCCTTTAGAGATTCTTTTCTTTTGTTATTATGGTTTGCAGGATTGTGCCTTTCGTGATTATGGTTGGCACCACGTATAAATATATCAATGCACTTAGTAATCAATTCACATGAAAATCAAAATGTCCATCACATAAATAGTAGTGTTTATGCATGCTTGTGTGTACTTTTATTTACATTTCCATCTTATGTCAGCTGAGATTGATTTTTGATGATCTTGGAGTAAAACACCTGATGTAAAATAGAATATATAATATGAATCTATCAAAGGTTGGTAGTGATTGTGTATTTTCAGTTGATGATTTTTTTTTTTTTTAAATGTGTGTGTAATTTGCAGGGGCTCATGATTAATGGTTTTCTCCTCTTAGATCAATGATTGGATTCATGATTGAATGAGAGAAATTTTTCCAAGTGGCTTTCCTCTACAAATTTACTTTTCAAGTATTGAATAATGGTATATCTCCTTTTCTCTCACCTTTAAATTACCTTCTTTTGCTGAGATCCTTTCGGTTTTGAAAGCAGTGATTATTATTCTGACCTGTCTACATTTATTTTTTGTCAACTACAAAAGTCTTGCAATTTAAAATTTTTCCCACTCCTAGGGATCAATGTGTATAATCTGCCTGCTATGTGATATAATTCTTTTTTTTTTATTCGGCTTGTGTAAATAGAAAAGGAGACAGAAATTAAGAATGAATCACAGTCAATGACTGAACAACTTTCGCGTCTATGTCATATAAAAAAATCCACCAAATAATACATACGGTCAGAATAAATCTAGATTCTGGAGAAACTATGTTATTACTAAACCTGTCAAAAAGCCCCTCCCCACATAAGAAACATTTTTAGAAGGGATCTTGGTGAGTGCTGATGCCAATTTTCAAGTGTGTAGACAAAACAGTAGGGCAGGAGTACTGAAACATACTTTTTTGTGTTTTGTATTTTTATTACATTTAAAAAAAATTTTTTTTCCATTGTTCTTCAAATCCTACAACAGTTGTGTCCCTTAGCATAACAATACAAATGCACGCAGCCAATTATTAAATCTGTGGAAGATAACTTTGGGTTACGTAAACTGAAAACGGATTCTTTTCTCATAGACTGGTAATCATTGTAAGATTGTTCCTGTTTTGGATAGTACCTGAGAATTAAAAATAAAAATATTCATTCAGTCTGCAATGAATTGTCTATTCTGTATTATGGAAAGATTAACTTATCTGGTTCAAAACTACCTGGTTAGGCCTTGTGACATCTGCATGTTTAATTCTATGCAAAAGTAAACTCTGTCAAGGTTTACTAATGATGTAACAGGTTTTTGCTGCTATTGACTGAGTAGGTAAGATAGTTATGAGATGATTTATCTACCCAAAGGCTCACTTAATCACTCCCTTGAAAGAAGTGGATTTGTGTCTTTTCCAAAAACATTTATCTGAACCGAAAACAACCTCAGTTGAAATTTGAACACAATCTATTCTGTTTTCCATGCTGGTAACCATCCCCCCCCCACATAAGCTCCACTTAGCTGACCGAAACTAATTTCACCTCCGTATAAAAAGTGTTTATCCAATTACATGATATGAAACTACACTTTTTCTCATTACTGATGACTAATATGAGAAGGGTTAAATGAAAGGAAACAGGAAAAGGGATTCTGTAATAGATTTCAGGGTTCTGTTTCAAGTGTAAAGTAGAAGCAAGAAATCATTAGAGGAAATTATTTCGTTGGTTATGAAAGAATTTGCTTCACTCATTTTCATTCATATCCTGGTGTAGAAGCCATCAAAAATGACGAGTAACATTCTTGCTGTATTATAGTAACAAACCAACAAATATACAGACTTTGGATCTTTTAGGTAAATTAAAACCAGAAGCCACTGAGCTAAATCAGGAACCATGACAGTTTTTGTGTTTGTCTTAGTTTGTGTGCTTTGCGTTTTCAAATTTGCAGTAATAAGAGAACAGAATATATTAGTGATTTTTACCTACAAAAAGTAGGGATTGCATCATATTTGAGGTCACATTGTACCTGAGTGATTACAGTTATAAATATTAAATACTAAATCAATGAAATTAAATAACAAATTGATTAATACTTTGTTATTATAGCTCTTTATATGCATTTTTAATCCATCCGTAACTTACTTGTCAAAGTGATCTACGATTTCTAGTGAAAGTGATTGTTCTAGAGTTGTTACTTGACCCTTTCAAGACTAATCTATTGAGGTGCTTAATGCCTGAATCAAAATGTCCAACTAGATTTCTAAAAAAGATGTTCGGAACATACATATCCTGGCAGTCAGAGAAATCTCGGGATATATGTCCTAGAAGCTAAGAAAGGATAGAACTCTATTAATTTTGTAAAGAGCTTTAAAAAAAAACAAACGTTTGTCAGAATATAATCACTGTAATCAACACTATCATCATCATTTTAACAAGTAATTACTATAATAAATGAAAAATTATTGTAATGAAAAAAATTGTGCATTCCTTTTGTTGACAGCACATTGATTTGATATATTGTTTACAATTGTTTTATTCAGATTTATTTTTGTATGTTTTTATTTCTTTGAAAAATTAGTTTCTTTTTTTTTCTCTTTTAAATGTTTCTTTTTGATTTTAGATGTGTATTATGATTTTTTTTTCTTGATTGTTATTTGTATGTTTAATAAATGGACAGTTATACACTTTTAATACTTACATGTTAGTCCTGTTGTCTTTTTTATTACATATCTATATGAAAAAAAAATTGAACTTGAAAAGTTTACATAGATCATATATATAATCAAGTTCGGGATATAATTGCACCACAATCTGGCCTTGGGAATAATGTCAGCTTGAAGAAATACAATTGTAAAAATTATCTCATATTTTCCGGTGTTTAAGGCGCTATTTTTTTTCCCCTGAAATAAATCTGCATCCTACAGGCTGAAGATGACTTTTTCCATAGGCCTATCCTAATCCCAGAGGGAGTTAATTGATGCTGCACAGTAATCTAAACCATTCTATATGATCTCTGAAGTGTATAAATTATACTCACTGTAAAATAGTAAATAAACAAAAGTATCAAATAATTTTAAAAAATATGGTACTTATACAAGACAGGTGTCCAACGACCAAGGCAAAGAAGTTACTCCCCTTGAATCATTTTTTTTTTTTTTTTTTTTAAATTTTCGATGCTGGTCGTACATGAAAATAATCTCTATTTTTATTTTGAAAGTCACGATCAAACTTCCCTTCCACATATTTCATGGGATAAATAAATGGAAATTTTATGTTTGTTTCAAAATAAAAAAAAATAAAAGAATCTTCTTCAAACATTAGCTTATGTAGATTTTGAAAACTTTAAATGGTTGCAGAAAAATTGAATAAATCTGTGGAAGAAAAGTTTTATTGTAATCTTTATTCGGGTCAATTAAAAAATAGCTTAAAAATCAAGCTGAAGGTAAAAATTAGTCATATGAATCAGTAATAATGATCTATGATACTCAACGAATAAAATCAAATGGAAAATATCTTTATTTGCGCCCAGTTACACCGCTCAGACCTGGAAATAATGATACACTTTTTATTTCATTTTAAATTTAAGGTGTCAGCTATGCCTGGATTCCTATTTCTGCTGTATGTGCTTTTATATTTTTGTGGGTATTTTCCCTGTGTCAACAGAAAGATTTCAAAATAAAAGTAGGGATTGCATTTATACATGAGACTTGAAAATTGGAAAAAAAATTTGATTCAAGGGGAATAACTTTTTGCCTTAGTTGTTTGACCCCAGTTTTGTATGAATACCAAAAATATGAAATCACAAATCAATTCTCATATTGTTATACTATGGTAGACAAGCTAATGGACTAGTTGTAATGTCAATGCTGTATATCAACATTACTGGTATTTTCACTCTCCTCAAGCAACTTTGGAGTTAAGGGAACATAAAAATGACAAAAGAAGGAAAACTGTAAAGATGATTTAGCCAGTGGTGTATTACTAAAAAAAGTTGTGAGGGAATGCAGAGCTGCCTGTGATTGAAGAACGGGGTTTCAACCCTTTCCCCACCCTGGGAATTTTATTTGAAATTCAACCAATTTCAGAGACATGAGTATTTGGGCATATAGTGGCTAATTCTTCTTAGAGAATTCTTCAAATAAAGAATTTTAGTAATGTATAGACAGTGAGGCAATGCCATTCCTACATGTTCCCACAGCTCTACATTACGCGGTGAATATTATAATAACAAGATTATTGTAATCAAATATCCACCCACTTATTTTTTAAAATTTACCAGTCAAAATTGGGGTGCAACCTTGAGGCTGGAGTGTCCTTTATGTCAGGAAATACGGTTATTACAAAGAAAAGTAAGTTCAAATTTTACTTTATCAAATAAGATGTATCACATTTTCAATCTTTATTTGTGGTTTGCATGGAAATATTCTGTATAAATTGTTGTAATTTCTCCATTTATAAGATGCAATTGACAATTACCAATAGTTTGTGTATCGATTTTTTTATATAATGATTTTTTAGACATTTAGAAAACTTTTGGACAACTACTGTTATTTGAGAACAAACTATTATCATAGAATCAGTCAATTCTAAGCAACTACATCCCATCTATATCTCATGATATTGATTATGCTCAAAGCCAAGTGGGAGAAAACTAAAGTAAGATGATCATGTTGCACCAACCTTCCTAGTGGAGAGAACCAGGATATCTTGAATATCAGCATCTGAAATTGTGAATTTCACCAAGACAGGCCACAAAACATTCATTGACAATTCATAATCATTTGAGTGATAATCGAAATAGAACTTTTTACCTATCATTCAAGTATGTCTATGGGATTATTTCGATTTATATTTGCAGATAAACTGCCTTCTTTTTATCATCAATTTATCTGTTTTAGTAAGCACCGTGACTTCATGCATCATCAGCTTATAAGACCTGGGTATTTTGGTTGGCTCAACAGTTGTCAGGGGAGGTAATTGTTCATTGATCTGCCCCAAAGTTTGAAATCTCTTCCCATGACCCATTGCCTACTCTCCTACAAAATGTCATTGAAATACTAAAATAAATGTTCTTGCATTTACTTGGGCTTTTCAAATCTTTATTGGTTCGATTGCTTACTTGTCTGGAGATATCATATGGACAGACATGAACATTTGGTGAAATTATGTTGTGTGGACATAACAATGACGTGTGTGGGATGGGGGTAACTGTGTATGGATGCACCCAAAAATTTGATCAGTATTTATTTGCTTCCCCACAAGAGTAAGATGCAACACAAGGTTTTTTAATGTGGGGTTCTGTAAACAAGAAAGCAAAAAAAAAAAATGCTCCAGTCCCTGCCGTTAGTGTTGCAAAGGCATCAAAACAAGCCTGATCCTTGCCTTTTAGTGCAATGGGAAGGTGCTGCCCCGAGGCTTACTGATCACCGAGACTGGGCAGAGTTATTTTTTGAGGCCATAGAACAAATCCAAGGCTACTTGCGCTTAGCAATACTGAGCCTCAGTAGGTCATCATAGGTCACGTCTTTGCACCGGCTCAAAGCTACCATTTGGAACTTAGATATATTTTGAGCGTATGCATAAATGCAGAAAAAATCAGGAAAATCTCTCAATCAAAAATAATTCTTCACCCCATTGCCCAACCTTACACAAAATTCGTATATCTTCTTGACAGACGGAAAGACGCGACCGCATACATAACCTCTCCAACTTCGTTGGCAGAGGTAATTAGGGTATTGTAATGTCTCCTTTTGTTAACCCATATTTCCAAGAAAACGTTAACTACGTTTTAATGACATGTATCCACAATGACATCACACGCTTCGTAACTACATTAATTTCAGAGGTAATAACTGGAGCACTCAGAGAGTGCATTCCTCTACCAACGCCGTTGTCTTAGAAGGTAATTTTGCATGGATCCACCCGAAAATTTTAATGACCTCTTCTGTGGCCTATCAGTCACCCTTCCACGAAATTTCTTGGAAATTCATTGAGAATTTTTGCACCCCAAAAGAAGTTATTCAAGTTTTCAAATAGAAAGTGACTTTTGCATCACTCTATTTCAGTGGCTCTACGTGATGGCCGATGCTGTTTCGTATTTCTCACTGGCTCCAGGAGACGGTGTTCTCCCCTCGGTAAAAGCAAGGATTTTGGTTGTTGAGTTTCAATATTGACGTTCATTTAACCATCATTTGAAAATATTTCGTCGTTTATAATTTCCGATTTTACGTATTTTTTTTTTTTTTTTGTCTTTTTGGACACCTCTAGCACCAAAAACGAAAAAAAAAAGAAAAAAAAGATGTGATATATCATGTTGCCTGCATCGTAGATGAGGTGGTTGCGTATTTCTCAATGGTCTTAGTGATCGGTGTTCGAGTTCAGTTGAAGGGTCTGGATTTCGAATGCTGATTTTCCAGGTAGGTGGGCATCCCCCCACTTATGGGATTGGCGCAATTCAATATTCTGCTCCCCGCCTTTGGCCTTATGCAGTACTAAGCTATTCTTAGCGAGTTAATACAAAGTTACTTCTTTATGGCTCTGATCTGAGCCCTTCAGTAGAAAAGCCATGGCACGCATTTCCATTATAAACGTGTGAATCGCTATTCGTTTTTCCATCAGCAATTAGCATATTCTCGCCTCTTACAGTCGTTTTTTTTTTTTTCAAGAACCCTTCATAAGTTGCACAAGATGCCCAGAGTGCATCTACCTCTAAACTTCCATGAGTCGTTAAGGAAGGATGTCTTGAGGTTTTGAAGAGAGTGAGGACGGGTGTTAGTGAGCAGGAAGAAAAAGAAAAGAAAAGAAAAGAAAGAAAACTGACGCCCTTCCCCAGGTCAGTGAACGCAACACATTTTCCAATTGGTTCTTTTTTTCTAAGAATTAGGCCGTTCACACTTACAACCATAAAAGCTTATATTTAGAAACTTATGATGTATTAATATTATAGATGTAATAAGAGTTAGTTATGTATCATTTGCGTCTCAGAGAGTGTTTACAAGTACAAAAACAAATGCAAATGATTCTTAAGACGAGTTTTGGAATAAAACCATCTTTCTATTCCACAAACAGAATATTTCATGACCTTAGCTGAGTAGTGAGGGTCTTCCGGCTGCTCAGCTTTCAATTTAGGGTTCTACTTCTGCAAGTGTTGCAGTTTTAAGTAGATATTTAACATTGTTTTTACTACTAACAGGCTGAATTCTCTGGGGAAAAAGTGTTGATCAGACTTCCTTTTTTTCTATAACATCAACACCATTGTTAATATTAGTAGTATTTTTGGATTCCCGATCGTATAGTCCGAATCTGAATGAATGGCACCTCACTGCCGACTGAATAACTCCTCTTGAGAGTGTGTGTCCATGGATGCGCAGAGATGTCCATTCTAATTGTTTGCTATGTCACATCAAGATAGCGCAACGTTCTCAAGATATTCGAAATTGCTAGATACATTCCGGACAGACATTGCAAAAGTGTGATATGAATGGTTTGTTCTAATGTAATTGTTGATGACAAAAATCATTTGATAAGACTTATCGGTAAGATTTTGAGGAAAACAGGTCCGCTTTCTAGAGATTTCGATGGAATACGGATGATTTCATTGTTGCTTCCATTACAAATCATCATTTTATTTTGAGGTTTGCACCATTCCTCACACGATGAAGCTATGAATTCATGTTCAAAGCAAGATATGCAGTTTCCTCTCTAAGACAAGATAGTCAATGAGTATAGCAGCAACAGTTTTTCTGTCAATTCCTGTGCAGGTTTATTAATTATGGGATAATTGATTGTCCATGTACTCTGTCATCACTATTTTCTTTATCTATTAACGTGGGGTGTCAGTGACGAGACGATGGTTAATATAGTTGGTAATGAAACAGAGCTCAGGGATAATTGTATCATTGCCTCTCCAGAAAGGAATTTGAACGAGAGAGGTGCAAATATGCTCAATTGGGGTTTGAACTCGGCTCGCTGATTCCATTTTCTGTGCTTATAACGAATACTCACTTCCTAATACTTCTACTCCAGAGATAATGAGGACATTCTCACAATATCCATTTTTGTTCTTAAAAATCAAGCACTACTGGAATAAAGTTTAGATGACACTCTTCATATTTCATTGAAACAAACACAATTCAAGAATCAAGATTTCTATGTTGTCCCAACGTAATTGTTTGTGACTATAAACAATAAAAAAAAAATCACTAAATAAGACGAATTTGCACATTGTTAATGTTAACGGATGATTATTCTTCCAGAACAATTTCCTTTTCATGAGCCGTTCAAAACTTTCTGACACCTATTCTTTTTGAAACAGGACATGAAAAAGTCCAATCAGGAAGATCACAAAAAAATGGACGAACTAGTAGAGAACAATTATCGTTGAACCAACTATAGACAGCAATATTAGGTATCGAAACCAAAACCTGATGACATAGTTTTTTTCAGTTTTGTGGTCGGTCTTACTGTCTAACTGGCTGGCAATGTATGTATGCATGTGTCACGTGTACAGATCGCACCAATTGAGCTAGAGGCCTGGAAATTTAAATGTTCACTCCTTATTATGTCTAGGAAAAAAAACTCTTTTGTTTTTTAACCACTCCTAAATAAGTTTTTTAGTGACCACTGCACAATAAAAGACAAGAGAAGTAACTGGTTCATTGTATATCAACATCCCTGATCTAATGGTACACATTTCTGGATGTATGGGCTTGGTTATGATGTCACAAAAAATTGCGAAAAAGTACACCTCCTGTTCCATCTGTCCAAAGCGAGATGGAGCCGGTTACCCCTCTAAAGGTTGGAGAAAATTAATTTCCCTTGGGGTATGAAACTTTTCACAGAGCTAGATCTCCATTTGAATCTACGATGAACGCCATCAGGGTAATTTTTCCGAATTTCATCATCATCATCATCATCATCAGTCTTTCAACGTCCGTCGTTGAACATAGACCTCCCCAGGATTTGCTACACTTCTCTATTGTGGGCGTCGCAGAGCCAGTACTTTGTGAATTTGTCTAGCTCGTCTCTCCATCTAATAATCTGCCTGCCTCGGTTGCACATGTGATCTCTGGGGATCCATGTCATGAGTCACGATGACCATCGGTTGTCCGCTGATGATCATGATGATCATCGTCAGTCTTTTATCATCTGTCGTTGGATATAGACATTGCCCATGATCCATCAGATCTCTCTATTACAGGCGTTGCGACACCAAGATCTCCTGGATCTGTCAAAATCGTCGCACCATCTTATTTTCTGCAGGTCACAATTTCGTCTATGATCTTTTTGGATTCACGTTGTGAGTCGTGGTGTCCAGCAGTTGTCCATCATTCTTGCAACATGGTCAGCCCACTGCCATTTGAGTTTTTAATGGATTCTATGATGTCCCAGACTCCTGTCTTCTTCTGGATGTACAGGGCTGTTTTGTGGTCTCTCCATGTGAGGCCCAGCATAATTCTTTCATGTGCACGTTGTATGGTTCTCTATTTGCGGATTTGTCTCTTGGTTAAGTTCTATATTTCAGCTCAATAAGTGACTATGGTTGTACACCTTTCTTTTCAGGATTAATGGGATCTTCTTATTTTTGAAGGTTGAGCTTGCTCTGCCAAAGGTTTGCCATCCTAGTGTGATTCTTCGCTTGATTTCTTCTTCTTTTGAGGGTCTCACGGAGATTCGTTGTCCTAGGTAGATGTAATGATCTACTTTCTCCAGTTCTGTGTCCTTGATTTTGATCTTAATGTTTTTATCTCTGATGTAATCTTCGACTTGCTGAAGTTCATGTGTAGGCCGACTTTCTTGCTCTCTTCATTTAGTTCATTTATCATTAGTTGGAGGTCGTGTAGGTTCTCTACGAAATGGACAATGTCGTCTGCAAATCTGAGGTTGCTCAAATATGCTGATTCCTGTATTCTCCCAGTCTTCTGGAGATCATCTCGAGACAGGCTGTGAAGAGTTTGAGTGAGCTGGTATCACCTTATCTTACCCCTTTCTGGAGCTGAAAGGGGTCCGAGTCTTTATGTAGCCTGATAAAGGGGCTGCTGTGATTGTACATATGTTTCAGCACTTTGACATATACTGGATCTACACCTTGTCGAGTGATGGCCTCCATGACCTTAGGGATTTCCACAGAGTCGAAGGTCTTTTTGAAGTCGATAAATGCTACGGCGAGTGGTAGTTTATATTCTGCTGCTTTTTCTTTCAACTGATATATCGAATGCAGGTGGTCCATGGTCGAATAGCTTCTTCTAAAGCCAGCTTGCTCTTGTGGTTGGTTTTCATGTGGTTGGTGATGTTTTTTGTGAAAAGTTTGTATACGCAGTTGAGTAGGTTTATAGGCCTGTAGTTGTTGAGGTCTTTCAGGTTTCCTTTTTTTAAAATAAAATCATTATGATTGCAGTGTTCCAATCATCTAGGACTTTGCTCTGTTTTAGACACAAGTTGAAAAGGACGGCCAGTTTCCTAGTGATGATTTTACCCGCTTTTCGGAGTTGGTCGATGGTGATGTTGTCCGGTCCAGGGGCCTTTCCTTTCTTCGTCCGTTTGATAGCTTGTTTCACCTCCCTCTGAGTTCTGGAAAGTCCTTGAGTTGATTGCTCGTGTCTTGCGTATCCTGTTCATTGTTTGGATGAATAAAGTTTTTGGTAAAATTCTTTGGTACTTTCGACAATCCTGTCTCTGTCTGTAGTTAGGTTTCCATTTCATCGAGTATGCTGGTTATTTGCTTTCGTCTTGAGTTGAGGCCTTTGTTTATAGCTTTGAAACCCCGACCTTTTTCGAGAGTCGATTCGATGACTACCATCGTGTATCTTCTTCTGTCTTCCCTTCGTCTTTTCATGTTTAGTTTATTAAGTTCAGTCTCTTCAATTTTCTCTCCACTGAATTGATTTGGAAAAAATTTAATCCCCAATCTCCATATTCCGTTTGAATCTTTCTATTAAAGTCGCATCTACTGCGCATGCACAGAAAAGTGTTGATTTTTGTTTGTTTGTTTTTCCAAAAGGTGGATGAAAGTTTTGAATGAAATTTTGAACAGGGGTAAATTGACAAGGTGCATGGTATACATTTCGGGACATTTAGTCATCGTTGTGGCGTCACTATGACGTCTTAACCGCGCCCAAATGTGGGAGGTATCAAGGGAGTGTAAGGACTGATAAATCGTTACGGGTTCAACTCAGAATATGGGAAGAGATGCTTGTTCATGTTGACAAGTTCCAGACTAATACAAAATTTAGCTGGAGGATGGCAAAAAAGTCATCGATTGTCCGAGAAAATGGTATGGCGTTATGAATTTATAAGTGATTTTGTGGAAAAACGGCAGAGAACCTCTTCATCAACCTAGCATTTATAAGTAAGAAGGATTCCTATCTTGGATCGATGGTTAGCAAACTAGTTTGGTGTTGTCTTGTTCGTTTGATTCTTGCTATTGTCCTCTACTATTTGAGTCTTGCATCAGACTAAGTTAAGCTTAGACATGTCTATGAGTCTTGTTTTCATGAAGCAGTTCAGACCAGTGTAGACAAAAATCAACATGGGCACAAATCATCAATTACCGTGAAGACAACAGATTATTAGCTATAGGGTTGCTTAGTAAACGTATATCTCAAGGAAAAATGCGTAGCAATAAGAGAATAAATTGATAAAAGATGAAAATTTCTCTCTTTTAATACGGCACGAAGTCAAATGGGGCGGATAGGAATAGGAAGGTTGTGTTTTACCAATCGTCCAAGCTTCGAAAATCGGCATTCAAAGCCTTGGCATTACCCCGTGGACGAACATTGATCGTTAGCGCCGGTGACTGATATGCAACTATTTGATCCACCCAGCACTATTCAACAAATAGTTCATTCGCCGACCATATCGCTGTTTCCGTAAAGGACGAGATGTTGAACGAAAATAGAAGTTTTTGCTAGTTGAGCAACACACCAACCTCATTTGTTATGCATCTATCAGTCGTTTTGACGGAAAATCTGATTGACGATGGACTTTTTTCTCTTTGTGGCTACTAATTCACTTCTTAGCTTTTCCTTCGCCCTTTGCTGCTTCATCAAGTGGTTTTCATAAATAAGGCTGTTTGCGACGGGAACCACTTTGTTTAATGAGATTGCTGTGATTTACGTAGATCTGGAAATGACCAATGGCTGCTCTGATTTATCATTGAGTACCAAAAAAATACATCAAGTGTGTATAAGAGAGAGAGAGAGAGAGAGAGAGAGAGAGAGAGAGAGAGAGAGAGAGAGAGAGAGAGAGAGAGAGAGAGAAAATCTGGAAATAAGCAATGGTTGCTCTGATGTATCATCGAGTATAAAAAAATTAAATGCAATAACAGAGTGGGAGGGAGGGGGAAATCAAGTGGGGATAGAAATAAGAAGACAAGAAAGAGATACTTTAGAATACTTTGCCTTAAAATAGCAAACAAAACAATTAACTGGTGTTTTTTTTATGAATCAGATTTTATGATCAACAAATATCTACAACTAATAAATGATACGATTACTTGACGTGGGCGATGGTTACCGTCTTAGTCCTGCAAGCCATTCTTTTTTTAAACTGCACACTCCATAAATTTGGTCAAGTACCGAAGTTGGTTTAGGCCAGCAATAAATACCACGTACTGATTTTAAATAATTAAAATCCCATTGCCCCACGACATGGTTCTAACAAGCTGCCTACTGATTTGAACATTGATTCAAAACCACCATCGATAAGGGATGGTGAGAAAGTATTGAGACCCGAAATGAGATTTAATTCCCTGGTAAGACAGAAGAACATTCATGATCTAACAAAGGAACATTGTAAGCGCCTTACGGTGCAACTGTGGCGTGTCTGACTTCAGATCAGATCGTTACGTGTTAAAATCATGTCAGGTTCAACTGCACTATTCAATTATTCTAATAGTTAGGAATTAAAAATTTCTCTAAGGTTTAAGCTGGAAAAAAATGAAAATTTACCTACCGTTTTATGTTTTATCTTTTGTGAAGGAGATTTGACATGAAAATCTGCTAAATATTATTGGTAACCGAATTGCCACTGGAATATCCTATGCTACATTGACGACGTTGTGCTGGCAATTTCTGAACTTGAATAATATAGATTAAAAACTGGCAATTTGTAAACACCACCGTAGAGCAACGGTGGTGCGTCTGACACCAAATCAAACGGTAGCGTGTTCGAATCAAGTCGTGTTCAACTGCATCTTTTAAAACAGCATAGTTATTTTTAGCAAACATATCGCCACTAGGATGTCTTTAGCGACATTGATAAAATTGCTTCTGTGCAATGGCTATTTCTGCGACAATTGACAGAAGAAAGTTTATAGTCTAAATTAAATTTGTCTAATATAAATGGTCCTGCGACGCAACAGTAGGACATGTCACCCCAGATCAGAAGGTTGCGTGTTTAAATTAAGTCGGGGTCAACTGCAACTTTTATAACAACTAGTGAATACCCGTGACTTTGCTAACGGTATGCTTAAGGCTACGTCACCTGTTAGTATCTTTATGACAAAGCATCCCGTGCCGGTCTCTACCCCCTTCGCCAGTTCGTTAGGGCGACGCTGGTCAGGCCGTAGTTGGCTCTGCCAACTCTGCTTCAAGTCACCCTACCTCATCCACGTTGTGTTCAGATACGAGGGGGTGCAGCTGTCGACTAAAAGACTCTGCAGTGCTGGAACAAAGACCCCGCAGACGCAACACAAATTGAAAAGGAACAATCGACACTGGAAGTAACTATGCAACTAGATTTATGTCAGTATTATTACAAGTTGACTGGTCAAAATATGTGCTGATGCAGTTGAAGATACTATGAAATGACTATCAGTGTGTATTTCGGATTATCTACATGATATCTCTTGGTATGTCTTTTGGTATAGCTTCATCAAAGTTCTCGAGTCAAAATTATAAGTCGGTCGGGGAATCCACAAGACGTCTCTTGGTATATCTATTGGTATAACTTCACCAAAGATATAATCTTCTGGGGATCAGGATATTCGTGGTGACAAGGAACGTGGAATTCTATGTAGTGTCCCTGCAGCTTCTCTGCACCCAGCACTGTCTACTCAAAAATAGGTGGCTTATATAGTAGCCACCCCACTTGAGTTTAGGGCTAATGGCTGATGGGTTTATGATTGATTCCTTCCTTCCTCAGCTGGCAAATATTGAAATCATACTAGCCCAAGCAATCTTCATTCTGATCTCTCAAAAGTAGGGAATTCATAAGTTTCCCTTTGGAAATATGCGTAGGCGATTGATGGGGCTAGATCCCCTGGCAATCAATTTACTTTCCCAGAAACAAAAGATATTTTCCCCTAAAAGGCGATTAATAATCAAACATCTGTAATCTGTTCAGGCCTTGCTTGCCCGACACTTTAGTGGAAAAATATTTTCTCTACTCAGGGATTTTTAAAACCTTTTAAACGAAGGCAATTAATCATATATCCGTATTCTGTCCAGGTCTCGCTCATCCGACCCTTCAGTGCAAAAGTATTTTCCCAACTCAGGGATTTTTAAACCTCTCAAACAAAGGTGATTTATCATACATTTGGGTTCTGTGGGAAATCCCTATAGATAAGTGTTCTGATTTGTAAGTACACTCAAATTTGCAAGGTTACCTTATTTCCACTTTCAGATTTTCCCAATTAACCCTTCAATTCCATAGTGTCATAAGTTTACAAAGTAATAAATTCAGTTATCAGGAAGTAAATTGCCAAAAATTTTATATATAAAAAAAAAAGGTATGCTTTATTTAGTGATGTACTCGTTGCTTTGCTAATAGTATGCCTAGGGGTGAAAATCTAAAGCAAAGTAGTATCCGAAAACTCACAGGCGTGTGAAAGACAACAAAACCATATCTAATTAAATAAATGTATGTTGGTAATCTATTTGAAGTAATTCAACATTTTATTCACTTGAAAATCAACAAACGATTTAATGACAATGGTTATATTAGGAAGATCACTGAGAACAATTTCAGAAACCTTTAATGTCACTGACTGACGGACGCACCGCAAATTATAATATGACTGAGTTTTCCTATTCCAGTTAGAATCAGAAATTAATCTGTGTATAGCAAAGTAACTTGTGGGACAGGTTCTACCAATTGTTAGTCCCCAGGCCTTATTTATTTCCCCTCACTTTTGACCCCCTATAAAGGAAAAAGTTTTCCTTCACTTTTGATATCTAAAAGTAGAAAAGAGTGCCCCCTCACTTTTGAAACCAAAAAGGGGAGAAAAAATATTCCTTAAAAAAAAGTCCTGCTTTACTCGTGACCTTTAAAATTGGAAAAAAGTTTCCCTCTCACTTCTGACCCATAAAAATGCGCTTCTTTCGCTTTTGAGCCATAATATGGGAAAATATGATGCGTCACTTTCCATCTGAAAAAGTAGAAAAATCTCCCCTCATTTCTCATCGCGAAAAGAAGAAAAAAAATCCCCACGCTTTTGACCCCTGAAAGTGGGAGAAAAAATTCAACCCTAAAAGTAGAAAGAATTTTCACTTCACTTTTGATGCTTAAAAGTGGGTAAAAAAAAATTTTCTCCTCTCTTTTACCTCTTGGAGTGGAAAAAAGTTACCCTTCACAGTTGATTCTTAAAAGTGAAAAAAGTTACCCTCCACTTTCGACCTTTGAAATGGAGACCACCCCCACTTTTAGGAGTCAGAAGTGAGTTTTCTCTCATTTGAGGGAGTGGAAAAAACCTTAAGTGGGGAAAAAGTCTCATTTCACTTTTGACCTAAAATGTTTTCGTCCTCAGTTGACCAGTGAAATTGAAATTAAAAGTTCCCCCTCACTTTCCACCCTTCAAATTTTAAAAAAGGTTTCCCTTAACTTTTTACCTTAAAGAGTAAAGAAGGTTACCTCTAACTTTTAACTTCTTAAAATGGGAAAAAAACTTCCCTTAATTGTTGACCTTTAACAGTGGAATAAAAGTTTTCTTTCACTTTCGACTCCTCAAAGTGGAAAGAAAAGCATCCCATCACTTTTGACCCCTCCGACTGGAAAAAATCAATTTCCCCTTCATTTTTTATCTGTAATAGTAGAGAAAAAGTTTCCTTTTACTTTTGATCCCTAAAAGTGGAAAAAAATATTTCGCACCTCTTTTGACCCTTACAAGTGGAAAATAATTTCCCTTGACTTTTTTCTAAAAGTGGAAAAGTTTCCTTTCTCTTTTGACCCCTAAACGTGGGGGAAATCCTTCAACTCTGACCCTTTAAACAAAAAAAATCCTCTGACTTTCGTTCCTTCAAAAGAAAAAAGAATTGTCTTTTCACTTTTGAAAAAAATGTTCACTTTACTTTTGACCACTTGAAAGGGAAAATTTCTCCACTCACTTTTGACCCCTCAACGGAAAAATTGCCCTCACTATTGACGCTTCAAAAAGAAAAGAGTTCCTTTTCATTTTCGACCTCCTGAAAGGAAAAACGTTTCCCCCCAATTTCGCCCCCTTAACTTTAAAAATGTTTCATCGGGATATAAGGTCGGGTAAAAACATCACTATCAAAAAAATAGAAGCACAATGTGATGCCAGGTAAAGAAACCAATTTTTGAAAAAATGTGTTCAGAATAAATGTTCTATTATGACATCGGTACATTTCCTAATGACGTCACAGCAGCTGGTAAATAATTAACATTACCACCTTCCGGTCTCTTTCTGTTCTTGTTACGGACTGATAGCTGGCAAATTATGATTGAGATTTATGATTAAGATTAAGTCCAAGTGTTGAGAGCAAGAAATAAAAAAAATTACCGTAAGCATTAAGAGTTGTAAAAAAAAACAACTACGATAACACAGACCTTTATATATTTTACTAGTGAAACACCTTGAAAAATACACGGATACATTTTAATTGTATGGTGATGATTTTTTAGGGAAAAATACTGAACTCATTTCCGTAGAAGAGTCCATAGTTTAAAATGGTGGATAGATGATAATTTTATTCGCAAAACTATTACCTTTGAAAGGAAGAGTCGATTTTCATGGACAGAAAAAAGAATCATTCATTGAATAAGCAGATTAAAGTAGCATAGGTTGATATCAAATCATCGATACTGAGAGGTCCAATAAGGATTGAACATACTAACAAGAGCGAGCAATGTCAGCTTGCAGAGCATTGCTATACAACGTGTGTCCTGATCGTTATTTTCATGTTTTCCGTATGGTTTATTCACTTAGCATAGTTTGGTATCAGAGCATCAATATGAGGATTACACCCACTAACAACAAGCAGCAAGATAAGCTTGCTGATCATTGGTTTAACTGATTCACCATTTTTTCCCATATTATTTAACATAGCAGATTGGCATCAGAGAATCAAAAGTAGAAAATCCAATGAAGATCAATGCCATATAATATGTGTAATGATCTGCTCCTTAATCCCGGTGAAAACATGGATATATTTGGATTTCTATGAGATGTTTTAGGAAAAATTAAAACTGAATTTGTTTACCTGGAAGAGTCCATAGTTTCAAATGATGGGTGGGAGCAATATTTTCATTAGCAAAATATCCTTCAAGTGGGATATAACAATGCTGTGGACAGCGAACCAAGAAATCAGTGTTAATTATCAAAGTATATATTTTGTGAAAACCAAACAACATTAACGACATGGTCTCTGTGCTGGCAATACCTATGACAACTGATATAGCAACTTTATAATCCGGATGTAAACTAGAGCAGGCCTTGTGGCGCAACGGTAGCGCGTCTGACTCCAGATCAGAAGGTTGCGTGTTCAAATCACGTCGGGGTCAAATGTTATTTTTTCTATTATGATAGTTCAAACGTTAAATGATTTAAAACAAAAATAACATCGAACATAGAGTTGAAAAAGAAAAGGTGCATATTTGATATTACCAACCACTGTAATGTCTTCGGGTAGCATTATTGGCAGTGTCAATCTAAATTGAGAACTTTATCAACGAAAACTGCCTTTTGATGCGACAGTATTGCATCTAACTCCTGATCAGTAAGTCGTGTGTCCAAATAGTTCAAGTAATTTTCATCATCATCGAATGAGTTCATAGGTTAAGAGAAAAATAAGAGAAAATGAAAAATACTCCAAGCGTTAAAAGTTGTGGCAAAAAAGTTGTAGTTTCTGTACAGCCTAGAAGGTTGAGAAATTTTGATTCTGCTGCAATATAGAACTACCCATGTAGTATCTATTTAGATGTAGTTACTGAATGTGGTGCAGTTTTTCAGAAAAAGGCTAACTTTGAGTGGCCCATTGGACATTTTGGGGCCATTGTGGTACCATGGAGGATCACAAAATGATTAGGTCATCAATAGTACAGGGACTAAACTCGGTGTAGTGGTGTTTAGTAATATGATCTACACAATGGGGCACTTTTCAAAATTATTCATTGCATCCATGACGTAACTATGATGTCATAATTGAGGGAAACTGTGACGTTTACCTAAAAAAGTGAGCAGATTTTTTCTGATAGGTTCCCTGATATAGTGAAGAACAACATTTTAACGTCAACAGGTTTCCTCTTTGTGTTTCTACCTTATCTCGTTCAAAGTGGTCGCTAAATCCTTAAAATATCAATTACTCTTTCATTTAAAAAAAATTTTAAACGAGGATTTTCAACGGTTCTTAATGGTATAAGATTTGCTTGATCAAAAGCCAACCACAAACTGACTACTGTATTTAAATCTAACATTGCTGAGCTTTTCTCAAGGCCAAAGATTTGTTCAAATACACGTGTTTAGCATGAGAAATGTTCACAGACTTCGAGCATAAAAGTATCGTATTTGATGGCATGGTGGAACCTACTCACCATCCACCCCAAATGGCTCAAAACGTAAACATAATCTTCGTTGTCCGGCCTCACATTGGCTAAAACTTGAGTTGGAGTTGGAAAGAAACTCGTTGATAAATGAGAGGAATCCAGGGAAATGCGTTTTCTTAATATTCCCTGCTGATTTAAGCAGGGGGTCTTATATGACACTAAAAACAGTATATCTGAATATGCTTAATCATCGAAATCTAATGACGTGAGGACAAGAACGTTAGACTAATCAAAATATGTGTACAGGTATGATTAAAGACAGATTTGGATTTATTGCTGACCAGAGTGAGCCATGAAGAAAAACAAAGAAAAAACAAATGAAGAAACAGAAGAAAACAGAAAGAGAAGTTTAATTAATTATAGTGTCGCTTTTCATAGAATTATTTGACGCATTACATTAGAAAAGCACAAAGAGTGTATTCAATAAAAATGAATACTGTGACGCTGATCTGATATTTTCATCTCAACATGGTCTGCAGACATGTCTACATCACGATTCAATTCGGGACATGTTAGTTTCTCGATAAATCGTCAACCAAAATGGTCATCAAAACTGTTATTAAAACGAAAATTCAATGGAGTTTGTTGGCTAGAAATTTACAAAAGATACTCACCATTATATCTAGAAAAAAATTTTTTTTTTTAAATTCCCACTTCCAATAAATTTTAGGGGATGAGGTTCAATTTGAAATGTAAGTATGCTAAATTGGTCTCTAATTTCATGTCTGGTAGCATTCACGCTTGCCCTTTTTTATTATTTCATATCTGGTAGCATTCACGCTTGCCCTTTTTGAAAATTCACACCTTTTTAGTGATCACCTCCAATCAAAAGGCGAGAGAAGAAACTTATTTATTGATAATCCTTTTTCCTAATTTTTCAATTAATCACCCCTAACACGGCATGCTGCCAAAAGACGTTGGCCACGTGACAGTTCCTATTGAGTAACTAACCAGATCTGTTGTATTTTTCTAATTGAACCAGGGTAGATGAAACAAAGATAGAATCGAAGGAGAAAAAGTGAGGAGAAAATGGCTAAGAAAATTATCCAAGCGAAGAAGAGACTCTGCTGGGATGCAGGTTTGTATTGTCGGGACTGATTCCTGCGGAGGATCGCTCTTACTTTTTCTTCCTCGCGACAAGATCGCGTTTTAATGTCTGGCTGTGTAACAGCGTATGGAGAAATAATATTCGAATCCTCCAGACGAAGCACTATCAATTATTATTACAAATAGTCTCTTACGAGTATTCCCTTAATCAGTGGAGGTCGCAGTGGAATAACGGTTGCTGGCACAGAAAATGCGATCAGTGAGCCTGAAATCGGTCGAAGCTGTTTGCCTACATCATGATGATCATGATAATCATCGTCAGTCTTTTATCGTCTATCGTTGGATATGGACATCACCCATGATCCATCAGATTTCTCTATTGCAGGCGTTGCGACGCCAAGATCTCCTGGACCTGTCACAATCGTCGCACTATCGGTCACAATTTTGTCTATGATCTTTTTGGATTCACGTTGTGAATCGTGATGTCCAGCAGTTGTCCGCCATTCTTGCAACATGGCCAGCCCACTGCCATTTGAGTTTTCTAATGGATTCTTTGTTGTCTCTGACTTCCTGTGATGTCAAGCATGATCCTCGCTTGGGCACATTGCTGGGTTCTTAATTTGGAAATCAATCTATGAATCCATCTATTCTCTCACCAGCTATCAGTATACAAGGAGGGTAGACTGGACCCTTTAGCCTTGATTGGCAACCGATTTGGGAGAAAGTTCTTTGAATTGAGAGGGAAAAAAACGAAAAAAAACAGGAGTGTAACCCGCTTCTCTACCAAGCTATGGGTAAAATAGCCAAAAGAAATCTTTCGGGGCGGGGTCAATTACATTCCGTAAAATCCCACTCGCTTCAGCTTGTATGTCGTTCGAATTCATCATCCAGGATTTCCCGATTCTTATATATTTTGCTCTCTATCGCAACTTTCAGATCGTTATTTTACGACTGTTAAGCAGCACTGATATGGAACATAGAATGAGCTTCCAGCGAAATCTGAACTCGCATCCCTCACTCATCTTTCAAAGTCTGTCTTGCCATGACAGCGCCTTTTCCGATTGGGTCATGAAGACTTTACCAGTAGACATCCACTCTCTTCTCCACCAATCGTCGTGGCACGCCAATAATAAAATATTTACAATGTCAGTGAATAAGAAAGAAAAAAAGAAAAAACAAACGGGAGAAGAGTATCGGATCTAAATATACAAAATGGAAACCAGGAAAAAGAAAGATGGGTAATGAGCAAACAAACGAATGAAGGAAAGAAAAAAAAGAAGGAAACACCAAGAGAAAGAAACACAAGAAAAAAAGACAACAACTAACAGGTCTGATTAGTCACTCAATAGACATCGTAATGCGACCAACGTCTTTTGGCAGCATGTCGTGTTGAGATGATCAATTAAAAATTGAGAAATAGGGTTGTCGTTCAGTCAGTTCATTCGTTCGTCTTTTGTTGGGCAGCGATCTCTGAAAAAAAATCCGAATTTTCAAAAAACAAAACAAGAAGAAGAACAAAACAAAAAAACAAGCATGAAACTGGGGGATCGATTCAAAATAAACTCACAATTCAAATTGAACCCACAACTAAAAATTTATTTCGGGGAGAATCAAAAAAATAATGAGTAAATGATTAAATGTTCTACCCTCTAGCTCGATTGGTGTGATACATACATTAAGAGCCAGAGAGCCAGACCAACCTAAAAACTGAAAGAAAACTTGGGTAACAGTTTTGGTTGATGGTTTCTAAATAACGTAAGTGTCACCATCCTCAAGTCTCGAATCACTTCTGCGTCTATTGAGGATGCACGTCAATGGCTCAAGTGGGCAGAATGGAGCCAAAAACGGACGCAGATGAAAAATAGACAAAAGAGAGTGAGTAAGGAGAGAAAGAAGAATTGCCTTCGCTTAGAGAGAAAGTGTGATTGCCTTTAGAAAGAGAAAGGGGGAGAAAGCTGGCCAATGGACATCATGATTGCATTACAGACTCTTATAGGAGAAAGTGTTGGGTAAAAGTAAAAAAAGATGTAGACAGTAAAAAAGAACTGGATGAAAGTTTTTAATCGCAAGGAGATAGAGAAAGGGAAAGAGAGAACAGAGAAAAGGGATTTTTTTTACAAGTAAAGGAAGAGAAAGCAAGAAAGTCAAGAGGCTCTTTCGTTCTTCTCCTGAGGCCATAGTTTTCACTTCCTGTTGGTCATTCACAAATCACACGGCTAAAAAAAAAAAGAAAAAAAAGAAAGACTATTCTCCGAAAACTTTCGCCAAGGCCATACACGACCAATGAACAACGAGCATTAGTACCAACGGTAAAAAAGACCACACACAGTTATACAGAAAGCTAACCATTATTCAGTTGACTGACAATAGCGAGACATGATGAAGTCAACTATGAATATTTTTCATATGCACATTACTGCGTTACCATTCGAGTGTGTAAATTCTTTTTGTTTACATTTCCACAAGAACTTTACCGCTCAGGAACGTCCTTGATTGTTACTTGATTGAGGAATAGTTGCTCAAAAGAAGGATTTCTTTGCAAGTGAGGATTTGAACAATATTTATCAATTAGGCGTTGCTTCGTTTTAACACAAGCCAGGGGTGCCCACTGAGGATCGAACTCACTACTTACGATTCAGAAAACCAACTTGCTAACCATAGCACCACGACAAGATTCCTCCATATAAGCAGTTATGATACTCTGGAAATATACACAAAGAAAAACGAAAAAATTGGTGGAGCATTAAAACGACGAGGGTTTGTTTCGATCCATATTCAATGGTTATTTAATTTTATAGAAATATCATGCAGTGTTCAACTCAACAAAATTCTGACTATGTTGAGGTTAACTCTTATATTTTTAATATAGCCATTTTCTAGTTTTAGAAATTTCATTTTGCTTTTAATCTTAAGGGCTGAATAATAATACCCAGTTCATTCATACAGAGCGTGGCTTGTATGGGTTTGAGTACATTGGAAGTATATTTAACTATGTCAATAATTTATCTAGAGTGATTTAAATGTCGATGGTTGGGTATTTGAACAAGCTCTCCAAATAAGTATGCGTAAATACAAGCTCTGAGACATCATATTTATAATCTCTTTTTCAGTTATAGTATTTTAAAAAATCATTAGTAATCCTCCTTGCACATGTGCCAAGTTTTTAATCAAGATGTGACAAATGGTAAAAGTAGTTGTCTGTCGTGGAATGTCATGGCCCTTATATGGACCAACAAGGAAATCCACGTGGATAGCTGTATAACGTATTCAAGTGACCGTGCTTTCTTTCTTTCATTTGGCCCTTTTCGCGATACTCAACGGAATCATGGCATCAATTCTAAGATGGTCGGGGACTCCAGGCTGGCTGCTAAGGCAGCAAAATACAATTTTTTCGGAGACTCGCAAGACCTCATCTGTATTCACAATTTACATCATGGTTGCTTTCATTATCATTCTGGGCAGTTTACATGTACCACGCACGGCTGGACACAAACTTGATGAACACTGGAAAGGTAAGAATGAGAGATGTTGTTTTATATACATGCATGCAATCACACACACACACACACACACACACACACACACACACACACACACTAACACACTAACACACTAACATACAATTATTGTACTATTATTCTGCTTGTTCGTATATACGACCGCTATGTTTTCTGATTATCATTAATTTCCCCACGTGAGTTTTATCTTTTCTCGTTTACTTCCTCACCTACCTTTAAAATATAATGATCGATGGTAAGAATGCAAGAGGGTACTTATGCCTGAATGGGAGCAAAGGGACTCACTCTTCGCTGTAGCTGTCATTCATTCATTACTTCTCCCTTGCAGTTCTGAAGCCTGAAAATTGAGTTATACTACATGGAGATATACACAGATAGCAAAAGTATTCAATAATAATAATAATAATAATAATAATAATAATAGTAATAATAATAATAATAATAATAATGACAGATACACCTGTTAGTTTCATTTGCCTTTGCACGTTATTAAAGTTAATATGGATACTCTCCATAAGTAATGAATTTTTTCAGCAAACTTTAAATTATTTTTAATTCCCGAAAAATATATGCGAGAGTAATGATGATATTTTGATTGTCAACACCTGTAGAATTTCCACGGGTTCATCTGGTACATATAATAGCCATATTATGTTGGTAGCGCTTATATTGATTCTTAACCACTGATAATGTCCTTCTCCCTGATTTTCAATGCACGACATACATAATGAATGCCGAAACTGACTAAAACAAATTTTAGATCAGACAATTGCAAAATTTGATACTTAATCATCAAATTATCGATCCATCCTACTTTTTTGATCCATTTTTACTTTACTACCAGAAACATTTAGTCTTTAGTGTTTTAGTTTATAAAATGACAACAACAGTGGGCTTCGATGAGAAAAAACGAAACCTCACCAACGTCTACCGGGTTTAAATGCATTTGGTACTCAAATACTGGTGATGTCGGGATCACAAATTAATTCAAACGTTACTAACAGAATAGATGATAGATTTATTGTATATACGCGTGTGTATATGTATGTATTAATGTATCGCGACAGATTTTGCTCTTAAAAATATTGCGAGAGATTTTGCAATAGAAATGCGTTGTGAATGATTTTGAATGCATTCAAAATGAGAAGAAGTGATTGTCAGAGAACAAAAACTAATGCAGACATCACTGGGAAAATAGAGCTATTGCACTTATATAGATAATTACTTCGTATGGTAAGGAATGTTAGGATCTGTGTGACCTCTATATCGATGTCGATTAATAATAATTAGTAATTTATCAGACATTATGAGTGTGAGATGACAATTCAGAAAATTACGTGATGTACAAATGAGATTCCTTCAGGTTATTTTGACGATTCGCCAGTTCATCCAGACTTCTTCAGAAAAAAGTAACGGAGATACAAAAAGTTATCTGTTATATAGAGGCCAAGTTCGGTTGTGGGCGGGTTTGGTGATTTGTTGATTCATAATTAAAATAAGTGTAAATGTATTTTGAGATAAGGAAAAGTTTCAAGAATAATGTGCGTTATCTGCGCATTTTCTAGAATTTTCCAGTCATGGTTGAACAATTTTAATGCTAGAAAGTTGAATTTTATGAGTAACATATATTTCTTTTCTAAAGCATGGTTCAGTCTTTTGAAACCTCGTTAAATTGAGACACACACATATACACGTGCGCGCACATGCACACACGATTAATTATTAATCAGATCAGATTGATCTTATCAACTTTGATTTATTGATGGGTAAAAAAT
Organism: Thysanoteuthis rhombus; assembly: GCA_963457665.1. Classification (NCBI taxonomy): domain Eukaryota; kingdom Metazoa; phylum Mollusca; class Cephalopoda; order Oegopsida; family Thysanoteuthidae; genus Thysanoteuthis; species Thysanoteuthis major. Next base: position 34,342,877 of record OY735202.1, read on the forward strand.
ACGTAGTTTTGTTTGAATAAGAAATGTAAGTTGATTTTTTTTCAAAAATATTCAATGATTATAAAATATTTGTAAAACCGACTACAGATATAGCCAATCTATGAAGCTATTAACACAAATGTATGATGTTTTTGAAATGTTTTCATTGAATCAAATATATGTTTACAAACGTTCACGTATTCAATAATAAAATAGTTTTCACGTATGTATGTCGCTGTAACACAGCAAAAACGGCACATGGTAAGTAGTTTCTTTTAGTGCCACACCTTAAAAATATTCTACCTTGAAAGATAAAATAAATATAGGCAATTTTCAACGATTATATCATGTTTTAAGAGGGGGCTCAATTTACAATATAACTATGATGTCGATCTTGACCCTTATTTTGTGTACAGGTACAGTGACATCATCAGTGAATTTTGAACATCATAATAGAACGTGTAAGATTTTATCATATTTTACCTGAGCTCATATTCTGATGATGTTTTTTTTCGAAGTTGTTTTTTTCCCTTTGGGGAGTCCAAATCTTTCTCTCCCCCCCCTCTCTCTCTCTGTTTAAGCTGGATCGATAATTATTATCATGATTAATCAGATATTTATTTACGAACGTTTACATATTCATGATAGTAATTTTAAAAGTAAATAAACTGCAGTATAAACTATTGAATTCTATTTCATACCTAGCTTAATATCTATAAAAAAACAACCAGATCATTTACATGAATCGGTTCTATTGCTTAAATATTTGTGCATTTTGCCAGGGATCAAATGGTCACACTCCAGTACTTCATCATTGGATCACATTATTGTAATTGTACGTTCATTGAAGAGTGTCTGTCTGTCTGTTTGTCTGTCTCTCCTCTTTCACACACACACACACACACATAGAACACACACACACACACACACACACACATATATATATATATATATATATATATATATATATATATATATAGGGTTGTGCACTCTTTAAGTGAGGTACCCCGTTCATTGTAAGCTTATGTAATGCTCTTCCATAGGAATAGAGCACTCTGGCGGATAGGGTATATACGCTAAATTAGCACATCACTTATATTCAACCTTACTGGCCGTCCAATTCCGTGGTGCAGAGGTAGTATACCGGCCTCTGAGTCCGAAGCAAAGGTTTCAATCCTACCTCGTGGTACTGGTTAGTCTATAGCCACACTGAAGAGTTGTAATACAATAAAACTGTCTGTAGATGACACAATAAATACATATAGAATATATATTATAGATATTTTTGTATAGTTACTATATACATATTTTTATAAATACATTATGTATATGCTATGTATCATATATATGTGTTATATATATATATATAGATATATGTTATGTTTATATATGTTTTTATTTATTATATTTATACATATTTTTCATATACATATCATATACATTATATATATATAACATATATAACACATATATATGATATATATAACATATCTACAACATGTATCCCAACATATATAATATACTTTCATAATATACATATATATATAACATGTATTATTTATACATACATATATGCTACATATTATATATATATATATATATATATATATATATATATATATATATATATATATATATATATATATATATATATATATATATATATATATATAATGAATTTATCATATAAGACAGGAGTCTGGGACGTCGTAGAAACTGTTAGAAAACTCAAACGGCAATGGTCTGGGCATGTTGCAAAAATGGCAGAAAACTGCTGGATATCGAGACTCACAACGTGAATCCCTGGGGATCAAGTGCAAGGCTGTGGCCAATAGGAAGTGATATGGTGTGACGAGCTAGATAAATTTAGAATGTGCTGGCTCTGCAATGCCCATGATATGGCAAATCTTGGGGGAGATCTTTGGCCAACGACAGACTGATGATGATGATGACGATTATGATGTATATACACATTATATATGGTTTATATGATATATACATAATATATGTATTTATAGAAGCTAATCAATGATGCTTATAACGTTCATTTAGTTAAGGCTCTATGGGTTCCTTTTCAACTGTTATTGATCGATTATTTGTACATAAACCTACATTTTGCCGGTAGTCTTTTCAAATGAGTGAATGAGATGCATTGCACACAATTTCAGGAAAAATCGAGTTTACAAAGATTATAAAGATCGTTATGAATAGCAAAAACTTTCCCTTATCCACTAACTCGCCATGCTGACTTGGGCAACCTGAAGCAATGATAAATTGATTTAACAGAAGATGAATGGTGTTATGAAGATTGAATATAAAGTTTGCCCAGAGAGTATCCAGCCACTCGATATAAACGAAAAAGTAGTCAATCCAAGGGAATGGCGCCCTTAGTTTGAAAGGTGTGGTGGGAACAGTTCACGTTTATGCCTTTTGCGAGGGCAGCTTTCGCAGTGTATCGTCACTAGAGATTCCATTGGGTTTCATAAGAACGTTAAATTAGATTTTATTCGTTTACAAACTGTGCTGAAACTTGGGTTAGGAAGTCAAGTGCTGTTTTTGTGTTCTGCTTTTTAACTTTGGATATGAATCATTTTCTGCCTTCAGAAGAGGAATAAATCTATTTTGGTCTCCCTCTACAATTCAAGGGGCACTAAAAGACCATTTTTATTACAGCTGCAAAAATATCGCTTTATATCAGTCTTAGTAATTCTCTTACTTCTTCACTACAGGATAAAAAAAATACTTGATATTAGAATGTCATGTACTCAGACGCAAACTCGCACTCTTACATGTTTAGCATTTCATTCATATACATGAAATGGTGTTGTGCTGTTGAAATGCATTGAAACGTTGTTTCCTCACTGATTCTTGGACAAGGAATGGCGTTTCTCCACTTACTATATACTGCTATAATTTTCAATTTAAACAAGTCACTGATTAGAAAAATAGCCTGTATGCATCCAAATACCCATATGGCAACAGAAGGTCTCTCAAATTATGATCCCAATAATCCTAAAAAGAAAAGTATACAACCAATGCATCCTCCCGATAGTCACTTATGGAGCTGAAACATGGAACCTAACCAAGAGACAAACTCGCAAATTGAGAAGCATGCAAAGTGTGTATGAAAGAATAATGCTCAACCTCACATGGAGAGAACGCAAGACAACACAATACATCAGAAAGAAAATGGGGGTCAGAGACATCATAAAATTTATTAAAAAACTCAAATGGCAATGGGCTGGTCATGTTTCGAGAATGAAAGACAACCAATGGATACACGACTGCGAAACTGAGGCCGACAAAAAGCAAGATGGAGAGATGAACTTGAGAAATTAAAAAAATACTGGCTCCACAACGTCCATGATAGAGAAATGTGGCGGATCCTGGAGAAGGTCTATGCCCCTGTCGCTTCTTTTAAGAATATATAACATGAATACATAGAGTGTGAAACGCTTGAAGCCAGTTGAGTATAATATACCTACCTGTAATGTGTAAATAATGGACACTTTACTTATTATACGGCACATCTATTACGTTTTCTCATTTTCCTTCTTTCTTTTTTTTTCTTTCACATTTGCATTCATACCTTCAGAAAATTGATGAACCCAAATCCCCAAATTCTATCTTACAGCCAGCCATCTTTGCCATGGTGTTTTTATGATACTTTTTTTGATCCTCAGTTCTCAACATGTAAACAGCATACAGTTTCTCGGGAAAAGTTGCAAGTCTTTTTGAAAAGGTTAGAGGCGACCAACGAAATGCATAAAAGCTTGCCAATGGTCACCTCCTACAATTCCAAGGGCACATTTTTATTACAGCTGCAACAATATCGCTCAATTTTCTCTTAAATTTCTCTTCATCTCCCAGTTGTCGAATTACCATCATATATATATGTGTGTGTGTGTGCTCGTGTGTTGTGTGTGTTGAACATAAGTAAGGACTCTGTTTTGCATTATAGTAACATTATAAATCGATCCACTCTGAAACATTTGAAATTGCTTTTTTCCCCATTAAAACTTACCATTGAGCGAAACAGCTGCCGGTGATGCAAAGACCCACTTTCTTAATACGTGACTATCGCGTTGAAAGAAGTGAATAGACCAAGAATAAACGAGACGAGAATCAGGCGTGAAAGCAGTTAATTGGGCCTCTGCACTACCAGCGGCTGTTTAGCTCAATGGTAAGACAGTCACTACGTTGAAGCGGCTACCCTATCGGTCGCAGACTCGATTCCTACAGAATCCGCATTTTCTTAAATTGTTTATTCCATTTACATTGTCTAGGGCGAATGATACATTAACCGTGCAACGATTGGAAATAAGTTTATTATCGTATATATATAGTATACATTTCATGATAAAATCTTAGAAGAAAAGTTTTAGATCTTTATGATTAAATGACGCTTTATCTAAAGTGTTCAAAATAAGTTGATAAAATGTGCATAGATTTGGGTTCTATATTTTTGAATTGAAGAGAAATACGGCACAATTACGTGGTATACGTTATTTGATGTTTATAATAACACTAGTGTATAACAACAGTTTATTTTGTTTGTTTTTTTTTGTTCAATTCTCTCTCTATTGGTCGTTAGCTGCATTGAGGTATTGTCCCCTTTCCACAATGTATACAATCTGACTGACATACTTAATGTTCAAAATCTCGACCCGGTGGCCTGGTCAGAGTTCAAATCAACACACACACGCACATACACATATATGTAGAGAAAAAATGTGAGACGAATTCAGGGAGCAACCTGTTAGGAAATTAACTCACTAACGGCGGCTTGGAAAACTATTTTACTGACCACTGCTCTAAGGCAAATGAATGTATTTTTATAGACTTCTAGTAAGTTTAACTCAGCTTTCTTTACCCAATTTTATTCACCTATGAGTATGTTTTCTTGTGTTTCTTCAAACATTTGCATTAATAGTAGTTGAATTATTTTTTTCAGTTTAACCATTAGTAAACATGAAAACTACGGTCTTCCCCTGTGTCAATTGAAATAATTATTACCGTATTTTTCGAGGGATTATACGACACTTGAAGCATCTAAAAATGGGGTCCTCAAATAGGTCAAATTCAAAAACAATGACTAAACTGAGCTAAAATTATGAAATTCAGACTGAAATTGGAGTCTCGTCTTATATGAAGGTCGCCTTATCTGCTGGGATATATGGTAATTGTAAAATACTCGCCGGTCACTCTTATTACACCCGATTAGCCAGTTTCCGGCCAAGACCACTCTACAAACCCAACTATGTCAAGCACGCCACGTGATATCGTAACACTTGCTTACTGCGCAGTTCGTGGGTAAGAAATAATAATTACTTTTATTGTTTCGAGCAGAATTTGAAAATCCTGCGCTGTTATACTAGGAAAATTGCAATGTTTTTATTGGTTTTCATTGTTATTTTTCTTTATCTTTTACCTCTGTCAACAAGGTTGGAGAGGTATATATATTCGGTCGCGTCTTCTGACCATTGTGGATATATTTCCGTCTTTTCATTTGTACACGCGATACTAGCAAAAATGTATGATTTTCAATCAAATTTTATGGAAGAGTTGACAAAAGGCAATGGGAAAAGAGATTAAATTTGGGCAAACTTATGCGAAATTATCCCCCATTCGTTGTAAATATATATCTACACCACATGATATTGCCAAAAGTTTATGTCTGTCCACACGATTTCTCCAAAAGCTTTCAATAAATTTCAATGAAATTTTGTGCAAAGGTGGGCATTTGGCCACAGAAGAAGCGGTAATTGAATTACGAGTTAGATCCATGCGAAATTATATATCTTGACTATGGCGTTGGCAGGGGATGCGTTCTCTGGGTGCTTTTTAGTTTGTTGCGGTTTTTTGTTGGAATGTGAACCATAAAACAGAATCTTGCCTTGCACAACTATTTAAAATCCTCAAATTTACCGTATCAACCTGTATCCGTGAATTCGTACAACGCAGTTCTGTCAAATTTTGAAAAGCTGTGGTATATTTTTGATATTTCCCCCCAGCGTTGGTAAGATAAACAGAATCTTAATTTGACAAATGTTTGGATTACCGGATAATTCAAAAGATAATGATTTCAAGAAAAACTAAATTCTTATTTGAACCGCATATGTCAATCTTATTGAACCGAGGAGAATATCCACCAGAATTTACTTTTTTAACATTGAAAAGAAGGGTCAGATTTATATCCTTTTTTTTAATTAGTGAGCGTAACAAGGAATAAACCATACTGTTTTCAAGTAGGTTATATTTCATGGAAAATAACAAGACAACAGCCAAGTCTTTTGTAAATGGGTAAAGAACTTCTTCTTATAATGACTTTATTTCTATAAATTCCTGTTGTTTCGAAACCGGTAAATTTTGTAGATAAGTAATCCGTGATGTACAGATTTGATAATCTATCTACTTATCAATCAATCGATAGATATCAAAACGCCCCTACTCCCTCTTTTTCTCTTTCCATCTAATCATCATTCCATACTATCGATTAATTCATATAACCCCTCCATGTCACTTCTTCTTACTGTTGGATAGGTATTAGGCTGCTCGCTGCCTGCGTAAAATCTTTGGTGCAGACGATGACGTCATATGCTCTTGGTTGAATGATTTGCTATGTATATATAAACTCCTCCAATCGGCATGTTCTGGTCAGTGGTGTGGACATTGAGTGAAGCTGCTTGAATGTGCTTCTCTTTTGAAGAAGTTAACTTCTTTTTAGCTGGCTCGTAAAAATGAAACTTGGACTTCAGATTGAAGATCCTTCATGAATGCATCACACTGATACACCTTTCTCGCTGTGTGGCTTCTAATGTAGCACAGTCATAATTAGCAATGTATTTTGGTCAAGAGTAAGGAGGCCATCAGACCCCTCCTGAAAAGGATTATCAAACTCCTGTATAACAGTGGTCGACTGTTTTACTCTCTCAGCAATAACCCTTCGGTCTTTTTGTATCTGATCATGATGTTCACCGTATTCAGTTTCATTCTCGGTATCTAATGATTTCTCACGCTCCTGAACAAGCCGGTTCACTTCAGACCTAAAAGCCATCTATCTTGAGAGTGTTGATGGATATCCAGTAAGGCCAATTGCTCTTCATTCGCCATCTATAACAGCATTTCCTTGTTAGTGGCCTTGATCTATTGGCTCTGAACTCTTTCGCCACACCTGAGTGTTGATTTTCAAGTGATAACATGTCTCTGCGTGCATAGAAAGCCGACGAGCATGATTCACTTTGTTGTTGGCAAAGAAATAAGGTTTCAACTCTGTTAGGGCTTTACAGTAGGGACAAAAATTTGTTTCATGAAGCTAGGTATATAGACAATATTTGAGTCAAATGAAAAAAAATAAATTGCCTTGTGCAAGGTTCAGCTTAAAAAAGCCCTTTGTTTTGCCGTGCTATTCAGCGTGCTATTATAAAACTTGCCACAGAAAATACTCAATTATTCCCCAACCAATCAAGACCACCTCACTTGCTACATATATACTAAATATTGGGCTATAAATGATGAAGGGCAATCTTCGCTAGATTCGTAGTTCCCGAGTTGGTAAGCTTCGAAAAGTGTGAGGAATAAACCGGATGGGTCGAGCCGGATCAGGCCAATTCTTTGGGGAAATCCGTGAGAATAGTAAGAACTTCATGCTTCTCCTTCGGGGAGTTTCCAATATATGACAGTTCTGTGACCAAGGCATTTGATAAGAGCGACTTCGCGTAAAGTTGATTTTCATCGGCAAACATTATTCATGCATCAAGTAACCTTTGATGAATCTCTGCTCAAAACTTTGGGAAAACCCCATGCTTTGATCTTCATTAGTTTCCTTAGTTTTCGAGTTTGTGAGCTTAAAAAATCGTGACGGATGGGTAGGGTCAGATCATGCAATTGATAAGAGCGACCTAACCCACGTCTCGATTTTCAAGTGGCTAACATTGTTTTCATATGTACTAACCCTAGATGAGTAAGCGGACAAAATTTGGTGCTTCTAAGACTAAGTGAACGATTCAGCTAAAATTTATAGTCGGTTGCCCCACAAATACGTTTTGCCTTTGGGCTTTGTCGAAGTAGTAATTTTAAGTGAAGCAGGACGTTTCTTTAACGTTCTTCTTCTACATTTTGATGCTGAAGAGGAGTATATGAAAATTTTCTATGTGTGTTTGTTTGGTTGTTAAAATTGAAATAACAAAATCCACTTTTCCCTGACAAATTATCATTTTAGCCCATCTCTACCTATCTTATCGAAGACAAGCCAAACAACCACAGAGACAGGATACATACATCCCCTGACCCCACCTCTCATAGACCCACCCCATTTCAAAACAAATCCCACCCTCAATTACGCAGATACGAACTCCTCCCCTCCTTCTCCTACCAAACAACCAAACTCAGAAAATATTTTCGCATCTTCAGTCTTCGGCATCGAGGATGAAAACTGCAAATTTTTCTCCGTGAAATCGCTGCAAAGATTTTTTTTCTGAAAAAGATGGCTGCCCCTCCCCCCCATCGAAATGCATCGAAATGTGCCCACGGAATAATGAAAAAAAAAATTGAGATGTAACACCTATCTCCTGAGTTTCTCACTTCACCTCCCAATCGTCATTCTCATCTAGATTCTGTCAAATCACTTCACATCTGCAATACAATTATACATATATATATATATATAGTTTGATGTCTACTTCTGTTTTCCGATGTCTCTATCTGTTTGTGTTCTATGTATGCAAGCCGAGAAAGTAAGCCGTCTAAAAACCATAAAGACAATGTTTTGTATAAATGCGTGTATACCGACTGTACGCTGTTAGTCTGGAAATCCCACAACTAATACGTAGCTTTATTGACAGTGTTTTGTTTTTTCAAGTCATCTCCGTGTTTCGTACAATGACTTCCACTGACTCCATGACCGGAATGAGGAGACCGCGGACTTATATCCTGTTCCAAACCAAGGCAAGCGTCTCTGTTTCCGATCACGTGACATCCTTGTTTCATCAAGTTACACTTTATCTGGTCGTTACGCCATTATTTATTTGTCAAGCAGGAATTCTTGCAAATTCGGCATAAGTGGCAAAGGAAAAGAATGAAAAATGAGTGGTCTGTGAGTCCGTTCTTTGTGTAAGTTAATCTAGCTCAAGGCTACTAGTGTAAGACATCCAGTAAGGAACAAACTTACTATAGCAGTAAACTAAAATGAATTTAGAGAGTGCATACACGACAACACTATTGTCAGGGGTTAGAGTGTATGGATCGGGCTCAAAATTTAATCAATTTTTCCATGGCCCATCTCTCTCCCATCCATGAAATTTCATTGAAATTCATTGAGAACTTTTGGAGATATCGTATTGACAGACATGAAATTTTTTGCAATATCATGTGGTAAAGACATATGACTACAACGACAGAGGGGAGTTAATTGTGTGTTCATACGCCCCCATATTCGATGACTTCTTCAGTAGCCTAGTGTCCGCCCTTCCACAAAATTTCCTTGAAATTCATTGGGAGCTTTTGGGTACACTGTGTAATCAGTCATGAGCGTATACATGAATTTATTTGAAGGAGATAGAAAATTATCTCTCAATCAAAAATAAGTAATTATAACTCATTCAGCACTGGGAGATATCTAGTGGACAGACAGACAGATGAAAAGACGGAAAAATCGAAAGACGTACACCACTTTTACATACCTCTCTTCATTTGCAGAGGTAATTAATGGTCTGCTAAACGAACTGCTTCACTTGATTTCCTCTTCTTTTGAGAATTTCATGGAGATTCGTTGCATAGATTGATGAAAAGGTCTACTTTCTTCAGCTCTGCGTTTTTGATTGTTGCTTCTTTGCCCTAAACGCGTTCGTTGTACATTGACACTTGTTTTACTGAATACCATGCGAAGAACAACATTTTTGCTTTTTCTTTGTTTAGTTCGTCTAGTATTATTTGGGGATTATGAGGGTTCTCGGCAAAAAGGGTGATGTCTTCAACAAATCTGAGGTTACCTAGGCATTTGCCATTTGTTTTGATATCTTTATTTTCCCAGTCTAGGTTTCGGAAGGTCTCAAGACAGGCTGTCAAGAGTTTGGGTTAGCTAGTATCTCCTTCTTTACTTTTTTTGAGCTGAAAGGGATCAGAGTCTTTATATAATCTGATGAAGAAACTGCTGTGCCGGTAAATATGTTACGATCCCGACATTTACGGGTCAAGTTTCCGGTAGATCAAGCTCAGCCTTCAAAGGAAAGAAAACCCCATTAGGGTATACAACCAATGCATCCTCCTGATAGTCAGATATGGAGCTGAAATATGGAACTAATATATTGATATTGATCCTCAAACTTAGAACCATGCAACATGTACATGATAGAATCATGCTCAACATCACATGGAGGGATCGTAAAACAACGCAGTATATTAGAGGAAAAACAGGTGTCGGGGATATCATAGTGACCATTAAAAAACTCAAATGGTAATGAGCTGGTCACATGGCAAGAATGTCAAACAACCGCTGGACATCACAACTCACAACATGGATACCCAGATATCGTATGCGAAACTATGGCCGACAGGAAATGAGATTGTGTGACGAATTAGACAACTTCAGAAAGTACTGGCTCCGTGACGCCCACGATGGAGAGGCGAATATCAGGGAAAATCTATGTCTACCGACGGATGCTAAAAGGCTGATCATGATAATGATGATGAGACAAACTTGTTTACCACCGTTCCAGTCTCTGTCTACATAGCACAATTACGATGCTGTCTATTAAATTGTGAGAATTTTCTCCCTTAGAATTATGCTGATGAAATTATTACAATAATTACAATATAATGGAACGAACTCCAAAACCATTATTATTAAAAGATTACTCACAGTATATTCTAAAATTAGATACTTTTTCTGTACTTTTAAACCTGTCGTAAAAATGTCGAATCTTCATTCATTCTTAAAATCTTACTTTAGTAAAAAATAAATGAATCAGTCCTCCATTAAAATTTGAATTAATCAAGAAGTAATACCAACGCTTGGCCTAATACATAAACGTCTACCAACAGAAAAGTAAGAAGATACGTACGATTTCTGAAAGTCATGCTTTTTTGTGAAATATTTGATAATTAGCAAATTATTTTCTTGGTTATAACTATGTTTGAGTACCGGGGGAAATTATATAATCTTTATTATAAACTACGCAATATCATCGTTACTATGACCACTGCTATAATCCGTGCTATTAACAGTATATAAACACGCTTTGGAATGCATGCATTTATATAGACACATGTGTATAGACTAATATTGGATATTATTTCTATTAATATTCGGACCATCCTCATCTTGGTTGTTTTTCATACAACGTTTCGGCCGTTGCACTCTACGGTATATTGACCACACTCCCCTCTTAGCATTAGTAGTATTATTATTGTCTCACACTAGGATTGAACTTAGAACCATCAGTAATTTGTCTGATCCTGTAAACATTACGCTATGTGTCCATGTGGACACGTAGCGTAGTGGTTACAGCATCATAACTGCAAAGTAATCTTATGGTTCTAGGATCAATCCTAGTGTGAGGCAATAATAATAATACTACTAATGCTAAGAGGGGAGTGCGGTCAATATACCCCCGTCGGATAAATAAAGGGTTCGGGTCGTTACTTCCCCACACCTACCAGATGATACCTGATGAAGGCCGTAGAGTGCAACGGCCGAAACGTTGTATGAAAAACAACCAAGATGAGGATGGTCCGAATATTAATAAAAATAATAATAATACCTCATCTTAAAAATTCAGGGATATACTAATATTGGATATGTTGTAAAATGTATCCAACGTCTTAGTCCAAATCTGAGTTGGAATCAACGCCTGTTTTATTGTGCGACCATGAATTTAGACTCGTAGCAGTTTGTTTTGGTTTTTTTTTGCCAAAATGAAAATTTCTCGTCTCCAATGTGTCTGAGATGTCATTGTTTTGATAAAATGCATTCGCTTTCAATAAGTAAGCACACGTACATGCTCACTCACATACACCCTGTAACAGTTTCTCTCTCTTTCTCTCTCTGTTCCACATTCACAAAAAACATCCCTATTTCTCTATCTATCCTTCCTTGTTTTTCTCCCCTTTCCTGTACCTCCATTTAGTATTGATGGGCCTTTCCGGTGTTACCAACTTTTTGAGGATGCGTTGAACTTTGAAAGCTGATCCCTCATATCTTGTAACTGGTACACCCATCAAGCATTTCCTCTCAATAACAAATAGTTGCTAAATGATAAAACATGAAAATAGATATACGAATTAAATATTTTCTACCATTTCCAGAAGTTGTCAGGAACAGAAAATGGTGAAAACCCCAACACATTCGAAACAGAACTGAAATCAATTTTACGCTGCTTGGAGTTACCGAAGTAGAAGTTAAGAGGCTACTTCTACTGATGTAGTGATATTAAGAGCAACAGTTGATGAAAAAGGAGAAGACAAGATAACAATAATATAAGTATGAACCATCTGTCTTTGACTAATTTCAACCCAATTGGAATTCATAAAAAAAGGTTCACGTGTAGGTCAAGGCGATGCAGGTGTTGTTAGTAATAGAGTCCACGTGTCAGTTTGTACAAGAGTATAAGAATTTTAGGTTGAGGAAATACGATGTAAGATGTTGCTGAGACATCTATGAGTGAGTCTAGTGAGAAATAAACTGGTATCTGCCAATTACGAATTCTTTCATAACCGTAGATGGGATTCGCGTGCAAACTCAGCGCAGCGAAAACTGGTTGGTTAGAAATATATTATCTGCATTGAGTTCCGATTGGTCAGTGTAATGTTCCACTAGGACCCGCTCCAAGTAGTAATACACTTTTGGGATCAACACTTAGTCTCGTCTAATTGTGAAGTGTTATTGAATTTAAAATAATATCAGTTGGAATTTTTTTTTAAAAAACTTCTGTGTCAACCTGTTATGCTCAGCGCAACCGAATCCTTATTGTAGACTACAGCAACAAGACAACTATATTACAAACCCTTATTACATCAAAAAGACATCAAAATCTTATAGAACAAACGAATAAAGTATAGTACTCTCATATACGTATATCGATCTGTGTTAAACAATACCTCTGTATACGAAAGGAGCGACAAAATATGGTTCCTTTATCAAAATCTATGAAATCCATAAAAATTTTTTATCTTATCATTGCAAGGTTCATCCAGAACAATTTCCTCTATTCTGTAGTTTTATTTTTCATCACAACGTTTCGGCCGCCATTCCTCCTCAGTTGCCTGTTTTATCTGGACAGTATGGCGATCGAGACGTAGTGATTAGAACGAAAACAAAGGAATTTTTTTTTCAAAAGGAAATTCGTCTGAATAATCCAAAATACAATGATCTCAATACTTTGTCTAAAAACAATTCATCAATTTTATCCTTTTCGCTGAGCAGTGAATAAACCGCTCTCACTATCATTTCCTCAAAATCCAACTAGAATGAGAGAAACGACAGGAAGTAATCAAATGAAAAGAAACTTCCTGCTTATAATTGTGCGTTCTGACGATCCTGCAAGCATTCAAGACGTTCATATTGCTTGGGGAAAGGCCGGAATTAGATGAGTAGGATGAAGTTCACGCATTAGTATTTGCTTGTGTGTGTATATATGTGTGTGCGAGCTTGTATGCGTGCGCATATGCGTACGTTCAATGGCAGATGAGGCCATTATATCTGAGGCATTATTGCGTATGAGCTGAGGTCAGAAAGTCGTGCACATTTTACTACGCTAGGTGGATAGTGGGGTCCTTCTCTCGAGGAAGCTCGTCATTCCACTAACGACGGTGGTCAAAATGTCAGAACCTCTGAGGACACTGGGGCTGGTAAGAGAGGATAAAGTCGTGTGAATGGAAACCAGAGGAATAAACAGAGATGTTTTCCCTAGAATGTAATCAGCCACCCAAAATCCACTTTCACGTAAGAGATTGAAGACTTGTGTCCTGTGTCGCTAAAATGAACCTGGGAATCATCAATGGCCTTTATTCCTGTCCCTCCTATTTTTCGAATGTATTAGCCTATTTTTGTCTCGTTTTCACAGTTTTTTTAATTCATTGAAATATTTTTGCGCCGATTCTTGTTATCAAAGAAGCATAAAAATTTGATCTATGACAGTGATTCAATCTTTGTTTCGCTATATTATCTTATCAAAACAGAGTGAAATAAAGGTTTAACCACTGCCATAAATCTAATTTCTATTCTTCTTTGGAATATTGTCTCTATTCAATGTATCGAGCTCTCTTGAAATGAAGAAATGACCGTAAAATATATATGATTAGTTATATGTATTTTCAACTTGCTGATATATATATGAATAGAGATAGAAATAGATAGATAGATAGATAGTCAGAGAGAGAGATAGAGAGAGAGAGAGAGAGAGCTTTACAGCTCTAAACACTAAACCCCTCAAAAAAACTTTTTCAAAAGTTTTTTGTCACTTCAGTTACTTATTTTCTAACATCAGTTAATGTTTTTTATGTAATTTTCTTGAGTGTTTTTTCTTCATGTTTCGCATATACTTTGTTTTCAAGGTACTATGTGTAATTTTTCGCTTGTTTGGATCATCAGTTGTTTACTATGTAACTGCTTTGGTTTTTTTAAAAACAAAACACTTATATTAACGTATCACCCCAGCAATGTTGATCAAACATCACCTCTCTTTCAGCTATGATTTAATATATATATATATATATATATATATATATATATATATATATATATATATATATATATATATATATAGTACCTGTCATAAGTATTTGAGCAAACAATCATTTCACTTCTAATAGCTTGAGTTTGAGAGTTAAAAACAGGAACACCAGGCATTGAGAGCCTAATTGTTTGCAATCAACTTAACAATGCATGCGTTTAGTCATGTCTTGTGGTTCTGAATGCTAAATCTATTGTGGCTGAGAAAAATTCCAATAGAATTATGTTGTTAAATGAAAAAATAGTCATTGTAAGGATTACCAAACACGTGTGGTTATTAAAAAGTATCGTATGTGTGCGTACTTGAGAAGGCGTGTAACTGAAGAGGCTGACAGCAGCCTAGACTTGACTTCTGAAAAACAAAATGAAACCAGAGAAAGTCCAACAGAATAATGCTTACTATTTGCAATACTGTTTTGTTCCACTAACAACGAAGTATTTTCAAATGAGATCGTGGTACCGTCGAAGCTCATCTTCATCAGAAAAATTCAGATGAAGCTAGAAAAGTGACACTGCAGTATTTTGCAAACCGAAGAAAGCAAACAAAACGCGTACTACTCATGCATTTTTACTTTTCGCAAGAAAAAACACTGCTTTCAATGTGAACAGTGGTCTCAATGCTTCTTACAATATTGCCAGAATAATTGCAAAACACGAAATACGTCATACAGTCGCTGAAACGTTAGTTCTGCGACGTGTATCTGAATTTCTGACTATTGTTCTCAGGATGGATACAGCTAATGTTCTGAAATCCACTCTTCCCAGTGACAGCGCCGTACCACGTTGTATTGATGAAATGAAAAATGACACCAAAAGTCAGTCGTGTGTAGAGTTGCACAAGAATGAATTTGGAATGCAACGAGATGAATCTACCGTACGAGACGATGAGGCGTTGCCTGCCAAGTCATTCTAGGCTTATGTACGATTTATCAAAGAGGGGAAATCACATAAATAAATGTTGTATTGTTAAGATCAACAGGAACTGAGAATCACTCGACGAAAAACTCCAGGTCACCATGGTGGATTAATTGCATTCATGAAAAAGAAAATTACTAGTCTTTCTGCAAACCACTGTGTTATTTATTGCGAGTATCTTGTTGCTAAAAATGTTAGTCTGTGCCTCCATTTAACTGTGTTTTTTTTTTACTATTTAGTTAAGTTTTAAGCATATTTGTTAGCATGCAGCTAGATGTGACGGGGGCGGAGGGTGTTAGGCTGAAAAGTTTGGGACACTGGCTTGAAGGGATATCAAAACCCGTCCAGTTTTTCAATCACATCACACGAAGTGAAGGAAAATGAAACATAGATATGATAGAACGAGAAAGTGGAAAGAGAAAAAAGATTGCGTAGGATGGTGTCTTTCCTGCATCTTGTTTCTTGGCAGTGAAAGGTCAGTCCTTTGTATCAATATAATCTCACGTGTATGCTCACTTTTATGACCTACAAGTAGAATGGCGTAAGAATCTGTTGGGCTGGGCTAAGGGGACCAAAAAGATACTTGAAACATTTGAAGCTGTAATCATGTTTTCCTTTAAGGAAATGACACAGCAGCACCAACTAATCTTCAAGGGGGTGGGGATACGGGGTTTTTTCTAGGTAGGTCATTCAAGTACTAAATACTGGCTAATATGTTGATACACGTTTTAGATTTAGTGACCATAAGAAAACTAGGCCAAGGGGAACAGCTTCAGTTTCTCAGGCTTCTTAAAAAATTTGTTTCGTAGCTTTCACTTCTCAATGAAATCATAATCAGTGATTTTTGCTTATTGTAGTTGTCACTGCCCTAAGATGGCTGTCGCAAGTTACCTATTAGAGAGCATCTCTCTCTCTCTCTCTCTCTCTCTCTCTCTCTCTCTCTCTCTCTCTCTCTCTCTCTCTCTGACTCATTCTTTCTTTCTCTCTTAGAAACATCGTTAGGATACGAACTGATTGATGCACATTCGTATAGGATCATGTACGTCCTTTTTTGGATTTCAGCTTGGCCAAATTATTATTACAACCCATTATCCTTGTTTAAATACTTGCATGTATAGCCAATGATTAGGACACAATGGGATTTCAAATGCAGTTTTTCGAGGTGGGAAAAGATTTGGTATTTAAAGATAACAGAAATGTTTTGTTCTTGAATCAAGCACATGGTAAATCTGATACCGTTGTTCTAATAAAGATTTTATAAGTGCACATTTCTGAACGGATAAAAATATTTTGTACACCATATTATGCAAATTTTATAGTATCCAGTCCAATTCTCTTACCACTGAGCTATTCAAGTGCGCAGGTTTAGAAACATTCGATGGAAAGGGAGAGGATCTTTAAAAACAGTTATTTTCATTTCATTTGATATTGCGAAGTGAAAGCAGACTGTTCCAGTTCGCACTCACATCGTAATAACGCTCTTGGGAAAGGCATAAATCCACTAATCCCCACCAGATAAATAGCTGAGTAGTTGGAGCGCTTTAGCTCCATAATGCTGTTCATCTCGGGTGTCAGGCTAGTGCACGGCCATCTCAAAAACCCTCACTGATTGCAAACAATGATTAGGTTTTTTCCATGGATCGTTTGAGAAATGGAGACAAAATCATTGCTTTCTATGTTGCGTACCACGAGAGCACCAAAAAAGAGCAGATACCACCAAATTTTTATTTGATGAAGTGTTATTCTTGTTTTTATGACTATTTTTTTACCTTCGTCTTATAGTAGTAGTTGCTTTTTATTGCAACTTTTGCTCAGACCGATTACCCTTCTGCAGTTAGTAAACAACAGAAAACAAATTATAAGCCTCGGGTGGGTTTGAACCCGCACCCTTATGGAGCGAGCACAGTTCACGCCTGCTTATCCTACCAATTGATCTACCAAGACACAACGATTAGGCAGGTGTCCAAATGATTGCTATTTATTCACTGTCGAAGCGTAATCGGTCCTCCATAATTGTTTGACGAAAACCTTTCTGGAAAACAGTCCTTCTCTTTTTACCTTTCACCATTTCCTGTTTCATTTGACGTGACTTTAAGTGCGCATCAAATTAGCGAGATGAAGTGCTGAGCTCCTTCTTTTGTTGTTACCCTCCTTCTTTTAAACGCTTACTTTTTTTAGGATCTCCTTATCCAAATCATTCCTTTCCTTCGTATAAGACAGCATAACATCAACGTCTGCACACTTGTTACAGACGCCTCTAACACTTGAAATTTGAAAAAAATTGAGTGTGCTGTTTGTTAGCTGTAATTGCCGTTCAATGAATAAATAACACGTCAGGAATATTTCTTTTATCAAGACTCATCGACATCATTGAATAACATTTATTCTGACTTCGGAATAAGTAATACACTCCAATTTATGCGTCTGTTAGACCTGGAGCTAAAGAAGGCGTTAGCTTTGAATTTATTTAATTCATTTTTATGCTGTATTATTTGTGTGTGTGTGTGTGTGTGTGCAACCTCCCACTTTAAGCTGACATCGGAAAATATGATTTGATTGAGTAATCTAAATATATTGGAATTAAAGCATTGAAACTTTGCAAATGTTAATACCACAAAATTATCGTGACGGCTGCTTTTATCAATTAGGAATAGAAATCATTTGTATACACTTCATATTCACAAAACAGAAAAAGGCTAGATTATGGAATCTAACATTTTCCTTAAAAGCAACCAAATGTTGAAGAGGTCCAAATGATATTAAAATTCCTGATTTTTCTTTTCCCAGCAAGTTCATAAAATCAATTCTTTTTACAAGACAGTAGTGTTATATCGAAGAAATTCGGTAGAAATGAATATTAATCCATCCACACATTTAATAATTAGTAATGTATGTTTCTACTCTGTCACACTAAGGGACGCAACATTGAGTAAAAAAGCAATGTATGGCAAATATCTCTGACAAAAAAACGAAAAAAACATTTTGGGAAAACGAGCTCTGGCAAATTCGAAAGAAGTCCCATCGCAATAATAACGTAACTTGTTTGAGTTTGCCCTATGTAAATCTAAAATACAAATGCAAGTATATCTGTCTCATTCTATTATATTTGCATCTAACTGGCGCCTAGTCAGGGTCAGTTCGATAATAGATGGATCAGAATAAGCAAAGAAAAGTAAATGAAGTGATTTGAACACAAAACCTCCAGATTTGGAGTCAGACGCGTTGCCAACGCGCCACGGGAACTATGACATCAGCAAAAGATCACGATCGGAGTCTGAGTATGCAATCATATTCTTAACATAGAAATTAATCATATGATGCATTAACTTTTTTAATATAAATCATTTTGCAAGGAGCAAAGATCACGTGCGACGTATAGCATCATATTTTTAAAATCCAAATTGATAAGCTGATGCTATTCCTGTTTAAATATCAACAATTTTGTAAAGACCAAATTCAGTCACAACCAGTAGTACTTTTTAGATTATCATTGAAGGAAAATTAATTGTTTGCCACCGACGTGATTTGAACTGGTAACATTCTGATCAGGAGACAGACGCCCTACCGATGAGCCACAGGGCCAGTTACGCCCTCAGAAGATCACAATCTAAGTCTGCCACTATATTTTTAACATCCAAATTAATCAGCTGATACTTATCCCTTTTTATTAGCAATTTTTTCGCAAAGACGAAATAAACAGGTCTAAAAGATGACAAAGGAGGTATGAGTCAGACACGCTACCGCTGCGCCACAGGGCCTATTACTTCCAAAACATTTCACAGTCTAACTATCCGATCATATTTTCATAATCAAAATTGATCAGATGAGATTATTCCTTTTTTTCTTATCAATTATTCTGCAAGGACTGAATAGACAGGCCCAATCAGTGACAGAGAGTAACACTTCTTAGATTATTATTGATAAAAACTTATTGTTAGACCCCAACATTATTTGAACATGCAAACTTCTGATCTGGAATCACACGCTCTACCGTTGAACCACAGGGCCTTTAACATCAAGGAAACATCACAGTCTAACTATACAAAAATATTTTAAAAATCTAAATTAATCAGTTTGCACTATTATTTTTTCTATAATCAATTTTTTTTTAGGACAAAATAGACACACCGAACTAAGGACAAAGGGTAGCACTTTCCAAATTATCATTATATAAAAACTAATTGTTTGACCCCGACGTGATTTGAACACGCAACCTTCTGATCTGGAGTCAGACGCGCTACCGTTGCGCCACAGGGCCTATTACATCTGAAACTGATCACGGTCTAACTATCCAATAATATTTTTAAAATCTAAATTAATCAGATTGCACTATTACTTTTTCTATTATCAATTTTTTTTTGTCAGGATAGAATAGACACAGTCAACCAGTGACAAAAAGTAGAAATTTTCAATTTATGATAAAATGAAATCAGATTGATTGACCCCGACGTGATTTGAACACGCAACCTTCTGATCTGGAGTCAGACGCGCTACCGTTGCGCCACAGGGCCTATTACATCAACGACCGATCACAGTCCAACAATAGTATGATATTTTCAAATCCGAATTGATCAAGTGGTACTACTCTATTTTGAAAGTCAATTATTTTGCTTGGAACAAAATAGATAGGCCCATCCGGTAAAAAAGAGTAGGACTCTTCAAATTATCAATAAATAAAAACTAACTGTTTGACCCGACGTGATTTGAACACACTAGTTCTTGATCCAGAGTTAGACGCACTACTGTTGCACCACAGGGCCTATAAAATTCACGAAATATCACCGTCTAACTATCCCATCAGATTTTTAAATTCCAAATCAATAAGACGGTGCTATTCCGTTTTCGATATCAATTGTTTTGCAAGGACGAAATAGACAGGCCAAACCAGTGACAATGAGTAGAACTTTTTAAATAATCATCGAAATAAAACTAATTGTTTGAACCCAACATGATTTAAACATGCAAGCTTCTGATCTGAAATCAGACGCGCTACTATTACGCTACAGGGTCTATAACATCCACGAAAGATCACAGTCTAACTATCCGATGATTTTTTAAAAATCCAAATTAATTAGTTGATGCTATTACTTATTTTCATTATCAATATTTTTGCTAGGACGGAGTAAACACCAAACCAAAGACCAAGTGCAGCACTTTTCAAATTATCATTAAATAAAATCTAATTATTTGACCCGACGTGATTTGAACACGCAATCTTCTGATCTGGAGTCAGACGCGCTACCGTTGCGCCAGAGGGCCTATATCATACACGGATGATCACAGTTTGAGTTGGTGATCATAGTTTAGAAATCAAAATTAATCAGATGGTGATATTACTTTTTCTATTATCAATATTTTTGCAAAGACGAAATAGACGGTGACAAAGTGTGGAACTTTCCAAATAATCATTAAATAAAAACTAATTGTTTGACACAAACGTTATTTAAACATATAAACTTCTGATCTGGAGTCAGACGCCCCATCGTTGCACCACAGGGCCTTTCACACCAAAGAATGATCCAATCAGATTTTTAAAATCTAAATCTATCATGTGGTACTACTCCATTTCTAATATCAATTATTTTGCAAACACTGAATAGACAGGCCCAACCTGTGACAAAGGGTATCACTTTCCAAATTATCATTGAATGAAAAATATTTATATGACTCCGACATGATGTGAACACGCAACCTTCTGATCTGGAGTCAGACGCGCTACCGTTGCGCCACAGAGCCTATTACATCAATGACCGATCACGCTCCAACAATCCTATGATATTTTCAAATCCAAATTGATCAAGTGGTACTATTCTGTTTTGAATGTCAATTATTTCGCCAGGACAAAATAGAAAGGTCCATTCTGTATCAGAGTAGCACTTTCCAAATTATCATTAAATAAAAACTATTTGTTTGACCCCGACGTGATTTGAACACGCAACCTTCTGATCTGGAGTCAGATGCACTACCGTTGCGCCACAGGGCCTATTACGTCAACGACCAATCACGCTCCAACAATTTTATGATATTTTCAAATCCAAATTGATCAAGTGGTACTATTCTGTTTTGAATGTCAATTATTTCGCCAGGACAAAATAGAAAGGTCCATCCTGTTACAGAGTAGCACTTTTCAAATTATCATTAAATAAAAACTAATTGTTTGACCCCGACGTGATTTGAAAACGCAACTTTCTGATCTGGAGTCAGACGCACTACCGTTGCGCCACAGGGCCTATTATGTCAACAACCCATCATGCTCCAACAATTCTATGATATTTTCAAATCCAAATTGATCAAGTGGTACTATTCTGTTTTGAATGTCAATTATTTTGCCAGGACAAAATAGAAAGGTCCATTCTGTATCAGAGTAGCACTTTCCAAATTATCATTAAATAAAAACTAATTATTTGACCCCGACGTGATTTGAACACGCAACCTTCTGATCTGGAGTCAGACGCACTACCGTTGCACCACAGAGCCTATTATGTCAATGATCGATCACGCTCCAACAATCCTATGATATTTTCAAATCCAAATTGATCAAGTGGTACTTTTCTGTTTTGAATGTCAATGATTTCGCCAGGACAAAATAGAAAGGTCCATTCTGTATCAGAGTAGCACTTTCCAAATTATCATTAAATAAAAACTAATTGTTTGACCCCGACGTGATTTGAACACGCAACCTTCTGATCTGGAGTCAGACGCGCTACCGTTGCACCACAGGGACTATTACGGCAACAACCCATCATGCTCCAACAATTCTATGATATTTTCAAATCCAAATTGATCAAGTGGTACTATTCTGTTTTGAATGTCAATTATTTTGCCAGGACGAAATAGAAAGGTCCATTCTGTATCAGAGTAGCACTTTCCAAATTATCATTAAATAAAAACTAATTGTTTGACCCCAACGTGGTTTGAACACACAACCTTCTGATCTGGAGTCAGACGCGATACCGTTGCGCCACAAAGCCTATTACGTCAACAACCCATCATGCTCCAACAATCCTATGATATTTTCAAATCCAAATTGATCAAGTGGTACTATTCTGTTTTGAATGTCAATTATTTCGCCAGGACAAAATAGACAGGTCCATTCTGTATCACGACGAAATAGAAAGGTCCATTCTGTATCAGAGTAGCACTTTCCAAATTATCATTAAATAAAAACTATTTGTTTGACCCCGACGTGATTTGAACACGCAACCTTCTGATCTGGAGTCAGACGCGCTACCGTTGCGTTACAGGGCCTATTACGTCAACGACCAATCACGCTCCAACAATTTTATGATATTTTCAAATCCAAATTGATCAAGTGGTACTATTCTGTTTTGAATGTCAATTATTTCGCCAGGACAAAATAGACAGGTCCATCCTGTTACAGAGTAGCACTTTTCAAATTATCATTAAATAAAAACTAATTGTTTGACCCCGACGTGATTTGAACACGCAACTTTCTGATCTGGAGTCAGACGCACTACCGTTGCGCCACAGGGCCTATTATGCCAACAACCCATCATGCTCCAACAATTCTATGATATTTTCAAATCCAAATTGATCAAGTGGTACTATTCTGTTTTGAATGTCAATTATTTTGCCAGGACAAAATAGAAAGGTCCATTCTGTATCAGAGTAGCACTTTCAAAATTATCATTAAATAAAAACTAATTGTTTGACCCCGACGTGATTTGAACACGCAACCTTCTGATCTGGAGTCAGACGCGCTACCGTTGCACCACAGGGCCTATTACGGCAACAACCCATCATGCTCCAACAATTCTATGATATTTTCAAATCCAAATTGATCAAGTGGTACTATTCTGTTTTGAATGTCAATTATTTTGCCAGGACAAAATAGAAAGGTCCATTCTGTATCAGAGTAGCACTTTCCAAATTATCATTAAATAAAAACCAATTATTTGACCCCGACGTGATTTGAACACGCAACCTTCTGATCTGGAGTCAGACGCGCTACCGTTGCACCACAGAGCCTATTATGTCAATGATCGATCACGCTCCAACAATCCTATGATATTTTCAAATCCAAATTGATCAAGTGGTACTTTTCTGTTTTGAATGTCAATGATTTCGCCAGGACAAAATAGAAAGGTCCATTCTGTATCAGAGTAGCACTTTCCAAATTATCATTCAATAAAAACTAATTGTTTGACCCCGACGTGATTTGAACACGCAACCTTCTGATCTGGAGTCAGACGCGCTACCGTTGCACCACAGGGCCTATTACGGCAACAACCCATCATGCTCCAACAATTCTATGATATTTTCAAATCCAAATTGATCAAGTGGTACTATTCTGTTTTGAATGTCAATTATTTTGCCAGGACGAAATAGAAAGGTCCATTCTGTATCAGAGTAGCACTTTTCAAATTATCATTAAATAAAAACTAATTGTTTGACCCCGACGTGATTTGAACACGCAACCTTCTGATCTGGAGTCAGACGCGCTACCGTTGCGCCACAGGGCCTATTACTTCAACAACCCATCATGCTCCAACATTTCTATGATATTTTGAAATCCAAATTGATCAAGTGGTACTATTCTGTTTTGAATGTCAATTATTTTGCCAGGACAAAATAGAAAGGTCCATTCTGTATCAGAGTAGCACTTTCCAAATTATCATTAAATAAAAACTAATTGTTTGACCCCGACGTGATTTGAACACGCAACCTTCTGATCTGGAGTCAGACGCGCTACCGTTGCACCACAGAGCCTATTATGTCAATGATCGATCACGCTCCAACAATCCTATGATATTTTCAAATCCAAATTGATCAAGTGGTACTTTTCTGTTTTGAATGTCAATGATTTCACCAGGACAAAATAGAAAGGTCCATTCTGTATCAGAGTAGCACTTTCCAAATTATCATTAAATAAAAACTAATTGTTTGACCCCGACGTGATTTGAACACGCAACCTTCTGATCTGGAGTCAGACGCGCTACCGTTGCACCACAGGGACTATTACGGCAACAACCCATCATGCTCCAACAATTCTATGATATTTTCAAATCCAAATTGATCAAGTGGTACTATTCTGTTTTGAATGTCAATTATTTTGCCAGGACGAAATAGAAAGGTCCATTCTGTATCAGAGTAGCACTTTCCAAATTATCATTAAATAAAAACTAATTGTTTGACCCCAACGTGGTTTGAACACACAACCTTCTGATCTGGAGTCAGACGCGATACCGTTGCGCCACAAAGCCTATTACGTCAACAACCCATCATGCTCCAACAATCCTATGATATTTTCAAATCCAAATTGATCAAGTGGTACTATTCTGTTTTGAATGTCAATTATTTCGCCAGGACAAAATAGACAGGTCCATTCTGTATCACGACGAAATAGAAAGGTCCATTCTGTATCAGAGTAGCACTTTCCAAATTATCATTAAATAAAAACTATTTGTTTGACCCCGACGTGATTTGAACACGCAACCTTCTGATCTGGAGTCAGACGCGCTACCGTTGCGCCACAGGGCCTATTACGTCAACGACCAATCACGCTCCAACAATTTTATGATATTTTCAAATCCAAATTGATCAAGTGGTACTATTCTGTTTTGAATGTCAATTATTTCGCCAGGACAAAATAGACAGGTCCATCCTGTTACAGAGTAGCACTTTTCAAATTATCATTAAATAAAAACTAATTGTTTGACCCCGACGTGATTTGAAAACGCAACTTTCTGATCCGGAGTCAGACGCACTACCGTTGCGCCACAGGGCCTATTACGTCAACAACCCATCATGCTCCAACAATTCTATGATATTTTCAAATCCAAATTGATCAAGTGGTACTTTTCTGTTTTGAATGTCAATGATTTCGCCAGGACAAAATAGAAAGGTCCATTCCGTATCAGAGTAGCACTTTCCAAATTATCATTAAATAAAAACTAATTGTTTGACCCCGACGTGATTTGAACACGCAACCTTCTGATCTGGAGTCAGACGCGCTACCGTTGCACCACAGGGCCTATTACGGCAACAACCCATCATGCTCCAACAATTCTATGATATTTTCAAATCCAAATTGATCAAGTGGTACTATTCTGTTTTGAATGTCAATTATTTTGCCAGGACAAAATAGAAAGGTCCATTCTGTATCAGAGTAGCACTTTCAAAATTATCATTAAATAAAAACTAATTGTTTGACCCCGACGTGATTTGAAAACGCAACCTTCTGATCTGGAGTCAGACGCGCTACCGTTGCGCCACAAAGCGTATTACATCAACGCCCGTTCACACTCCAACAATTCTATGTTATTTTCAATCCAAATTGATCAAGTGGTACTATTCTGTTTTGAATGTCAATTATTTTGCCAGGACAAAATAGAAAGGTCCATCGTGTAACAGAGTAGCACTTTTCAAATTATCATTAGATGAAAACTAATTGTTTGACCCCGACGTGATTTGAACATGCAACCTTCTGATCTGGAGTCAGACGCGCTACCGTTGCGCCACAGAGCCTATTATGCCAAGGATCGATCACGCTCCAACAATCGTATGATATTTTCAAATCCAAATTGATCAAGTGGTACTTTTCTGTTTTGAATGTCAATGATTTCGCCAGGACAAAATAGAAAGGTCCATTCCGTATCAGAGTAGCACTTTCCAAATTATCATTAAATAAAAACTAATTGTTTGACCCCGACGTGATTTGAACACGCAACCTTCTGATCTGGAGTCAGACGCGCTACCGTTGCACCACAGGGCCTATTACGGCAACAACCCATCATGCTCCAACAATTCTATGATATTTTCAAATCCAAATTGATCAAGTGGTACTATTCTGTTTTGAATGTCAATTATTTTGCCAGGACAAAATAGAAAGGTCCATTCTGTATCAGAGTAGCACTTTCAAAATTATCATTAAATAAAAACTAATTGTTTGACCCCGACGTGATTTGAAAACGCAACCTTCTGATCTGGAGTCAGACGCGCTACCGTTGCGCCACAAAGCGTATTACATCAACGCCCGTTCACACTCCAACAATTCTATGTTATTTTCAATCCAAATTGATCAAGTGGTACTATTCTGTTTTGAATGTCAATTATTTTGCCAGGACAAAATAGAAAGGTCCATCGTGTAACAGAGTAGCACTTTTCAAATTATCATTAGATGAAAACTAATTGTTTGACCCCGACGTGATTTGAACATGCAACCTTCTGATCTGGAGTCAGACGCGCTACCGTTGCGCCACAGAGCCTATTATGCCAAGGATCGATCACGCTCCAACAATCGTATGATATTTTTAAATCCAAATTGATCAAGTGGTACTATTCTGTTTCGAATGTCAATTATTTTGCCAGGACAAAATAGAAATGTTCATTTTGTATCAGAGTAGCACTTTCCAAATTATCATTAAATAAAAACTAATTGTTTGACCCCGACGTGATTTGAACACGCAACCTTCTGATCTGGAGTCAGACGCGCTACCGTTGCGCCACAGGGCCTATTACGTCAACAACCCATAATGCTCCAACAATTCTATGATATTTTCAAATCCAAATTGTTCAAGTGGTACTATTCTGTTTTGAATGTCAATTATTTTGCCAGGACGAAACAGAAAGGTCCATTCTGTATCAGAGTAGCACTTTCCAAATTATCATTAAATAAAAACTATTTGTTTGACCCCGACGTGATTTGAACATGCAACCTTCTGATCTGGAGTCAGACGCGCTACCGTTGCACCACAGAGCGTATTATGTCAATGATCGATCACGCTCCAACAATCATATGATATTTTCAAATCCAAATTGATCAAGTGGTACTATTCTGTTTTGAATGTCAATTATTTTGTCAGGACAAAATAGACAGGTCCATCCTGTTACAGAGTAGCACTTTTCAAATTATCATTAAATAAAAACTAATTGTTTGACCCCGACGTGATTTGAAGACGCAACCTTCTGATCTGGAGTCAGAAGCGTTACTGTTGCGCCACAGGGCCTATTACGTCAACAATCCATCATGCTCCAACAATTTTATGATATTTTCAATCCAAATTGATCAAGTGGTACTATTCTGTTTTGAATGTCAATTATTTTGCCAGGACAAAATAGAAAGGTCCATTCTGTATCAGAGTAACACTTTCCAAATTATCATTAAATAAAAACTAATTGTTTGACCCCGACGTGATTTGAACACGCAACCTTCTGATCTGGAGTCAGACGCACTACCGTTGCGCCACAGGGCCTATTACGTCAACAACCAATCACGCTCCAACAATTCTATGATATTTTCAAATCCAAATTGATCAAGTGGTACCATTCTGTTTTGAATGTCAATTATTTTGTCACGACGAAATAGAAATGTCCATTCTGTATCAGAGTAGCACTTTTCAAATTATCATTAAATAAAAACTATTTGTTTGACCCCGACGTGATTTGAACACGCAACCTTCTGATCTGGAGTCAGACGCGATACCGTTGCGCCACAGAGCCTATAATGCCAATGATCGATCATGCTCCAACAATCCTATGATATTTTCAAATCCAAATTGATCAAGTGGTACTATTCTGTTTTGAATGTCAATTATTTTGCCAGGACAAAATAGACAGGTCCATCGTGTAACAGAGTAGCACTTTTCAAATTATCATTAAATAAAAACTAGTTGTTTGACCCCGACGTGATTTGAACACGCCACCTTCTGATCTGGAGTCTGACGCGCTACCGTTGCGCCACAGGGCCTATTACGTCAACAACCCATCATGCTCCAACATTTCAATGATATTTTCAAATCCAAATTGATCAAGTGGTACTATTCTGTTTTGAATGTCAATTATTTTGCCAGGACGAAATAGAAAGGTCCATTCTGTATCAGAGTAGCACATTCCAAATTATCATTAAATAAAAACTAATTGTTTGACCCCGACGTGATTTGAATACGCAACTTTCAGATCTGGAGTCAGATGCACTACCGTTGTGCCACAGGGCCTATTATGTCAATGATCGATCACGCTCCAACAGTCATATGATATTTTGAAATCCAAATTGATCAAGTGGTACTATTCTGTTTTGAATGTCAATTATTTTGCCAGGACGAAATAGAATGGTCCATCGTGTAACAGAGTAGCACTTTTCAAATTATCATTAAATAAAAACTAATTGTTTGACCCCGACGTGATTTGAACACGCAACCTTCTGATCTGGAGTCAGACGCGCTACCGTTGCGCCACAGGGCCAATTACGTCAACAACCCATCATGCTCCAACATTTCAACGATATTTTCAAATCCAAATTGATCAAGTGGTACTATTCTGTTTTGAATGTCAATTATTTTGCCAGGACAAAATAGAAAGGTCCATCGTGTAACAGAGTAGCACTTTCCAAATTATCATTAAATAAAAACTAATTGTTTGACCCCGACGTGATTTGAACACGCAACCTACGGATCTGGAGTCAGACGCGCTACCGTTACGCCACAAGGCCTATTACATCAACGGTTGTTCACACTCCAACTAATCTATGATATTTATAAATCTAAATTGATCAAGTGGTACTATTCTGTTTTGAATGTCAATTATTTCGCCAGGACAAAATAGACAGGTCCATCCCGTTACAGAGTAGCACTTTCCAAATTATCATTAAATAAAAACTAATTGTTTGACCCCAACGTGATTCGAACACACAACCTTCTGATCTGGAGTCAGATGAACTACCGTTGCGCCACAGGGCCTATTATGTCAATGATTGATCACGCTCCAACAATCCTATGATATTTTCAAATCCAAATTGATCAAGTGGTACTATTCTGTTTTGAATGTCAATTATTTTGTCAGGACAAAATAGACAGGTCCATCCTGTTACAGAGTAGCACTTTCCAAATTATCATTAAATAAAAACTAATTGTTTGACCCCGACGTGATTTGAACACGCAACCTTCTGATCTGGAGTCAGACGCGCTACCGTTGCACATCAGGGCCTATCACGTCATCCACCGATCATGCTCAAACAATCCTATGATATTTTCAAATCCAAATTGATCAAGTGGTACTATTCAGTTTTGAATGTCAATTATTTTGCCAATACGAAATAGACAGGTCAATCCTGTAACAGAGTAGTACTTTTCAAATTATTATTAAATAAAAACTAATTGTTTGACCCCGACGTGATTTGAACATGCAACCTTCTGATCTGGAGACAGACGCGCTACCGTTGCACATCAGGGCCCATTACGTCAACCACCGATCAGGCTCCAACATTTCTATGATATTTTCAAATCCAAATTGATCAAGTGGTACTATTCTGTTTTGAATGTCAATTATTTTGCCAATACGAAATAGACAGGTCAATCCCGTATCAAAGTAGCAGTTTTCAAATTATCATTAAAAAAAAACTAACTGTTTGACCCCAACGTGATTTGAACACGCAACCTTCTGATCTGGAGTCAGACGCGCTACTGTAGCGCCACAGGGCTTATTATGTCAATGATCGATAACGCTCCAACAATTGAAAGATATTTTTGAATCCAAATTGATCAAGTGGTACTATTCCGTTTTGAATGTCAATTATTTTGCCAGGACAAAATAGACAGGTCCATCCTGTAACAGAGTAGCACTTTTCAAATCATCATTAAATAAAAACTAATTGTTTGACCCCGACGTGATTTGAACACGCAACCTTCTGATCTGGAGTCAGACGCGCTACCGTTGCGCCACAGGGCCAGTTACGTCAACAACTGATCATGCTCCAACAATTCTATGATATTTTCAAATCCAAATTGATCAAGTGGCACTATTCTGTTTTGAATGTCAATTATTTTGCCAGGACAAAATAGACAGGTCCATCCTGTTACAGAGTAGCACTTTCCAAATTATCATTAAATAAAAACTAATTGTTTGACACCAGTGTGATTTGAACACCCAACCTTCTGATCTGGAGTCAGACGCGCTACCGTTGCACATCAGGGCCTATTACGTCATCCACCGATCATGCTCCAACAATTCTATGAGATTTTCAAATCCAAATTGATCAAATGTTACGATTCTGTTTTGAATGTCAATTATTTTGCCAGGACAAAATAGACAGGTCCATCCTGTTACAGAGTAGCACTTTTCAAATCATCATTAGATAAAAAATAATTGTTTGACCCCGACATGATTTGAACATGCAACCTTTTGATCTGGAGTCAGACGCGCTACCGTTGCGCCACAGGGCCAGTTACGTCAACAACCGATCACACTCCAACAATTCTATGATATTTTCAATCCAAATTGATCAAGTGGTACTATTCTGTTTTGGATGTCAATTATTTCGCCCAGACAAAATAGACAGGTCCATCCTGTAACAGAATAGTACTTTTCAAATTATCATTAAATAAAAACTAATTGTTTGGCCCCGACGTGATTTGAACACACAACCTTCTGATCTGGAGTCAGATGCGCTACCGTTGCACCACAGGGCCTATTACATCAACATCCAATCACATTCCAACAATTTTATGATATTTTCAAATCCAAATTGATCAAGTGGTACTTTTCTGTTTTGAATGTCAATTATTTTGCCAGGACAAAATAGACAGGTCCATCCCGTATCAGAGTAGCAGTTTTCAAATTATCATTAGATAAAAACTAATTGTTTGACCCCGACGTGATTTGAACATGCAACCTTCTGATCTGGAGTCAGACGCGCTACCGTTGCGCCACAGGGCCTATTACGTCAACGATCGATCACGCTCCAACAATCCTATGATATTTTCAATCCAAATTGATCAAGTGGTACTATTCTGTTTTGAATGTCAATTATTTTGTCAGGACAAAATAGACAGGTCCATCCTGTTACAGAGTAGCACTTTCCAAATTATCATTAAATAAAAACTAATTGTTTGACCCCGACGTGATTTGAACACGCAACCTTCTGATCTGGAGTCAGACGCGCTACCGTTGCACATCAGGGCCTATCACGTCATCCACCGATCATGCTCAAACAATCCTATGATATTTTCAAATCCAAATTGATCAAGTGGTACTATTCTGTTTTGAATGTCAATTCTTTTGCCAATACGAAATAGACAGGTCAATCCTGTAACAGAGTAGTACTTTTCAAATTATTATTAAATAAAAACTAATTGTTTGACCCCGACGTGATTTGAACACGCAACCTTCTGATCTGGAGTCAGACGCGCTACCGTTGCACATCAGGGCCCATTACGTCAACCACTGATCAGGCTCCAACATTTCTATGATATTTTCAAATCCAAATTGGTCAAGTGGTACTATTCTGTTTTGAATGTCAATTATTTTGCCAATACGAAATAGACAGGTCAATCCCGTATCAAAGTAGCAGTTTTCAAATTATCATTAAAAAAAAACTAACTGTTTGACCCCAACGTGATTTGAACACGCAACCTTCTGATCTGGAGTCAGACGCGCTACTGTAGCGCCACAGGGCTTATTATGTCAATGCTCGATAACGCTCCAACAATTAAAAGATATTTTTGAGTCCAAATTGATCAAGTGGTACTATTCCGTTTTGAATGTCAATTATTTCGCCAGGACAAAATAGACAGGTCCATCCTGTAACAGAGTAGCACTTTTCAAATCATCATTAAATAAAAACTAATTGTTGGACCCCGACGTGATTTGAACACGCAACCTTCTGATCTGGAGTCAGACGCGCTACCGTTGCGCCACAGGGCCAGTTACGTCACAACTGATCATGCTCCAACAATTCTATGATATTTTCAAATCCAAATTGATCAAATGGCACTATTCTGTTTTGAATGTCA
Organism: Thysanoteuthis rhombus; assembly: GCA_963457665.1. Lineage (NCBI taxonomy): Eukaryota > Metazoa > Mollusca > Cephalopoda > Oegopsida > Thysanoteuthidae > Thysanoteuthis > Thysanoteuthis major. The sequence continues at coordinate 34,375,247 of OY735202.1, forward strand.
ATTATTTTGCCAGGACAAAATAGACAGGTCCATCCTGTTACAGAGTAGCACTTTCCAAATTATCAATAAATAAAAACTAATTGTTTGACACCAGTGTGATTTGAACACCCAACCTTCTGATCTGGAGTCAGACGCGCTACCGTTGCACATCAGGGCCTATAACGTCATCCACCGATCATGCTCCAACAATTCTATGAGATTTTCAAATCCAAATTGATCAAATGTTACGATTCTGTTTTGAATGTCAATTATTTTGCCAGGACAAAATAGACAGGTCCATCCTGTTACAGAGTAGCACTTTTCAAATCATCATTAGATAAAAAATAATTGTTTGACCCCGACATGATTTGAACATGCAACCTTTTGATCTGGAGTCAGACGCGCTACCGTTGCGCCACAGGTACAGTTACGTCAACAACCGATCACACTCCAACAATTCTATGATATTTTCAATCCAAATTGATCAAGTGGTACTATTCTGTTTTGGATGTCAATTATTTCGCCCAGACGAAATAGACAGGTCCGTCCTGTAACAGAATAGCACTTTTCAAATTATCATTAAATAAAAACTAATTGTTTGGCCCCGACGTGTTTTGAACACGCAACCTTCTGATCTGGAGTCAGACGCGCTACCGTTGCGCCACAGGGCCTATCACGTCAACGATCGATCACGCTCCAACAATCCTATGATATTTTCAATCCAAATTGATCAAGTGGTACTATTCTGTTTTGAATGTCAATTATTTCGCCAGGACAAAATAGACAGGTCCATCCTGTAACAGAGTAGCACTTTTCAAATCATCATTAAATAAAAACTAATTGTTGGACCCCGACGTGATTTGAACACGCAACCTTCTGATCTGGAGTCAGACGCGCTACCGTTGCGCCACAGGGCCAGTTACGTCACAACTGATCATGCTCCAACAATTCTATGATATTTTCAAATCCAAATTGATCAAATGGCACTATTCTGTTTTGAATGTCAATTATTTTGCCAGGACAAAATAGACAGGTCCATCCTGTTACAGAGTAGCACTTTCCAAATTATCAATAAATAAAAACTAATTGTTTGACACCAGTGTGATTTGAACACCCAACCTTCTGATCTGGAGTCAGACGCGCTACCGTTGCACATCAGGGCCTATAACGTCATCCACCGATCATGCTCCAGCATTTCTATGATATTTTCAAATCCAAATTGATCAAGTGGTACTATTCTGTTTTGAATGTCAATTATTTTGCCAATACGAAATAGACAGGTCAATCCCGTATCAAAGTAGCAGTTTTCAAATTATCATTAAAAAAAAACTAACTGTTTGACCCCGACGTGATTTGAACACGCAACCTTCTGATCTGGAGTCAGATGTGCTACCGTAGCGTCACAGGGCCCATTATGTCAATGATCGATCACGCTCCAACAATCCTATGATATTTTCAAATCCAAATTGATCAAGTGGTACTATTCTGTTTTGAATGTCAATTATTTCGCCAGGACAAAATAGACAGGTCCATCCTGTAACAGAGTAACACTGTTCAAATTATCTTTAAATAAAAACTAATTGTTTAACCCCAACGTGATTTGAACACGCAACCTTCTGATCTGGAGTCAGACGCGCTACCGTTGCGCCACAGGGCCTATTACGTCAACAACCTATCATGCTCCAACAATTCTATGATATTTTCAATCCAAATTGATCAAGTGGTACTATTCTGTTTTGAATGTCAATTATTTCGCCAGGACAAAATAGACAGGTCCATCCTGTAACAGAGTAGCACTTTTCAAAGTATCATTAGATAAAAACTAATTGTTTGACCCCGACGTGATTTGAACATGCAACCTTCTGATCTGGAGTCAGACGCGCTAACGTTGCGCCACAGGGCCTATTGCGTCAACGATCGATCACGCTCCAACAATCCTATGATATTTTCAAATCCAAATTGATCAAGTGGTACTATTCTGTTTTGAATGTCAATTATTTTTCCAGGACGAAATAGACAGGTCCATCGTGTAACAGAGTAGCACTTTTCAAGTTATCATTAAATAAAAACTAATTGTTTGACCCCGACATGATTTGAACACGCAACCATCTGATCTGGAGTCAGACGCGCTACCATTGCGCCACAGGGTCCATGACATCCAATATTGTTCACGGTCTAAGTATGCTATGATATTTTTAAAATTCAAATTTATCAGATCGTACTATTACCTTTTTTGTTATCAATATTTTTGCAAGTTAATCAAAATCCAAACTGATCAGCTGATACTATTCCTTTTTTCAATATCAATTATTTTGCCAGGCCCAAATATACAGGCCCAAATAGTGACGAAGAGTAGCACTTTTTGTCTAGCCGGTCTTTCCATCTAATATTCTGCTGGCCTCGGTTGCGCATGTGATCTCAGGGGATCCATGTCGTGAGTCATGATGCCCATCGGTTGTCCGCCATTCTTGCAACATGGCCAGCCCACTGCCATTTGAGATTTTTAATGGATTCTATGATGTCCCTGACTCTTGTCTTTTCCCAGATGTACTGTGCTGTCTTGTGGTCTCTCCATGTGAGGCCCAGCATAATTCTTCCATGTGCACGTTGCATGGTTCTTAATTTGCGGATCTGTTTCTAGGTCAAGTTTCATGTTTTAGCTCCATAAGTGACCATTGGGAGGATGCATTGGTTATATACCCTTCTTTTTAGGATTAATGGGATCTTCTTATTTTTGAAGGTTGAGCTTACTCTGCCAAAGGCTTGCCATCCTAGTGTGATTCTATGCTTGATTTTTTCTTCTTTCTTCCAGGTAGATGTAGTGATCTACTTTCTCCGGTTTTGTGTCCACGATTTTGATCTTAGCGTTTTCATCTCCGATGTGGTAGTTTCACAGTGTTGGCCGACTTTCTTTTTCTCTTTATATAGTTCATCTATCATTAGTTGGAGGTCGTGTAGGTTCTCTGTGAAAAGGGCGATGTCTTCTGCAAATCTGAGGTTGCTCAGATACTCGCCGTCTATTCTAATTCATTTACTCTTCCAGTCTAGTCTTCTGAAGATCATCTCGAGGCAGGCTGCAAAGAGTTTGGGTGAGCTGGTATCACCTTGTCTTACTCCTTTCTGGAGCTGAAAGGGGTCCGAGTCTTTCTGTAGCCTGATAAAGGAGCTATCCCAATGACACTCTCAAGCGGCCAAAACAAATCTATTTCCCAACGATCTGAGTTTTCTAAACCATAACTCTTTCAATGTAAAATTTCTATCGTCACCGAAAATGGTGTGAGTTGACTTATTCTAGACTAAGCTAATCTGAGTAAATAGTGTAATATAGTTGCTTTGCTAGTATTACTATATGTAATACCTCATACTCTCTGTCTTATCTTCTCCTTCTTTCTTCCCTCTTATTAGGGCAGTATCCGTTCCAAAGGTACATGTTTGGAAGGGGTTAAACATTAGAAGTTATGGAAACTCTGAGAAAGATCTGTAAATATCAAATTCTAATTATTTCATCAGATATCTCTGGAACTGCAGATCCAAACAACTCCAAGCTCAATACTACACTGCTTTGTGTACTAACTTATATATCTGTCGAATGTTAACTTTGCATATTTGACAGTTGTTAAATAATAACAGTGCATATATGCATGCACACAGAGATTGTTTCAATTGTAGTTAGATATTCTTTGATATTTAGTTTACCAGAAAGACTTGACAAGACACACTCTGAATATTTTCAATGTTTAAAATTCAATCTATGTGATTGATAGAGAAGCGTTGAGTTGACTGCTCTGACAAGGGGAAGAGAATAAGAATATGTCGAAAAATAGATTGTTTTGTGAAATTAATATTTTCTTGATTGGGTTACGTTTAGCGAGCTACCTATATATATATATATATATATATATATATATATATATATATATATATATATATATATATATATATATATATATATGTGTGTGTGTGTGTGTGTGTGTGTGTGTGTATACACAATGCAAATCAGGAATATAATATAATTTTGGGGAGGGGGTCTATTTTCCTTTCATTTTATTCATAAATCTTACCTTTTTGTTTAGTGGTTGGTCATTGCTCGTTATGTTTTTCTATTTTATTCAGTGGGGATCCTGTGCTAGTTGTTAGAATTATAGATTAAGAGAATATTGTGTAGGCATTTTCGTTTTCTGTATGTTGTTAAACTATCAGCTTTTTGTGGCGCGTATCCTCCCTGAGAGTATTTTAGTCTCACTTACGTCTACTCCCCAGTGTTAAGATTCCCTTTTATATGACCTTGGTAGTCAGTTTAATTATTCTGGGTTTGGACTATTTCTACATGTCTGAGATAATTTTGCTCGGTAGGTTGCTCGAGAGCACAGTGTTTTTCTATTAATTGAATGAATATTTTCCTAAGTTGGTTTATATTTGTGGGTTGAACGGTAGTGTATACAAAATTATTTTCCAATTTCTACTTTTTTGTTATGCTTTGCTTTATTGGATTTTACCTATTCATCATATTTAAAGCTAGTTTCGGTAAGACTGCTATCATTTAGAGCTACAGGATATTCACTTTTAACATCGTTGGATATTGTTTCATTTGAGGAGTTATATATTAGCCTAGTTTCCATTGATTTTTAGACATTTTTAATGATTTTGCTTGGGTAGTTAGATCGTGTGTTAATATATGTAATTACAGAATTTTCTCTCTATGTGATGGATGGGTGTTATTATTCAAGTTAAACTTACCACCCAAATAGTGATTTTAACTTTAAACTTCGATTTTTTAAATTTCTTTTATGATATATACATATACATCTATCATTTTTGCTCGCTGCTGTTTCCTTAAAATTAAGAGTTTAGAGTTCAGTTCTTGTGGTGAGGTTATACAAAATATACAAACTGATCTGACCCGATATCTCATCTGAATCGAGACTACCTTTAGAAACATCAAAACTGCAGACTTTGGTTTGTTTTATTCTTGGTTGTTGAGCAGTACCGTGTGTCTACAGTGTTTGGTTATTTCTATGTCTTTATTACTGGTGTTAATGTAGATTTTTGCGAATTTCATGGCTTTTTCGAGGATTTCTCTGGATATTCTGAAGGGCAGAAATCCATATTGTTGAATTGTATGAAAACACAGATTTTTTTTGGTTCATGTTGCTAAACCAAGTAATGGCCTCATCGGTTAAGTTGCAGTTGATGCTTGATGTTTGATGGTATAGTTCATATTTTCTAATATCTTCTTACTAAAACTAATATTTCCTACTGGAGATTTATTGGGGTAAAATTAGTCTAGTGTTTGTTTGTGTATGAAGTCCGGCCCGTCGTTCTTCATGAGTATGTAAGCATCTTTTTTTGCAGTTAGCCTACTCTATTACTGATATTTAATTTGTCAGTGATGTTTTTACTCTCCTTAGTTGCTTCAGAGCTGTTGTTCTTGGTATTTAATTTTTGGTAGTTTTGTGTGAAGTTGTTGGTTAGGAGTTCATTGTGGATTTGATAATTCATTTCATATTTATCGCTCGTCTTATCTCATTTCATAATTATGTTGTTTGATTTGTTGATTTTGTTTCTATTTCCTTTTTCAATTTTCTCTGGTATGGGTCTATATGTTGTTGTTTTTAAGTGTGATGTTGGCAATGGTCATAAGTAGATCCTAAAAAAAGAAAAGATTTTTTTTTTAAAGAATAAAAGGAAGATCTTATCACCTAGAAAAATAGCCCCCCTCCCCAAGAAAAAAGTCCTAAATAGGAATCTAAAATAAACCGAACCATTTGCCAAAGAAGCTCAAACAGGGTAGAAAGAAACATAAACGTGTTTGTGTAGCGAGTCCTAACTTCATCATATATATATATATATATATATATATATATATATATATATATATATATATATATATATATATAACAGCCCTAGAACAACCAATATATAGCTGTCCATGGGAAAAGCATAGAGAAATCAGATAAAGACCTTTTGCCGTGTAAAGATGTACCTCTATGCCAAACATCTAGATCCTAGGTGCAATAGTACTGCCAACAACTTGGAAGATTCACTAGAAATTACCATGACCCCGATGTCAAATCACATTTCTAACTGCTTTCACCGTGAAATGATCCATCTCTATGCCGAATTTTTGTTTCATAGGTGCAAAATTTTGGTCAACAACTTGGATAATTGGCTAGAATTAACCAAAAATGACCTCAGAAATTATTACTGTATTGCTTTTGACCTTCGCCCAGAAAGAATTTATCCCTACGACAAAATTCAGTTACATAGGTGCAAAATTATTGCCTAAAACCTGAAAAATTGAGTAAAAATGACTAGAACTGGGCTCCGGTGACTTAGAATGACCTCCAAAGTCAACTGCACTTGGACTGTTACCTTTGATGAAAGGAAATGTACCCAAATGCCCTATTTCAGCATCCTTGATGCCAAGTTGTGACCCTCAACTCTTAGCAAAAAATAACTAGAAATTACCTCTGGTTAACTCAAATGACCTAATTGGTCAAATACACATTATATATGACGTTCAACATGCACAACTTTAAATTGAGAATGCTAAATTTCAGTGTCCTTGGTGCAAAATTGTCGCCAACAACTCTGAAAACTGACTAGGGATGACTTCTGGTGACCTCGAATTACCCGTGAGGTCAACTTCAATGACCATATTAGGAATAACTTAATTGAGACTTTAATGCTTGTGTGGTGGACCCCCCACCAAAAAAAAAAAAAGATGTAAAAAACGTAATTCTTGTTAATAATATCAAACATACTAGAATCTTTTAATTAACTCAATTTTCACTTATTTATACATGAAATGCTAATGGCGGATAAAATTTTTTAAAAAAATGTTATTATTGACCCCGACATGATTAGAACACATAACCTTCTGTTCTGGAGTTAGACGCTTCACCGCTACGCGAGATGGACATCTGACAGAGTTTTGAAAATTAATACATCTATTGTAATGCATTTGTGTTCCTGTGTGTTCATACATTTAGCAGCTACAGAGATGGTCAGAACATTTTATAATTCAACAGTGTGCGAAAATCATTAAAACATAATATCTATAATGAGTTCACTACTTCAAAATCCGCAGGAGCTTTTTACGTGATATCCCTTATCCTGAGGCAATCAATACACCAATGCTTACAGAGTTCTTTCAAGTAATGATCTATTTCGATATTGTAAGTTTGATTAGCGCCTTTAACAAAGTTGAAGTTCGAATTAACTCCGTACAAATAGTGTTCCTACCTTTAGACTACAACTAAGGGTGACTCTATTTATGATTAGCTTGGACTCTGCCAGATATTTACTAAACTTAGCTTAGTCTGACACATGACCACAAGTATAGGGCATCCAGTAAAGAGAGAGTCACTACAGTGGTAATGATGTGCAGAATTAACTTACTAATTACTGTTCAACAGTATACATGTTACATATGATTAGAATGTAAGATAATTTAGGCCTGGTCAAAAAACATAAGTTGCTGAAACTGCACCAGCAGGGTTAATTGGTGTCAGACTACAAATCAGAAGTTTATGTGTTCGAATCGCGTCGGGGTCAAAAAGATTAATAATGTAGATTTTACCAATTCATTTTTTTGTTGATACGTCACATTCTAACAAGTGGCACGTTCTGTTCATTGTGAAAGGGTGTACTCGCCTTAATACTAACACTCGAAAGGAGCAATAAAGTTCCGACTGTAGTGAGTTCGATCCTCACTTGCGACCTGGTATAAGACTGAATCAATTTTTAGTAAATACCTATTAGATACATCCTCCTTTCATAATGCAATACTGATAGTTAATTGCTTAATAATGTCCTATTGAAGGGCCCCATTGTTGTATATAGTTATTAACTGCGCATATCATCGCCAGGCTCATGGTCGCAACAGTAGAGCATCCGTGAGGATCAAACTCCCTACTATTGTGAATAGGTCTATGAGACAATATTGTTAACTATCAGGCCTTGGTAGGAGCCTCTTGCCTTTGCATAAAGTCCTTTTAAGAGCGTATATGCTATGAAAAATAGTTTGTCAAAGCTCTTAAAATCTTCCAAATTGATAGCATCATTTTGAGAATCATCATTTTCTGTTTTGATATAGTCGAAACTGAAACACGTGCCAACGAAGAAGAAACATGTGCTTTTCAAATTACACAACATCCTCAAATTGGGTTTTAAATTCAGTTCCCACTTGATCGTCTAAGTCAAGTAACGTCTTCTGATCACAAATTAGCAACCCGTTGGAATATCAAATGAAAAAAAAGTAAAGTAAAGGATGGGTTAAAGGAACTCCTTTAGGGAAATTGATAATAAATATATCATTCATTGGTCAACAGTAATCGAACTTGCTTTATTCCGAACCATACAGCAGTAGAGTCTGTCTGTTGTGTTAAAATTCAGCGTAGGCACCAGTTTTTGTGAGGCCTCATTACATTTCCAGGGAGTCCAATAGTGTACTATCAATTAACAGCTCTCCTTCAGTTGATCCAGAATTTGTGGTTTAGTTCGGTACACATCCTCATCTGCCCAATCCCACGGGAAGAAGGGCGTAAAGTCATTTACAAAAGTTACATATGATTTCTAAAAATGATTTAATTCTCACCACACTGTATTGTAAAGAGCCGTTTCAACTTGCTACATTTCTTCTGAGGGTGGCCGTAGAGTACAGCAGTCTAAACGTTGTGATATAGATGACAAGAATGAGAAAAATTGCTTTGGAAAAATCGTACATAAAATATATAGTAACAACCCTACCTCTTAGAAATTAGACTTAAATACTGTAAAGAGCTCTCCTCTCCAACTGCAAACTTTCTAAATGTAAATATAACTATAAATTGCGTTATATTATATAGAGACCCTTATTTGATATGATCGTTATACAGTTGTTACGCAGTCAATGTATCACTCGAACAAGTCAATGTAAAACATTACAAACAATTAAAGAAAATGGGGCTGCTGCAGGATATATATATATATATATATATATATATATATATATATATATATATATATATATATATATATATATATATATACATATCGGCTAATAGTCTTGCAGACGACATTACGCTGTCTAACAACAATGTTTGAAAGCAATACAATCGAATTCGTCGGCCATAGACAAGTTAATGTAATTCACTAAACTACTTATTTAAGCTGGTGTTGATTCTAAATCATGTAATCAACTGCAGAAATGAAAACACGAGACGGTAAACAAAACCTAATCAAATTAATTACCAAAACGATTCAGTGTAATTGCAGATGCTTTTGTGTTTACATGTGTGTGTGTGTTGCATACATGAATATTGATTAATGTATATATATTTGAGCACATGTATTCTTTTGTGCTCGGATTTTAGAGAGAAAACAAGGAAAAGAATTTGTGTATATGTGTGCGAGCGTGGCATTTTTTTTTTGTTTTTTGTTTTTTGTTTTTTTCTTCCTTCGATCATAATAATCAATTTTTTGTGACCCAACCTGATTCAATTAATCGTATGTACAGTTCAGCTCTGTGGTTATAGCCAGGGATCATCATCATCATCATCATCATCATCATCATCATCATCCTTTTAACGTCCGTTGTTGGACGTAGACTTCTGCCCAAATTCGCCAGATCTCTCTATCACGGGCGTCGCAGCGACAATATTTTCTAAACCTGTTTAAATCATCACGCCATATTATTTTCTTCCGGCCGCGATTTCGCATACGATCTCTGAGGATCCATGTTGTGAGACGTGATGCCCAGCGGTTGTCAAACATTTTTGCAACATGACCTGCCGATTGTCATGTGAGTTTTCTAATGAATTGTATGATATCTTTGGCTCTTGTCTTTCCCCTAGTATTCTGCGCAGCCTTGTAGTCTCTCCATGTTATGTTAAATACGACTTTCTCTTGTACACGTTTAGAGTCGATGTTTTGGTTTGGTTCTATGTTTTAGCTCCATAGGTGACTATTGGTTAGACTATTGGAAGGGCGCATTGGTTGTGGAACCTTCTTTTCAAAACTAAGATTTTTTGTCCTTAAATGTAACGATTGCTCAGAGGAAAACTTTCCCTTCTAGGGTGATTCTTCCTTTGATTTCTTATTAGGCTTTGTCGTAAGTGCAGTTTTTTTCATATTTGTTAACATAGACTCTCTGGCATAGGATTTTCCTACTATTCGATAAAGTATAATGTTTTGTTGTAGGAGACCTGTTTTACTGGATCTCTTCATTCCCCGATGCCTGTAGTGTGCCAAAGGCAAGACCGAAGGATCTATACATTTTTTATTCTGTCCACACATACGTATAGGCACCAACATTAAACCTGACCTGGTGTCGAATTTGCACTGGTAGAGAGTCAAATAAATACCCTTACTGAAATAATGAAGACTCTTAAACGAGATGAAGAGTTGCTTCCTCTAGTAGTTGGCCTAGTTCGGTACTTGAGACACATCATTCTCAGTACCTGAATGATTGTGCTTGTTAGTATAAATTTAGTAAATATACGTGTTTTACTGTGCAGGACTAACTGTCAAGGGAAAGACCTGGTCTGAATCCTATTTTTTCTCACTCGGTACTTGAAAATGAACCTAAAAAATATTGGCCTGAATGTTTATACTCTAAGACACATTGATACTACAGCAGCAAAAGCTTTGGAATTAATTGCAGGAAATGAAAAAGGCTTTTATCGGTCTGACATTAGAAATTGTCTCTTATATATATATATATATATATATATATATATATATATATAATTATTGTGTCATCCACAGACAGCTGTTTCACTGTATTATATCTCTTCAGTGTGGCTATAGACTTTCCATTATCCCATCCAGTACCGCGAGGCAGTTGCCCTACTCATATTCATGCAATTTCTTATAGAAATTGCGTACATGATTAAACCCTGTCAAAGTTAGATATAAAAGTAACAGCTTTTTCTTGCTACTGACTAAGCAGTAGTCAGTTATATTCGGATAGATATGGGAAAATGATAGTTTTAAGTAATCATTTATTCGTTCCTCTATAAGCCTGTGTGCTTGCATACTGAATCGGAATAATCAATCGTTGCAGAAAAAAGTTACCATTCCAAAAAGACGAACTGTGGATAAAAAAAAATTAAAAAAACAATGACAAATACTTTGATGAAACGATGGGTGCTTACTATTCTGCTGAAACCCCTGAACTATTTGGAATATACATTCTATATACTATGAATAATATAATAGAGAGAAAAACACAGGCATATATAGAGATGACTGACTTATAATGCTAAAACTCAACAAAAAAAAACCCGATGAAACGAGGAAAGAATTATCTAAAATATTCAAAGACCTTGGATTTGAATTAGATGTCAACACACAATTGAAAGAAGTAAATCTTTTAGAAATAAATTCAGACCTAAACAATAATTCTTACAGGCCTTCTAAAAAAGAAACTGTAACCACTCACCTAGTACCATTGAACAAATAAATATTTCTACGGGGAAATGATTATCTAACAATTCCATGAATGAAAATATCTAATAGTATAAAAGAACCATATATAAACGCCTGGAAACTAAGCAAATTAAATTCTAAATTAGAATAAAATCTCAATAGAAATAAGAGAATCAACAGAAAAGAAACAAGATTAGTTTAATCCACCCTATAATTTAAATGTATAAATCAATATTGGAATATTCTGCACATGATCACTCCTCCAATGATTATGTTGACAAAATGTTAACATACTCATAAGATATGCACCGGTTTCCAAAAATACAGTAAAAAAGAAATGCTACCTATGCCTTGAAAAAAAAACTTAATTATCTACATCTGAACAAAATGAATTAGTTGCTAAATGCAGACAAAAAAGAAAATTCTCATTAAAGTACGTAGACTTTAATATATAGAACGACAAATTTAACGATTAAAAAATAAACAACACCGCATAACAATTAAAGTCATTTCTCACTTCCTTAGATATGATGTTTTATATTCCATATATATTATGATATATATATATCTGAAACTATCTAACCTTAAAGCGATAAACTTAACTATCAACAGTATTAAATACCATCAGTATCATCTAGACAATCTCCTGATATCTGTAATGCTTTTTTCAGATTTTAAATCCAGATCGCAGAACGTGATGGATATCTTTTTAATTCAAATCCAGGACGTCGGACAAGATTTAACGTACGAAAACAGGATATATATAAGATCTCGTGTCAACTCTCATTAGGTCTCATTTAATAATCGGCGATGAAGCGAGGAACAGCTTTGTAGTGAGGATTCTATAAGTATTTATTATATATGTAATATTTTATGCAGCAGCCCCATTTTTTTCAATTGTTTATTCTATTTACGTTGTCTTGGCTAATTGATACATCAACCGTGTAACGACAGATGGTTTCTGGTAAGAGTTTTCACATAGTCTAACGCGATTTATAATCATTCTGTCGGATCATATATATCCATTTCCTAATTCATTGCTGTCACATTATTAAAAAAAACCCTGAATAGATCGTAAATAAACAAGATGAAAATTTGCAGTGAAAACAGTTATTTACTGGCGACTGTTTAGCTCAATGGTAAGAGCAACATTACGTTGAAGCAGCTACCTACATATACGTATATGTGTGTGAGCGCGCATGTGTGTGTGTACGGGCGCGTGGGTAGGAGCAAACAAGTGTATAAAACCGGAAATTTGAAGCTGTTCCGTGTGGCAGTCTCTCATTAAATTTTCTGTTTTTTGTGTTTTTTTCCCTCTTTCGGTCCAATTGAAGCCACTTGCTTACGTCAGAGAAATTTGATTTGTTTTTATTTTTCCGGTGAGAAGTAAGAGAGAACACCAGGAGCATAGTTACCTGCGGTCAATCATGGCTTTGTTTATGCTATTTGTAGGAGAAGGAGAATTTTGAATTGGAACCGGAAGTCAAAGCCTCCCGACCCTTTGTGGTCAGTCACATTTACTTTTTAAATCTGTGGTTCTTATAATACAAGTGTATTCTCTTTACTTTCGGAAATAAAGATAGAATATATTTGTACGATGAAACGATTATCTCATCGATACTGTTAATGTTTCCTCTTCAAATAATTTCTGATTCTGTGGGGATCGAAAACACTATATTGACCTAAGCAACAAGTTAACTAACTGTCGCTCTACAGCAAATACGTTATGTAAATATCTACCAAACTTGGCTTAATTTGGCACAGAGTCATAGCATTGGATCACTCAGTCAAGATAAATGTCATTACTCGTGGGGAAAGGTCGGCAAACCCTTTTGTAGGTGGGTCGGGGTAGGATTGTTTTTGTCTTTTGGTCCAAAGCGAATATAAGATGAAGCAGTGATCATACAATACAAGGCTATCGAAACAGCATGTCTTTCAATTACTTAAATGATTTTATCATAGAAATATAAACCTAAGTGAACTTCCATGTATCATCAATCAATGAGAACTATGAAATTCTTTTGGGGTGATTGTCAAATTGGGGATCAGATTTCGTGTATATGAATAGAACAGCTGGAAATGTATTGTGCTAAAATATTTGTTAGCAATGAAACATTGATTTGTCTGAGGCCACTGCAAAAATAAGACATTTGCTCTATTTTTCGATTCCTAATTCTATTAATCGCTATTTATAGATTGATAGGGAAAAAAATTCTATATGAAACGTCGCAAATTCAATGAATTTGACTGGCCAAATGAAATAGGGCCCGCTGGCTGGAGTTGGCCTGCAGGTCCTAATTTGTTGACTCCTTCAATAGGGAGCGGCTTGCACGGAGTAGATGGGGGTTTACTGAGTAGACATGTCAAGATTAGCCGAGCTAATTTTAGACAGGGTGGAGTTTTTTGGTTGAGGATATGGCCAATTTGGAGAGGAATGATTATCGTGTTTCAATGTCGAAGCGATAAATATTAATGAATTGATGTGCAACAAGAAGCGGCACGCAGAGGAAAAGTACTACCGGTTGCAATATTAATAATAATTATAGTTATAACATTTATGATATAAGAGCGGTTTACCTCGGAAGAGATTTTATTGGAAAAATGTAATCGCCATCGCCTGGCAAGAACGGAAATTGCAAGTACGGGTGTATATGATTCAAGTATATTTTGTTTCCTTTTTTTAGAGACTGGAAATGATAAGAGCAAAATATTTACATTCACTAATACACACAATCACTTACAAATGCGCATATATAGATAAATCAATAGATAGATACATACATACATACATCTTTACTTAGTTTGGGGTTAGATGCGCAAGAGGCGACAAAAAGTGGGACTGTGTTGCGGTGATATGTATTATACATTAATTTTCACAATTATAAATACTAAGCATATAAGTATGTCTGAGCGCGTATGCGTGTGTGATGGAGAGAAAAAGAAATAGTTGTTAATGGTAAAGCGATGTTTGTGCATTTTTTTAAAAAAATCATTAGATTTCTAACATAGCGCATACCGTTACATTAATTTTCATGTGTGGAGTTAAGTCACACTTGACCTCTGAGAACCGCGAAAAATCAGCTCCAAGATGGCCACCAGTCGACCGGATCAAATGTTCAAACACGTTTAATTTGAGAATCAAACAATGTAGAAAAACATTTTCAGTCACATTTCCAATTAAGTTGGGAATGTCCATTGATTTTGTTAATGCTTTCGAGATCATCAGAAGACAAGGAATATCCAAGCCAAAGTAAAAAAAATAAATAAAATAGTTGATAGACATTCTTTTGTCAACACATTTAGTGCTGGGCAGAATGTAGATAATTTTACAAGCAATATTTTTACATGTACAGCAGATGTGGAAAAAACATATAGCCGATTTTTTCAACACCGTGATAGTTAATTTACAGACCTGAATTTATGACGTCAGCATTTGCAGCAATTTCTCATATTCATCTCCTTATTGGGTGCATTTATGGTAAAGAAACCCACCACCACCAAAAAAGTTTTTTCAACGGTTTTTGTGGTATCAGTTGTGCTCAATAACATACTTTTTCCGCAGTCTGACCACTCAGAAAGTATAAGTCTCAAAATGGCGTCCAAGATGGACGCCAAATCTTTTAAATGCCCATGATCGATATATTATCCAGCAGTAAATGAATTTGCAAAATGATGTCCTTTTAACTTAATTTTTTTTTTTTACTATGGCCTTGATCTAAATACATTTCTTCGGGTTCTGGTGGTCACCAAAATAATGAACATTCCAACTTAGTTAGAAATGTCACCTTGAATGTTTTTTTTTCTGTAATAGTAGATATTTACTTGTTAAATTTACACCAAGGGTACAGGGCCTACCTAACTTGAAAATCAGAATTCAAAATACTGTCTTTGGTTTCGATTTTGACACCAACTACTGGCATAAATAAGGGGGACGCGGTTACCTCAGTCACAAGGCTGACAACCGAAGAAGTAAACAAGATATTGTGCCCCCGACTTGCTGTTCAACTGAAACAGACATATAATAGTTATTCAATCACGTGCTCGGCTGATACAACAGACTGCCTCTTATATCTACTAAACAAAATAGACAACAAATTTCCGAAGTATAAAGGTCGCTAGCGGAAAACTTATTTTGATTATCATATTGTCATTATCCATCGCCGTATTTACTGAGTATCTGTATTTACCCCCTACTGAAATTCTTAAATCGTTTTATTTATCTTTCACTATGTATTTAATGAAAATATTATTTCAAATGAGTTACGTGCGTGACAATTATGGCGTTTGCAACGCGCTAGGCATTTCAGGGCTAGAATTCCTACATGTAAACAAAAACTTGTTTCTTTTTTATATAAAACATAAACAATCAGACAACCCATAACTCACTATACCAAAATCTGCATTTCTCCCCAACCTTCATACAAATTTCGTTGGAGAATCGTAAAAAAAAGAATAAAGATGTCATTCAATTTCAAATTAAACAAACAATTGGATTAGCTATGACTAACACTTTTTTAATTCCGAGGGTTTTCCCTGCATTCTACATAAAATTCAGCAAAATTGATCAAGAATTTAAAAATCTAAACCAATTGTAACCCAAAACAAGTTTTTTGTTCTCAAAATGTGTACAAACAATCCAATGCCCATAAGTTACCATACCAAAGTCTTAATTCATATCCCAATCTTCGTACAAGACGCTATTGGAATATATTCAAATGTATTTCAAATCAGATAAGTTATTCAATTGTAATTACATATAAAATCTAAACAAACAATCGGATCCGCTATAACTGACCATATTTTGATTACGGAGGATTCCCAAGCATTCTAACCAAATTTCTGCAAAATCGCTAAAGAATTGAAAATTTTTCCCAGTTGGAACCAGAGACATGGTTTTTGTTTGAGTAAACAAACAATCAGATCTTCCATAACTCACTATACCAAAGTCCCCATACATCCATCAACCTTCATACAAAATTTCATCGAAATTTCTTTAAAATTAAAGGTGTTATTCAATCAAAGAAGTTACCGACAAGTTTTAATTCGGCGAATCATAGTCTATGCGGAAGAAACAAAATGGGAGAAGGGAGTTTTAGTTGCACCGACGCTTCGAGTGGATAGAACTTTTTTGTGTATTGAAAATCAATATTTGAAGTTCTGGACTTTTGAATGGGTCCGAATACTGACCACTGATGCTAGTAGGAAATATGCAACTATCTCGACCAAGAGGCTGGCCACGATTCTACCCTTTATTTCATGATTATTTCCTCCGCTGAGGTATACAACAGTAATGTAACACGTTTTTTTTTTTTTGTTTATTTGGGTTTTTTTTCTTTTCTTCAGAAACTGAATGTTTTAATGCATTTTTTAGTATACTGGATGGGTGAGAATGAACTCCCTATTAGAAATTGTATTATTTTTTTGTAAATATTGCTCAACTTTCTATTTTCTTCGTCATGTGGGGTGGTAGAGAGAGGAGGTGAACTGCACCAAACCACAAACTGGATCTACTGGAAGAGCACATTTGATATCTTATGGATAACATACCGTCGGACTATCTGCAAGGGTATATCGAGTTCATGCCGAAATATGTAGAGAAATCGATGGACAAAGTTGACCTGTGACACATCAGGCATATTCTACCACTGTGCAGTCCAAAGTAGAGCTATTTTGACAACAATCAATCAATAAGTAACAAAGTTATCATACATTCCTAATAGGGCATTCATTTTCATCCATCCTGTATATTTGTCAATGTAAAGGAAGATTTAATAAATGAGTAATTCCAATATTGTTCTTAAAAAACACTTCAATTTTTTTTTCTTCCAGATACCGCACATCGAAAAAAACTTCTGATCATTCCTGCACACGAGCAACGAAGATCGCATGACCTGCATTCATCTTCGCGGACTTCTCAGAAAGAGAACAACCGAATATCGCCCAGCAGATCCTCGACGAACGGGAAAAGGCGTGACCGAGCCAATAAGAGTCCTTCGCTTCATACAAAAGAAGTGCGCTTAACGACCAGTCGGTTACATCCCAAAGGGGACGGCATAAACTCAGAATCACATGATGCTGTGACCACGGACAGTTTTTCTCCGCAAATGCCGAACAAAAGTTTGCTGGTGACGAAGCGTGAATCGGTTGAACGTGAGGACACGCGTATTCCATCTTGGGAATCACGTCACCTTTCTAAAGCGGCTCTCTCAACATTTTTTGCACGCTCTATGGAAAGTTCAACCCCAGTCACGAACCAAAAAGAAACTCATCTCCAAGAAAAGGGGCAACTGACCGACAATATCCGGAAATCGATTCATTTCCTGTCTACGATAATCCCAGGACAAGGTGAAGATGAGATTTCTTATGCTTTCCGACTGGGATCGAGCCCAGGGTTGAACCGTGACCAACCAGAGAGAAATACATTCCAGTCTTATGCTTCGAAAGCCAGAAGAAAAGTTTCGCCTCAACGACAACAAAATACATCAAAGATATTACCAACAATCAATTCAGGAGCAACAATAGTACAAGTTACGTCAGACCAACCAGTTATAAACATGCACTCATCTAGAGAGCCCATGTTACCTCCAAACACAAGCAAATTAAAGGAAAATTCTTCAGATATATCGACAAGAAATGTTGAAATTAGAACTGCGCACCAGGACACCATCGTGGACTCACTAAAGTCTTCTGGGTCTTCGTTTTCGTCAAGACTGTCGACAAAATCAGGGTTGCCTCTACATGATCACAATGAACCTGATTCACCATCTGAGGCCAATAGGTCACCGTCTGTTCGTCGATTTATCAAAAAAAGAAGAAAGGGGAGGGTCCGGAATAGGAACAGCAAAAAAAGATTTTTTAGAAAAACAAAAGTTCCCGATTTTGAGCCTACTGAATCCTCTGGAGAAGATCCAATTGTAAGAGAGTTTTCTCGTCTGCATTTTGCGAAAATGTCCACTGTTTTGAAGACAACAGTCAAACGAAGCGCACGGCTAGTGGGCGCAATAACCCCGACTCCCAAAAAGAAGAAAAATGTCACCGATTTGAAAAGATGGCAGTTTCAACTCAGAAAGCGTAAAAATAAAACCAATGACTCGCACATTCCGAAACAGGAAATAAGAATCGGGGACGAAACACAATCTCCATCCGATCTTGATTCCGTTAAGCGAGTCGTTTTTCATTCAAAGGGTCATTCGCTATTTGATCATGACGGGTCAGCTGGGAGTGAACAAGTGAAAGCACAGACAATGGCTGAACTCAACAAACAAACTACAGACCCTGCATCGGCTGGGTTTAGAGAAGACAACGCGAATACACTAAAATCGAAAACAAGTTCGCCGTTATCTGAGAATCAACCTGTTTCTTCTAAAAAGTTTCCAGAGGTCAGCTTACCTCCCATTAGAGGTTTTCCAGGTTGGCACCAAAGCACTCAAATCGGGTCGCACCAACGAAAAGACTCACTCCACGTTTCGACAGCCATCTACGATAGACTCAGACCTGGGACCTCGGCTTCCCTTGCATCTGCGTATGATAAGAACAATCCTAATGAAAAGAAAGTAGGGTTGGTGGTGACACAGACTCCATACTCTATTACCAATGACACAACACAAGTACCAGCTCACTTCTCCAGTCGAATCATTCGAGGTACAGATAGATCAAAATCATCTCAAAGACTTCCAGCGACCGCCTCTTCGAACAGGGACCATGGTGCAACGGGTAAATCTAGCGCATACGGGAGACGTAAAACAGGCTCACCAACCGAGAAGGACGTCAATATTGAACTACAACCAACTCTTGCGTCAAGCATTAGTCCAGTACATTCACATACAACTAAGAGCTCCACACTATCTTCAACTGAAAATACTCCCTTTCAATTTACAAACCAGTCGACGGAATCTCGTGCGTTATCGCAGCGTTCGGCTGTTAGTTCTAAATTTACGCAACATGTAACCGTATCAAGTCGTCAAACAGACAATCTGAGCGACAATATCTATATCCAAAACGGATCTAAAATCGATGGTCCGTCATCATTGTCACCATTGACAAGCGTGACAAAGGGTTCTTCAGATCTGTTTACTTTGCGTAAAGAACAAATGAAAACGAATGGAACGGTGAGCGATGGAGTTTTTATGAAAGAACGGTCAACAAGTATCCGTACACGTCAAGAGTCTGACAATGCATCAACTCCGTCATCCGCAGCCTGGACGCTTTCAACGCTGAGATTCATATCGAATAACCAATCGCCGGAAAAGCACAGCACAGACAAACGACTCCCTTCCACGGAGTCGGTAACCGCAAAACCTGCAGTCTTCACTCGTGATTCTAAAACGGAAACATCAAAACTTTCTGTCGCTGCTGCCAAAGCAGGTGACCACAACCACAAAATTACTCTGCAACGTGTCGTTTCTCACGATGACCAGCATTACTTCCTCCATCCAACAACCTCATCACCATTGTCATCTTCAACTTCAACATCAAAATCAACCTTGCCATTATCATCGATGTCACAATCTGTAAAAACGCAATCAACGCCACCATCATCTCCAGTGGTCAAATCGTCGCCCCCATTCCTACCTTCTTCTTCCGATAGTACTCGCGAAATAATCACCACTTCTCCTCTTGTTCACAGAACACCAGGCACGAGTATTTCTACGCTTCTGGTCTCTTCAGTCACAAGTAAGAGACAACCCAATCAGCATCAATCAACAACAAAGTCACTTACCAAACGACCACAGAGTACTGAAAGTGAACCCTCAAAAATTCCAAGTACAACCCCCACAATGTCTTCAACAACTAAACCCATCGTAGCCACGCGTAAAATTCTCATTGCATCGAGTGAAGAAACCCCGAAAGGTACCAATGTAACAAGGAAATCCTTTAGAGCAGATCACACTCCAACGCCTACATTCATAGCTGAAAACTTCGCAACTACATCTCGACGTACGGCAACTAAGAACAAAGGTGCGTCCAAAACTACACTGACCATCAACATCATCGCTGATACCAATGAGTCACCCTCAACGCCTGCCTCCGTCTCCCTTAAACCAAATGATGATGAGTCAATGTCACTGCCACCTTCTGATTCGTCCGATCACGAAAAACTCCTCGTCAAATGCAAAGTAAAATCAAACGTCGATATCAACGGAAACGATTTCATAAACAACATAAAAAATGGTAAGTACTCAAAATATTACGAACTGGCAAGATAGATCGTTTCGCTTCAGAGATACAACCATCTCAGTCATAGGGATTGATTCTGAAATAGAAGACAACGGTTGAAATAATTTGGGCTTTTTTTTTTTTGGTTAGTTCCTATTTCACTAAATAAATATAGCTATTATATTGCATTGTATTTTTGTTTGGTAAATAAATGTAAATTTAAAAGTAAGTTAAAAGCTCCAAAAACAAACCAAGCTTTGTCCTGACTGACTGACTAAAAGCTAAACGCTGATCCTATGTTATTAATGCTGGAATGTCCTTAACATTTTCAAGGTTAATCGTGCAAAAATAAATACGGCAAGCTGCAGTAGCCGTGATTACTTGATATGGTAGGACCTATCGAAAAAGACCCAATAATTTCTCCGGTGTGAGCACCTGTAGCATGATACTTTCGTGGGGGTATTAGGGGCGAGATCGGTCTTCTATGGGTGCTTCATTATTCTGGTTTTACACTAACGTTTTCCTTGTTCCGTAAATTATTGATTTAATCGATTCCGTCATCCAGGATCTATATAGGAAAGATAATAATCAGGAAAAAAATGATATCTTCGTTAGGAGGTGATGGATGACATGCTCGTAGCCAACACGGGGAATGGATTCGGCGATACGAGTTCAAGTTTTGATTGCGGCTGCTGGTATTCATTTCGTGCTAATACCCTTTGGAATCGTTCCATCGTCAGGTATCTTGAGATTATGTCAAGTCACTAACCACTGGTGGTTGACAGAAAGATGAAGAATGGGTGAATAAGCAATCAGGTACACTGCTCTCCCACAATCATCTTACTTGCTCAGGTAGGAGCAGCAACGAAGTCTTACCAACATTCGCACCTGGGGGGTGAATCATATTTTAGTATAAACTGAAACAAAATCAAACTTCGAAAGCCTATAAAAATAGTCAAAATAGAAAATGGTTTTGGTCCAATCACATTGATTCCTGGGATATTTTCAGATATCAACAGCTAGTAAAAGCATCGAATATATTCATAAGCAATTTTTTCGAGCACGATGACAAATGAATTAATTAATATGGACCACAGAATATTTACGGACCGTTGAAGGAGCTGTCACAGAAAATCAAGCGACCAACGATAAAAGACGCGAGTTCAGAAGTCGCAAGAGGCGTATATTTCTTATCTACGCTATTCATTTACTGACTAAAACTTTAATGCTGATCCTATGTTATTATCTTGATAACAACTGAAAGCTGGAATGTCGTTAACATTTTCACGGTTAATCGTGCAAAAATAAATACGGCAAGCTGCTATGATTTCTCCAGTGTGAGCACCTTCTGTAGCATGATAGTCGCTAATTATGTTGTTCTCACAACGTTTCGGCCGATCCATTCTACTACCCTTTCAGATGTAAAGAGTTGCTCCGATGAAATTTCGATCTCTAAGTGGCAATAAAAAAACATAAATTAAAAGAGAGACTAGACAAACATTGATAATGGTATAACAGCCCTGCTCTATCAGTAATGCTTGCATGAATCTATGACCACTGACTATTCCCTTACTCTAGTTTTTTGAGAGGTGTTAAACGCTCTTTCTCAAACAGTAAACAAAACAAGCAAAATTCTTATTTTTATCGACAGAATTTAATGAAAGTGGGGCGTATTCTCGCGACTTACTATGAAATGAATTCCATGTAACAGAAATAGAGGGGACTCTTGAGACTTGAAAATTGAAAGGTCATGATTCTTGAGTTCGTTATATTTTGTTGCAGAGTTTAAAAGGTGATGACGCAAAATCTTGAAAAGGGGTGTTGTCTCCTTCGAGTTTATGGTAATTTTCAAAGACTAGTTGATTCTAGAAGAGTTAATTGTCAGTTTCACGTATTGTCCACGGGAACGACTCGTAGCTTTCATCTTGAACTGGGGTCTTGATGAAGTGATTTTGAGAGTGATTTCAAGTGTTGAAGTTGGAAGTGATTTGAGTGGTTTGGGCGACACGTTTGTGATATTGGCTGGTGTTGACTGCTCCACCATTTTATGAAGAAGAGACTGGAAGTGTTTTGAAAGGGATTGACTCCTGTTTCATTGGGGTTCTGACCATGTTATCTTTTTCAGAATTCTCACTGGATGAACCAGGGAGATTTCCGTAAGCCCAGAACTTTTTGCGGGGTATGGTAAATAAGAAATAAGAATAAATAATATACAGAGAAATTCCATTAAAAACAAATTAGATGCTCAATCATCAAATTGTTTCCTAGAAACTAAAGAAAATGACTAAATCTGAGCAATTAGCTTTAAGCATAGCTCAGACTTCATCGAGAGATGTCCATTCGCATGTAGCCTCTCGTGTCCCGCGACATTACTCGCGGTGATCTACGTTTTATCCTTTAACCACAAATGATCTTTGATTCAAATCTGTTTATCCATGTTTCATTGTATCCAAATTTCTTTTCGAATTTCAAGGTCTTGTGTACAGCTACTTGGAAGGTCGAGCCTTACTGAACGAACGCAAGCCTGGCAGTACAGAAAAGAGACGCAAACGAGAAGTGATCGGTTACGTGCTGGATCAGAACATTGGCACGCATTCAGTCCATTATGGCGAAACTGAAGGAATCGAAGCAAAGGTTAGTTGTCAACTTTTCGGGTTACTGGCATAACTAAGTAAGTGTTGGAGTAATGATTAGTGAGCTAAGCCATTGCTCGTGAGTTTAGTTTCTACCAGGTGTCCCACTTCTCAAGTCTCGTGCCCGAGTACGCTGACCGTAGTAAATATCCAATCGCGCACTTAACAGTAATACAACTATCATCTTGCAGTGAGGATTCAGTTTATCACGTTGAAGTTACCGATTTTGAATAGGTATAATCCTTTAGATGGGGTTGCCAATGCTGTTGTGGCAATATTAATCTAAATATATCCTGACCCCATAGTAAAATTTACCGGATACCTACTGACAATGAATCGAATTTGGCCAGTATGATAAAGTTAACAGTGTTGAGGCCCGATGCCTAAAGTTAGTAGCTATATTCTGCTCACTGGGACTAAGAATCTCATCTTTACCAGAGAGATTGAAGAAAGACAAAATGAATAAGCCACACTGTTGTTGTATAACAACGAACAATGTATGTTTGTTTTTTTTTTATCTCTGTCAACGAAGTTGAAAAGAGGTACATATATTCGATCGTGCCGGTTTATGTGTCTGTCGACTCGATATCTCCGAGAGTACTCAATTAATTTAAATGGAATTTTGTGGAAGACTGGGCAATGGAGTAAGAAAGGTTGAAAGATAATTTTTCCATTTATTTAATTACATTTATGCATACGCTCATGACTATCCACACGATATCGCAAAAAGTTCTCAATTAACTTCTATGACAGATAATGGAAGGGAGGACAATAGGCCTAGGAAAAGCTGATTAGATTTTTTTTAGCGAATCCTTGCACAATTATCTCCCCTACGTCACATTTATAAGTCAAAACAGCATGATATTGTCAATCTTTTACCTGTCCGTCTGAAAGATATCTCTAAAAGTTATTTATGGATTTCAATCAGATTTTATGGAAGGCTGGAAAAGAACAACAAAAGAACTGATTCAATTTTTCAACAGCTCTATGCACAATTACCTCCCTTATGTCGTAATCCTATGTCCAAATCCCATAATATCACTATGTCTGTTTATATGATATGTCCGAAAATACCGGATGGATTTCGATTAAATTTTTGTCGAAGGATAGGCAATGGGATAAGAAAATGTGGTAACTGGAATCTTTTTGATTGTGAGATATTTTTCCGAGTTTTTTCCAATTACATTTATGTATACACTCTTAGCTGTTCACACGATATCTCAAAAAGTCATGTATGAATTTCTATGATATTTTGAGGAAGGGTCAATAAGCTACAGGGGAACTGATTAAATTTCTGAGAGGATTCATGAACAATTATCTTTTCTACCCTATAGCTATATTTCCAAACCACATGATATCACCAAAGTTTCATGTTTATCCACATGATATCTCCCAACATTCTCAATGAATTTCAATGCTATTTTGTGGAAGGGTGCGCAATAGGCTATGGAAGAAGATTAAACTTTGAAGAGGATCCATGCGCAATTACTCCCCATGACAATTGCGTTGACAGAGATTCGTTGACAGAGTAAGGGCACGCCAAGGTCCATGGGGTTGAGGTCGGGAAGCAAGGGGCGTAGCAAGTATAACTCCCTCCGTTAAAAACTGAAAAATATCCCCTCCCCCATTTCCGTCACTGATAAGAATACATAAGGAAATGCTCTGGAGAAAATACACCACTTCACTAAACCAAATCTTTACTGCAATATTTCAGGAGTAATTTTAAGGTGGTCAAGAATTGCCTGCACTGTCTCCAATCCAGAACGACATTGTCGACAAATTTAATATAAGTTGTTATTTTACATATATATATATATATATATATATATATATATATATATATATATATATATATATATATATATATATATATATATATATATAAACGACTTTCGTGAGCCGAAATGGCGTGATGGGAAGAATCAAGCAATAATTTATAGGGAAAAATATATGAGGGTTCCCATACCAAAAATAATGATAGTATATTAGACCAAGTTTTCGGGGGCTGGGTTGATGGGAGGTATAGGAGGCTAGGGTGTAGGAGATTGAGAGAGAGAGGGGGGGGTTCACGCTGTCCTGATAACGGCTTGCTGCAAGATAAACACTGAACGCTATTTTCGCTGTAATGCAATAAAATTGTATGAAGCGATCTTCCGAAAAGTGGGGAATGTCTATATCTATCAGGCAAAGCTTATAGAAAATGTGAGGTTGGGAGATTGCATCGCACCAAACTTTCAAATGTGTTTTAGGTATGCCTTCGAAATTATGGCTTTTAGCAGGGTTGAACACTGACCTCAGGCACAGGCAGAAAATACGCAACTATTTGAGTCACAAAAGGGGGCCGGTTGATTTTCAATACTTTCAGAAGATGCTGTGAACAAATATCAAAATATTTTCTAAAATCACAACACTGGTTTGTAAATTAGATATTGATGACTTGAAAGATTATTTTTTTTAAAGTCGCCGCACTTGCTGACCTATAAGACGTATGAGTTATAAGGACCAACGTTCCCTCAAATTTCTTGTATTCAGTGGGTGTAAAAATCTTTTTTCCTATGACAAAAGTATTTGTGCACTTTTGAATTTTTTTCCCCAATGAAAGAACAAATAACTTGCATACCGAATCGATTTAAGCATTTGATTTGATACTGATTGTGTAATTCTTATTTTTCAATTGTAGCTTCTCGGTTTGTCGCGAAGAGGCCAGATAGTTGAAATCTACTTTCAAATGCTAGAATATGGATTTGTAATAGCTACGGAAACCGCCATCAGAGTTTTTTCACAGCTGCAGATCACAGAGATCAGCGTTCATCTTCATTGTCCAGTAAGTATTTGGCATTCTGTGTGAAAATTATGATATCCGTTATTGATATTTTAGCACCTGTTGTAGCATAGGCGCCCCAGATTATCTTTTTGATTTCTATCTTGCAATATCAACAACAATTTTCATTGAGATATCTCTTCAGCCCTTGCAATACGTAATGTATAACATAATATTATCATATAGAACTTTAATAGATTAACGGTGTATAACATGATTTGCCAATAAACTCTTGCAAATGGAGAGTCGCTAATTATGTTGTTCTGATAACGTTTCGGCCGATCCATTCTACTACCTTTTTAATTGTAAAGAGTTGTTCAGATAAAATTTCGTTTCGATGGAAATTCGTTTCGATGAAAAGTCGTTTGATGAAATGTCGCTCCCGGGAAAAAAAGAACTTGGTGCAGCTTTCTCACGGTGATCCGGAGGTTCCACGGAAATAACAAGGCCGAAAACTATCTGAAGTTGGCTGAAATTACGGCGAAGAACTACGAAAAAATATGCTACATGCTGCCTGTCAAAATCTATATCTTTGACATTCATCTTGATAGATACAAGGAGAACATTAGAACAAATTCGGAGGAGCAAGAAGGGCGCTCCCACCAGAATAACGTCGCTACCAATGAATATATAGAACATGATGGGAGATTATAATTTTGGGTCTGGTTTGTGAAATCTCGAAAAACAACTAATCTTTTGTGATCACCTGTGTTCAACGTTAGAGTACATTTTAATTCTGATTCAGGGGTTGCTGTTTTTCTTAAAAAATACGATTTTTTAAAAATGTTAATAAAAATATGCAAATTCATATATCCCACTCCTTGTCACAAAGGTTAAGTTTATAGGAAATAACAGTCATTTTCTATACTTTTTACCCCAAAACAATTAGGAAATAACGCTCACTACCCAGGAACGGAAATCGCGTTGACTGATGTAATGACTATTTTCAAAATTATAGATAATATCTTTACAACGGGTGTAAATATGTTTGTTTATTTATCAAAATGCGATGTGAATCATTCAATAAATGTTATTATTGTAAGTAAAAAAAAAATTAAATTATCGAATTGTTCGCTGAACGAAACACGATTCGAAGGAGATAGCCAATCAGTAAATTCCAAAAGGGAAAATTCAAATTTGGTTTTTGAAAGAAAGAAAAATTAATTTCTCTTTCCTGCATTTACTGCGCAAATACGTTTCTAATCAAATTTGAATGCACCGTTCAAAATGTCACCGATGACCACTTCTTATTTTGTGTTTGTGTATGTTTCAGATCTATCATCAAATCGAGGCTATCAAGCACGTGATGTTCCGGTCTCAGCAACCACTTAAACCCTCAGCGACAAAGTGGATGATTGTCACGATCGCCGCGCCCTCAATACCGGTCCTTTGCGTCATTTGTATTCTTCTAACTAGTTGGTACCGAAACCACGCTCGACTTCGACGGAAAGCAATGGCTGAAATCTCCCGTGGCAGCCAAGTGAGTAAATAAACAGTAAAAATATTATTTCAAATTAATCGTTTCGATTTTTGTCAACTTATTCTCATAGCTTTAGCATTTTTCTTATCATTTCCGTTGTCTTTAACAATACTGGAGTTTACATATCTTCTACATCTTCTTTAAATTATAATCCATTCCAGTCTTCGAGAGAGAGTTCTCTCCCTTCTTATTGTTATTATGTACTTGTTGATTTTTTCCCACCAAAAGTATGTTATGAGTCTCACTGGATATCAAGTGACAGCAAGTCTCCCTATTACTCCAGCGTTCTCCTCAGCATTCTTATCGATTTTAGTAATTCAGTCGTTTGGATTGTTTCAGTTATTTCTCAGATTTCATATTCTTTTTCGCCACTGTTCCAAGCGTTCCAGTAGTGATGGGCATGACTATCAATTTCATTTTCAAAATTTGTTTTAGTTCTCCGGCAAGGTCCAGATATTCTTTTGCTTTTCACTGTTTCAGTTTTATACCAGGGTTCACTGGAAGAGCGACGTCTATCAGACAGATCTTCTCTTTGTCTAGGATGACTATATCTGACTTACTGGTCTGGGTTGAGTGATCTGCTTGAATTTCCAAGTCCCATAGATTTTTCCTTTTTCTATTTTCTAGCCCAACCTTTCAGATTGGGGTGGTCGGGAAATGAAAACTTGCCATTGTTGATTATGACTCAATGACATTTTTCTTCCATTGCATTAGTTCTGCAAAGGGTTAAACCTATTCTTTGGAAACGTGGCAAAATAGTAATATCAAACTTATTACAGTACAACCTGACATAACAGGTGATATAATAATATTGCACTGATATTATGTCTTAGGACCCTACCGATGTTTGAAATGGACAGTTATTGGCTTGATGCAGTGAACGGTAGTACCTCTCCCCCCCAAAACTTGTAAACTCTTCATCTTATATGCCCGCAAATGCAGTAATTCATGGTAAAGTGCAGTCGGTAAATAATATTGGCTATACGTGTAATTCCATCCAATGGTTGATTTGGCCACTTTCTCTCTCAAATCTCATTCGACGTTCTCTGTACAATTCACGTATTTGTTAAAGTTCCAAAAAATACCTTCTTCGTCTCTTTCTTCTTCTTCTTCTCTCCCTCCTTCTCCTTCATCATGTGTGGCTGTTTCTCCTCTATCTGTCTTTCTTTGTTTTTCTCATCATAATTTGTGGCTTATGAATTGATTCTTAGTAGACAAACACTCTAATGACAATGTACATGTCACACACACGCATTTACACACACACACACACACACACACACACATATATATATATATATATATATATATATATATATATATATATATCATTGGGTCATCCATAGACAGCTGTTTCGTTGTATTACAACTTTTCAGTGTGGCTATAGACTATCCGTTATCCCATCCAGTGCTACGAGGCAGAATTGAAACCTTCGCTTCAGACCCGCTAGGGAACTGGACGGTCAGTAAAGCTGAATTCAAGCGATATATATATTTAGCTTAAATTCACCATCCACCAGTGTGCTCTATTCCTATGGAAGAGCATTGCATAGGCTTACAATGAACGAGTTACCTCATATATATATATATATATATATATATATATATATATATATATATATATATATATATATATTCTGCTGCAATCGTTTTGTTGTTATTGTTGATGCTTTTGTCATCAAATTGATGGATAGGTATCTTAGTGGGTTCACAGTTTACAACTTGCAGAATTTTCGACAACTATGAATGGGTAATCTACATTTAAGACTTAAAGTTATATCCCCCGAAACGTAAGATTGGTGCAACACAATCTTCCTGTCAACAAGTAAATTCTACAAGTATTCAAATGTAATGTACTGAATGCTTAGGGGTAGGGAAAGTGTATCGCACCTATTTTCCAAGTCGATATGACCTTCTGGTCATGAAAACAAGTATTTGAAATCCAGGGCTTAAACATTTATACTCCATCTTGCATCAGATAGCCCTGCTAAGCCAAAAACATCAACCACTTATATTTTTACCTAATATGCTAATTACCCCCATGGACTATTTAAATTTTCCCTTGGGGGAGATTCCCCTATGTTTGAGAACCATTTATCTAAGTCACTAAGCAGACAGATACATAGAGAGTTTGGAAGATATTTGAGCAGTCAGTTTAAATATGCATCCATGGCGCTGTCTTTGCTCCTGAACATCCTTTTGCCTCTGAGAGCTGTCTTCGCCTACGGGTGCTGAGAACTCTTGCTACACTACTGGTGTATAGATTCAGATAAGTTGGCAAATAATTATGGACCAATTGAGATAGCTGTAAACAAATTAGGATAGATTGATCGATAGATAGATATAGAGAGAGACATTGGAGGAAAATGTTTAAACGCAAAACTTGTGTTCATTCGAATGAAGCCACTGAGATTAAAAGATATGAACAAATTAGGATATATATATATATATATATATATATATATATATATATATATATATATATTGTGTCATCCACAGACAGCTGTTTCGTTGTATTACCACTCTTCAGTGTGGCTGTAGACTATCCATTATCCTATCCACTAAGTGTAGTATCTGTTCCCCGGCAGAGACCGGTACTGACACTTGCCTATCGAATGGGCCAGAGATTGGGTTATGGTTGGTATCATGTCATGAGGTTAAACTGAGGCTGCGCATTGCTACGTGGCATTGGGAACCTTCGAGTTCCCTTTCTATAATCGGGGAACATGGCAACCTGGGCAGCACTGTCCCATTGCCCTTAATGGAACAGGTCGGGCTAGTCCTGACGCTTTCGTGGCGGAGGTTGCTTTGGTTGCTTCGGCTGGAGGTCTCTATTTTCCCCACGTAAAGCCTCGACCTTGTGTCACATTTTGCTGTGGTGGAACAGTAAATAAATAGACCATCCAATACCACGCAATAGTGGGATCGAAACCTTCGCGTAAGATCCAGAGACTGGTATCCTACCTCTGCTCCACGGAACTGGACGAATTGAATTTAAGTGATATATTTATTCACGCATATATTCCCTATCCACCAATAGTGCACTATTCCTTTGTTGCAAGAATATTGCATAAACTTATGTATATGTTGATAGATAGATATAGATAGATAGATATCGATAGTATTGTGATAAATTGCTATAAAACTGACTAAAAAACTTTCAATACACTGCTTTGTATTCATTGTAGTACGCAGAATCGCTGGCCGACGTTGGTTTGGAGATTGATATGGAAAAAGGCGAAATTGTCAGTCGGGCCGGATCCACATCCGTATTGTGGACAGAATTTGCGGCTGGTGATACCCTGGAGAGGATGAGTAGGGCTGGTGATTTCCCTAACACAGATGGCGAGAGTTCACGGAGCAACTCGTGGAACGCTCGCGGCGACTCACGTTCAGGCGCGAACCCCAACGGACGGGGTCGGCGTCAATCGCCAGTGGCCAGGCAGTGCCAACGGAGCGGCAAGTACGTGAAGAAAAAGGACAGTGTCAGCAGTTTCCATTTTGAAAATAATTTGGAAGACGAATGGTAAGTAACACATACGATATTATTATTTTTTTTTTTTTTACCAATATTTAAATCTTAAACATCCAAAAGAAATCATCCTTGTAATGAATTGAGAACATTCATGTCATTGTTTTGATTAATAATTAGTATTTTTTTAGTCATTGATTCTCATTGGTCGCGAATCAAAGGAGACTTTGTGTCAGAAGTGACCCAGTCCCAATAAATGAATTATATTCTTGGCGACGAAATCCAAAATAAACGTTAAAAATCCAATCTGTGTCTTCGAGGCCAAACATTACATTCTCCTTAGGCCAACATCTGATTTTTTTTTTTAGTGTTTTGATATTTTTCCAGGGTTTAGTTTGATGCCAGGAGATTCAGTAATTTACAGAAGAACATGAAAGTCTTACTCATTGACACGAAGAACTATCAATCTCTGTGTGTATGCGTGTGCTTGTATGTATATATGCATATATTATGGTGTGTGTGCGTGTGTTATTTATCCACTCTGTATCATATTTCTATAGATTTACACCATCTCAACTCCATCTTAATATATTTATGGTCCTGCCCAACAACTTCTTCTCTTATTCGAACAGAAAGAGACTGCGCAGTATCATAACAGATCTGAAATTTTCGAGTAACTTGATATCTGCAAGCATAAAACTTAACTTTGGGAACATGATAAGAACAAAAACGATGCAAAGTATGCTATGGCCTCGTTTTGAAAATCTTCGGTAAAATCCATTACAACAACTTAGCAACGACAGAAACAGCTATAAAAATGATTTGCGTTACCAAATACTTGAAGTTGGTTTATATTCTGCAAAGGAGAATGCAAGAGTACTTATTGTTTTGATTAATGCAGGTTTCGAAGTAGTATGATTAAAATATTTCTGCACAAATTAATGAAATCAAAAATAAAGCTGGAAGAACACATTAAATCATAATTAGACTTGAACTGTGCAGTTTTGAGCAGTTCGGAAGATTTGGGAACTAATTAACTGCACTAATCAGAGTATGCATTTTTTAGCTAAACTCCACTTAGACATCCATTTATGGAAATATGAATGAAAACTGATTGTATTTTGTATTTAAACGTCAATGTTGGTGATACGACTACCATTCCGTTACTTATACGGACGAATCGATTTTTCCCAGACTCTGGAACTTGAGAATTGGTGCGCATGTGTGTCCGCCCCCGATACGCACAAACAAAACGCCCTACTTCACAGTTTGTGTGTGTTTTTTATCTTATACTGTTAACACTGCCATAAGTTAGACTGCTAAGGATCTGATTTCTACCACCCACAAAGAGATTCTGCAATGATTTCTTTCGTGCATGGAAATATCAGTTTCTCCTTCTAGCTTTCATGGCAGATGTGCCCTTTTTGGGGGGTATACATAGAGTCAATTGTTTACCAATGCTATTTTCTTTATCTCTAGTTCTGGGGCTAGAGACAATTGAATATTTGATGAGTGTTTGATTACAAGGGATCACACCTAAACATTACATAAAGAAGAAAACGGTCAGAACAATCCCCGATGTTTGCTTGCAGTTCAGCCAAATTTGAGGAATTCCTTGAACTTACGAAAATCTGCTTTACGCTATTTTTTTCTCTTTTGAGGAAAAAGGCGAGAAGCGAAAAAAAAAACGGCGTTTGTCTTACAGCGAGTCGTTCTAGAGGTAGTGTGGTCTCTCTTTCTTTTGCACCTACCTCCCGTACCTCAAACCACCGCAACCTCCGACGACTCAGTTTAACATACCATCATCTGGGGCTGTCTGTGAACGCTTAAAGATTTTATCCACCTAAATTTAATGACCATTGTTTCGTCGCTTCACGACATTTCAGCTCGCGGAAGGTTTATTTTATTGGGACGCCTTAGTTTCGGATAACGGAGGAAAACTGTACTTCAAAGAATTTGTCCATATCGCCACGAGATGGGAAATGTAAGTTGCAATATAGTTATCAATTTTGAAAACAGCAGCAGTGAACTGAGTTCAAATTCATCTTCAGGCTTTTTCCCTGTACTTTATCTCATCACTGGCCATCGTGATTATAGTCGTTATTGTCGATATGTAGACAGAGAAAAGCTTAGCCAGGTATGGGAATCTTTCCCTGCTACAGCTATCTTGTAACCCAGTACAACCTTCCACATGATTCTTCGGGAGCAGTAACTCCTATTGGCTGCTAAAATATTCAGGAGGTCAAGGTATGACCAACCCAGCATGATATTCTAATAACTTTTTCATAATCCGTAACAATGGGTCATGAGACACAGCATAAGGGTTGGGAATGCAGCGTGTGACTTTCCAACGTGGGAAAGGGACAGTCTGAATGCTGTAAAATTGCTGACATCTTTCATAGAACGTAAGAAGGTATGATATATTGACCTTGCTATAAAATCACGTCTAGTTTGTATTTTCCGAGTATAGCCATAACATTCTGATGCTTACTCTCTCAATTACATCATACCGCGCCAGGAACAGAAATTAACCGAAGATAACTGTCAGTGGGACTGAGCAGAGGGTTTGGCGATTCCCAAGGACATAATTCCAGTATGATGTCAACAGTCAGCAACCAGAACTGAGAACATTTCGTAAACTCCGTTTATCCGGCATCTTCCCAATTGTTTTTTCTGGCCATGAATAAATTTTATGAAAGGCTGATGGCTGACTAATTGCTGGGAAAAAATGGATTGCGTAAAGTTCTAGGAAAACTTGGCTTTTCACATAGAGATGGATTTGGTTGGTGGCCAGGAAATTCACCTGACCGCAATCACGCCACGAATCTTGGGGTAATCGAGAAGGAGCATTTTTGGATTTACTCCAAGTACAGTAACATTTTCGACAGCATTTGGTGTGGGTGACTCGCCTAGTATTGGAGGAATTAAAAAGAGAAGAATAAATATCCAGAAACCTCTTTGATAGGATTTCGCGAAGGTTTCTGGTGGGTGATCAATTTAAAGCATTGATAGCTTTTTGATTTTGCATTGCTTGCACAAAAGACGATTTTATTAAGAGACATCATTGACGATTCTAAACTTGATATTTACTAAGTTTACTTTGATACGACACAAGGATCAATAGGGAAGAGGGGAGATGAATATTATCCTACACCGATTTTCCAAGCTGACCCCTGGGACTAGTAGGAAAATCAGCTGCTATTTCAGCCTCGTGACAGGCCGATGAAACCATAAGGTTGAGGGAAAATTTCAATGATTAACGATTTGGCCGACGATTTTTTCTCACAATTACGATTTATCGCACCGAAATTGAAACTGTGATCGTTTTCCTTGCGAGACTGTGCGATAGCTTTGAAAGAACTTTTTTTTTACATCCTAGTCTCTGGTGATAAAACTGGTTAAAATAGCAACCAGTGCCGGGAATAGTCGAGGTATGTCCCAAAAGTATCCAACCATTTAACGTTAACAAGAAAATGCCTACTTAAGTCAATGGCACCTCGATCCTTTTCGAAGTACTCCCTTTAAGACCTCACACACTTATCCAAGAATCCCCCCACTTTTCAAAACAAAATGTAAAGTCCTCTTTTGGGATAGCCATCACCTACCTTGCTGCGTTCTCCTTAATCTCATCCACAGTCTATAATATTCTTGGGAAAAGCTCAAAGTTGCAGGGATTGAAATCTGTGCTGTAAGGTGATAGTTAACGAGATATTCAAAAGGGCTGGATGCTTTCTGGATAGACCGAGTGTGAGTTTTACTACCGACGATGACTATCTAAAGAGGGTAATGATTTTGAAACAATTCTCGCTGGTTTCATATACTATTTTTCCAACTCCACCCATTGTGGAATCTCACTTATTTTATACAAAAAAGGTCTTCGTTTTTCATTTCCATGTTTTTTTTCTTCGTTTTGACTTGTATCTGACACAGCGTCTTAGTGTCATCATCTCCGTTAGCGTTAGCTTGGTCCAGCGGAGAACAGTCCCGCAGAAATGCATATGACCGACTCTGTGAGGCAAGCTGTATTTTAATGCTCAGTGCTGGTGATCTTCTATTTGACAGGCTGGGGTGTCTCCTCTCAACCGATTACACTGACCCCGTGGACCTGAAGAAGGAATGGCTACAGCTACAGACATTCCAAAAGTATAGCCAAGCCAACAATGAACAGAACAGGTCAGGTCTGTTTAACCCACTTTTGGATTAATTCAGCAAATCATCTTACCAAAACCTATAAATCCCTGCCTCAAAATCAAGACCAGTTTTACTTCTGCTGCGGAGTTGTACGATATCCCGATAATTATGATTCAAGTAGGCGGCGCCAATAACCTGGTTTCGGTCCCGGCTGGGTTACCTGTAGAAATAACTTGTGTGAAAAAAAAGTCCTAAAATACACACACACATAGAGTGAGAGAAATGCACACTTATGGTAGTATATGTGTGTAAAATCTACAAGGTCCGTTTGGTATAAATATCAACTTTTATATACAAAGCCAATGTTTCCAATCTATCGAGACAAAATATCTTATCAGACACATTTCAGAAGATAGCGGTTTATTTCAATAATGCAATTCTGTTAATTTTCTGTCATGTTACGATTTTCTCGTTGTTGACTCCGTGTGGAGCATAGAGCCACAAATCAAATCTGCCAGCGGGCAATCCCTGGGGGTAATACTGCGGCGATTTCTGTTGCAAGTATATGTCTAAACTGAAACTTTTTTCTAGGACCGTAGAAAAAAAAATTAAGTTTCTGATATGCGGCATAATGATGACAGTGATTTACTTGAATTAGTATATCCACAAGGGTGAAATAAACCGTTCAAATGCCCTTTGAAGGATGCTTAAGTTTGTATTCACCTAATGAAGGCGGGAAAGCAGACAGGCCACAACTTGAAGTTGGGTGTTGTCAAGACGAGGACACTACCCTAAATAAGTCAACAACCTGTAAAAAACACGAAAATATATTTCATGATATTCATTCTTCTACTTCATAGTTTTGTATCAGGGTAGATGGCTTTGTCGATGAAATAGTTCCATATTTTCTATGACAACCACTATTGACATTTCGTGGAAATAACCTTAGAAGAGATATGGATCCACCCATCTTTCTGTGTCCTGCCGTCCCAACAGTATTTTTGCCGTATTCTTGTAGCTGACAAAATACAATGCGCTCCTTTGAAGAGAATGTACAAATATTGTCAGACTCCAGGCCAAGTTGGAGTTGATTTTATTTCCCCCGTAACAAGAACTACTCTCGCCAAAATTAGGGAAATAAACTCATCATTGTTTGTTTATCAGCTTGCATTAAACCCTTATATGACGTGTTGATTTTAGATGTGATTTGAAGTCACGGCTCTGTGATTGCTAGACGGCTCTTTTACCGACTGGGTCAAGCCGACAAGTCTTATATGTCAATGAATTTATCTATCATATATACGATACGATAGTTGCAGTAATTTTCTTCAGTTAGAATAGAGGTAGGAATGGGTTTCGACCCTGCAGCTGGAAGGCTTGTCTCTTACCCTTCTCCAAATAAATTCGTTAGCGTCAGTTCTCAATGAGAATTGACACAGTGAGTGGTAATATAATATTACTGTGGTCAGAAAGCTTGGCTCGCAAATCAGTCAGCAAGAGTAATAAGTTCAATTTTCATTGAATTTGATTGTGGCAGACGATGAAGCTTAATGAAGAGAATTTCGGTACAGATATGTAAGAATAGAATATGATAAGATAAGTTTTGTTGTAGATTGTATACAACAATAATAGGATGAAAGGGAAAAAATGATATTTTTTCATTGGCTTTAGGTTTTTACCAATGTTGATATTGCAGATTTTACAAGTATACGATTGTACTGACCGTCAAGTGGATAGGGAAATATCATTTGGGGAGGACCTGCTTGTTTGTCTGCCTAAGAAATCAGTATTCGAAATTGTAGCTTTTATCTGGGTTCGA
Source organism: Thysanoteuthis rhombus (assembly GCA_963457665.1). Lineage (NCBI taxonomy): Eukaryota > Metazoa > Mollusca > Cephalopoda > Oegopsida > Thysanoteuthidae > Thysanoteuthis > Thysanoteuthis major. The sequence goes on from OY735202.1 coordinate 34,412,150, forward strand.
ACACCGACTTCAGGCGTCGGAGGCAAACGAAACGTACTTTTCTCTATCTTTCCATCTCTTTTACGTTCACCAATCAGACCCGCGATTAGTTGGAGACAAGTTTCATATATTTCATAATAAAAAGCTTTGTACATCCCTGGGAAATCTTTGATTTGCTTTAAGAGATTAGTTTGAGGCTTCCTCTTCGAATTAGTTATCACCTAATACTCCCTAAATCCCTACCCCCGCCTTTTTTTTGCGTAATCATCAAGAAATAGAAAACAATACCTTCCCATTACCTTTCAGCTTTCTGACCTGTACACTCTTGTCAGTCTTATTTCATATACTTGAAACAGGAGAAGAACACTTTCTGTCAACTCCTAATTTCAATTGTATTTCCATTCTTGTGAATCATCGATTTTTTTTTGCAATAAACATATTATCAAAACATAAAAAGCGGTTTATTTTATTTCTGCTCTCCCTCTCTCTCTCTCTCTCTCTCTATCTATCTACTTATCTATCTCATATCAGTTTGTGTTGTGGTTTCTTTTGATGTAAGGAATAATGTACGTCTGGCTGGGTCATGAAAGGATCCAACTAAAAGTAGGAGAGTCGACACGTGACCAACCCAACGTCGGCCATTGTGCCACATTTTATTTTTGTTTGTTTTTCTACGAAGTAAAAAAAAAAGTTTGTGTAGCTGTGAATGCCTACATGTGCGTCTTTATGTGTGCGTTTGATACCCTCTTCTCTCTTTCTCGTTGCCAATGAATCTTGACTATCAATGGTAATTTACTAACTTCTCCAGAATATATATATATATATATATATATATATATATATATATATATATATATATATATATATATATATATATATATATATATATATATATATATATATATATATAAATTCATCTTCTCTAGTTAAAATCGTAGTATTTGCTCATGGCCTTCCCGAATCTCTAACGAGAACCTTTCAACTAAGCAAGGACAACTGATCACAGGCCCAACGGATTCACTTTAAATACCAGGCGAAGTTACGTAACTGGTTCCAAGTCATAAAACTATTCCCTCACTCCATGCAATTAATATAAAACTTATAGAATTATCGATATCATCATCATCATCATCATCATCATCATCATCATCATCATCAGTCTTTTAACGTCCGTCATTGGACATAGACCTTCCCCAAGATTCGCCAGAATGCTCTATCATGGGCATCGTGGAGTCAGTATTTCCTGAATCTGTCTAGTTCATCTCTCCATCTTGTGTTCTGTCGGCCACGGTTTATGTGATCTCTGAGGATCCATATTGTGAGTCGCAATGTCCATCAGTCGTCTGACATTCTTGCATCATCAATGACACATTAACCAACCGACACTTACTTCTGTGATCTGTTCATGGATAGCTCAAATTCAATAAAGTGTAAATCTAAAGTTTGAAGCAACTATCCTCGTTGTTTTTTTTTGTTTTTTTGGGTTGTTTTTTTTTTTTTTGTATTACTTTTTGTTTCCAAAAGTCAGCTACATGTGATAATCATTCTTAACCATTTCTTGGGATGGAACCTCAGATCCTAGATTGTCAGTTCTAGGAATGATAGATGACTGTGCTTGAATACAGGTATGCCCAAAACTCCACGCTACTTTTTCCATTTGATTTTCAAAGGGGTGGCAAGTGAAAATATCATTCAGCGTTTGTTTTGCAGAGAGCTTACTTTCCTCTCTTGCCATCCTCAATCCCCTGTATCTCCCTACATCCCAAACTCCGACGACACGGCCTAACATACCATCATTACCATTTTGGAGATCGGGAAGGTTAAAAACAATTCTCCTTATAAATTAACGGTTCTCCTTTCTTCGTTTTACAATTTTTCATCTTACGACAGGTTGTATAGGAACACTGCTTTCGGATAGAGGGGTAAACCTGTATGACCAAAGCAAGCAGGCTCATTGAATGATCACGCCACTGTCCAATGTTACTTCCGTTCTACAATCAATTTCATGATACAGAAGATTAACTTTTGATAACTTTTTTTTTACATTAAGCCAATTTTAGGTCCCATATTAATGAGTAAAGTCTGTCTAAAATCAAAAATTTTGGTAATTCTTTTTTGATTTGTGTAATATGCTTAAACTTCAACATTTTTTTTTTTTAAATTTTCCAAATTATATTCATTCCCTCTCTTGGACCAATGCAGAATGGGAATATTAGGAGGAAGCTTGTGTTACGACATTTCAGGTGAGATGAGTCAGCATTTGAAACTATGGCTTTCTACCCGAGTGGAAACACTGACTTCTGTCAGTATGGCAGCCATTTCCAAATTTTCAAAAGGGAGGTTATTGCATATAGGTCTTGGGAAGACTGACCCTCTCAGACGTCTTGCTAGTGTGACTCGTGCACTACAAATATATACAATGCGTTAACGGTTGTTTTAGCTTTCAGTTCCACTAACAAGCATATCTGAGTTGAATCAGGGAAAAGCAGGTGTTAATATTGCAAGAATGGCAGACAACAGATGGACATCATGACTCACATGGATCCCCAGAGATCAAATGCGGAACCGAGGCCGACAGAATATGAAATGGGGAGACGAACTGGAGAGTTTCAGAAAATATTGGCTCTCCGACGCCCACGATCAAGAGGTGTGGTTAGTGCTGGGGAGTGTTCATGTCCAGCGACGGACAATAAGAGACTGACAATGATAATGTTACAAGTCACACATCGAAAAAGATGACAAATTAACGTTCGGGTCGAGGGCAGAGGACACAACGCTCCGAAGCCGGACTTTCTGGCATAAAGCCGGACATCAATAGAATGAAAAGAAATTTCCGAAGTGGTGTTTTTAAAAAAAAGCTCAGGTTTCACCGTTATAGGGTCAAATAAAATGAAATCAGTGGTAAGATAGTATTTTACCAATATTCCCAGTAGGAAAAGCATGATTTCTTTGAAAATCAGCTTTGGAAATGTTGGCTTGAACAATTCTTTGGGGCATACGGCGAATATGTGATCACATCGGCAGAAACTTGTTGAAAAAGACAACTAAGACTAGGAAAGAAAAATAGTTATCAAACATTATTATTACCGTATATTTCGGTAGATAAAGTGACCTTTAGACGAGACTGCAATTTCAGTCTGAATTTCATGGTTTCAGTTCACTGTTTAGTCACTATTTTGTATCTAGTCTGTAAGACGACCTCATCTTGTTGCACGGCGGATGCTTCAATTGTCGTCTTATCCACTTGAGTATACGGTAAATATATCTTTGCAAACCTAAGAAAGAGGCATTTTCTTACTTTGAAATATTTTATCACTGAATTTAGCGATTGGATAATATGAATTATTTCTATATTTAATTTGATTTGTATTTGGTTTGAAGGATCATTATTTTAATTATGAATAACATCTGCAAAAAATTAATTCCCAAATACACTAATGGCACTTATTTCGATAAAGACTGAGGCGATATTTGGTTGAACTGCATCTTTGCTCCTTGCGCAACCTTGATCTTTTTGTAAGTACCCACTATAAGCTAACGTCCAAATGGGAGCTTAGCTTGGCCACTATTGCCCCATACGGTAGTGAGGTCATCAGTTTGATTGGTGTCGAGTATAAAAATAAACGAGAAATTATCAATAGGTATTTGTTTGTCAAGGTCATAAAGCTCACTCGAAAGTTCCCTGCAGGAAAAAGCCCACAGTCATAAATGCGTATGGAAAAAGCCCAGACTAAAAGAAGTCCAGACGGAAAAGTCTGCTATGAAAAAAGCCCACACAGAAAATGCTTTTGCAAAAAGAGCTTTTGATTTCCGAAATATCAGTCTGAATTTACGTGGGGCCTTATCTATTGGCAACAAAAATTACTTCCCACAAATGTTTCCTGTGTGGACCTCTATCGTATATATATATATATATATATATATATATATATATATATATATATATATATATATATATATACGGTAGAGGTCCACACACACACACACACACACACATATATATATATATATATATATATATATATATATATATATATATATATATATATATATAATTGGAATAATTAACGGTTGAATCTGGAAAGTGTTTTTCCATGGATGAACAGTTATATAGTAATTTGGTTGTGGTAATATCCTAGAATCATGGGTAAAAGTGCTCGATGACTCAATATAGCAAAATCTGAGTTTTTAACTTGGGAGAAAAACGATACTGTATTTGAATGCGCGAGGATTTGCATTAGACATGCGTTGGAATACTGTATCAGGTTTTTGTCCTCTGTGGGTGTGAGAGAGAGGGGGGAAGGCACTGATTATCCACTTCAGACCAGAATATCTTTGTGAAATATCTCCTGAATTGTTCCTGGACAATCATTGCTTTCATTGTCTCCATCGCCTGTCTCAAATCATTATCTAAACCACTGTCAGAGTAAAGGAGAAACGAGGGAAGAGACTTCTCGTCAACTACTCGTAGGTGACTAATTAACTACTTGGTTTTTAGCTTGGTCTCGTTAAAGATAAATGGTTTTTAGAAAAGATATTTTCATGGAATCAAGTTTGTATTGATTATGAAGATAAACTTTCATACATGCATGTGTACTTGACTGTTATTACTAAGAATAGCTTTGGCCCAAGACACTTTCTTTGGTGGAGGGCTTTCAAAAAGGCCTGAAGTGGCACGTGGATTAGTACGGACAAGAAGACCATCTTGCTAATTACACTTCTTCGTTTTTTCTTTCTTTCTTAACCTTTCTTAACTGGTACAAAGATTTTGATGAGGGTTGGTAGCCCGATTGTCAATGTTTATTCTCAAGGGCCTGTAACATCATGCAATCGTTGCCTCGTGACAAACTAATAGGATATAGCTCCATGTTGTTCTGAAACAGTGAGAAGAATAAGAATTATCATCACGTCAGGAAAGAATGCAAAACCATCGCACTAAATTTGGTTGTCTCTGTTAACGACGGCACACAGTATACAGGATTCCTTTTTTGCTGGCATAAGCTAAAAGCATGAACTTTAAAATAAAGAATGCTAGTCGTTTCAAATTGGATAATGTAAAATGTCGTCTCGACTTACCAGCTGAAGTTCTCATTTACCGCTCAGCGTTCAAATCTTTCATCATTGAATGAAGACTTCATTTCAGAACTCATAAACATTGAATGGAAAGTTCTAAACACAAAAAAACATATATGACGAGACTGCATTGCCAGCTGGTTTTATTTAGTTTTAATACAGAAAAAATAGTACAAAGGCCGTAGAGGGAATTGGGGGGAAGTTTTTTTTTGTCTTCTATTGACCATCTTGCTCTTAGCTAGATCGTTTCGTGACCCTGCCACAAAATCCTGTCACCATAAGAGTTCACCCTTCTTTTTTAATCCTTACATTAACCTCATTTGCTCTATGGGGCTTAAACTATTTAGAATATCCCCTGATGAATGTGTTTTTATTTTTTAGATTTTATATTGATTGAGGTGAAAAAATTCTCGTAAAGCTAAACAATGTAAGGAACGGGTCAGTATGAGACTCTCTTTGCCCAAACTATTGGGAAGGCCGTCCTCTGTGTTTTTTTTTTGTTTTTTTTTGCATTTTGTCCAGAAACAAGAGGGTCGACAACCAAGCGGACTGGGGGTTAAAGGTGGAGAAAAAGTATGGATGGGTTCGGAGATAAAAATTTTTTTCAGGGTATTAAAAAAGGAAGTTGATCTGAAAAATTCAAGGGACGGGTTTCCTGATAACGGAAGTAACTTAAACCGTGACCGGGTGCTGCATTCGTTTTTCTTGCTAAGATCACTTACCTTAACCGGACACCGGAGGAGAACACGGGCTGCATGTATCACGTATCAGTGGCTCTTTTCAGCTGAAGTTAGCTTGCTGCACGCACCCATCTTTCGTTGAAATCTTTACGATGCAATCTTTTCCTATCAAATCTATTTTTCACCTTCAACTGATGTATGAAGTAGTCTATCAGATTCTGATGAGAAAATGATCACCGACTGTCACGTAGTCCATATCATTCTTGTCATGGTCAGCAGCGTGAGGAACACCATCCACCTCATCCCAGGCCACGGGATCGATATGTTGTCATACACGTACCAGACGTCCAGCAGGGTCCTCAGATAGGTGCCGAGGCGAGCTATCACTTCATCAACTTAGCTCCAGAGCGGGTGGACCTCCTCACACTAAAAGAAGCCGTGCAAAGCTGTTTCCTCTATGTTACTATTACAACAAGGTGGAGATTTGGGGAGGCCTCCCTAATCTTTCACTCTTGCGTAGGTTCGTCTGTTGAGATGTTGTTCAGGAATGCCAACCTCCACTTCGCAACCAGGGGAAGTGCGGTCAGACAGTAAAGGATCAGAAGGAAGACGCCTCGGATCTGCCCTTCAAGGATGACTTCTTTCGAGGCGAAATCTGGACAGACGCTCCGACCATTACCTGTACATCCGATCAATTCTTCTCCGGTTGGAGACCGGGATCAAAAAGCTCCCTTAAAATGCAGACAGGTTCGTTAGTCCAGCTAATGGGCCGTGGAAGAGGTATAGACATTTTCCAGGCGCCTAACTGCAAGCTGTTCGACTTGCTGTGATCAATCTTGGCCCCACGCCTGTTCGTATCGTAATGGTTAAGTCATACGCCGACAACCTGGCTCGAACCCCATTAGGCTGCTTCAGCACAGCATGGACTTGGTTACCCGTCGCTCACAGCTGACTGCTTCAACCGACTCAAGCCGGGTAAATTGCTGCAAAACAGTGCTCGCACAAGCCAGGTTTCTTGGTGAAGCGATTCTGAGGATGCTACTGGAACCCTTCCCAGATGTCACTAGTATTCTTATAATGTAACAGGAAACCAACAAAGTTTGATGGTATCCTAAGGTACTGCTGGGGCGTCTTTGGTTAGCAGTAATGATGCGTCGGCCCCGAATTCGTGCCTGACGCGAGGGTAATCATTTGATGAAGGCTTTTTGGCGGCATTGATGTTGTTTTGCAGCAGTATGGGTATGAAATAAAAAGACAAACCAATAAACCTTGTGATTTTTATAAAAACCTTTTTTGTTTTTTGTTTTTTTTCTTTTGCAATTGTTATTTGAACGACATTCAAATTTAAGACTCTAAACCTCAAGGGCCAACTAAAGCGTGGCGGGCTTCATTAGGAAGTTTGGAGGCCGCCATATCGGATTCTATTGTTTACCTATTTAGACTGTTGGTTGGCGATATGGGAACCCGTGTTCGATCTATTTAATTTTATAATTTTTTTGTAGGAACACAGGCGAAGCATATACGGACGAGACAAAAGAGAAATGTTGGTTAAATCGGAAGGCTGTACTTGAACAATGAAAAGAGGATCGGAGAACAAAAACAAACAAGTCAAAGCAGGAGAGGGGGGTTACTAGAGACACAAACACAATATAAAAAGGCGAGGCAATTCGATTTTTAAAGATATAAATAGTTGAAAAAAACGAAAAAACAAAAACAATCCTCGCTGGGAGGAGGAGGAGGAGCGTTCAGTATCCACGAGGTCCATTGTGCGAGATCATCTCGACACGTCTCTCATGCTGCGAATACTTGTGTCCGCTTCATTCTCCTTATGTGTATTCCTTCTTAGTCTTCAGATCACGAGTCTATTTACTCTTACTCCAGGCCACCGTTTTTTTTACTCCCTGATCATAATCAATTCCTCCATGGTTAGCATTTCTGCACGACGAGGTGACCGTACGCAAATTTGCCGTTCACTTTATCCGTATCGATGCGTCCTTTGCATAGATTTGCTCAACTGATTTCTTTCAGGGTATGCCTTGCATCAGCTCAAAATTTCCTTCGTCTCAACTTGTCCGATCATAAATTTAAAAAAAAAAACTTACAGCCTTCCTTCTCGTTCTCTTTAGCTTAAACTAACAACACCTCTCTTTCCGATCGTGTCTTCAAGGATCATTTGATTCTGACCATCCAATGTACGACCCTTGAGGGCGATATGCCACCTTTGACCGACTGACAAGTTATCCCTCCAAGGGGGTCGTCGTAATATGTTCATTTTTACTGATGGTTTTCAGAGATAATCTGTTACAAATTAATTCAATTCAAACTGGACGCCCTGCGTTTGGCTCCTAAGCAAAATATTGGATTAAAAAAAATGTTTGCTTTTTTCCTTCTAGAAATTCCAGGAAAAAATATCATCATTCCTTCCTTTTCTTTTCAGTCCGCCAGTCTACGAGTCATTTGAACCAGCATTGAACGACGTTGGACAGTGGCCACGGACGTCGACATTACAGTCTCAAGCTAGTACCGGCCGGCATCTCATTGACCAACAACGCACGGACAGTTCGTCCAAAAGTCAAATATATGGCGATTCGGTCGTAATTTCGTCCACAAAACTGAGACCCACTCTCCATGCTAACATTATATCACACTTCCTTAATGAACTTGACACCATGTAATCGACAACGTTGAACGAGCAAGCATCACTGTCGATTTAATCAGTTAGCATGTTTAATGACGAACGTCAGCCTCAAATATGGCAGACACTGACGTGTCTTGGCGGGAAACTAGATGCAGTTGATATTCCGGAATATTTATTTGTAGAACAAGGTCCAAAGGATTTCAACGGATTGTTACATCCATCGTTGATGTCTCAGTGAATGACGACATTTCGAACTATAAATTCTAACATAGTCACACATGTATGTATTTTTTTTATCTCATCTGAATAGCATCTACCCACTTTTGTTATTGGCCTGCAGAAAAGGTGCATGTTTTTCAAACAGTGAGTGATCGAACTGACTAGCGTAAAAGTGCTGAAAATAATTCAAAGGTTTATTGCATTGAAAATATCCCCTGCAGTCACTATTCAGTTCTACTTTCGTATTTAACTAATCATCGTAAACTTCGGCTCAAATGCTCGAACGTATCATCTTCGTGAACTACATGAGCGCTCTTCCTCCTTCGCTGTAAGAGTTAACAAGAGATTAACGAATAAAAGACATACATTATTTTAAAGTAAATCGGTCACAAAAAATATTTCTGTACATGCACTTAATCGATCAGCTACTTTCTAATTCATTTGATTTTTAAAAATTTGCATAAAAAAAACTAGGATGAGTGGTTGAACATGCCAACACCTTTAAAATGTAAGTAAATCGTCCTTTTCAGATCAATTTAATAATTGAATTCGTTGCAACAATACAATATAGAATTCATTCATGACTGTTTATTCTTTAGCAATATTTGTATTTCATTCATTAATTCGTAAATCTATAAGTGAATACTGCCAAATGACAAAAACTACCAAAGTCACCAGAGTTCCGACAATTTTCGAAAACTCATCATTTTTTTTTTTTTTTACAATAATTTGTATCGTTCTTTACATCTTTCAGACACTCGTCTCTTCTTTTATTCGCTTTAGATACGTCCGAATGGTACTCAGAATTCAAATATATTCCCAGTGATTATTATTTGTTTTTATAAATCTGTGCATTTCCAAGAAGCGATCAACGCTGAAGATCGAATGAGAGCAAGTCTCTGCAAATCTCCGACATTCTTATCGACCTCAATTCTGTCGAGGTTTGGAAGTTTTCAACCCTTCCAGAAATCTCGAATTCCTCTTATCTCGCCACTAGGATCTTTGTGACAACAATTATTAAGGACGAACACACCCCACAGGCATAATATTGTGCAGAAATAGAAAAAAACAAACTTTAATCAAAACAAGGATTGTGTAATTGAATAAATGACAACCGGTGAAGACTGAAAAATGAATCTTTTGGATGGGTCAAATTTGGGTCCTCGAAAACGTTATGTTTGATGTTTCAATTCTTGCACGGATTTCCAATTCTTTCACTCACTTGGCAACACCATTCTAAGCGCCTTGATAATTACGGATACAAACATTAACCTCATTTTCCACATTTTTTAGTTCTCTGGCAAAGTTCTTATATTCATCCAGCATTTCACTTCGTTTTGAAGTTTACCCTGTAGACTGATGGAACGACGGCACCCACTGACAAGTTTTCTTATCTTTGCAATGACTGTTATTATTCTTGTTAAAATGTTTTTAAAATATATAATGAATACCAAAAAGTTTCCCTTCTCGTGAATAATCTTAAAATGTATCAAATAAGCAGCAACTGTAAATGTACACCAAGTTTAAATATAATTCTCTCAAGTATAGAACAGAAATGTGGAATGGCGTAACGCTTATCAGCACAGATATCGGAATCGGCGAACCGAGGTCGAATTCTGGCTGGGTCTCTTAATCCTCACTTTGCTCTTGGGAAAAGCATGGATACACCTTTTTTTTTTTGCTCTGTCCAAATATATATATATATATATATATATATATATATATATATATATATATATATATATATATAGTCAGATACACATCTGCGTATTACGTGTATAAGACAGGATACATACACTTACATAAAGTACACGTCCTACCTAGTGGCTGCGAAAGTTGTATATTTCCAAACAGCATTAATGTTCAATATTCCGGTGTAGATGTTTTACCTTCTCCATTTTTTGTTCATCCCAAAAGAAACCCGGGTTTCTTCGTGCTAGAACAATAGAAAATCTTGGGTAGATACATTGAATACCGGGCAAAGTTATGTCCCTGAACCTTGGGAAAGCCCAGGAATCTTTCTTTCCCATCTGATGTATACATGTATACCTGCCTGCCCGCCTCTCTCTCTTTCACACACGCACACGCACACACATATATATATATATATATATATATATATATATATATATATATATATATATATATATATATATATATATATATATATATTCATTCTGATAGTGCAAATGGTGGCTGGTCCACTCAAAGCCTATTTTCAAATTTGATAATATTCACCGATTTTCAAAATATATCATTAATACAGCACTGGGGAGAGGATGGCTTTTTATTTTGATTTTTAGTTCATCTTTTTCATGCGATTTATTTACGTATTCAAGTACTTTGAGATTCTTTTTATCTAATATTGTCACTTACTATAACTTTATTTTGCGTTATATTTGATTCATTTGAAATTAATGAAATGGCTATGTCCCCGGCTAGCATTTTTGTTATCATACGCGAATTGAGCCTCAACAAGATTTATTCTTATTTTTCTCATTAGTCGACCAACTTCCTTTGATTCTTCAGCTAACGAAATCATACATTTTCAATATTGATGAGGAGTTGCTTTATACTGATTAAAAACCCTTCTCAGGTTCAAGAAAAGAATCAATTCACTGCATGCATTTTCATGTTGAAAGCATTTTCATGATAGAATCGTATCCATACATAAACAAATTTCTTAGGAACTGACAGAATTATTGACAAAATTTACAATGGATACAACGACGTTATTAGCCCGAAGAAAAATATCTGGATCTTTGGAGGAAGTCTTGTGTTTTGATATCACAGTGTAAAGAGACTGGAACGTTAATATGGAGTCCCGAACTGGCTGCTTGCCAAAATGAAAACTATGTAACCCGTGTGCGGACGTTTCGCCAACAGCTGTTTTCGTAATCACAACAAACATACAAGTTTTATTTGTTAACTTATCAAATAGCTGTCAATCACCAAGTACGACGTTTTAATGTCTTGCCGATAATAAAAGTATAATGATGATGGTTTCCTGCAACTGGGTATCAGTTTGTCCAAGCGAACATTTGTCGTTCGTGTCATGGGCAGTTTTTCTTTAAAAACCAAATATTTCCAAGGCCCAGAATGAAAATAATATATTGTGTATAAATGTGTGGGATGGGAGAAGTAAGAATAGATTTGAAAAAGAACTTTGGGAAATAGAACGAAGCTGTTTATGATTTGAAGAGACACTTAAATTAAAACAAAACTACGCAAACTGAAAGGAAGGAGAGGGTCTTTTTCTGAAAAAGAAGAAGAAGAAGGAGAAGAAGAATCTTCTTCTTCTTCTTCTTCTCAGAAAGCAACACATTTCAAATTAAATCTGAACAGATTACTTACTGTCATTAAGTTATTTTTTAAATATATATTTTACGTGGAAATCACTATACTTTTTTTTCCCCAACCTTTCCATGAAATAGATATTTCCTCGATATCTAAGACTTGAAAGGCTCTCAGCATCTTACTAGTCCCGAGTGCGTTTTGTCCTTTTTGAGCGCCGAACTTCTCAATTCTATCTATTACCGTCTGCTCCAGGACGATTTCTCTTTCCAAAACCCAAGTTACCATGTTTTTTTCCAATCCTTTCAGCAACTTCCATAGAATCTCACATCAAATTTTATCCCCCACCCAGTGGAACTACGTTGTCCAAATGCCACGAATAATATTAAAGTCACCAAAATTTCAATCTAGATCTTTTGAGCAATTTTTCAGTTCAAAGGGAGATCAGTCATTCTTTCTTGAACAATTCTACTGTAGGATTTATATCATTAGAAAAGTGAACGAACTAAAACCTTGACTTTCAAACAGTTCAAGTTCAAATTATTTATTTTTTGAAAGATGAAAAATAGGATGGTCCACCGACTTGGCTGGAAAATTTACCAGGAAGAGACACCTTACGACCTCCCCCCCCAAAAACACGTCCAAATCGTATAAAATACAATTTTATGGTCGGAATATTTTCGGCATTAGTAAGGAGTATTGGGAAATTCTAAAATAAAAATGATTTTTGTACAGCTTGTAGGAACGGAGATATTTTGAAGACCATTAGTGCAAAAAGCTATAGAAGTGTAAACAAAAAATCACAGCAATGATTTGCACTTCCCCAAATTTTTCAAGTAAATTTCAAATTAAAAAATAAATCGAATATTCATTGGATTTTGATGAAGTTTTCGGAATTAAATCTTAAATGTCATCCTTGTTGCTGAAAAGTTCTCGACCCGACCATTCTATTGACTGAAACATCATGATAATGACTGATTCCCGAACTGACATAATCCTCAGAGGTGGTTTTGATTTTTTTAGTCCACAAATTTCAATACATTAATATTTGATCTGCTACGAAATTGAAATAATTTGTTTTATCTTATTCTTAGAAAAGGAGAGAAAATTGAAGAAAAAACGAACCGAAATAAAAATGCACGTCATTATTGCATTTTTTTGTGACCCATGAATTTTTTTCAGCAAGATCTGAGAGGGTGACCCGGGTAAAGTTCCTAAAATCACATGATTTGTTACGGAATGACTCAGAGTAAACAAACCAGAATTCAGTTCTCCATGAAACATTATTCTAAAAGTATGTATCCTATTTTGACTCCTTTATTTGTTAGAAATTCGATCTTTACAGAAAAAAAACAAAAAACAAAAAAAAAAAAAAACACACCACCACCTTTCAGACAAACGAAACACCTTTAAAATTATTCATCTCTTTCTTAAATCTATCAGTCTCCTCACCTAGGAATAATGTAGAAGTTAATTAGTTTTTGTTTGTTGGTTAAAATGAAATAAATTCTGTTCATTGTTTCAAATAAATCTGACACAGCAATTTTAGTTGTTGGTAGTCACGGAATCAGCTTTTATGAACATTATCATTTCATTTTTGATGACTGGACAGCTTTTGGTGAGGTTTAACTGTGGTCGTACGAAAACCAAGTGAACTCAAGAGTTCGACAAAAAGGTTTTCGGCAAAGCGTCCGAATGACAAAATGGCTGTCAGCTTACTTGTATTTGGTAAATAGTCCGAGAACTCTTCTAACCATGTTGTTGTGAAAGCAAGATATATTTTATATAATTATTTATTTTATAACAATTCACTAGTTGTTCCAATAACTGCAGTAATCAAGGCTTTTTACACACCTTTTTACCAACGAAAAAAGGGTAAAAGCGAATCAGCATTTACATTACAAGCCATTAAAGGGCGCGTGATTTGTATTTATACAACCAATATATATATATATATATATATATATATATATATATATATATATATATATATATATATATACATACACACACACACACACATACGAGACAAAGAGAGGGGGGAGGGAGAGAGTACATATTATCATAATTGTTCAAATAGCTATTTCCATTTCCAACCAGGTGCATGCACAGGTATTCAGGTAAATATTCCCTATTACGTACTCTCTGTAACCAGTACATAACTGTATTTGGAGAAGATTACTTACGTGTGATCCTCTGAATGCAGGCTTAAAATTTTTTCACTTGTTTCGCTTGTATATGCAACTAACTTCACTTAAAGGGGTGAACGTTTGGATCTTTTGCAAGTCATTTATATTTGTAAAACATGTTTTCATTTGCCCAATTTTCTAAATACCGATGATAGGGATAGCGCAGGACTAATTGTTTTAGTCTGCCTTCTATTGGAATGAGGTTGGAGTGAATACAGATTGAAAGAAAAAAAAATGAAATGAAATAAACTCGGTTCTGGAGAGAAAACCAAACTTTTATATTTAAGAAAAACTTTATCTTGGTTTTCCAATGTGATTAAAATATCTTTGCTCCAGACACGTATTTATATATAATCAGAAAATGTAATGGGTTATTAATATAGTTATAACTATTTTAGGACATATGTATTCAAAGAAAAAACAAAATATGTGAATGTTTAAAAAGAAAAAGAGAAGCTATTTTTCATTATATATAATGAGATGGAATGGTTTAATTTCATCCTTCAACAAATTTATGTATTGAAAGAGTTTTTATTTGTATAAATATATCAGAATAAATAAATTATATTTGTACCTGGTTCAGTTTGTCTTTATTTATTCATCTACAAAGAAATGAAAAGAATTGGTATTTGTGCTTTATACAATAAATGCTAAGAAGTAGTAAGTGTCTGTAAAATGGAACACAGACAAGACAATAAGTATATGGGGAGGTCAAGTCCTACTTGACTGGCCCCATTTGAACCCCCTTAGGAATTGATGAGCAGTTGAGGTGTCAGGTCAAAATTGATCATTTGTAGTGCTAAATCACCAAGCTTCTGCTAATTAAGGAATGACATGACAGAACCAGCAGTCATGGTCCCATTAGCTGGTCTAGAGTAGAGTAGTTGTGCAGAGGGCAGGTTTTGACTAAAGACAAGAGGATGCTGGTCTCATTCTTCTATCAGCAGGTAAGTTGAGATTTCTCCCCTTATGAATTTTGAATGTACATCTCTCCTTCCTTGAGCTATATTATACCAAGCTTAGGTTTTGAATACAAAATCCTATCCGTAAAATTGTATGAAGCTTCTGATGTTCTTTGATATTAACATTTGTTTCAATTGCAACCCCATCCGAACACACACCAGAGTATTCCAGACAAATGTCTTTTCTGTGGGATTTTCTTTGCCTTAACCATTTTGGACATTAATGATGTTTGTTTTGAAGAATGTAAGCAGAGGGACTCAGCGGCAGAGTGATATCCGCTGCAGTTTTGAGGAGTTCTTTCATCATAATCTATGCACTTGGAACACAGTGGAAAAAAAAGAATCTTGGCTCTGAGCCATTATCTAGCTATGATACTTTTCAGCTTCTTGAAACATGGCTACTATATAATCAGTTCTTGTGAATGAATTTTTGAAAGTTGAAAAAAGCAAAAAAAAAAAAAATTTGCATATTCTGACCACTTTCAATAGAATTAGGTTTTTTTTTTTAGGTTTATAAAAAAATTTCATGATGTGAAATAACTACTATAAGTGACGATCTTATATGGATATCAAGAGAAAACTATGAATTGATTCATAGAAACTCAATTTGCTGATGGCCAGTCTAATGGTTGAGATAATTACCTATTTTCAATTGGTGCGAGAGGTCAGAGTTTGAGCTTGGGTAAATACCAGGATTTCAAATGTTCATTTTCAAAACAGGTAAGTTTTTCCCACTTCAAAGATATAACCCAATCTCTTTATTTCAGACATATTAAGTTATATTGCAGGATCAGACCCCATTCCTACATCTATTCCAACTGAAGACGATCAATGCCACTTTCGTAGGCTATATATGAATAATTCATAGATATACAAATTGTCAGTTTGGTTCAGTTGCTAATAGAGCTGGCTACCAATCACTTAGTAAAGATTTCAAATCACAGATGGAAAATGTTAATTTCATAAAGACATTTATTGATAAATGAAATAAGAGCCCTTGTATATTACTGACAAATTTTCATAGATATGCAAGACTTTTCAATTTAGCTCAGTCAGTAAGTGAGCCACCTACCATCCAGTGGGTTGTAATATCAAATCACAGAGGCAGAATGTTAATCATATGTATTGGCTTGGTTTAACATATCAGCACACCAAAAAAGAAAAAAAAAAGTTTTCTGCTAAAAATTTGGTGAAGATAGTTTTTCTAACACAAGAACCAAGTCAACTCTAGACTTGGATTAGAGTTTGATGATAATCAACTGGCAAATAATTGAGTCGAGATTACAGCAGAATGGAATTAAGCGAAAGAAGTATTTCCTCCAAGTTTGAATTAAGCTATTCTTGTCAGCAAAAAGTGTTCGCAATCCATGGAACCTAACAGCTTGGATATAACCTATCTCTACATTTATCACATCTCTTTTTTCTTCTCTAAGTATCACTGTAACTCAATGTTATGTATTGATGGAAGAAAATGATCTGTTGTGAAATGAATCATAAGGCTAGTTTTTCAAGCTGAAAAAACACAATTCAACCAGCCACTGTCAACGCGATTCAGTCAAGTAATAGTCAAAATTCACAAGTCAGTGGACAGATGAGAACACCCCAAAGTATAGATTACTCTTTTTTTTCATTATCAAAATGGGAAAAAAAAAAAAATCATATTTTCTGAATTTCATTTCTCTACTACCAAAAGATAATGGCTCAGATTGACAAACCTTGTTGATCTTTCAATTAGAGTGGATTGCATTTATATGGAAACACAGTCGCAAAGAATATCGGACAAATAGGACAAATTGAGAAAGATCAGAATCAAACTTATGGATTCCGATAAATGGGAACGGCTGCATATAGGAATGAAAAATCATGGTTCAACTGGGTTGAGCGTGAGCAGATTCCAGCGTACCTTTATTTGAATGATAAAGACTGAAATGAATAAATGACTGTTTACGTTTCTAAAAATCAGAGGCCGATGCCCATTATGCTGTCAACTGATAAATTTTTAATGTTTATAAGTGGGTACATAAATCTGTAGCCTAATGATCACAGAAGTATTGATTTCACGCAGCAAATATTTGTTTTTTTGCAACTGGCATTATTTAATGGATATCTACAACTACTACTTTTGAACACATTACACATAAGTCATTGTATTAACAAATAGAAGATCAAAAGTCTGGAATAAAAAGTTTTCATTTTAACATATTTCAGTCCAGAACTTTCAAACTGTAATTTTGCAGAAACAAAATTCTTCCATCAATGGATATCTTTGTATCGTTGAATTAAGTTTGCCTAATTGTTAAGAATAAGCATCAAAATTTCTGTTTTCTCCTGAAAAAATACTGGTCTCATTCTTTCTAATTACCACCAATCAGATTAATGATTCAAAATGGTTTCAAGGTTGATTTAGAAGAGCCTTTGATAACTTACACATGGATATGAAGAAAGAAGTTATAAAAACATTGCCTTCAATTATACAAACTGAAGGATGAGAACCCTCTCATACCAAGGGGGTTAAGCTTAATTTCACAAATTTATTTCAAGGAAAAATGTTCAATTATTTTTTCTCGGAAATCTTTCTTCCTACAAGTACAATAACATCTGGATATACAGGGTAGAGAATCAACTCCCTACTAGAAATAATATGAAATATTGCTCCATTCTAGTGAAGCAAATTTTATTTTGATGCTAAGAGTGGAAGAATTTGATTTATGATTCAAAGTATCAAAGAAAACAGTCCAAAATTTATACACACACACACACATATATATATATCTTTCTACCAATCATGTATAATGGATAGAGAATGAAACAAAGATCAAATCTTCAAATCCCTCCACCTAAATTTTATAAATGCATCAAAATTTTGAAGCATTTTCCCATGGAAGCAGTTGTTGTGAATCAAATTTTAGCATATTGGTGCAAAAAGCCATTGTTCACTCCACAAAATGCAGCCTTATGCCAACAAATACCTTATTCCCCCAATGTAGACGATGCTTTTTCACCCACCTGAAATAAGTGAGAAAAAAAAAAAATTATCCTGTCCAACAGACTCAAGGTTACTCTCTTCATAGGCCTGTCCTAACCGCAGAGGAAGGCAATTTATGCTAGGCAGTAACCTAAACTCCTGTATAAACTCCTCCTCTAAATGAAGTGCATAAAATATACTCTATGTGAAATGGTAAATAAACAAAAATATTGTAGATAATCAAGCCACAAAAATTCATTCCAATATTGATATACTATGGTAGATGAGCCAGCAGGTTAGTAGCAATGAAGATGTTGTACATCAATATTTTCACTCTCCTCAAATGAACTTAACTATAAGAGGTCAACAGGATCTACATGTCGCTGAGCAATCAACAAAATCTTAGTGATGTAAGTGATAGCGCTGAGACTTTATGTTTATCCTTTTTGTCAAAATTTCCAAGTCATAATCGGAGTGTGCCCTTGAGCCCCAAGGGTCCTCAACACTGGGAAATATGGTAATTACAGCACCTGATTCAAATTATAATATTAGAATAATTTCCCCAGGAGAGATAAAACTGCTCAGACAAAAAAAAAGGAAAGAAGGGGAGAAAAAAAAAAAAAAAAGAGAGAGAGAGAGAAAGAAAAAAAAAAAAAAGATTGGTTTTGACATTTTTTATATTCAGAAAAATTAATGAGGATGTTGGAGATGGTACAAGAACTTTGGAACATGTGATTGACGGATGGTGTACAGATTTTCTTTTTGGCATTTAATCAAACATCCTCAAGTCACAGTGTAATATGGAGAAGAGAGATTAATGATGTTAAAAAATTATCGAAAAAAAAAAAAAAAAAAAAAAAAAATCAATTATAGATGTTTTTGTTTTTTTTTTTTCAGATTAGGAAAAAAAAAAAAATGCTTTTGTGGGAGTCTAATTTTTCAATTTTTACCCTTCAACAACAGCATTTTTTTTTTCAAATTTGAAGGACAAAAAGCCATCAAGTGGCTCAGTTCCTGCCTTCACCTTTTTTTCTCTTTTTTTTATTATTTTTTTTTATATTTTCATCTAACCCGACCCCAGGAGCAATAACCAATGTCTGAAATGGAATATACAATGAGGAAGTTATTTTGATGAGAGGATCTTAGCCAAGCTGCAGGTAGCAACCCAATTAGGAATTAAATTAACAAATGACTTCTCTTGTCTGTAATTGCAAATTTTCTTAAAAAGGAAGGAAGGAAGGAAGGAGAAAAAGGATGAAAGAGAGCATACAATAGTGGAGATAATACGCATACATACAGGCATTTACACAGACTGGCATGAATGCAAGACAAAAAAAAAAAAAAAAAAACGAACGAAATAAACAAGGGCACTAACTCCTCAATAACCTCCTATTAAAAAAGAAAAAGATTTCATGATGGGGTTCTTTTTCTAAACATTTCACAAAAAAATTTAAAAAATTACTTAATTAGAAAGAAAACATTTATGTGAAATAGAAATAAATACTACTTTGATTCATTTATTTCTAGTGAATTTTTACTTGCTTGCAATCAAATCCTTTCATGTAGTTCACTTCGAACCAGAGCAGCAGATTTAAGGCAAAATATAAAGAATAGAATTCAAACTAAGAAGAGCGCTATGAAAATTAAGTGAAAAATCACAATAAATAAATCACTATTGAAGGGAAGCATCCATCAATACAGACTTTTCATGAATGAAGGAAAATGAGACGAGTACAACACATTTTACAAGTAGTTGACTGACCAGGAGAGATAAGAGTTTATAATCACTTTGGAATACCAAATAAGAATCAAACTCACTAGCAATGATTCTAAAGACAAACACAATAAACATTTCTCAGTGGCAGATGTTATTTAGAAATAAGAGAATTAGTACTATAAGTGGAACTTGAGGTCCCTTGTCCTCTCAACTTATGGCAAATACATACAGGGTGGGTAAGAATTATCTCCTTATTGGAAATGAGAAATATCTTTTGTAATTATTGTTCTTGTCTTGTTAAGGCCAACATACTGCCAGACTTCCTTCTAAAGTCTAGTGAGGCCATACCAAAACACTAACAAGATGAGAGTCTAGATTGAATTTCAACAAAGCAGGCAAATTCAATCATTGTTATGACCAATTCTCAATAAAGAGGTTTTTTTTTCACCCACCCTGTACTTTTCCGATCCTGAAATGGTTCTCAGTTATCAACTTCAGGCAATTAATTTAAGTAGAAATAGATATTTGAAATCAAAGTCATGTACTAATTCAATAATGGACAAATATATCAGAATACATGAAAAATATTTGTGATGATAGAAGCCTCTCCAAAGCAAAATTTTGCAAATATCTTCATTGCATGGAGGAGAATTTTTAATTGCTCTCAATCTTTCTTTTTTTTTTGTGGTGATGAACAAACGAATGATGACAAGTACAGCAGTCTAACAATATCGAATTTGGATTTTTCCACCAATTCTCATATCTGTAGGCAGGCAGAGGTGGCTTACATATTTGACTTAATAGATCACTTTGACAAGAATCAAATGATGGAAAAAATTAAATAATCGATGTACTGAATTTTGATAAAATTAACATTCACAAATCAAAACTATTGCAGAGTTGATTCATTTTCCATTTCAATTCCATCTTGTTAAGTTTTCACTATAACTGCATAATGATACTATTTATTAGGCTGAACTACATCTGGTACAGGGCCATAATAGAGTAACCTCCAGCAAGGATCAAACTACATTGAATGATCTCTGAGACTGGCTTACTATTGCTCTATGGAAGGCCTGACAGTACTCAACATTCAATAAGCTGTGCATGGTCTGGCACAAGGCCACAATGCACGAGCATCCAATGTCAGTAGTAGACGTAGGACACTTTCCCCATTCTGAGTTATTGCACATAATCTAGAAGATGAATAAACTAAGTTTATAGCAACAAGACTAGAACCAAGTTTTATTAAAGTATCCCAAAATAATTGCTGTAGACAAAGGCAGAATTATTTTCAGATCTTTTATCAATGTTTGATAGCAAGGTCAAATTCTCTGATCAACATGAAATATTAAGCTTCAAAATATTCTTTTTATGCATACTTTCTTCAGAAAATTTCTTTCCTGAAATTTTGCAGAATTCAAGAGTACACTCTACTTCTTGTTAGAAGTCAAGAACTATTTCTCTTTACATCATACCATTGATGCTATGCAAGAGTAATGATTAGTAAGTCAGTCTCAGAGGCCATGTTAGTGAGCTTGATTCTTAATGGACACTTTAATATTGTAGCCAGCCCAGTACATATCTACCATTCAGGTTATATCACAATTTCAGGACTAGTATCAAATAAGAAACCATGAGGCAAATCTGATTCAAGTTGCAGGATAGATAATTTATAAAGCATAAGCAACACATCAATTATTAATAATAAATAAGCAATGCATAAATTATTTTGCATCAGTTTTTTGAGATTTTAATACTATAAGCTCTCCTCAAAACCTACATAGGCTAAAATCATTAGGAAGGCAGCTTTCATCCTAGACTCGCTGAGTTACGTAAAAAGAAACCGAGAAAAAAAAAAAAAAAAAAGTCCCTCAGATATGTTGATATACCATATATGCTGGTATATAAAAGAAACATTTCATTCCAATAAATTTTTTTTATAACTATGCAAATATTACACATCATTCAATGCACTGATTATGATATGGACAGTTATAGGACTCAGAGGAGTTGCAGTAAGTAGTAGTCCTCCAAATAAAGTTGTAAATTATTTATCTTATTTTCCAGCATATACAGTTAGATAAGTAATTGATAATGGAAAACACGAAGCAACAACTACGGAGGAAAATTGCTTATGGAGTTCAACTGAGGTTGTGAAGTACTGTGATCTTAGACTTTCTCGAAGCATTAATACCAAAGTACAGGATTATATCAGTTATTTATTCATTGTTATTTTCTGATTTTCTCTCAAGTGAGCATTTTTGTTCACATAAAATATGGCAAAGTTTATTACAAACAACTGATTAAAACTGAACTAAGCTCCATCATATAGATATGATTTGAAAACTTCATTAAAATATGCAAATACTAAATCAAAAACCATATCTAAAGATATGCAAGGAATAAAGATACGAACACTCAAAATTTAAATGAAAATGTTTTGGTTGAATTTTTTGGATCCTTATTGAACATCCGTAACTAATTATAAAATCTAATTTTTTTATTACTATTTTCCAAAAGTGATAATTGTATTCACACGTCATATAGTGGTTAAATTCTCAGTTTCAAGTCAATCGTTAATCTTTGTTGGAAACTTTATTGAAAAAAAAAAAAAAAAAAAAAAAATTTTTTCTATTTCAAAATCCTTGATTCAGATATCTGCGCAGAAAAAATTGACAAACTACTATAATTAAGTGTTCACGCTATATTCTTAGAAATATCCAACCTTTTCTGGAAGCAGAAAAAAACAGCGGGCCATAATTTCCTTCAGAATATAGCACCTATAGAAATGTAACTACATGGATTTTGAGATCCAGTTATTAAAAGCCGATAGTGCTGAGTTAGGGAGAAGTAAAATAATAAATACTGATGAAAATAAAAATAAAACCATTTTAAAGATGTTAAGATGCATGATTTAATAAGAAAGGAGTCAGCAAGTACATACTCGAGTTTTCACAACAGACATGATGAATTTTTGGAAATTTCATGAAGCTCAAGAAATCAGTGAGAAAAAAAAAAATTAAAAAAAATTTCAACTCAATTTTCCATACCAGATATCTTTTAAACATTGTACCTCTCTGCTTCTCACATTTCATTCATACAAAAAGTACCTAAAATCTGTTAATCTTAGGCACATAATTCACAAAATCAGCCCATAATTATCAAAACCTCTCTCATTTCCATTTTTCTCCTCCAGCACTTCAACCTCCTAAGTCAGACATAATACTCAAATGATCCTTTAAAAAGACACCCTTAAAACCCCTGTTGAGTCTGTCTTTCCCAGCTTCATTGATTGACAGATTTGCTTATTTACTGATTGAGTTGAAGACCACCTTACAAACCCACCCATCCCAATCTCAGCTTTCAACCCGGGGAGAGAAAAAAAAAAAAAAAAAAAAAAAAAAAACTTCCCTGCCACCCACCCCACAATTCCTCAGCAAAGGCTTTCAGAACCTCCGACCCCTGAACCCTGTGTTGCCACCTCTCTGCCCACTTCCAGCATTATTGTTACCTCCCACAATATTCATATTGCTCAGCCCAATGCCACTGTTTCCTCCTCGTCCTCGGTTGCCACGGGCAAAGCCACCAAAACCACCTCTCTGTTGTTGCCATCCACCACGATTTGCTGAAAAGAAAAAAGAAAAAAAAAAAATTGAAGTATTCTCACAATGAACATTAGTCTATTTCGATGCTATTTCTTAGACTGGAGCTTCCAAACATTTTTGCATTGGCAACACTAATAAAAATTTAAAATTTTGCAATTCATTTCACAAGTTTTGTAAGCCATGCTAAATATATAATGTCATCCTCGTGGTTCAACTGACTCAGGGAGAGTATCTTTTGAAACATATACAAATTATTTTGTGAGACAGTTTGAAAAGCTTTGTCATATCAAATTCTTGTTTTTTTTATTTATGCATTGCATAGAGAAACTACACTACTTCAACCCCACAGCAAGGTTTAGATTCAGTTATGTGAAATTATATACAGACACACATTCTTAGAAAAAGAGGCAGATGCATAGACAGACAGGAACACACATAAATAACTACTATTTGTTCAGTACCCACTCTTTAGCTTTTACTATTTCATTCAGCATATTATCAGTCTTTCAACATCCATCGTTGGACATAGACCTTCCTCAGGATTCGCCACACTTGATCCTCGGTCTTTCTTCAAAGCATTTTTATTTTTTAGTCTGCGATGTACCTTTGAGGGCTCAAAATATTTTAAGGCAACTGACTTCACCTCGAGACATACTATCCATGCGAATCTGTCAATTGCATATCACTCCTAAAGCATATAAAAGTTTGTTACCCAAGAATAGTTTTCATTCCAATCTTTAAACTATGTAACTACAGCATTTTATCTTGACTGCACCGAATGAAAATGAAATTTCAGTTTCAATGATAACAATACCAAGTCATTTGTCAATAGCAACTTGAAAATGTTCTCATTATACATTTTAATTTCCAATGATACATAATTATAAACAAAACATTCACTTGGCATTATTAAAAAAATCTGATTAATAGTATTTTGACTGAAGCTGCTGATGGTACTTAATTTTTTCTGGTTCCTATTTGGAATTGATGACATAAAGCCATCATGACAAAAGACTAAAAAGATGACTTAAATAAATGCAAGTATGATAGAATGTCTAGTTATATGCATGCTATGTGAATAGGCATACTTTTTGTTGTAGGAAGGAGTCTTCTCGCCTAGTTATCAATGTAATAAAAGGTAAATTTTCTCACTTCAGTAAGTGATTGATTTACAAGAATCTTTACCATACTTTATCATCTATATTTTCAAAACTTCATAACTTTTAAATCATGAAATACAAAAAAAAAATCATGACTAATTATAACAGATTTGTTTTTTCATAGCTTTATGGTTGGAATTTTCAAAGCACTATATTTGTTAAAATAAGATAAGGCATCTTAGAAAAATTTTTGCATACAAGGATACTTACCTTGAGGAAAGGTTCCAGCCTTTTGGCTATATTTACCACCAGGGGGTGCGTACAAGGCTCTGTCCTGTTTGGGTGATTTACGATTAGCACCATATTCAGAACTGTCACTGCTATTGCGCTTCACACTAATCAGAGAGGAAAAAAGAAAATGAATGCAAGTGAAAAAAAAAGAAGAGATTTTATAGATGTAGATAATCTTTCCAATCCACACACACACATATATATATATATATAAGTACCTGACAATATCCATTCACATATATCATACTGGTGAAATGGGAACAACAAATTGAAGTCAGTAAAAATATGAATTGTTCTTGAAACTAACAGAATATAAACAAACAGGTCACTGATTAGAATGAGACATGAGTTGAGGGAGTTATTTGAATTTCTGCCTAAAAAGTGTTCCCATAAAGATGTGGATTCAAATCTCGTATAAGGCTCAATCTTCTTTATCTGATTAACGCTGATCCCTTTAGTAGAGTGAAATTCGGTAGGGATGCAGTCAAATTTAGGGACTACTATAGCTTGACAAACAGACAGATGGTGTGACACCTCTAACTTATACAAAAGGAAGATATGAATAAAATGTATTACAAGATAAATACAATTTTCTGATAAGATGACATCCTTTAATATCTTAGCAAAATTTACCAATTTAGTTTATCATTAAGTCAAGGGGAATAACTAATAATTTCACGTCTTAAATGTTTGGTTTTTGCGGGGGGGGGGGATGAATGTAATTAAAATACTCACCCTATACTTGCGGGACTGGACTTTGTCTAAAATTTTCAAGAAATAGAGAAAAATGAAAAAGTCAATATCAAGAAAAAAAATGAAAAAATTTTTAAACAAAATGATTCAACAATCAAACTCCAGTACACTGATGAAGCTAGGACATTATCACCAGCAGAATGCAGCAAAAATCTGGGCATGTCAAGTCTGAAGTATACAAGCAGGGAAGCCAACCTAGAGTACTTCATTTTGATGGGATGAATGCTGCAGTTATGAGCAAGATTTAGATTTGAGCAACTTTGATAAAAGCCAGTGTTATGGTCAGAAAACTAGATCACAGCAAATCTAAAACAGCACAACTTACAAGAAGTTGATGTTGAGTTGTGGTGAGTATGTATTGGCAGTTGTAGGAGAAGGGAAAAGTCACCAGATGCAGACATGGCCTTGGCCAGCCAAGTGAACCGAGGCCTTCCTGCCAAGTAAGAGCCAACAAAATGGCTACCGTAACATAATTTACAGATGGCTTTAATCAATGTGAACAAAATATACGTCAGAGTACATCGATCTTAGCTGCGTATGGCACCAAGTGACTGAATGTTAGTCAGAGTACCCATGCTAACCAATGTCCATTGCCAAAAGTGGCTTCTATGGGGATGTAAGAACTGGAAATGGACCTCAGATCAAGGGTAGGAGACTGAGGAGATGAGTGTTGCCATTTCCTGAATAAGATGGACAGCAAGGTACGTGTGTATTGTTATCCAGGAGAAGCGATCGCACTAGGATGCACTGAGTGAAACCAATGAGATGATGGAGGCAGTGTGAAGATTTTAACCACCTTCTGAGAGGAAACACTTGATTCCATCATTGTGTGGAAAGTACTTATTCCTCAACATCATTAAAGGCTAGGTACACCCTTTCATATCAAGCCATCTCTGATGACATCGACATCTTTCAGCAAGACAATGCGCCCAGCTTGACTGCAGGAGTTGTACAGGAATAGTTTCAGGAACACAAAGACATCTAGGCATTGCCCTGACCACTGAACTCCCCAGATCTCAATCCCATTCAGCACTTATAGTATGTGTGGGAGCAACAAATTCGCTCTACAGAACCTCCACCCCATAACTTACAGCAATTGAAGGAGCTGCTGAAAACACCAGAGAAAACCTTTAGAAGTCTTGTAGAGTCCATGCCTAATGGGGGTAAGACCTGTTTTGCAAGCACCTACAGGATCAACACCTTATTGAGCAGGTGATCATAATGTTTTGGCTAATTAGTGCCAGTATGTATATTTTATTTAGCTATAATTAATTTCCTTAAACTGAAGAACTGAACAATGGGATACATTTTAAACAAAACAGCAATTTGCTAAATTATGGATTACATGATGATGTATAAACACATTTGTCTCATTTGAAGAACATCAAAAGTTATTGACTGAAATGCTAAGGATACCAATAAAACCAAGTAATCTATTGAGAAGCAAGTGTTATGAATGTTACTAAAAATATTTAGTATACCAGAAAAAAAATACAGCATTTGATCTTGTTAAGACAGAAAGAAAAGTTCAGGAACATTTTCTGACAGAACCACTCAATGTGTTATTATTTCAGGAGAATCTAAAAATTTGATTTCACTTGACTCTTAATACATGTATTACTAATACATCCAGAGAAAATATAATTAGATAATGTAGCCATAGATTGTCTGTTCTAGACTGGCAGCAAATAAAAATGACATTTTTTTTTCTTTGCATTGTGCATGTGTAGGCGTGCATTGATACATTGAAACAAGCTATAATTAATTCAGTTTCGTACTTTGAACATTTTGTTACAATACAAGGCTGATGGGGATTGTTGAATTAAATATTTCATTTTTATTCCAAGGAATAGACTTGATTATTAACTATTTATTTGACCAACAGGATAGATAAAACATAGCTGCTTGGAACCCCCACGTATCTTAAAAAAGCCAGTCACAGTCACTCAATTAAAAGACATTGGGAGAAATAAAGTGAAAAGGGTTGGATGGAAAAAAAGGGAACACATAAGGATTCTAATGGAGAAAGTATGAAAGATAGTAAGTTTAATGGCATAAGAAACGGAAGAAAGCAGGGGGGAAAATAGGAGAAAGGAATGATTATCATTTATTTCCAGTATAAGTTAGGAGACTCAAGATTTGTCATGCAGAGTAACAGTGTAGTGAGTAACAGATACCCATGGGGCTACAAACCAGGGCAGAAGAAGGGTGGGTTAAGCAATCACCCTCGCCCCCCACTCTCTGTGAGGGATGTCTACTGGTTTGGTACATTGTATATTTTTGGTAATCCAAAGAAGTTAAGAATAATCCTAAAACAAGACATGTGTCTTTCGTTCCTTCTCTCACAGCAACTAGGGTGCACATACAATGAAATGCATAACGGTACAATTTGAGCAAAATTCATCAAAAAATATTTCCCCAGTAACTTGAAATGGCTTTAGTGATTATTCAACTACCTTTTCAATATTAAAAATGCCTTAGAAGTGTTTTTCCAAACTCTTTGGAAAATTCAGTCTATGTACAAATAATATACAGATTCTAGTTGAATAAGTCCAGGCATCCTGAAGATACAAATACATGGTTATAAAATACAGTATAAAAAACAATATTACTAATCCATAGCCAGTGTTTTAACAAGTAAACAAAATACTACTTACATGAATTGGTTTCCATGATAACGTAACAACTGATTTGTAAGCAGGAGGATTGTGAAACAAATCTTTGATTAATATGTTTATGTTAGAAGTTATCTTCAATGCCATTACTTTAATTTTGTTCTGAAAGGGAAAAAAAAGGAAATTATAAAAATAAAGTATTTTGTTTATTGATATTCTTAAGATATGTGTGATAGGAAGTAGTTGAAAATTTGATATTTTGTAATGTTTACTTCAGGCTTTTCAAAGAGGAAAAAATGCTTTTAAATTGTTCAGGAAACAGGAAAGGAAGTGTCTCCGAAAACAAACCAATGCAAGTATTTTTAAAAAAGAAAAAAAGCCTAAAAATGAATGAGATTGCCAACCAGGTCCTTATACAATCTCAACTTCCAAGTACCTTCCAAATGATATAAAAATGAAAAAAAACAAAAAAGAAAAAAAACAAAAAAGAAAAAAAACAAAAAAGGAAAAAAAAGATAAAGTACCAAAAAGATTTTAAAAGCAATAACAGAACATATAGCTTATATAAGATCATTGAGGGGAAAAAAAAATGGACAATTTTATCAAATGTTAAACCTGGTCATTATTTTCAACACAGTCTAATTTGTGTGAAAAAAAATTGATATCATTCTTAACTACCTACCAACCAACTGTGGAAGTTGGCAAGAGTAATAGTTATCCATTGTAAGATAAAAGTCTTGATTCACAGGTAGAACTGAATTGCCAACAAAACAAAATGGAAATTTTTTTATTTAGTTTGCTGTAGAACTGTAATGATCCACAGTTACTGGATGAAGATCAAGCATTAATGTCAGGCTGATGTAGTAGGAGACAAATAATGATGGGGCATTTGAGGTTCTCTCACTTCCAATCTAACTAGAAGGAAAAATCTATCAAAAATTCACCAAGGCAAGAAAGAAGCACATTTTTTAAGAGATAATCAAATCCAATATATTGTTTACAGTCTTGAGATACATTTCTAATATTAAAAACCTTTATAATCAGGCCTTGAATATAAGATCTTGAGAACAATATGCCTGATTTACCATCACCCATTGGTAGAAAAATAAAAAGATGATTCAATGCTCAAATAACTCACTTCATCTGTTTTTAATGTTTCTCCCGTTTTGCCTTGTAATGCAGATCGTAACTGTTTGATATATACCTGCACCCCTCGCGCGAAGTATTGTAACCTGAAAATAAAATAATATCAGTTTTAACTGGGTTAACTTTGAGGAAACTAAATACATACAACACATCAAAATTTCATTCCATAACACAGATATGCAAATAACTAATTCAAACTTTGTAGTTATATAATTCACCCATAATAGAGTTCTGTATTTCATGTACTCATAGTTTAAACCAGGTTTTTCTCAAATCTTCCAGTAACTCTTCATATGACGATACAGATAATACATAGTTTCAAAAGATGGGTATAAGCTTACAATTCTTATACGGAGGAAGCCAGTCATTGAGACTAATTTGCAACAAGGTCTTCTAGATAACAATATCCGTCTGATGACATTAAGTGAAGAATATAAGAATTGGAACAATATACATTAATTATGTTATTAAAGTCAATATTATAGACAACTTTACATTATAAAAAATTAATATGGAATTAATTTTTTAACATTTTCTTATTCATTTTAAATGAAGTATCTGGAAAAAAATGATTTTGATAACAATTGCTTGATAATATTATCCATGATTAAAATAAACTACTTCCTCAGTATAGCAGTAGTAAATATATTGATAGCAAAATGGCACTTCTATTAGTGCATAAATAATTTCAATAGCTTATGCATGTATATTTTCTAAAACACATGATATTGTATTTACTTTTTTTTGAGGACATATTAAAAAAAATAAATAAAGACAATAAAAAATAACTTCCTTTTAAGAAGAGTCAAAATGCAGAATTCTCTTTTCTCACCTTTCTTATTCCCTAACTAAACTATGTCCATTCAAATGAGCTTTTTTTCAAATTAATATACTATTTTATTACACACATAAGTTTATACATCAATCAAACACACAACTTTTTCCAAAAGAAAAGTAAAAGAAAACCATGTTGTTAGGCATTACGAAAAATAGATTCCAGTTTTCTTTTTATTGGTCCTCACTATAAGCTAATGTCCATGATTTTTAAGTATGGAAGCCTTAAGAGAAAAATACCGATAAAGTAGCATTTTCTCCTTCTCAAATGACAAGGTTAAAATGCTGTGATTTTTTTTCATTTAGTCCTCATCAAGAAAATAAAGCCCTTAATCCTGAAAAAAAGGGGGGGGCTAACAAAATAAACTTAATATATCAATTCCCACTGGTTATGAAAGTTTTGGTCTAGTGGAGCCCCAAAATACTATGCCATATATCACTAATTTTTTTTTCAATTTCAAACTTTTGACAGCATTAGCTTTTTCTCCAGACAAACCTGCAAAAATCTGATAACTTGAGAGATCTGAAACCCAACTAAAAAAGACATACAAGACTGACCATTCAGGAGAAAGGTTGAAATGTTTTGATCCTCTGAGATCAACTAGCTGTAACAGTTTGACCCAAAACTAACACCACAAATAGAGTTTCTAGTTGGCAAAGGGGGAAAAAAAAAAAAAAAAAAAAAAAATGCAATTTGATCTTTTATGCTTCCAAACTTTAAAATCATAGAAAATAGCTTTTAGTTGGAATTAATGAAAAAAAGCCTTCAGATTTAGAAGTTTAACAAGTGACGTTTCTTGTAAAAATTTCATTTAAAACAAGATCTGCAAGCAAACAAAAGCAAATACCCTGTAGGGTGTTTCTCTATTAAATATCAAATCATTTTAACTGTCTTTACCAGTCTAGCCACATGTCTGTCTTCAATTTCCTTGAAAACACAGAGTCTAATGAATGAATGTACAAAAATAACTATGTTGATAAATCAGGACACAAAAATGAGACCTGATGGCAAAGATAACTTATAAACCTTACCTAAGTCTGAAGTCTTTCAATCTGTCAGCATTGCTTTCATCAGAGAGGAAATTTGGATATTTGCGGCCCAATTGATGGAATGTGTACATAAGACATTCAACATATGAAAACTGTAATTTGTGTTCTTCTGATGTTGACTCTCCACTTATATCATCATTTTCATCTGAAGGAGGTAGTGGCATGTATTCCTACAAATAAGTAATGCACGGTGAAAAATGAAAGAAATTCTAATGTGCCTCGACTGGGTCTAAAACAATATATTTCACTTCGGTAATTTTCTTCTGCACAGAATGAATTTCTGAACATTTTTTAGTAATTTAAGTTCAGAGAAGAAAGGCAAGACAAAAAGAATAGACAATAGGATAAATAAACACAGGTTTGATTCTTGCAACAGTCCCATTCCCTCTAATTGTTTATTCTATTTACGTTGTCTAGGCCAAGTGATAGGCCCTTTCTTCAGGCAACCATGATTTTTATCAGCAGCATAATAGCACAGATGATATTTTTTACAACAAATTTTGCTTTTCCAGGAATTAATTTTGCGTTTAAAACTAGTTTCCATTTTTGAAAAAATATGAAGCTGCTTTTAGTAGATCAAAGAATATCATCATCAGCCTTTTAGTGTCCGTCATTGGACATAGACCTTCCCCAAGATTCACCACTACTCTCTGTCGTGGGCATCACAGAATCAGTATTTCCTGAACTTATCTGGTTTGTCACATCATTTTATATATTTTGTCAGCCTTCGTTTCACATGTGATCTCTGGGGATTAACATTGTGAGTTGTGATGTCCAGCGGTTGTCCAACATTTTCACAATATGACCAGCCAATTGCTATTCAAGTTTTCTGATGGATTTGATGATAACTCAACTCCTGTCTTTCTTCTAACATACTGTGCCATTACACTTGGAGTAGGTCAAAGAAAATGCCAGTCCAAAATACTGTATTAAAAACAAAGTTAAGAATAATAGTAAATAATGAAGATGTATCACCTTACGACTTCAGAAGACAGGAACAGATTTTATAGATTGCAGATTAGAGAATGTACTAATCAGAGCAATATTATTATATGGTTGCCTTAAACAAAATATTTATTTGAGTTATTACCCTAATCAATCAAATCTCCAAAAATGCTATAAATCATATTTTGTGAAAAGCATAATTCTTTTTATATCAACAACTCTGATAAAGCCTTTCTTCAGTTTTTTTTTTAAGACAAAAATAATTACTTACAATGAGCTTTTCATAAACTCGTTCTACTCTTTCTTCAATGTCCTCTAATTCTCCAGCAAATTCAGAAATCTCTGCAAACAGTTTAAGCATCTCCAGTTGCACATTGGTGCCTTCATCAACACAGGCCAACTCAGACATTACGGGGATCACTTGATCACACATATAGGCAACAAATATTTTGGAATGGACATTTTTCTGGAAAGGACAAAACATTAATTCAAATATGCACAAGATACACAATCATGTCAATTAATACAATAGATCAATTAGAACCAGCCTCAATTGAAATTGCTACTGTTGAATTGTGACATTATGGAATTAGGGGGTTAATCAGAAAAATCTGAAAGTGAAAACTAGGATAACTAAATCAGAGATAAGGGTCTGGCCACCCTCTTTCTAAGGTCGAAGGTACTTTACAAAGCCAGCTTAAGGGCTTGTTTATAAAATCAGGATGGTTGCCCAGGGGTTTTTGAGATAACTCAGACTTGGACAGAGAACAGATAAAATCTAAACCGTAAAGCAAATAATATTGAATCTGGGAGGAAGTACTAAAAAGGTTGGGCTGGCAAAGCCTGAGCAGAATACAGATGTAAGATCAATTGCATTTCTAAGAGAGACTTATGAATCCCCAAGTTCGAAGGAATTCTTTGGAGGGGGATTTCAGCTTCTGAGTGAGTAAGATCAATTGCCGGAGAGAATTAGCCTCCACCTATCAACTATGCATATTTCTAAAGGAAATTTATGGATACCAAATTTGGGGAAGGCAGAAGGGAAAATTACTCAAGTCAGTACAATTTCAAATTCACCAGCCAATAGGGGAAAATCAATCATAAACCCTTCAGCCCCACACACAGAGGGAGCCATCTTCAAGTAATCCAGCTATATTGGAGTAGCAGCAGAGACACTGCGGAGAGATCCACGTTCCTTGTCAGCATGAAGAGTCCTGACCCCAAAAGACTTATAGTTTCAACTCTCGAATTTTGTTGAAGCTATACAGATATACCAAGAGACATCAAGTGGATAACCCAAAAGACAGACTGATAGTCATTCCATTGTGTCCTCACCCACATCGGCGTATACTTTGATCAGTCACCCTGTATTGATACTGACATGAGTTTATTGTGTATTAAACATCCAGTTTCAATTCTTCATTTTCAACTTGTGACACCTCTGGGGTTTTTTGTTTCAACACCGCAGAATCTTTAGCCAACAGCTGCAATACCTCTAATCTGAACACAGCATGGGGGAGGTGGGAGCGACTAGAAGCAGAGATACAGTGACAAGTCAACTACGGCTCGACCAGCATTGCACTTCACCAACCGGCGAAGGGTAGCAGAGTCGAACTATCTAAACAGATCAGTTTTAGTAATTTGAGTATCAATCTATTATACTCTACACAGAAAAAAAAAATACTTTCATTCTGAGGAGGATTTTTTAAACTCATTACAAGGAGCAGATCTCTACA
Source organism: Thysanoteuthis rhombus (assembly GCA_963457665.1). Classification (NCBI taxonomy): domain Eukaryota; kingdom Metazoa; phylum Mollusca; class Cephalopoda; order Oegopsida; family Thysanoteuthidae; genus Thysanoteuthis; species Thysanoteuthis major. The sequence continues at coordinate 34,445,944 of OY735202.1, forward strand.
TAGCTCTCAAGATTTATGCTATAGTCAGCAACTCCTTACTAAGAGCCTTCTTGATTTTTTTCTTTTAAATCAGACAAAAAAAAAAAAAAAAAGAAAAGAAAAAGAGGCATGTTTATGTAAATTTTCTGTTATGACAAGTTGAAATAGGTATTGGCTTCTGTTCTTCAGAGAAAATTTCAAAAAATTAAAGCTGATCTTACATTTATAGGATACAATATAGCATTTTTTTTAAATTCCCTTTTTACTGTAAATAAATGAATAAAAAAGCTACAAAAACTGTAATGAATCAGGTTTTCATTTATTTTTTGGCTGGTTTATGAAGACAATTCTTTATTGAAGAGAAATATAACTCCACTTACAGAAAATAAAGGTAAACTCTGTTTGATACATTGCATTAATCGATCAACACAATCAGGGTCATCAGGCTGAAAGAGATGAATCAGTAGAAAGATAAAACCATATCATAGAATAAGAACAGAAAATACATTTTATATACAGGGGAAGCCATTTATTATATCACAGATGTTATCAGAATCAGTAGATTTCAATCACCTCATTTAAAATTATTAAAATACCTATATTATTCAGGTTAATTTTTTTCATAATGTTCAGTTGTTTATAACAATAAATATAAGATAACAATGATGTGAATCGCTCTTATTTTTTTATCCTTTGCTTAATGTTATCAGTCAATTATCTCAAAGACCCTGTCCCTAAGTGATCACAATAAGCAGCTTCCTCTGAAGTAGAAAAATACATTTCTAGTAAATTAGTGATTCTGAAGTGATTACATATTTTACATCATAGATAAAAAATATCGGGATGATAGAAATTTCTATGACATTCTGTACTTGTCAACATCTTTCAAAATTAAATTAATAATTAGCAGTGTCTGTGTTTGTCACACGAAGGGACGCAACTCATCTATGATGACGCAACTGCAGAATTTTATGTTATGATGACACAAAAATGCTGATGTGGTCCACAGAATGCTATTCTCCAAGTACACTGTAATGCATATCTATACACGTGTAAAAAAAAAATGCAACAAGTATCTATAATTTCTCATATGGTGACCATTTTGACAACACTGGTAAACTAGTCTCAAATAATCTTCAAGAATTTTAAATATTGACTTTTATTTGTAAACCAGTTTAAATAAAATCCAATATCGTAAAATACAGAAAAATATCAAACCTTGAACTTGTGTTCTAGTTCTGCTTGCATAATAATAATGTCCACCAGCTGCTGTCGACCCATTACAGTGCTCATAGACTTTAGACCTTTCAACAAGTTCATAATAGCTATAAACTCCATGCAGGTGACATCTTGCAAAACCTGAAATTTAATAAATAAGTCTTATAGTTTCATACCCGGATGCAGCTATTCTTTATTATGGAAGAATACTGACAAGAATTTAGAACAAACTTCAAACAGATAGGAAGAAAAATACTCAAACACTAATTAGATTACAGATTTTTGCTTCAATGATTTATAGACAATCAGTATTCTTCCTCAACTCAGAAGAGCTGATACCAAGACGGAAAAATAAATTGATATCCAAAAGAATAGAACTGTCAATTGGTCAGCATGAAAGATTTTAGGATCTTATAAGTTTGTTCAGAGTGAAGGAGAGAGAATGAGAATATGCTAGGAGTGGTACATTACAACTCCTAACTTGACTGCTTTGAGCAATAATTTTTTTCTTCTTAATCCCAAGTTAACTCAAGTAATTATATGGCATTTTGTTTGGAGTATTCATTTTTGTCCAAGAAATATTTTGCAAATCATCCAAACCAGATTACACAAAACATTAGACAAAAATTGTACGTATAATATATCCACAATGAAATAAATCCTTAACATTTTCCAATATTCAATCAACCAATTATAATTTGGTTTCATCTTTTGTATGTTGAGGCCAGTGGTAGGACCAAAGACTAAAGTTCTTTCTAGGCCATTGGTAAAAATTCATAAGAAAATAAAATTCAAACAAAGACTTTTACTATATATGTATCAACAATACACATATAGTGAAAATATCAGCTTTTCTAAGTAATATATTCACAGGGCTATTCATTTTGTTTACTACACAGTTTTTGTTGACAAATATCAATATTCAGAAATTCAAAAGAATTAGTTATTCAGACTAAGATAAGGTTTTAATTTTTAAGCTACAAACACATACAAGAGGTACAAACAAACATTAAATCTTTATAACAGTTGACCTCACAGCTAGATATGATAATGCTCATTAATGGCAACTCAAAACAATAAATTATGGAAAATACTCAAAATACAAAAAGGAAACCCATAAGACTCACCTTCCTGCATTCCGTGACAATTAAATCTTCATCCTCTTTGCCAAGGGTGTCATCTGGCAAAACTTTTACCTTGTTAGTCAGGAACTTCAGGGCTAAATCTCGTAAACTATCATTCTCACCAAGAATCATAGAAAAGAGACCTTTCAATGTTCCTGAAATAGTGAACAGATGCATGAAGATTAAAAATGGTAGAGATTCAAGAATTAAAACAAGCAAAAAGAATGAAGTGTTGAAACTACTTCAATTCATTCTACAATCTAATTTATAAAAAGAACTTTCTCTTTCTACATAGATTTTTGTTTCCATGGGTAGAATCCTAGAGAAGAAAAGAAAAAAAAACCCAGATCTGGTTAGTCACTCAATAAAAACCATCACATGACCAATGTCTTCAGTCACTATGCCTCATTGGAGGTGATCAATGAATAAGTTACTCCTCTTGCCTTCGCTCAGTACTTACTGAAAATTCTGAATTTTCAAAAAGCAAGTGAGCACAAACCAGGGATCAATATAGCATCCACTTACATTGCAAACTGAAACCTCTCAGTAAAAAAACTATTCAAGGGTGGAGGGATTTCTTGAAAAAAAAAAAAAAAAAAAAAAGGTTTTTTTTGTTGACATAAGGAGTAAATGTTGAAATTTTCAGCCCCATCGGTGCAGCCTGCATGCAATTGTATCACAGAAAGCACATTTAATTTCCATTTTAGACAAACATATGAAATACAATGATTATATTATTGATTTGTGAAATCAAAACAATAGTAATTTTACAATGTGAATCATGAATGCCTAGATTGGCCACAGACCACAAAAAATTTGGCTGTAGGCTAAATCTGGTCTGCGGGCCTATACATGTTCTAAAACTAGCAGTACAAAAAAGTAATAGTCTTATCTGGCATCAACAAGATGTAAAGGTATTCTGGTTAAATGTGAAAAGAAGAATTTCTACTAAACCAAATTATGTAATATGAGAGAGAAAGACGCAAAGACTTTACCTTGACAATTTATGCTGAAGAGAGTGGTAAGTGATGATTGAATTAAACTGAGTTCGGAATTGTCATCAAAATGCTGCAGCAACTGAATCATGGCTTCAACAATTTTAGGAATAAACTCTGGGGTCACACGACACAAACTAGGGAGGTCCTTGATGGCCTGTTTGCGAATCTAAAAGGCAAAAAACAACAATAAAAACCTCATTCAACAAACAATTCAATTCAAAGACAAAATGGTATCAGAAACATTTTAGTCAGCTTTTTTGAAGCTTGTTGCCAGCTGTCTCAACCTCAACAACAAAATTATACGAATATTCAGTATTTTACTATGACATTCAATTTGAAAAAAAAAACTTTTGAACAATTTGATGAAGAGCATTGAGTTGAATAGATCCGAGGAATTATCCTCTCCTATCAATACTGATCAGAAATTAAACAGAATTATTGTTACTGAAATGAAGCATCCTATAAGCTCTTTTGAATAAGGTAGAAGTGCAACACTATTATTATAACCAGGACCATTTTTCCCCCCAAAAGATGAGCTTCTGAACAGGTAGAGAATATCAAAGCAAGTGATTCAAATATGGCTGACAGTAATGATAGAGAGATGAAAATACTTTAAATGCGAAGGATGGTCCAAACCCAATTGGATTAAACATCATCACTTGAGTATTAAAATAAATAAAGAGTCTCAATACCATAATCACAAAATGGAGGAAAAACAAAACAAAAAACAACAGCAACACAAAAATGATGAGTTTCCATTGTCAGCTAGAATCTTTGCTTACAAGGGTGGATTCAATACGTCTATGATTTGACACAGTTATTAGCTGAATTTTGATCTGAAATGTTCACTCTATAATGTTTAATATATGAGAAGTGTGGTGAAATATTTGTACAAAATGAATGCTTTTTTTTGTCATTAGGCTTAGGACTTATTGGCATATCAATACAAAGTAATTAGATATTCATTTTGATTTTTTATAGCATAGGGAAACAAATTTTTAAAATCACTGTGGGGAAAGAAATGCCATCATTAAAAGGATTAACAACAAATGTACAAAAGTGAATGAGGAAAGGTACTTACATTAATGTCTTCATCCTCACAGAGTTCAAACAAAGCATTGAATGACTGTTGGGCCAATTCTGGGAAATGTTTAAAGAAACGAGCAATAAACTGCGATGCCAGCCTTTTCTCACTGGCACCCCCCTTTACAGCACTCAAAATAGACAGATATTGTTCTTCATGCTAAAAATAAAAAGAAAATAGGTAACATAAGCAAAAATAAAAAGAATAGATTCAACGTTGTCCACTACTAATAATATATCTGTTATGAATTAAACAACCATCAGATACTGTAATCCAGGATGACTTAACACAAATTTTTATCAAAAAAATGAAACTGACTAGGTACAAATAGTTTTGAAAAAAATCATAAGTATTTCACCACTACTTAATAAGAGATATAGTCATTCTGGAACTCTGGAACACAATTTCTGTCAGGCTTTGATGACTTTGGATGAATTTGGTTGTAACATTGATTTTCTGCTTAGCTCACAGCTGTGAATCATAGTGAATCCCAGACCCTAATGCAATTGTCTCCTTTTCCCAAGATCCCATGAAATTACAAGTTATTATTCATAAGTTCTGTTATCCTAGTAATATAATAAAATTCATCCCCTTAGTGGCATATTAAAACAGGATTTAGATTTTCTACTGCCCAGATAATATCTCTAGAATCAAGTATACGTATTTTTTTTAGATCATGGATACTGAAGTGAACCAAGGTAAAATTGCCAACTTTGAAAAAAAGAATAATAGATAAAAAAAATAACTTGTTTACTCAGTTGATTACTGGTTAAGGTTATATGCATCTGAAAATTTCTGCAAAAACCAAACTTATTCAGTCAAAGACCTTTTTTTAAATTCTAGTAATGGCTATTAATATCCTATTTTTTCATTAACGCTTTTATTCTTGGAGGCTTGAATCCTGATCTCCCTATACCATTTCCCACAGCCAGTCATCTTGATTAGGGTCTTGTCACTGATATGCAATAGGGTATTCCATGATGAGGTGGGGATGGGGGGGGTTATTTTGCCAATATCATTTTATTTTTGCTCCATTTATATTTGTTGATATTTGGAGCATTCTGTGTAGGCAAATATTTTGAGCTGAATGTAAGTCACATCACTGGCAGCCATCTTGAAACTGGAAGTCTGACCACATTCCATTGTTAAAATCTCAAGATGGCAAATCAATTGTAAATATTTTTCTTGATACCTGAAGTAAAATTTCAACAAATTGGGAAAAGCATTTACTTCTCCAGTAACTTGAGGAGATCAGTTACCATAAAAATGCTGGAAGTATTACAATTTCATAACAAATTATATCAGAAAAATGATTTTCCTACTTGTCTTAATGATTGAATAGTTTTCAATATGGTAAAGTACCAAACAGAGTTTTAGCATCATTTCTAAAGGTTTTTCATCGTAACTGACTCTGTGATACTGTTAAAATTTAGGTCTGAAAAGGAGTGTTTTTATGGCTCTGCTTGGTTGATTATAAACATACGAAAAATAAGTTACATACCATAACATTTATAATGTCATTATCTCTTTATACATTCAAAGGAAAATGTGACACTAATGTAAATAGTGCACAACTATCTATTAGCAATCAAAACCCCAATTTCATTACGGAGATTTGCCTTCAGCAGGACCATTCTTGATACAGTGACACCTGTAGATGCCATTGAAACACTACTTATCTTTACAGATGGTGCTGGTAGTTCAAAAACAGATTCACCCTATCAAACCAGACAAGACGATAATATAATACACCCTAATCTGTTGATGGTGTAGGTGGAAACCATCAAACAAACAGCATAGAGAAGAATTCTACAAAACAAAGTGTTAGTCAACACAGCAAAGGATTTTACAGAAAAGGCATACTCAAAGATCCACATTTTGCATGTTTCTGCAGCTGAGGTAGCAGAAGTGCAAAAAGAATTTGAGAAGATGTGGGATGAAGAGAAACCAATGAACATCCCGCACATCCCCAATGATCATTTCTCCAGAGAGGCACCACACACGAGCTTCAAAGGTCAGACATATCCCTAAACTTCAAACTTCAGGACACGACAGATTTTGATAATGTTGTCATTTTTGCCAACATTGCATTAACTTCAAATGCACTCCCCTGAAGAGGAGTCTCAAGGCAACAGCACAGAATCTCCATTGAGGAGTGACATCACAGTATCTTTGGAGAAGTATTTTGTTCTGGACGACATCATCAAATTCTAAATTAGTGGAGTCATATTGAAATGAGACACTGGCTTAGATTTTTAATTGTGACAGTAATTGTTCAGTCCCTTGATCAAGTTTATATTCTTAAAAAAAAAAAAAAAAAAAAAAAATTTCTATAACTTGCCAGTTCTCTAAAGTTGAGTTTGTACACAACTGGCTACATTCAAAACATGTTACCTTATATTTCTTTCTACCAATGACCACTTCTGAATTATTTCGAACATTGAATACCCTGGCTCAGTACTTATGACAAAATGACTACATTTGGAGCTGAAATTCCAGATAGTTTCACAGAGATAACCTTAAACTGTTAGCGTATACCAAGTCTTCCATGTTGCATAAGTTACCTACATCAGAAGCTAATAGCAGCTCAAATTATTCACACCGAAGAAAAATCATGTCAATGCATATGCTGACTTCACTAATGAATAGCAATGCAAACTATGAGCTTTCTTTTTTTGTCTGTGTGAGAAAAGGTCTTATATTTTTGAATGTTGCATCATTGACCCATGGAATTGCCCTATAACCGTAAACAAGGAAGTGAGTCAAAGCAAGCTCTGCATATCCTTTTATGAAACGCATACAAGATTTAAAACAAAAACAAAAAAACTAAAATTGATGTATTATTCTGAACAGTCACTTATGACCTAAGAATCTGTCAACTTGCTCAGTTGTGCGCAGGTTACAGCTGTTCCATTAATTCCGCTTTTAACAAAATCACCTTATGGCAGTCATGAAGCCTATACAAAGACACTGATTTCATAATCAATAAGCCTGACTGCTGCAGAGTCAAACTCCACTGAAGATGATTGTTTCAAATTTCGTAATCTATAGACATTAACAAAAAAAATTATAAAAGTATATATTTTCAGTATAAATATATCTATTTAATGAACCCTTGTGTACTTCTAATGAATTCTCAAAGATATGCCAGATTAGTCAATTTAGCTCCCTCAATATGAGAGCCATCTGCCGATCAGTTGGTCATGAGAATGTTAATTTTTACTCCCCTAAATTAGGTAAGGAGTATTATTGTTATGGTAGAAAAATAGAGTCAACTTCAGACTTGGACTGGAGTTTGACAATACCAGTTTTGAGAATGTAGTTTACATCTTAGGGCATCTGTTTTAATGCACTAACCATTGAGCTATTCAACGCAAACTAATTGAAGGATGGCCCAAGAGCTTAATGAGAGAGTCAGGCATTTAATTCATGAGAACATCCAACAATTAAGTGAAAAAAAATTAGCAATTAGTACATCTAGAGTAACAACTGATTGTTAGCCGTAAAAATAAACAAAGTATAGTCTTACAGAAGTGTTTTAAATTCAAGTGAAAAGTATCTTGTGATTGGCACAAGTTGTATTTATGAACATAGAATTATAGGTTACCGGGTTTGTTTCAATTTTCAATACCAAAACAAGATTTGCCTTGTTAACCAAAAGAAATTTGTTTATTTATAACTAGTTTTTGTTTTAGTAAAGAACATCATCACAAAAAAAAAAAAAAAAAAAAAAAATGCATTACCTTATGTTTTAAAATGTCCATGTATACGGCTGAATATGGAGATATTGATACAGAAAAACACCATTTTTTCCCCCCCCTCATTTTAGTTGAATAACTATTTTATCCATTCAGCATTAAAGAAAAATAAGTATACACGTCACACAGGGCCCAAAAGAGCACCTTGCAAATTCCAAGCCTGCATACACTTTAAAAGGTTTCAATACCATCAGGCACTGCTTGCGCGTTCTCTTTGCCAACCCATCTACACACAGGCAAAAATAGGCTGCATTTTCATTAAAAAAAAAATAAAATAAAACAAAATAAAATAAAAATGTGAAAATTTTTTTTTTAATTTTTCTTGTAAGAAATCTTGGTGCCATTCTTTTGAATAACGATTGCAGAAAATTCTGATACAAAAATTATTTAATTCCAATGCTTAGAACCAACAATACTGGTAAGAAATAACCTCTGGTGACCTTGGATGACCTTTAGAGGCTATCAGAGGTCAGCACCATCAACCCTACATTAATCTTTGGGTAAACTTACCATTGTATACATATTAGCAGCCCAAAAGGTGCATTTGTTCGGGTGTCTATGAAACAAAGAAACCAACATTTGTCGTCTCTATAGTATTAGATATCAGGCTGGTAATAATCATTACTTCCTGCACACAAAAGAGAAAGCAAGTTCAAACCAGAACAAAACTCTTTCCTTTAGCAATTATTCTAGCACTTGCGAAATAAAAAGCAAGGCATAAATACTTGATAAGTAAAACATGAACATTTTCAAAGAATTGTTTCTAGCGTTTTCCAGCTGTTTATGAATGTGAAAACTATCTCTTTGCTTCTGCCCACACTCATGTGTTAACAAATACAACCACCGATTATTTGAGGAAAAAACAAATTACATGATCCTGAAACAGAAAATATATCACTTCATAGTGTCATCATTTTAGAACTATTAAACATTCATTTCACACTAAGGAACATAAATATGGTTCTATTAAGTACACTGTTGTCATGGTGCAGTAGTTATTTCACTCCTGAAGCCATCAGTCTCAATCTTTGACTGCCATTCACAAAGCAAATCAATACTAAAATTCATTTTCTTTGCTATATAATATAAAAACCCAACAACCATAGGGTCATTTTTTGAAAATTATTTTTAGTAGACTTGAATTTCTTAATTGGACATGATTTCTGAGAGAGAGAGATATTTTTCGATGAGGGGTTCACTTTAGAAAGCTACATTCTGACACATTTGCACCTAGCCTCTTAAAGGTCAACCACCACAAATAGTGCAATGGAAGTAGTACACTTTAGGCAGATGTATTCTGTAGCAGCTGGTCATTTTATTTAATGCAGAATAGGGTAACGGCTGAATGCTCCACTGAAAGAGGATACTGATGCACTGGTCCTACATTTGTATTAGCTTCTATTATTAATTCAAAGAGCATTTATTTCCACCATCATAAATTTGCCAGACAATGATGTATGAATGTCATGCAAGAGTTAATAAATGGAAATATTGGTTAAAAATAAATTCATTGAAATATAAGGCTAGGGGTATCAGTGAAGTTGTACCAATAGTTTCCTATAAAGCATCACTTAACATACAAACCACATTATGTGGCTTTTGCTCACAAAAAAGTTTCATCTTTAGACAAAATACTGCAACAATTTTTCCCCAAAGGCAGTTCATAAGTCTATACAAACACAACTTAAGGGGCTACATCCAAGTATAAATCAAGTAGAAGAAGAAGGTTCCTTACTACTAATATTTGCAGTCATCAGTCTAGTACTTGTAAAATCCACAATATCCACAAGGTCTATTAAAAGTCATTAGAAGTGAGTGATCGTAACTGGCAATAAAGATCACAAGCAGATGGATTGAAATATTCTAAAATGAATTCATCAATAATAGAAACAAGGTATCATCAAGTAGTCTATAACTAGGGAAAACCATAGCTTGGATATTCATCCTAATTATTTCAAGTTGATTGAAAACTTGATAATCTCCTTGTTTTTATAAAAGGATGGAACAGCTTAATCAAGCCTAGTTGAAAAAACATAAAAATTTTCAAGTAATTAACAGGTGAAATGGGAAATCAAAATTGAAAGAGACAAGGAAAGACTTGTAAATTTTGTAACATTGAACAAATTTTCAATTGATAATAATCCTAGGTACACAATATCCAATCAATATTACTGTATTTAATTTCGGTAATTATTCAGCTTATATATCTGCAAATATAAAAATATGGTTGAACTACTATGATAACATTTTCGAAAATTGATTATAAATTTATAAGTCAAACATAAATAATGAACCCCCCCCTCCAAAAAAACGATCAAACTTCAACCTTAAATTCAATCAGATTGACTATTTACAAGTCGCATTTCATTCATTTTGACAAGTTTCTCAAAGTGTACACTGCAGCATCCTTGGTCACTGTGGTAAGTTCAGAATTGTTAACCATTCCAGACAATCGAAAATCAATGTGCTGATAAACAGCCCCAATGATAGGATGCAATATCTAACAAGCATATTGCAAATCACAATATCCATTTAATATTGAACTTCATTTTAACATTCAAAATATGGCACATGGTCTTTGACAAGGTTTACATTCTGAATTTTTCTTAAATGCGTAGAACATCAGATAAATACTAACTAGCTGTTGTAACTAACCAGATTCTCCGTGGCCTCATTGAATACTTAATCTATGAATGGTGAGGCAATCAAGCTATTGACAGTCCAATTCATGGACCGTTTGTTTTGACATAGGAACTATCCAATGAATAGAATAAAAAATAATGGCCAAAGAGAGGGAAATTTCAATCAGGTGTTATTTTCCTTCACAAATTTAATGAGCTTGAGAGTTAAGTAAGAATTTAAATGAAAATAATAAGTCTAATACAAGTTAAAACTGTAAATTTAAATGTAGTATTTCTTAAGGTTGTACTCCTTGTCTTCATACAAAGGGAAATTTCTTTATGAAATATTAGTAAGCATTATGAAAATGACACAAACCTAAGGTGGATGTAGGAAGAAATGAAAACATTGTAAATATGACAATAGTCATTTTGACTTTGGCTTAACTTCAACATAAATCAACAATAAAGTGACCATAGTGTGCATAATTTTTGGCATCAAACTTCATGTTCTGAGTAAGCTAAGACGCCACTCAGGAACTAATTATCACAACACAGTTGGTTAACCTTATGGAAATTTTACCAGAAGGGCTAAAGACTTGAAACAACACAAACATAGTACTTTTTCTAAGCAATGCTTTACAAGCATTCTACAAACTGGCATATAGATAAATTAATTGAAGAATGAAAGGGAAGTAATTTGGGCTGCAGTTGGATCAAGCCATGGAAAGAAAAAAAAAAAAAATGCTAATTTGATTTTTTTATGTACAATTCGTAGATATTAATAACATGGTAGAAGACATTTTTCTGTAAAAGTATATACACAGTGAACAGAAAGTGCATTGGTATTTGTACAGATAGTGGTCATTCTATATTCAGATCTTTCAGAGGGTTGCAGGCCTTAACTCAAAGCAAACTCTGGTTGCTCTGTGGACACATTGTATAATTCACAGGGAAACACAACAAAGTATCCGAGTCCTCCAATGTATGGTGAAGATGGTTAACTTTATAAAAAGTTGGCCATTAATAGCAAGATTAACAAAGAAAAAAAAAAACAAAACAAACAATGTGGAAATATGAGAGCAGAGCTCACAACTTCATTGTAATTCTGCAGCTTTCAATGGCTATCTTGTCCTATGTGTTGGAATTACAACTGGAACTCTAAGTATATTTTGAAATCAAGGGATACAAGTATGGCAAATACAGATTCTTCAACACATTAGCTTACTTGTGAGATATGTTTGAATAAGTCGAACCTCCGCTGCAGAGAAGCAACATACACGTTTTGAAATTGGTAAAAATGGTTTTAGCTTGATTTCAAGTTTGTATGAAAAAGCTAGCTCCAAAGAGGAAGGCATTCATTGAATGATCCATTGTCACACACAGGCTGTAAAAATACTTTCAGCTCCACTAAGGAAGGTTTGGGATCAAACTATCCAAATTGTGAATTTGGTCGAAGGTGGAGTTCTCATCTCTCAGCTTTTCAAGCAGGTATGTGTTGACATCGTTGCAGGCCAGCATTTTCGTCTTTTCCATACAAATGATTGATGGCTTTTAAGAGGAAATATTGAGCAAATATTTGAGCTTAGAGATGACCTCATTGTTTTTCAAAGTCCAGCATAAGATGAAATTTTTTGCTTTGCAGGGTGATGAGGAATGGATCATGTTCCTTGCCCATCTAGCTGAATATACTGAATCAGATGCAAGGAATGAATACAAGCATTATGAAATTCATGGATTCCTTGAAAGCTTTCATGAGCAAACTGGAAAACTGGGAGAAAAGGGTTAACACAAAAAAAAAGAAAAAAAGAGAGAAAAAAAAGCAGTGTTTGAGAAACCGTCATCACTTCAAGTCGCCTTTAGTTTAGACCAAGTGCTTCGAGAATTCGCTTGACAAGACCGGAAAATTATTTCAGCTGATATATTTCTGAGCTTAATGATAAGGAGTTGAATTGAGAGACAAACCCGTTTAAATTGTCAATTTTGAACAAGTTCCTGATGATTATCAAGATGAATTTCTGAAGCTGAAGAACAATTCAGGATCGAGTGGTATGTTCGAAGAAATAATCACGAAGTTTTGGTCCATGACGTGCTTTTCCAACCTCAAAATGACAGAATGAGCTCATAGCATTGCTTCAACTTGGGTCGACATATTTGTGAGTCAGACTTTTCAACTCGGTCGAAAATGAAAACGTAGCAACCAAGGAAATCGGAGGTTTAAAATGACATGCGTTGTACCCAGTACATATCCAAGAATTGTTGAAGAAACAATAACAGGTTTCTCGTTAAATGTCATCATCAGAATAAAATTAATTACAATACCCTGGCATAATAGCGGTCTACAGGACCTTTTGTCAACTGAAATACACTTCAGTAACTTTAGTCTGTTGAGTAATTAGTTATGAATATAAAAAAAACGACTCATATTCAAGTTTTAAAATCCATCAACATTTACTTTTGATCTCCAATTTGTGAAAACCCGGGCGAGGTAGCAACCACAGTTGGCTATTTGCACATGGCCACCTCTCCAACACCCGAGGAATGCGTAGTTCGAGTATACAAACACACACACGTATATATATATACAAACATACACACTCATATGTTTACATGTGTATGTCTAATTTAGGCTGTTTAGAGTTACCATACAATGAATTGACAAAATTTAGAAGACGTGGTACATCGCTGGATAAAAAGAAAGTATAAACAATCAACAATGAGGAAAAAAAATGGTGCAGAAAAAAGGCTTAGATATTGAACTTGGCCAATTTCCTGTGTCATAGTCTTATTTACTCCAATAATCATCCAACCAGGATCCATGGTAAGAGTCAAAATCAAGTATTTCATCACACGTACTTCTCATAGATCAATTTTATTGATAAGACGATATTTAGTAGCTCTGGGAACAAATATGCACTGATTGCAAGAAATAGCATTACGGACACGTGGTCGAGATAACTGTCTTCAAGAACTAAATATAGGAGTGAGTGGGTGGGTTGCACTACTTTGGTACGTAAAATGAAAATACTTGCATATGTGATATTTTGGCTTGATTTTGAAAAGGATTTTGAGCTCCAGGAGAGAATTTTGAAACATTTCCCAGAATAAAGAAGACAACAATGCATGTTGAAGAAAATTGTTTTCAATTTACAACTTTGTTTTGTGAACATATTACCTATTTTTTTTCAAGATATTTTTAAACTTCGTTCATAATGAAAGAATGTTTTTTTCTTGTTTGTTTACCTAAGCATTACAGCTAGTATCATTATTACTATGGAAATGAACGACAGTTGTGTAGTTTTTTTTTATCAACATAAACTACACATGGTGGTTATCGTTGGCATGGCAAAGAAAAAGAAGTCAGTAAATGGTCTAAAGTGACAAAATAAATCAAAATATTTGTTTGCATCTCTCATAAGCTACTTGAAATCTACATCTAACAAAAAAAGAGTCTCAAACACTTCGTTCAAACCTTTCTCCTAATTTGTTGAAGAATAGTCACCTCTAGCTTAAAAAAAAAATTCATTATAAGTAATTATAAGAAGTATTGTAAGGTAACGCGAGGGAAGATAGCTCAGAAGTGTAAATCATGTAACCCTATACAGCCGTTGCCAACCAGATTTTATTTTCATTTTCACGGTGGTTTCAAGTGTCTTTTCCAAGATAAAAATAAAACCTCTATACTTATAAAAAGTTTCATATAACTTTCTCTTCTTAAATCGAACGACTAAACGGATTACAAGAGAGCAGGAAGTAAACACAAGAAGTGATAACATTTTTAAATTCAAGGATATATCTAGTTTCGGGGTAGATAAAAAAAATTATTAAATTATGAATAAAATCATGTTTTTCTTTTCAATCTTTTCAAAACTCATTTTGGAAAATCAAATTAATTATCAAAGAAAACAAAGAAAAACGGAACTTGAGAAAAGATTTTTTTTTTTTAAATCTATACATTTATAAGAAAAATAAAATAGAAAGATTATTCCTCGTGTTTTCCTTCAAGCATTTAAAAACAATCGTTTTTATGCAGTGGTTTCTTGAAAGCAAACAAAATGTAATGACAAAAAAAGGGGACCGAGGGTCCGTTTGAAAAATACTTACATCGGACTTATTTGTGGCGTCCTGTAGAATTCCAAAATCCTTATATAACTGTTCAACAGTAACCATCTTTTCCTTGATCGGATCCAAGCTGATTTTTTGAAATGCTGATCTTTATTTATTTTTTTTTAACTCACAAAACAACGTTCAGCGACAAAATCAGAGTAAACTGATGTTCTTTGCATGGATGGGCTAACCGAGACACCGGAAGTACAGGTCGGCACCAACCAACAACCAACCGTCGCGAATGGCGTTCAATAAACCACGACCTACAGTCGTAATTTCAAACCAGAAAATTTCGGATATGAAATATCAGAAGAAAATTTGATGTATCTAAGCGATTTTTTTGTATCAATTTGTTTCAATTATTCGAATTTTTTTTCCAGTGCGGATCTACTGATATTGGATGAGTATGCACTTCCGGTCCCTCGCAGCACGTGGTCAGAAAGAACTCGAAATTCAGAAGAGAAGATGCGTTCGATAAAATCATATGTTCATTTTGTACACAGGGTGTCCCATCTACGCTTTGTAAATGATAATGTTCATTTCATTGTAGGATACTGGGCACTCAAACTTGATGCATCCCTCAAAACTTAGATTCCATTGTAAAATCATAATCAAGAAATCGAAAATAGCTAATTGCATGTTATGTAAAGCCAGTCACTGCTAAGCTATAGATCTGGAATCTTTTTATTGTGTATACTATCTGTGCAAAAGCAAGCCGATTACCAGGAAAATGTTTTCTTTTCCCGTTAACACAACTTGAGCGATACTAACGAAATTTTCAATTGAAATTCTCATATCTTTTTCTACTGTTTTTTTTGTTTGCTAAAAATAAAATGATTCAATTTGAGTAAAGTCTTTATTGAAAAGTTAATACTCTGTTTATTCGACTTAATTTAGGAGTCATGGACAGATTTTGGAAAATTATCATTATCATTTAAAAATGTTTAACCTGCTACATAATAATTCATAATTGGTTTATGTTGAAGTTGATGGTTTCTTACCCGTATCGTTATTCAGAATGTAAGTGTAGAAAGTGATGAACTTTTCCGCGAGTTTTTAGTTAGTAGCTTAAGATAACGGAATTTAGGCATGGCAAACAACCAAACTGAATAAATAAATATAATAACTTACTGTCCGCAATCAGATAGGCCCTGTGGCGCAACGGTAGCGCGTCTGACTCCAGATCAGAAGGTTGCGTGTTCAAATCACGTCGGGGTCACATACACATTTTACATATTCACACCTCGTAAGTATATCATATTCCCATCAGTATATTTAGTACACGTGGAAATATAATCTTCTTAGTACAATAACCGAAAGTCGCCTTAGTACTGTCACATGAAGAGAAACGATAATGAAGTCTTATAGCTTATTGAGTTCGGTCTTCTCTTACAGCTCTATGTCATACTAAACATGACTTAAATTAAATAAATTAGTCTTTTGTGTACAGGATTTATTGTTAGTAACCATACTCCAAACGTTTCTTTTTTTTTTCATTGTATATACGGCAAAAAATTTAAACTTACACTTAGATTTAAAACTTCGAGATGCGTTATATTAACTCCATTACACGAGACATCACAAATCAGCATAAATTAAAATGGTTTAATCTAATCCTACTCCAATAAACGTTTTCATTATTGCTGTCAGTTCAACTTTAGTTGTGCAGTGTTCAGTTGAATTTTCTTTAATGACCAAAGCAAAACACCTAATAATATCTTGAATAGTGCAGGTTTTGGTGTAGTACGGTTTAAGTGTTACTGTTCAAATTGAACTATGAAAGCATATTCTGAAACCAGAAAAAAAGCATACATTAAATTATAATAAGACCCCTTGAACAGTACGGAAAATTTTGGAACAAATTAACTGCGCTAATCAAGGAATGCCTGTATTGGTAATTCCTTCATTTATTCCAGAGAAGTCTTCAGTGCCGGTTGCTTCACATTCTACAATCACTAAGCAAGCAGCATGGATAGTAAATGAATGAATGAATGAATGAATATATATATATATATATATATATATATATATATATATATATATATATATATATATATATATAATAAAAAATAATTAAATAATTGTGTCATCCACAGACAGCTGTTTCGTTGTATTACAACTCTTCAGTGTGGCTATACACCATCTATTATCCCATCCAGTATCATGAGGTAGGATAGAAACCGTCACTTCAGACCCAGAGGCTGGCATCTTACCTCTGCCCTTCGCAGAACTGGTTGAATTTAAGTGATCTATTTACTCACGCATATATTCCTCATCCACCAGAGTGCTCTATTCCTAAGTTGGAAGAGCATTGCATAAGCTTATAATTAACAAGTTACCTCACTTAAAAAGTGCTCGAACCCTGAATAAGGGAGCGTTAATTATAATATATATATATATATATATATATATATATATATCTATATATCCTTGGGAGCCATTCTGAGACGGCTGATGCCTTACTGATTTAGCTACAAGGACTAGCCAGTAGTTGAAATTTAGTCATATAGCTACATTCTTCCTTATCTCATTTTCCCTTACACCATATTATCTGTTTACTCTTAGTAGTAATAGACACCGTCCATGTCAGATGGGATGCGAGTTCAAATCTTGTCAAAGACTACATTTTTATAACCAATTTATTCTGCTGACTCGACAGTCATTGATTGTGAAACAGCTCAAGCATTGTAATAACAAGAGAAAGAACAGAATTTGTTCAAAACGTACAACGTTGTGTGTGAGCAACAGTTGTCAACATTTGTTTCTGCAATAATGAATAATCATTGAATCAGAAATTAAAAGATAGAAATATTGTCCGGAATACTGTATAATTCATTGGTAAAGAAAAAAATTATAAATATGAATTGTATACATTAGTTATAAACACTGTTGAGTCTGCTTTCCTTTTTTCCTTTCTTTCTCTCTTGTATTCTACTTTTTTATCTTAAGAATTGTTTTAACAAATAGGAATGAGTGACGTGGTGTGATGTAAAAAAAGAAATAATATCTTTTCCTTTATCTCTCTTAATATCCCTCCCTCTTATTAACAGTTTTTTTTTCTTTCTTGCTAATGTTGTCTATTTCTCTTTAATCACTCTCTCCTCAGGTCACTTAATCCTTTACAAATACCATTAACCTCTTCAAATCTATTCTAAAGAAGAATTTTTATCCGTTCTTTGAACTGTCGACTTATGATACAGTTGAAAAGGCAGAAAATAGAATTAGAGAGTAATTAGCAAATGAACTGAAGCTTATTTCTGTTCAAGTGAATACATGGCTGCTTGTATTTTGAACATAGAGAAATTGTTAGCAAAGATGCTGATGGCTGAGAAAAACTAATGTGTCATATAAAAGTCGCTGACAGTAAGAAGTACTGGATTAATGGTGAACCACTTTGTTTTACCCCAAACTATACTAGCAGGAGAAGTTTGACTGTAGACTCCAATCAGACCACAGTATACATTAGGCTGTTCTAGTTTTATTAGAGGTAATCCTAATGTGTTAATCCCCCCCCCCCGAAGAAAAAAACTCTGTAGATATGGGATTAATTAAAATATTCATAGTAAAAGTGCGGTATTTTGGTTAGAGTCGAATGGGAGAAATGAATAGAATAGGTGTGTTGTTATGGTGAAAGGAAATATGAAGAACGACTGGGTCAACAAATGAGACTAGCTTAGTTAACGATAAGATAGAGAAGACCAGTACCTACCCCAACACCCCCAACTGACCATGTGTCACATTTTCCAACAAAATTTCTGCACAAAGATTTTATTATGGAAATAAATATGGAGGCAGTCCTAATGTGCTTAGAAAGCTTAGTAGCGATTACCAAGATGATTTTCAAATTTCTACTTTATCTTCATCATCTATTTATGGGACAGAAGCTCTTATTCTAAGAGTGTCAAGTAGCAAGTTTCATTGTGAAATCTGTGGAATTGAGCAAGGATTGGGTGAGGCAAAGTCATGTGGTTATTGCCGAGATAAATTGTCCTCCTTAGCTTAAATTGACTCAAGACCAAATGGAAGATTGTGTTGCATCAATGGATCTAGTGAAAAGAACCTGGCCCCATC
>OY735202.1:34469900-34619900 GCA_963457665.1 Thysanoteuthis rhombus
GTGTGTTAATACTGATTTCATTTTCTGAAAGCATTGATCTACATTTTATAACTGAGCAGTTTTTTCTCTGCTTGCTTTGGCAAATGTAACCTCAAATACATTTCTTCAGCAATGTTTCCTCATATGATTCCTCAAATGGGAACCCTGAGAAAATTTAGCCCCACAAATTTCACAGTGAAATGGTCTTTCTCCAGTGTGTGTTCGAATATGACTTATCAAACCTGAATTCTGTGTAAATCTCGCCCCACATATCTCGCAGTGAAATGGTTTTTCTCCAGTATGAGTCCGCATATGATTTCTTAAACTTGAACTTTGCGAAAATTTTGATCCACATATTTCACAGTTAAATGGTTTTTCTCCAGTGTGTCTTCGCATGTGTTTGGTCAAATCTGAATTTTGGGAAAATTGTGCCCAGCATAGTTCACAGTGGAATGGTTTCTCTCCAGTATGTGTTCGGATATGTCTTGTCAACTCTGAGTTTCTGGAAAATTTTGCTTCACATGTTTGACAGTTATATGGTCTTTCCCCAGTGTGTGTTCGCATATGCCGCCTCATATTTGAAATTATTGAAAATTTTGCCCCACATATTTCGCAGTTGAATGGTTTTTCTCCACTATGTGTTCGTACATGCTTAATCAAATCTGGATTTTGTGAAAATTTTGCATCACATATTTCACAATGAAATGGTTTTTCACCAGTATGTGTTCGCATATGTCTTCCCAAATGTGAACTTTGTGAAAATTTTGATCCACATACCTCACAGTGGAATGGTTTTTCTCCAGTATGTGTATGCATATGTATCAGCAAATGTGATTTTTGTGAAAATTTTGCCCCACATGTTTGACAGTCAAAAAGCTTTTCTGCACTATGTATTCTTATGTGCACCTTTAAATTTGAATTTCGAGAAAATTTAGCACCACATAATTCACAGGAGAATGACTTTTCTCCAGAGTGTTTTTCTTGAGTATGTATTGGCATATGTAAAGTCAATTGGGATTTCGAAACAAATTCTTCCCTGCAGACATGACAAACCGTCTCTGTGCCATGATTAGCATTCTTCGAAATAACACTATAATATCCATCATCTATACTATTCAGTATTTCCATATCAGATGAAAAAAGCTTTTTAAAAAAATATTTTAGTTCCTCAGAGAATCTTCATTCTTTTCTCTGTTGAATGTGTTTTGTTTTTCATATCTTTATAACCATTATGGTATCCTTTCCATTGTTTTTTTCATTATTTTAGTTCCCTAATATGAAGAAATGATATAATCCTCAGGGTTAACAATCTTTCTGCTTTTCATGTACTTTACCATGTTGGAAGCTGCATTACTATTTTCATCACAATCAAAGGATATATCTGTAAAAACAGAAAAAATAATTGATGATACAAACTCAGAAGTAGCATTGAATTCTACACTGAAGTAAAATAGAAGAAAAATTATAACTTTAAAAAGAAAATGATTAATAGATTTATTTGAATATAATTCTACTTTTCAAGATCATAAATATATAAAGTATTTTGAATGCTTTGAGAGAAGTACATCACTCAATAATATCCAAATAATACATCCTCTAAAATCTGACTCTTTATCAATTTAGACAAATTATCTTCGTTAACAATTATCAGAATTGTATATTAGAATATTATCTGAAATTCAGAGATTAATCATTGTCATTATTCCATGAGTTATTCAAATTAGAGTTTTCATCCTTGTATTTTTAGCACAAAATTTTAGTTGATGTGTTCTCTAGCCTTATTCAGGGATATGATTTGTTCAACAGGATTCTTTTTGTCTTATAACTGGTTCTAGATCATAATTTTATATTCTTTACTATCAGTTGTAACATGGAAAAGTAAAGGAAATTAAATAAAATTCAAGTTATAAAAATCTGCATAACATGAACAAATTTTCAAATAAGTACGTCTACTAAAGTTATCTCCCTTTAAAAATCCGAACATATTTGATTACGAACCTATTCCAAACAGAATTGAAATGAATATCACAGAAAATCACCCATCCATTGATGTTTAAAAAGTTCTGTTCCAGTATTCCTTAAAAATTCATCCCAATGAATCATTTGAAATTTTGTGGATTCCAACGAATTATTTCAAAAAACCAAGGGAGGTAATCTCCGAGTAAAACTTTCATTACCTCCCTTTGACAGTGGGGAAAATACCACTCATTTTTAACTCCATTGATAGCCGGGAACACGAGATGAAAAATGAAGCACCCAACGCTCTAAATAGTAACCATCACAAGTTTTGTAGAAGTGACAACACGTCCTAACCTTCACCAAGATATATCTAGCATTGCTTTCAATAATTTCACCCTAACCAAATTCGGAATTAATTGCCCGAGTGTTTTGAAAAATTTTGCAACGTTTCTCAAGCTAAGAAATGTGAAGTAAAAACTGTTCAACTAGAACAAATTTTCTGGCATTCATCGTCAAGAATGAGGATTTTGATAATGTATATGACAAATACTGAAAAGTATAATGCAATAAACCATGTAAAAACACAATAAATCGAGTTTCATTGATTCGACAGATGCACCAAATGTAACAATGAACCAAGACAAAGAAAGCAGTTCAAAATAATTCATAAGAAAAAGGATGCCATAAGAGTTGACTTGAAAAAATATTGTGGAAGTGGCTTATAAAATACATAAAAATGTTTTGTCTAAAAATGTAAACAATAACGGGGTCCATGAATGTAATATTTGATCATCAACCTGTACATGAAAAGCCACACTTTATTGTTTATGATATCACTTATTTTAGCACATCTTTTGAATATGCAGTCTGTCATGTTTCCTACTTACCTTTCCGAACATAATTCCTATAAATAATAGATATCATTATTCGCTTGCGCCAATTCACGACCAACAAGACCGGTGAGCGGTGATAAACAACAATCGGTTCCTTGTGTAAAATGGTATGCAATCATATCAACTGTGTCAACCTAATTCAAGGAAAACTATTCTATTTTAGAAAAACAAAATTCATTATGTCCACACGGTATGAGAAGGAGTGAAATTGGAAAAACTTGTGAAGAAGGCTGTAAAATGGCTGCCGTAAATATAAAAATGTTGTTGACTCCAAGGGTGGCTAAAAATGGTCAAGAGCGTTCTAATCAATCTTTATTTATTAATTTGAAAAAATGACTCTATGGGCATTTTAGTATACAAAATACATTAAAAATACATATTCGACATTACAATTCACACTGTGTTTGAAACTTCATAAACTAAATTTGCCCATCCTTCCAGAAAGTTTCATCGAAATCCATTCATTACCTTTGGAGATATCGTCTGGACGGACGAACAGACGATGATAACAATAGAGTGAATGCATTGGAGTGAGAGAATGCTAAAGATGGCAAGCAGACGATTACGCGATAATGCAGAAATATAAATAAAATATAAAGTCTTGAGTGACATAAGGAATAACAAAATATATTTATTGAACTAAGTTTTTAAAGTGCACTAGCGTTGTTACAAAGAAAGAGCTATGCAAATTCTAATAAATAAAAGTGAGTGTGTGTATGTCTGAGAATAGCCATCCCGGGACGCACGCATGGAGAGTTGATTTTAGGCTGTCTGCTGAGTAGGGTTGGTTGATTGCTTTCATCATAAAAGGTGCAGCATTCTGATTATATTGTATTAAAGTTCTACAACTACGTCCGCGCATTTGATTTTTCTCTCAAGTTCACTGAAGCCAGTTGATGATAGCTCTTAACAAAAATTTGTTTTTGATTGTTGGAAGTATGGAAGCACATGATCGTTTGGGGGATATATCTGGATTCTAATTATGGTAGATTCCAGGGCTCTGAGACTGTTGAAATCTACGTTATAATCAATGAAAATGTGTTTTTCTTGGGGGGGGGACAATTTGGGCAAATTTATATCTAGCAAAACATAGATAGATCGAGAACGAAATTTTAATAAGATTGATTACATCAGGTGTCGATTTCACGCTGAAAGTTTTTATACATTTTCTTTATACCTCTACTGAATTACAAATTGATTTCAATTAATTTCTGTTGTCGGATTTTATAAATTCAAGAAAGCTTTTGTTATTTCTTCCTCTCTGCAATTATCCTCATCATCTGGTGATATTTATAGAATTGATAAAACTTTCGTTATTTATTCCTTGATTACTGAATTTATTTTTAATTAAATTCAAAAACGAAAATCAATATTGCTTTTTCGAGCGAGGTCTCAAAAATAAAAGAATTACCAAGTTCTTGTTTGTGCTTTCATAAAATTAAAAATGTCGAAAAAAAAAATGAATAAAATGAAAAAAATTTTTCCACAAAAAATAAGTAAATGGGTAGTTTGAACTTTTTCTTATAAAAATAAGTGAATACATAGTTTTAATTTGATCAAATCTGTCTTTAATCGAGGGTACAAAACAATTGTTTTGCAATCAAAAGTTTATGGATTTAAAGTGAAATCGATTTTTTTTTACAAAAGTAAATTTCGCCACATAGGCAATTTCCCTGATTCGGCGTAAAACACACACACACACACACACACACACACACACACACACACACACACACACATATATATATATATATATATATATATATGGCACATCGCAGGTTCATTTCTAGGCTATCTGTCAATGATAATACAAGTTTTTAAATTTGATTATTCCACTTATTCAAATCTTCACACTTGTGAGTAATCAAGCATACTTATATTTTGAATCTAAATAAATGTTACATTTGGTACTGTATGATTCTGGTTGGATTAAAACTGCCTTTAAAAGTTCATCGGAAATTTTTCAGGTTAAAAAAAATGATGATTTATCTAATGTTACAACAAAGGTGTTAGGCGCCTATCATGGTGTGATGGTCACAAGACTAGTTGCTCCAACCAGTTTGCCAGTAAGTGGTGACTCTCACTGGGTGCCCTACAACTACAAAATCTTTGAGGAACTTTCTCATACTTTTAGTGGTCAAATGTTAGGGATAGGGATATTTTCCTCTCTTTTAAGGGTCAATATCAAGATGGGACTTTTCTTTGCGATTCCAGGGCTCAAAATCGAAATGGGAATTTTTTTTCTCGACTTCTAGGGCTCTAAAATTGATTTTTTTTTCTCTTTCAACTTTTTGGATCAAAAGTAATTGGGAACCTTTTTTTATCACTTTTAGGGGTACTTTTCTTCCACTTTTAGGGGTCAAATGCAAAGGTGAACTTTTAGTTACTTTTAAGGGGTAAAATTGAGGGGAAATCTTTTTTTTTTCACATTTTGTATGTTAGAATTGGGGAGAGGGCTTTATTTACTTTTAGGGGTCAAAATCGACGGTAAAACAATCTTTTCTTGTAGGTACCAGTTGAAGAATGTTGTATTCACAGTAGCCCTGTCACATTTAGGGACAGCATCTTATTTTGATTGGTGCATCGAAATTTTTTCCCAATAGCTACAGAGAGAGAGAGAGAGAGAGAGAGAGAGAGAGAGAGAGAGAGAGAGAGAGTTTGTAACACAAAACATAAAAATGACGATGTTGATTTAATTAGATTGGAGGTCAATAATAATAATAATAAATAACAAAAGGAAGCGTTAGTAAAGACAGAAAGGTACGATATAGACAGTGGGCAAAGAAAGAGGTATTGTTTTTTCTTTTCTACGTCACACTACGTCATATAATTCCTTTTTGAAAATCGATTTTCAAGAAAGAAAGAGAGAGAGAAAAAGAGAGAAAGAATGATAGTAGTGTAAAGTGTTTACACTCTAAATTTACATAACTTTTTTCCTTATACAATGAATCATGTTCCATTTCGGACGATATTTTTTGTTTATTTTTGATGCGATGATTATTTTTTCTCACAGATATTAACTTGAAAACTCAACTCGAAAGAAATAGTTCAATTATATGAACAAATGTTGACAAGTGTTCTTAAATGCTGTCAAAAATTGTACGTACAATGTCGGAGTTTTTGAACAGTCTGTTCTTTTTATCTTTTATTTACAAAATAAGGGGAAATATTGGAAATTATTTTTCAAGGGAAGCAACTTTGGTGACATGCTTCGAGAGTCATTTCCCTTTAGCAATCAAGCCTACTTCTTTTTTTATTTGTTTCTCATTCGAAAAATGTGTGTGCGTGTGTGCGTCTGCGTGCGTGTTTGTGCGCGCGCGCACGTGTGTGAGCAGTAACATGACTGATTCTCATCAACCAGCTGATTTAGATTTCAAGTTTCACATTCTAGATGTTACGTACTTTAAAGATTACAAGAGATGGAAACGTAGAAGATGCCAGAGTTTACATTAAAAAAAATGCCTCAGATTTCTTTATATTAGATATGAAACCTTTCTTCTTACTCATGATAATTATATTTCTGTTAGTTGACAACATGAGACTATGGGGGAAAATGTTTGAGGAAGAGAAAAAGACACAAAAAGTTGTATAAATCAATTATAAAAATATCTATAATGTCAATTTCAAAAACATATCTGATTATTGAATCAAATTAAATACAACTGAACACATCAAATGAAATCAAATATTAGAAATGGGAACACCAGTGGACACACACACACACACACACATACACACACACACACACACACACACACACATATATATATATATATATATATATATATATACATACTGCATGAATTGCATTGAGAGATATTGGGAAATAAATGACTGAAATGACACGAAAAATTTTTGAATTATTTTTTAATGTTTGGTATTTGAAGCTGTAAGGCTCTCTAAACTACACACACGCATACATATATACATGTATATATACATATATATTATTATTATTATTATTATTATTATTATTATTATTATCATTATTATTATTATTACTAATTAATTGATTAATTAATTGATTAACTATTTCTCCCACCACAAAAAATAAAACCCAAAATAAAAGTACAAAATAAAGCTAATAAGAACAAAAGAATAATGAAATGAATACATCAATAATTTAGATTTTTCTCAAAATATTTGATAATTCAATCCAATGCGTATTTAGGCAATCTAATCCTTATAAATTTAGACGTATTTAGTCACATCCACCTGACCGTACTTGATTTCGCCAATGGTTGATTCGGCTAGAGGTGTCTTTTGAAAGAATGCTCAAATCAATTCTTGTAAATGTATATTATTATGAAGATTAGGAAGGGTTTCCAACTATGTTGCCAGCCGTGGTCTATTTTAACTACGTGGCCTACCCCCACCCTCCGCAGATGAGTCTTTTATAGCATGGACTCGATTCTTTTGGCCCTTATGTTGATTATCTCGTTATTTGCACTTCGAGGAGAATGCGGAGGCAGCAGTGGTGGGAGCGCTTAAGAAGGCATGTGACACTAGTACAGAACCCAGGATTCAGCACCGGAAAGGAGGGTGTGTAATACTATGGCTTAAAAGACTTTCATTTTCATGTTTTACCCCAGACACGCTTGAGCTGTCTACCAATGGCTTGGTTTGCTTTAGCCAGTTTGTTTCCTACCTCCCTGTCCAGCGTGGCGTCAGAGGATATGACACAAGCTAGATAACGGAAGTCCTGCACAACTTTGAGTGTGGTCAGGTCGATGGGCAAGGAAGACGGATGGTGCTTTTGTTTCACTGCGGGTCAGAACAGGATGACCGTTTTTTGTGTTTTTTTTAGTGCTGAATTCCACGCTGAAGAGTTTCTCAGTCACTGCGAAGCAGGACGTTTTCTGCTCGAGGGCCAACCAGAGCCGCTTTATCAGCAAACAGGATCCCCCTGACAAGCTGCATCGTAGTTTTGAGTATGTGTTAGGAGTCGCTTCAGGTTGAACAGGTTGTCGCTACTCTGTGAACGTATCTATACGTTGTCCTAATCATCCATCACTTCTATAGACTGATTCGGCATGGCGCTGAAAAAATATTGAAAACAAAATGGAGGTTTGCATATAGCCTTAGATGTTTATTTAGCATTGCTTAGTCTGGTACAGAACTGGATAGAGAGAAGTAAGATTGTGTTGGGTCAATCTCCTAAGCAAGAAATTTCAATTAAGCTCCTATACAATAACATATTTCTTCAAACCATATCTAAAGATTTTTTAAAACTAACTACACAGCTTTTTTTTCATTTGAAAGTTTCTCGACTGTAATTATTACTTTGAAAAGATTATACTACGACTCTAGCCAATCAGAGCTAAGTAAAACGAAATACACACACACACACACACATATATATATTTATATGTGTGTGTATGTGTGTGTGTGTGCATGTATACATTTATATGCATTTAACATATACATAAATTTAACGCTACCTTGTTCAGGGTTGGGCACTCTTCAAGTAAGGTAACTCGTTCATTATAAGCTTATGCAATGCTCGCCCAATTCTGACATGGAGCACTCTGGTGAATGGGGAATTGTGCATGAGTGAACATATCGCTTAAATTCAACCTTACTGACCGTATTTACCATTGATTTATATAAAAAATTCTTTTTAGAAATGATGATGGCGTGGTAGGCTGAGTTATCGAAGGTTGTGGTGGTAGGAGATACAGGATAGTGGGGTGTAGGAAAGAGTGAGAGAGGGAAGAGGAGAGGGGGTGTGCTACCTCTATAACAGCATACCACGAAACAAACGCCAGATGCTATTTTCGCTTTCCATCTTTTTTCGTACGAACAGAAAAGTGGCGTAAAGCGAACCATTCGAAAAGCGGAGAATAGCAGTAAATAAACGCTATAGGTGAAATGTTAACGTTATTCAGATTATCATATAATACCCTCACAGAACATCTTAAAGAATACAAATGGAAAAGGGAATTTCTTCTTCTAATGCGTTTAAAAAATGTTCATTTCAAGAATGCAACAGGAAGGATCTTGCTGCGGTACGAATACACACACACACACACACACACATATATATATATATATATATTAGCATCTATCATGCACTTTTTAGAACGTAGTGCAATAATTGAATATCTTCTTTGAAAGTTTGATTTTGGTTATAATCACAAGAAAATAGCATGAAAATAGCATTCGCGTACTCACAATGGATTTCTGAGCGGATCAAAGCCATATTCACGTTTTTGATTTAAAAAAAAAATATCGACGGATCTATCATCAGGAAAAATGAAATCGAATTTAAAATTCTTTCGTAAATAGAATTGGTCGCTGAGATTTTTGATTCAAAGAAAATCTATCAATTGATTGAATTTTGTGGAAATATTGCTTACTTTCCACAGATAACTTGATGAAAATCCATCTATTTACCAGGGATGTTGTTAACGGGTGAACAGAGTTTAAAGGCGAAGTAATAAATTTTCTACCTCCCCCATTTATTCTGTCATCTTTTTTCTTTCTTTCGGGTTTTCTTCTTTATTTCACTAATTGTCTTCTTTGAAATGTTCTTCCATTTTTCTCTAGTTGTTTGCTATATATTTATTCCTCTTCTTATTTTTATCAACTTTATTCTTTAAAACTTCTTCCGAATTCTTATTTTCATTCATTTTGAAAATTCTAAATATACCTATTTTCTCATTCATGTAAATTGTTATTTCATCTACGTATTTTAACCTTTCAAGTTCCTACTTTCTTTGTTTTCTCTCTCTAATCACCACCACCAATACTTTCCTTTTTTTCCATTTCCTTCAATTCTTTTCGATAGTCTTCAATGTAAAAATATCAAACGTCCGGTCCATATTTTACACTCGACTTCTGACCTCAGACGGAAGCTAACGGACAATGAAGAAAATCACAAACTCTTTCAAGGATAGTTCGGTGATTGGGTGTGGGACTGCAGATAATGACGTGTGGCGAACGGCTTTGTGCTATTTTTAGCTGTGCACAAGGTCTGTGCAAAAAGTAGATCACAGCTTGTATAAGAATTGTAAAGAGAGTTGCGCATGCTTGCAAAATTTACCAAGTCTGGGGCACAGGAGATGTTGTTTGTCCCGAAAAAAAGACAGAAAGAAAACGGAGTAAACATGACATAGATACCTTTAAATTGCTCTGGACCATTTTTTTATACGAAAGATTTCAATTATTCTTATTCATTATCATTTTTTTAAATAAATGAAAAAATAGAGAAGAGGGATTGTCCGAAAAGCCTAAATGTTCAGGGAGATAGTTCGATGGTCAGATTTTTGAACTGATGCTTACAAGTTGTCGGGTTCAAAAAGATTTCCAACAGCTTTTTCCCCTCAATGGATCAGCCATGCTTCAACATAGGCTCTAAACACGAACTAACCTGCACAGTCGAGAGTTCGACTCAGTGACAAAACAGTAGTCATGAAGTTGTCAATTTTGTGTCCCTGTTCTCGATTAAACGAAGCTCAATTCATATTTATTCTTCGAGCATGGAGTCTTCGGACCAAAAACAATTCTACCAGGAACAACGATACACATACAAAAGCCTGATAAAAGATTATATTACATAAACAATAGGCTTAGTATTTATAGAATTCGAAATATTCGACTGTAATTATCAACTGAAGAATTTTTAGCTTTGCGAACAAAGATTTTCGGAGGACCTTAGACAGCGTGGCCTGCACGCAGGATAACCCCCGGCCTGCTCAATGAAGTTTTAAGGTAAACCTTACCCTTTAAACCAAGTGTCTATATCTTCTAGTCCACCGGTGTGGCACATATAGGAGCGAGGTCCCTTAGGTCGTAGGTTTGATAGGAATTTCTGTCTCTCGATCTAGCTGTGGGGATCTGCCATCCTTTTGTACGAGTTTTTCGACAGTATAGCTGACATAGGTAGTTGAACCATAGGACGTGGACAGTCCATGATTGTTTTAATATACAGTCAACTCTATTTCGGAATGGTTATGTCTTATTGATATCACATAATTGAATTTGCCAAATCACAAGTGGTTAGCTGAACACTTCTAGACTGACCATATAATGAGCTTATACGCAAATTATTCTGTTTGCTTATTTATTCATTTGTTTTTTTCTTTCCTCAAACAGGATGCACTGATTGGTTAATTTTTCTTCTCAGCGTTTCTGTCTTGAATTTTCAATCCATTTGTCTTTTGCACCAACCGACGATTTTTATTCTGTAGTTACTTCTGTAAAATTCGAACATTTTTTTTTCACACATCAGATATGGTATACTTTAACGCAAATCACTTTTGAACCACCGAACCGAATTACGCGTAACTCAGTTGGAAACAAGTTTTTTTTTCTCAAGTTAATACCCGTAAAACGTCCGAAACAAAAATGAATAGATGAATAATCATTGCATCGAAGATGAAACGAAAGATATCGTCCAGAATACAATATAACTCACTGGAAGATGAAAATGTTAGAAATATATATATATATATATATTTCTAACATTTTCATATATATATATATATATATATATATATATATTTCTAACATTTTCATATATATATATATATATATATATATATGAAGTGTATACATTAATCATAAACCATGTATAGCCTGTTTTCTTCCTTTCTTTCCTTCTTTCTATCCCCTCTTCCTATTTTTTAAAAATTTCGTTAATTGATTAAAAAAGGGATTATATGACTTCGTGTGACGTAAACAGGCAAAAAAAATATTCCTCTTTCTTCACCCGCTCTCTTTATCTTTTACCTATGAACGATATAAACCGATTCAAATTTGGTCTAAACGTAAAACCCTTTGACGTTTGTGTCAGTAAATGAATGCAGGAAGATGAATTGGAATCAACTGCCTGGGTTTTCAAGTTTGCATCACAGGCTTATGAAGTTACTCGCTCCGCTAAAACAATTATGATGGCTCTGTGCAATGAACTGAAGCATTTGAAATTGCGCTGGCTAAAAATATACTCTGATTTGTGATGGAAATAAACAGGTGGCCAGATTAGCGATCATCAACACGTGTCAAGTTACACACTCATTTTTGCTCCGATATAAGTCCGGCTTGGTGTTGCCTTAAGGATTTATGTTTGCCCATGTACATAGTATGATTGCTCAGTCCGTATACCCAGCCCATTTCTTTTGACGTTTTAGTCGTTCCTGTAAAAGAGCCGACAACAATGGATACACAAAACTTATTGAATGGTTACGAAACGCTAATGTATAGAAGTTCCGTCCATTTCACGGCCTCTCCCCTCTGTCGAACAAGAAGCGATCTTCACTCCATCACGGTGACTTAATCCCGGGAAATTGGTTTATAGTAATCATTACAACTGATTGGCTTCATTGTTGACCCAGTCATGTCTTAGCTTGTGGACTCGTTTGTTTATTTACACGAATTTAGATGTGGGAAAAAAAGATGGGAAAAAAAAGGTGGGAAAAATCAGAGGAAATATTCACCATCCGGAGGAAGTGGGAAACCAACTTGGAAACTGTGGGTCGGATACATTTTGGTAATATCACGCAATTGGAAAATGATTCAGATTGAGGAGCGTTTTGTCGACCATGATTTCCTGGCAAAAGAAACAGATTTTTGTTCCAATGAAACCATATCTACCTAGGACAACGAATCTCCATGAGAGCCTCAAAAGAAGAAGAAATCAAGCGAAGAATCTCACTAGGATGGCAAGCCATTGACTGAGCCAACTCAACCTTCAAAAACAAATCGATCCCATTAATCCTAAAAAGAAGGATTTATAACCAATGCATCCTCTCGATAGTTACTTATGGAGCTGAAGCATCGAACCCAACCAAAAGACAGATCCACAAATTGAGAACCATGCAGCGTGCACATGAAATAATTATGCTGGGCCTCACATGGAGAGACTACAAGACAGCACAGTACATCCGGGGAAAGACGGGAGTCAGGGACATCATGATATCCATTAAAAAATCTTAAATGGCAGTGGGCTGGCCATGTTGTAAGAATGGCAGACAACTGATAGACATCACGACCCATTGTTAGATGGAGAGACGAGCTAGACAAATTCAGAAAGTACTGGCTCCTCGACACCCATGATAGAGAAGTGTGGTGACTCCTGGGGAAGGTGTATGTCCAACGACGGACGTTGAAAGACTGATGATGATGATCTAAGAGTCAATGTGGTAGCTAGGATACTTGCATGATTGTTCCAGGTACCAATAGTCTATGTTAAAATTCAGTCAAGAACAAGGATTTAGAATACTTATACTTAGAACAGGCGGGCACTCATTACGTCTTACTTCTCTAAACAGTCAGTACAATCGTATATATGTCAAATCTGCGATACCTACACAGAATAGAAATATATAGACTAGTTTAGTGTTTGAAATGGTCGCGTGTTTGCCCATGTTGGGTGTTCAATTAAAGCTATAACTGGAACTTTTAAAACTGATTTTCAAAGCATTCTGAAGTTTGTCGCTGTATAAATTCTCAACTCCTCGACATTCAATATCTATCTATCTTTCTATCTATCTATTCCACTGTCAATCTCTATCTCATATCAGTCTGTCACCAATCTCTGTTCATATATATTTATCTCTGAATCTATTCCCCTATCTATGTGTACGCATATATGTAAAAACATATGATGAGTATATGTATATGTTTACATGAGTATTCATGGCAATATTCTTTCCATTGTATTCGATTTTATTCACTGATTTCGACACCAAAAGAAGACTACTCTCCCGTAGCTTACAGCTGTTCTGAGTCATCCGTTCTTCTCTCGTTTTTTTTTCAGCCCGTGATTCAATGCAAATGCCAAGATTTAAGTAATCCACATATATATAATTAACAACGTGTGTCTGCATTTTGTCATGCTAAGGGGCGCAACTGACGTAGTGAAACAGTGGACATAAATGAAACGCCTTGAATCAATAAGACTTGGTAATTTGAAAACCAAGGAATAGTTATGGAGACAGGTCTAGCAGTGGTATGCCTTACTGCCAAATTGGGGGTGATGCACTACATCTGAATTTATGGTCGCTAAGGGCAACTTGGAGGCTATTCTCAGACTCCAAAAGACACATGACAGAAAGAGTACTCAAATCACAGAAAACACATGAGGGTTTAACCCATGTGCGCTTCCTAAAGTAAGGAGAATTAGAAGACAGAAGATAATCGTGACTGTTATGTAGTAAATGCATTGTCATTTCATTTACGTGTAGACAGGGATGTGAATACACGTTTGAGCTAGAGCAGAGAATAGTGATCAAACATATGTGAGAGATTTTTGAGTACCATCAAGACATTTCATAATAAGCACCAATAGAGGTAAATATCTGCATAGGGATTTTAAAAAAAACTCTGGTAACAAAATTAATCTTGCTATTCCTACAAAAATCCAATTATCTTTACGCAACCATCGGTGGGGGGATTTCAGCCCCTAGTTTGAAAATCACCGATTTACTATACTTAATCCAATAAGAATAAATAGTCTAGTTTTCACTAGGTAATATATATATATATATATATATATATATATATATATATATATATATATATATATATATATATATAGCTCGATTCAAAATTAACATTACCTTATTTTTTAAAACAATTTATGATGTAGTGATCGTTAATTTAGTACCACTACCTCGGTATATCATTAGACAAGAGCTTTTTTTGATTAATGAAATTCATGGTTAGTGAAAAAAAAAAGAGATTTTATAGAATGTATTACGCTGATTTCAATTATAGACAGTTCATATTTTCGAAGTATTCTATTCATTGTGTTTTCTTCTTTCGAATAAAAGACGATTTTTGACTCGTCTAATTAGTCCAAAATATATTATAAGTAGTAGCTTTTGGTAATGTATTATTCTCTCATAATAAATATGGGCCGACTTTGGTGCTGAAGGCTTGACCGCTACCGAAAAGTAAATGGTGTCAAACTTAGCATCCTCGGGAATGAGTCAGCGTGAAATAGCAGCACATTGGTCAATCTTGAGACTCAAAAGCAACATTTGTACCTAAAATCCACACTGGGCGTCCACGCTTGGGCACTCCTGGACAAGGCCGAAATCTGCTAAATAATTACAAAAAAAAAGACACTTCTTTGTCTGTTTTGAAACGGAAGTGGAATATATAATGCTGCGAGTCGACTATTAGACTGTTAACTGGTAAGTGCTCGTGGGGGGAATAAGCCTCTCCTTACAAGAAAAAAAACTATACAAGTAAGATTAGACTTCCGTACGAATTTGCTCAAATTGTGGACTGTAAAGGATTGGTGAAAAGTGGCTTTCAGCGGTGAATGCAGCATCCAATATGCTCCCCACGGTGGGAACCATGATATTTGGAGGAAAAAATCTGGAAAAAATTGCAAACTTTGCATTAAAACACGCAGTAAAATTTCCCCTGTCAGTTATGGTACAGGGTTGCATACCACCAGAAAGCCAGAATGGCCTACATATCATTGATGGCGGATTGATTCGATGACTTACTCAGAGGTTTTAGAGAGTAAACTATTGCTGTTCAAACTCTCGCTACTGAATTCCAAAGTCGGATACTTCAGCAAGATAATGACCCCTGTCATGTTGCATATTTTATTTCAAGTTGGTTTACCAGGAAGCGAATCTGCATTCAAAACTGGTAACAAACTATCCTGGTTTAGATATAAAAGAAAACGTTTGTGAGAAACTCAAGAATGCTTTAGGCGGGGAATTGAAAAATAAAAAGGTGTCTTGAGACATTTTAATGGCAACGATTCAGTCCACCTGGGAAAATTCAATAACACCTAAATACATACATTCATTATATGAGTCGATGCCTAAAAAGATTCGAGCAACATTATCCGTGAAAGGAGGAAGCACAAAATATTGACTACATTAAGTTTTGTTTACGAAATAAAGAACATTTGCACAACTAATGTGGTTTTTACGAAAATATTTTTGGAACAGTCCTTAAAAAAATGCATAATAAATTGTTTAAAAAAAGTTAGTTATAATGTTACTGTCTTCTATAATGGATATGATATAATTTTGAATCGAGCTGCGAATATATATATATGATTATAAATTGCGTTGTATTATATTGACACTCTTACTTGTCTTTATACAGTCAATGTATCTCTTCGCCTAGACAACGTAAACAGAACAAACAATTAAACGAATCGAACCTGTGACCGACAGGTTAGCCGCTCCAAGGTAGCGTTTCTCTTACCATTGAGCTAAACAACGGCCGGTAATGAGATGGTACATCTAACTGTTTTCACTCCAAATTCTCATCTGTTCTCTACTCGGTCTGTTCATTTCTTTCAACGCGACATATCCATTTCTTAATACATTACTGTCGCGTTGAAAGAAACGGATTTTGTGGTCTCAGAAGGCCTGCCCGAAGAATTGCGAGAAGAATTTATTGCACTTAAAAATGATTCCACAACCATATACAAGTTTTGGTCGAGGATGAAATCACACCCAGCAGTTTCTCAAATCACGCTGTAAGTTATTGCACCTTTTGGCTCCACGTATCTATGCGATGCCGGATTTTTTAAGCTATAAGAGATGAAAACAAAAACAAACAAGAAAAAAAATAGACCTGGAAGATGATATGAGATCTTGTTTATTTTTAACCAAGCCTAATATCAAGAAACTTGTGGAAGAAGTTCAAACAAAAAAATCACATCAAGACCGAACAATCATGTGCAGTGAAAGGACGTATTTTTAGAGCCAACGATTTGACACACGGGATACGTGGTCTACTCCTATGTGCCTTTTTAGGAATACGAAAAATGAGCAGTATTGCATTGTAATCTTTCATTTATCTTACGGATATTTAGATAATTTTCTCCATAATATGTCGCTAGTATGAATCTTTGGGATGACGTTGAAAATTTTAATAGGGGGTAATTAGTTGAAGACCACTGTGTTAGGCGGATGTTCAGACACAACGTGCACTTGACAAGTTGACTGCAGTCCGGTCTTTCGGTTAAAATCACCTTCTTTACATTTCTCGCAGTTGGCTCCAAAGCGACCCGATTTTGTTTTCATTTTTATCTTAGCTCTCAATAATTCGTTAATGTAGCCAATTTTCATTTTTTTTTTAAATTTTTGCCATTTCACTTTCAAGAGGAAATCATCATTTCCACTCTGGAAGCCTGTTTTTGTTCAGAATTTGACTTCATTTAGTTAAGTCAATCATTTAGAAAGGGCTATCTGAGTCCAGGTGATAATTTTAGGCTACTTTTTAGGTAAAGAAACCACATTTGATTTCCATACTCTTAAAACCCAACCCCGATCCCGTGCAAAAAGAGATCTTTTTGAAAGTCTGAATGACTCAATAATTCCCCACTAATACAAAGAAGCTTTTTGTTGTTGTTAAATGTCCAATACACGTCTTATTTTTGAGTAGAATGAATACATATTTTTAGTGTTTATGTTTCATTAAAAGTAGTGCCATTTCAAAGTAGAATGAATAATCGATACAACACAATAAATATTTTATTTTGAATCAGTAGAATGGAAGTAAACATGGCAACGCATTGCTGTTTATTGACACACCTAAATAAAAGATTGATATTGCCCCCCCTCTCTCGTTCTCTCCATACATATTTTTTTTCATTGAGGAGGACGGTTTAGGATGGTTTTCCACGCCTGTTGCAGGCTCTTCTGTGGCTGTAGGGAAAAGTCAGGCGGTCAGAGGGAGCTCCCGACTTGCAGTGCTGCTTCTTTTCTGCTCTTTCTGCTCTGCGGTTTGCTTTGGAAAGGTGGGTCGCCATGCTTTCTCGTCGACAGCCTCTGTTTCCAATTGAACCGAGGTCGACAGAATATTAGATGGAGAGATGAGCTAGACAAGTTCAGAAAGTACAGGCTCCGCGACGCCCATGATAGAGAAGTGTGGCTAGTCCTGGAGAAGTTCTATGTCCAACGACGGACGTTAAAAGACTGATGATGATGATGATGATGATGATGATGATGATGATGATGATGATGATGATGATGATGATGATGATGATGATGATGATGATGATGATGATGATTTCACTGGAGATGGTGGTTGTTTAAGGAATCCTTGAATCTCCCCAATGGATTCTTTTTGTTCTTCGGTCAGGGACTAATTCTTTTCATATGAGGATCTTCAATCCTCACCACGTGTCCCACCCATATCAGGTAAGTTTTTTTTTTTTTTTGCAGCAATGACCCTGACTGGTTCGAATCTTGAGAATGATTCAGGACCAACATTCATGGAAGCACTTGAGTAGGTGGTGACGGTACATATATCATCCTGGATTTGGCTCCGTATAGAAGGTTGGGCACCACGATTCATTTGTATCTTTTCTGAGGTTTCAGTTTCTCCAGCAACCCTTGTGTCGTCTACTCAAAGCTTGGGTCGCCTTAACCAGTCTGTTGTTTATATCTCTGCCCTGCCCGGCTTGGAAGGATATGATGCAGCCCACGTAGGTGAAGTTCTACTTATAGCATCATCGGGACGATATATAGAGAACGGTAGGTGACATTCCTGTTTCTTTTGCAAAGCAGAACCTTACCTGTTGGAGTGGTATCCCTGAGTGAACGACAAGAGTCGCGAAATCTGTGAACGGGAGCCTTCTGTCCGGCTGCACAGTGTTCTTGATGTGGGCTCAGGTTGTCGTTTTAATGCGTGCAGATGTACACGTTGTTTATCGCGGCCATCTTTGGAGCTTGTTTCAACATCATGCTAAAGAATATTGTGAGCGGTAAGAAAGTCAGCACACAACCTTTCTTGACGACAGAGAAAATTTTACAGAAGTCACTGCCGTACTGGACTTGACCAAGTTGTGCCTCATAGAGTTGGACAACCATGGTCAACCCAATTTTTTCCAAGATTAACCAGAGTCCCAGACCCGTGTTGAATGCTTTTGTCAAGTTAACAAAGATGTAATACAACGCATTTGTTTTGTTCACGATATTTACAATGGGTGTGTCTCAGGGTAGACTCGATGTTAGTCGTGCATCGGTTAACTCTAAAGGTGCATTTGGGGATTTGATCTTCAGCAACCTGAGTTACCAGTCTATTTTGCAGAGCCCGATTTATTTGCTTTATATATCGTTTTGTTCAACAAAATTTTAGCTTTGTATTCGTTTGTACGTTCAGATCAAAGTTGAAATGGTAAAATAGAAGAAAAAAAAGAAGTCTGGTTAATCACTACGTAAAAACAGTCTCATGACCAATGTCTTTTGGCAGCATGCCATGTTGGGGTGATTAATTCAGAAAAACAAATTTGGGAAAAAAGGGGGGGTCAATGCATAAGTTACTCTGACCTTTTATTGGATAGGACCACTAAAAACGTTCTAATTTAAAGAAAAAACAAGTGTGTACTAAGGGACCAATTCAGCATAGAATTACATTGTAAATCAGCCCCCACTAAAAAAAATTGTGAGAAGAAAAACCGTATTTTCTTGACATAACAAAATGTTTACTGTCTTCAACAGGAAAAAGACATTTTAAGGCTCTAGCTTGAAGAAAGAACACTCAACTTTCCATGCAGATTGTACACTTGGAGAGCTGGAAAATAGTTCGACCAAACCATTCTGGTAACAGCAAAAACAGATAGAGTCCAAACAACTTTTAAAATTATTTCTATTAATATTCGGACCATCCTCATCTTGGTTGTTTTCCATACAACGTTTCGGCCGTGGGGAAGTAACGAACCGAACCCTTTATTTAAATAAAGGGTTCGGTTCGTTACTTCCCCACACCTACCAGATGATACCTGATGAAGGCTGTCGAGTACAACGGCCAAAACGTTGTATGGAAAACAACCAAGATGAGGATGGTCCGAATATTAATAGAAATAACAATAATACCTCATCTAAAAAATTCAGAGATATACTAAATTTTAAAATGTTTATGATTCATCTAAATTACCGAATTTTTTCGACTTACATATTTTTGTGATGGTCAGCTTTCTTCAAGAAATAATCTTTCATAGATATCTGTACCACGCATAAATGAATCAGCGTAGCCCATGAGTGTACCAGAACTAATTATTTAAAGAAATTATCTACAAAAAATAGATGTTTTAACCCAAAAAAGCCAGTATGAGATTTGGGCATTGTTGGTCCAAAATTACCATAGAGACCTGAAAAATCACTTTTTTGAAAAACAACAAAAAAAAAAGTTCTTAGATGGTGCTCAGTGGTGTATTCATGTAAATTTCCAAAGGAGCACCCAAAGACACACACACAGAGACACAGATGAGAAAAGAAAGAATCTGTAGTCCATTTGGCTGGTTGGTTGGCCGATTTGTAGGGCTATGGTGATTTGATATCAAATAGATTGTCA
This sequence comes from Thysanoteuthis rhombus, assembly GCA_963457665.1. Lineage (NCBI taxonomy): Eukaryota > Metazoa > Mollusca > Cephalopoda > Oegopsida > Thysanoteuthidae > Thysanoteuthis > Thysanoteuthis major. The sequence continues at coordinate 34,490,012 of OY735202.1, forward strand.
TTGACACAAGCTGGTTAGTTTGTGAATCGGTTGTGTGGTATGCCAGAAAAAAATTATTCATTGAAATACAGGTAAATTCGCTCGAATTACATTTCCGAAAAAACAATAGTCAACTTTTAAGTGGTATTTCTATTTGATTGGATTCGTTTTGGATTCACGGAAAAACAATATTGGGAGATTTCTTTTTTTTCAAATTTCTTTTCGTTAACAACAAAAGACCAAATATTGGCGGGTTTGAAATTTGATTACAATGAAGTTGGTAGAGCAGAAGAAGAAATGACTGGAGAAAAACGAAGTAAAGAAAGCGGCGGGGGGTAATAGAGTACCCAACCCAAAAAAGGAGTGCAGAAAGAGGGGGGTCATTAAAGAGAGAGGGGGGGAGAAAAAGACGGAGAGAATGGAAGTGACATACACGAGTAAAGAAAGGAAGTTGGAAAAAGGGAGAAGTGGATAGAGAACGAGTGAGGGGGGAGCTACAAAAAAAGAAAAGAAAAGAAGGAACAGATGATTAATAGGAAATGGCAAAAAAGACAGAGAAAGCATGAGAAGAATAGCGAAAGAGATTAAAACATGAACAAGAGCAAGAGAAAACATGGAGATGGAAAGGAAAGAACAAAGAGAAGGAAGTTTGGGGAAACAGAGTGTGAGAGAGGAAAGAGAAAAAAGGAGAAACAAAGGATGGGCCTTGCAGTAAGATGAGAAAGATTGAAAGAAAATGGACCGGAAAGAAAGAAAGTGATAAGAAATAGCTTGGAGAATGAAAGGAAGAGGGGATGGACTGAATTAAACGAGATAAAATTGATGAAGACAATAGATTTTTACTCTTTATCTGGTATCACTACCTCTTCAGATTCAGGACATTTTTTCTCATTCCTTGTCGAACTCACCTGGTTTTGATTTATTTGTTCGGTACAATAACAGTTCACGGCCACCTAAGTTTCATCCTTCCAAAAACTTAATTTTCCAGTCTTCAGCGTTTTTGTTTATTTAATTACTTAATCATAATTTTGATCGAATCTTTTGAAAATTTCGCGATACTCGTTCTTCAAGAGGTATGAATTCAACATTTCATCCTTGTTTTGGTTAAAGTAAATTAAAATTTTAGTAATACAGCGGTTTAAAATTCGCAATTTCGGTTTGGAAAGACGTAAAATATTTCTAATGTATCTCAACACCAGGCAATTTCATTTATTTACTTTTTGATTGTTTACTAACCAACCTTTCATTTCCCATCTGCATTTCAATTTATTTTCTATTTTGAAAAATACGGACGGGAAAAAGTTCATCACTGCTTCAATTGTAAACCTAATTCCTTCCACAACTTTGAAAATAAAGATAAAGATGAGCCTGGAACAGTGAAACAAGTAGCTTATTCAAAGGAAGAAAAAACTGACAAAAAATTAAATTCTTCCTTTCCCAGTGGAGAGATTTTGAGAGATGTGTATAATATCCAACAAATACCCGTGACTTGACACATGAAAAGATTGAGCAATCTGTTTAAATTCCTAGAGAGTTTTTTTCTTAATTAGTTTCATTTTCAAAGAGTGCAGTCACTTTTTCTGCTTAGAGACCCACAAAAATTACGATTTCTATAATTACGCGTCTTTTCAAATGAAATTATAAATGACCAAACAGGACATTTTCTGTCCTTAAAATCTTATGATTGTTTATAATTTTCATTTTATCAAATACAAAATGCATCAATTATTGTTTCACGGCGAAAGTTAGGCACATTCTGTTCCAGTATTTTGTAATGGATTTTATTACCCAATATTGATAGTGTCAATAATGTGATTCTGTCCGATTAACCAAGACAAATGCTGAGATTTTTAAGAATTGCAATCTCACCGAAACCTGTTCAAAGATTAAATCTGCATTCGATTGCGTTACGATTCATTATACACACCAGATTAAAACCCACCCCGAGGAAGATTTTCTAGCTAGTTCCTGTGTAAGGCCAAGAGATACAACATATCTAATCAATTATTTATTTATTATTTTTAAGGGATTCTTAATTCAATACTTCAAGCTACCATGCTTATTCCGGCTACCTAGAGGTCACATATATGGATACTGGATCAGGCTTTTAGTATCAGATACATAGATGGATTGGAATTAGATCACTATTATCAAGGTGAGCAGGAACACATACCCCATATTATTAGTATTGACCTGGAGACTATTTTCTAACGTTTTGAGCGTCAATAACTAATTAAACTGAAAAGCGTCCAGAAAGTGCATTTCACTGCCAAGGTCAAGAGGTGTTGCCCATTGCCCACTCTTCCTCAAAATTTAATCACATATTCCATAGCTAATAGTCCATTTTTTTCGACAAAATATCATAAAAATTGATTGAGAACTTTTGGAGATACCGTATGGACAGTTATGAGTGTATATATAAATGTATAAAAAAAAATAAAAACGGAAAAATATCTCTCAATCAGAAAAAGAATTCTTTGGTCATTCCTCAAATTCAATCACTTCTTCCTCACTTCCTTTCATATCCTTCAACAAAATGTCATTGAAATCTATTGAGTACATTCGGAGATATCACGTGGACAGACAGACAGACAGACAGACAGACAGACAGAAATACAACTTCCTTGGCAGAGGTAATAAACAAAACTAGAGTCGGTAATGAGGAACATTATAGAGTTCATAATATTGATATTACTTGGCCATTTTACAAAAGTTACTTGCCAAACCAAGTTTGGCTCCTATTCACCAACGCAGAGTCAGTTTTCTAAAGTGTTTAATAATAGTTACCAAGGCACACCTAACCGACTGACAACAAGTATTGAAGTGCTAACCTCGTGGCCTCCACCTCAGTGATCTAACCGCTGAACTTTCACCTAGAGTATTGTCCCTTCGTTCATTCATTTGTTTGTTTGTTTCGCTACTCTTATAGAAGTCGACAAAGTTATGTATACAAACGACTTAACCGCTGTTTTATGTGCGGGACTTGCTTATTGTTAAGTTCTTCAGGTTCAGCGGTCTGGAAGAAATTTAACGTCTGTTCGATTTTGGAGGAGAAGATGAAATGAAAACGAACATTGGTGAACCAAACAAGGGCATTTGGTGCTGACTTTCTTGCATCGAGTTGTCGGCCTACTTGGGATTTTATTTTTAAAAAAAGATTGTGGGTGACTGTTACAATCACTTTCATATTGCTCGTTTGTGTTTTATTATTCGTGATTTATTTTGGGTTTCTTTTGTTTTTTTTTTTTCATTTTTTCTTTTTGTCCTTCATATCGAAACCAGATTGAAGGATTTGTACGAGATGCTGCCCGAAAGTTTTCCTCGAATGTTGAAATACAAAGTACTACCAAAAATCCCGGAAAATTCAAGGTGTGCAATAATGACTTCCTCGGTGGAAACCAATTACAGAAAATGTCGTTCTTTATTCCCTGGTAGGTTCAATAGATGTTTGAATGTCCGACGAGAAACGCTGTGAGAAGAACAGAGTGATGAATCAGTTCAAATTCACGTTTTGGTAGCCCCATGTACACCTTTGGTGACAGTTATAGGAAACCAGCTGGTTTATTTATATATTACATGACCCTAAAATACGAGAAAAGTTTGAAGAGGTAAAAGTTATAAGTAACATTGATGCCTAGCGGAAAGTAGTATTTTCGGGAGTTTTAACACCGATACTTTTTGTCTTTGCGTTATTCCTTTTAATCACAAAGAATTTGTCACAGATTTCATTATATCATTATGTCAAAAATATATAGGTAAGTAAGCACAGAAACTTATTGGACTTAGCTTATATATGTGTGTGTATGTGTGTGTGTGGATGTGTGTGTGTGTGTAAGATTTGATGTGTGTGTATCAATAGATGGACAACTTTTATCCGACAGAATGCGATAATAATAAAATCATATACACCATTCGGCACCAGTGTTAGTCAGTAGCGAATCGAACGGTCCTAGATCGCGTAAACACTCATTTATTAATTAATTTACGTGATCTGGGGCCGTTCGATTTGCTACCCGGTAATGTCGGTGCTAAAGAAAATATAGTTCTGACTAAAATGTCTAATATAATCATATATATATATTAGGGAAACAAGACATTCTAGTAGGAACTATATTTATTTTTCCATATTACTTCACATCTACAATACAAACCTATATTTATATATTTATCAGGTTTCATTTAAACTTGCAATGATTTTATCCATGATATTTCGTCCGTTCAGAGAAATGGGTCAAGAAAGGGAGTATACATTTATTTCAACACAAGTATTCATGCATATTTATATGTATACACAATTAATATGTGTGTAGAGATAATGATTCTTCGCATAAAATACATTTGTGATGGTTTTAAGCGTACATTAAGTGATTTTTATCGCGCAAGAAAACATTAAAAGAAACAAAAATCCCTGTTTATCAACAAATATCCAACGAATTTGATTCGATGGATGATGTGTATAAAATACGCAAACCTCTCTCACACTTGATAGATAAAACAATGACGACCGCTGAGTGAGGTGCAAAAAGATATATTCAGAAATTTGTCTTAGCAGCTGGGTCAAATGAGTAATAATAATGATAATGCAATCTTTTTATATGGGTACATTAAGTTGGGGTTACGTAAAACAATTGTACTGCACCATAATCCTTTATTGACTATTCCAACTTACAAACTCCCTCGTTCTAGGTGAGAAAGCCTGACCTTTAGCATCCCCCGTGGATACCCAGGGATAAAACTAGGTTATTGAACGGAAATGTTAGAATGAAGAGAGAAATATAGAGAGAAAGTCCCCAATCTTCAACCACGATTTAACTCGTAACGATTGCATTATTGAAAAATGAAAAATCCAAAATAAGATTCATTTTGCTGTGCAAAGTGACTCATCATTTGATTACCAAATAAATATTTATAAAGATATGAACAGCCTGTTCTATATAAATATAGATAATATAATTGTCTATGTATTACCGTCAGATTTTAGTGCTGAAGTTGAAGCGTCACATCTCTTAATGGAGTACAACGGCCGGTGACGAAGTCCCGGTTTCTGTTGTTTGTGTCAGCTGAGTGATCCTTGCAAGTTTGGTCGGAACAAGGACATCTTTGGCAGGATGCAAGCCCACCAATGGTTTACCTACACTCTAATCAAGCAACTTGGAGTGTACTGAATTATCTGTTTAGTGAGTGTGCAGGGAAATTTGTTCAACTGAAGAGTTTTCTACACTCTTCACTTATACCAAGAATCAAAGCCAGGACCTTCTGCATTTGCGACTGACTTGCTAACTAGTACACAAACCGAGTGATCTTGGCGTTGAAGGTAGCTCAAATAATGAAATGAATGAAATAATATCCGATTATTAGAAGCCTATGGAAACTCGAATCAGTAGAAACAATTACAAGCTTTTCAGAACAACAGAACAATAATTTGTGAGGTACGTACACACGAAAAGTGCAAAATGGCATAAATAAAGATGATGTTTTTTCGCCACAAAGTTACACGCTGCGTATTTTGAGTGCTATTTCTATCCTATGTAAAGAAGACAAAGAAATAACTCCCATTCTGGAAATTGAGGCAAAACAAAACGAAAGTTCACCATTCATACACCAACGCGTTGCTATGTATATCCAGCAACGGGTGTTATGTGTTCGGAGTCGACTTGTAGGCGCGGAAAAACTAATGGTAGGTTAATTAGTAGACTCCAAAACTAGAGTTGACTTTATTTTTGTACCGTAACAAAAACAAGAACAAGCACAATTCTCACTCATATTAGTATTGTACACCAATACGAAAAATTCATATCTCTCATAGTGACTTGAACTCACAACCAACTGATAGCTAAGAGACTGTCTCACTGATTAGGCTATACATTATTTTTATCTATCATATATACAATACAAAAGTTTCAGTAATTATCTCCAGTTGGAATAGAAGTTGGAGTGGAGTTCGCCCCTGCAGCAGCCAAGCATTCTTCTTTTAATTCTACCCCACTTCGATTTCGACAAGATATTTTTGTTTAATCAACAAATTTGTCTTCGTTAAACTGCTTGGATTTCATTTGTATCATCATCATCATCCTGTTAATGTCTGTCGTTGGACATAGACCTTCCTCTCCGTTAGATTTCTCCATCACGAGCATTGCAGCGTCAATATCTCCTGGACCTGTGTAAGTTGCTACGCCATGTTGTTTTCTGCCGACCACAATTTTGCATATCATCTCTGAGGATCCAAATTGTGAGTCAAGATGTCCAGCAGTTGTCAGACATTCTTGCAAGACGGCCTGCGCATTACAATTTTGACCCGGAAGGTGCACATGTTGAGACGTGCAGTGCTGCTACGCTGCATATTGATATTTACTGCACTTGGCTTAGTATGACATTAGACGAAATAGGTGAATATTGATAGGAAGATTGTGCTGCACCAGTCTTAAAAGTGAGAGAGGAGCGCCTCGAAAATCAGCATTGAAAATCTTGATTCCTTCCTTAATTTGAACAACGATCTCAAACGCCGGTGAGATACACAGAACTGTCAGAGATACAATCTCTCTCTCTTTCTCTCTTTCTCTCTCTCTCTCTCTCTCTCTGTCACTGTCTCCGCCTCTCTGTCTCTAAAATAGTGAAATGTCTAAACAGATCTTTAAGAATTGCTTCTTTGTCGGATCAGTAGTAAATTGTTAATTCATTTATAATTGTTTTATTTTCAAGGGCTATTAAAACACAGCATTGTAGATGTTCACACAGATACATAAATAGAAATAAAGAAAGATACATGGAAGAATGGCATTGATGAGTGAAAGTGACCAAGGAAAATCACAGAGAAATAATACTGGACGGATCATTTTATGGTCAAGTTCGCATTTAAATAAGCATACGATTACTTGATCATTTTTGTTCGTCTTCTGCTCTTGTCTTGATCCTTTTGTCACTTGACCTCCGTTTCGCAACAGTTACTTTCCGTTTTTGGTCTCGCTTTGTTATCAGTCTCGTTCTTGTTTCAACTCGTGGCGCCAATCTTATGCGAGATTTAACGGGACTGAAATGGCCACAACAAGAAGACAAAACAATGGAGTACGTGGGGTAGCAGGGTGAAGGGACAAAAATTATTACCAAGATATATTTATTAAATAAATGAGTTCTAAAGTTCGTGTGAAAATAAGCGGCAAAAAATCACTTGTGTATATTTTCCCTTCCATTTCCCAGACGACAAAGACATGCAAAGAACAAGGATGGAAAAACTGTGTGAAAATTATGGCTATAAGTTTTATTTACTTATTGTCTTCGTATAAATGATTTTCCGTATATATATATATATATATATATATATATATATGTGTGTGTGTGTGTGTGTGTGTGCGGTTGTGTGCGCGCGTATGCTTGAGTTTTGTTTATATCTATGCGCAAAAAGGTTCAAAACAGCTTGTGATTACTTGTGCATTTAGAATTGATAATAATCATATAAACGTCATTTAAACACACACACACATATATACATATATCTATACCTACACACACAAACAAACACACGCATGCACATGCACGCACACACATGCACACACAAACACACACACACATATATAAGCCAAAAAAACGCATGTGTATATACCTGCTATAGCAGAGAATATACAACTTAAAACACGTATACCGAACATACATACATACATACATACAGACGGACAGACAGACAGATGGACTAATGCACATGCAGACTCCCTATGGATGTGATTACACATTTTATTGAGTTTTTATTACAATTAGCAGTATAATACATTGTATACAATTTTAACAATTCACTGAAATAAATTCTTGCCGTTTTCCAAAAAAAAAAAAAACAGATGATGTTATTTATACTCAAAAATGATCTCTCGACTTAAACGAATTGAACTGTTCTTCTTCGAGAGTGATGGCGTTATATTCAAAGTTTTAAAAAAATGAATTTCACAAACAATTTTATTTACACTAAAAAAATCAAAAGACTTGAAATTGAATTTTCAGGTGCACATTTATTTAATGTTGAACAAAAAACAAAGCAAAACAAAAGATTATGAGCTATAGCACGCACATATTCAATGATATTTTCTTAAGAATGAAAGCTTTCAACATTCTTTTGATGCGTTCAGCAAAGTCGTGGTTTGTTTTGAGGGCATGATATACTCCCCCCAAAGTATTGATCGATGAAAATTTCATTACTGCTTTTTCTTTCTTGAGACATTATAGAGATTTCCAAATAACTGGGTAATGTGCGGCAGCTTACGATTCAAATGCCTTGTCCCATCCTTCGATTGTATCGTTTGTTTTCGGTAAATAATCACCACATCAAGGTTTTGAAAAATAAATTTCATGAACACAAAGATACGTGTAGATCAACTTTTTTACTTCTTTTTTTCTTTTTTCTTGTACGTTTTGCATAATTTCACTCAGCAGAATAGTTTTTGCTGGTGTAGTGGATCTATGGCAGTTTGGGAAAAACGATGTATCGGATATGTTGCATTTTGACAAGTCAAACTCTGGATTTACATTTTTTTTTTTCTTATTAGAACATCACAATGTTATATCAAAGTTCAAAACAGAAAAGAATGTTTTTATGCTACCACATTTTAGGTAAAGGAAAAAGTTTTTTCTCCAATTGAAAAAATGGATTTATCGCGTTTTAGACCCAAGTTCTTTTATTGTTTGTCAACAGTAAAATTACTGATTATTAGAAGTAGTCAAATGATGCTTGACACAGTCGTGTTGATTAGAATTGATCCGGTTCCTCGTGTTTGTAAAACTGTATTTTCTTCAACTTGACAGAATTTCTTAGAAATAAAAATTGATGTAAGTTTGCTACATGACGGGAACTAGTATAAAACCATCTCGAGAAAAATATATTCTTGATACGAAAAAAGGTTTCAAGCAAAGACTTATAACACGAAGAGAATAACAGTTACCCTACAACAAAAATACCGAAGAACATTTATAATTTCTGTCCAGGCTCATGCCGTTCTATCAAGAATGTTTCCATTTCGAACTTCCATTGATTCTTTCATTAGTTACCTCATTACACCACCAACACACACGTGTGTGTAGGTATAGGAATATATATATATATATATATATATATATATATATATATGTGTGTGTGTGTGTGTGTGTGTGTGTGTTGCCATTATAACTGGCCAATTCCACGTTACAATTAATTTGAGCTTTTTTCTTTCTGGTAAAAACAAGACAAAAACTTGAGGAAATTCTTTTTAAACAACAATCACATTTTTGAAATAGGGTGTCGATTTCCAGATCACAAAACAGCGCCGTACATTAGGGAAGTAACAGGAGTCGGGATATCATAGAATCCATTAGAAAACTGAAATGGCAATGCGCTGTCATGTTGCAAGAATGTCAGACGACCGATGGACATCGCGACTCACAACATGGACTCCCCACAAATCATATGCAAAACTTTAACTAGCAAAATATAAGATGGCAAGACGAAATAGGAAAGTATTGGCTCTGGTTTCCTCAATATATAACAAGGAGCCAAAAAGTTTCCGAACAAAATTGTTTTGCATCACTTCGTTCGGACAGCACTGGACAAAATCACTGTTCATTTTATGCATTTATCTACTAGCTGAACCCGTGGAAATACAACGAGCGTTGACAATTAAGATTATCAAATATTTCATGCCTTTGTCGTTATCTCTTTAATCTTCCCTCTCCTCTTGTTAAATTATCTAACTTCCTTTGCTCTCCCTCTCTCTTCCTACTTCTCAAATAAACTACCCAATTTCTCTCTTCATTTTTTTCTAGACAAAATGAGGAATACTTGAAATAAAAAAGTAATATTTCAATTTATATAATTCATAGTAATAAAATAATATTTTGAGATGAAATGAGTAATTATTTCATCTTTTTTAATTCATAGAACAAAGGGTTTTAATAAATTTTCATAAAAATTACTGTAGTTTGCTTGACTGAATCTCATGAAAGAAATACGCTCATCCTTACATGGAGAGACCACAAGACAGCGTTATATATCCGGGAGAAAACATGAGTCAGGGACATCGTTGAATCCATTTAAAAAAAACTCAAATGGCAATGGGCTGGCCATGTTGCAAGAATGGCTGACAACCGATGGACATCACGACTCACGAGATGGATCCCCTGAGATCACATGTGCAATCGATGCCGGCAGAATATTTGATGGAGAGATGAGCTAGAGAAATTCAGAAATTACTGGCTACATGACGCCCACGATAGAGAAGTGTTGTGAATCCAGGGGAAAGTCTATGTCCAACGACGGACGTTGGAAGAATGATGATGATGATGATGATGATGATGATGATTTCACCTAGTTGTCTTGATATACAGTCTGGATGAAAAGGACAACAGTGTACTGTTGTGTTAAAATCCAAGAATCAGTCATACCTCGGATCCACCGATGACAGCACAGCCAGACATTATCGGAACGATGGTCAACCCACTATTACTATTGAATGTAGAGAAAGTCGTTCATCACTGGTTGACCATAATTGGGGCCAGCTGCCAGATTAAGCAGAACTTTTTAAATAACTAGAAGCTTGTTTAATGGCTTAGAGGTGTATTTACCAGTGGTCCGTATTCGAGCAACTGAGAAAGCGAAACTTCGAATGCTGCTCTACAAGGGACCAATTTAGCATGAACACAAATTGCAAACTGAACTCCCATTAAAACTTATTTAGGTGTGGTATTTTCCAAAAACAACAATAATTTTTTTTCTAGACCTAATAAGGAGATAAGTTTCAGGACTTTGGCTTTATTGGCACGGCTTGTATGCATGATAGATACATTGCCAGCCAGCCAACCAGCCAGACCTACTTAAAAACTGAAGAAAGCTGTCGTCAGTTTTGGCGATAGTTTTGGTTGGGGGCTTCTAAAAATATCCCTGATTTAGACTATCGTTTATTTGTTCATTTTCCCCCTTTCCTTTCACATTTCCACCTTTTTTACACACCTTTCTTCTCTGTCTTCCTTTGTTTTTCTCCCTCTATTGTTCTTTCCCCTTCTCTCCCGTGCTTCCCTATCGTTTTTCCTTCCTCCTTTTCTTCACTCCCATTTTCATTTCTTCTTTTTTCTTTTCTTGTTTCTTTGATACATCCTTTCCACTAATGTTCTTTTTCTTTTTAAAAAAAAAGAGCTTTTAATTCTTCATTTCTCCTCATTTCACTCTTTTTTTATTTTGCTTTTTTGTCACGTTTTTCCTTTGCTTCCCGTTGCTTTCTGTATTTTACCACCTCTAGTTTTTGCTTAATTTTTATTCTTTCATATTTTGCAATTTGTTCCTCTTTCTTTTTTTTATCAATCTCACCCCCACACTTTCCTTCATTCTTTGTGTTATACGTTTTCTTTCCCTTCTTTCTTTCATTGTCCTTTTTCTCCTTCTTTGTTTCACTTCTACCTTTTCCTACCTTTATTTTCCCGCTATTTCTTTTTCCGCCAATTTCTCCCTCCTCGCTCCAGTCGCTTTTTCGCATTTCTTCCTCACTTTCTCCTTTTCTTTCTTGTATAAGCTCCTCACACTCAATGTTCTTAATTTGCTTATGATCATCCCTGTTGAAATTGTTCTATATTGAGTGAGCAATCATAAATAAGATTTGTCTTATTTCACTTACCATTCGTCAACAAATAATTAGCCACTTGTCCAATGAGATTGCCTGGAAGAAGCGCTTCATTATAACATATGAACTATTTGTTTGGATTTTCTCATGGAAGTATCTTCGTGACGTTTAATGAACATGTCGATTCCTTCATCTACCACATGGGTAACTTGGTCATACTTCACCCATCTTATACTCACTGTCATCACAAAAATACGTGTTTATAAAATCTGCGAAACCCAAGTCAGCAATGATGACCAAGGGACAAATGAACAATACCAGCAGTCAAGATAACTATAACTGATCCATGGGTTTGTGTAGTCTGTCAACTAGCAATCAACGACCTGAATAAATGAATTAAAATAGGATATATATATATATATATATATATATATATATATATATATATATATATATATATATATATATATATATATATATATATATATATATATATATATGTATATAGTATTTAGTATGAGATTCACTACAATCCGTCAAACTGTTCCGATGCCTTCACAAGCTAGTTAACGCCAACAAATCAAAAGTTTATTTTTTAATCATCATTTTGAATGCATCACTATCACGTCACGTTCGATTCTTGACCAGCACTTTTAAATTTGAAGCATTGTATTTTTCTAGTTTTTATCAAAATTTTAATTAAGTTTATTCAAGTTATGCTGTTAACTAGCATGCAGTGAAAGGAAAGATATTGAATCTTATATTCTATAATTTCTTTGCACAGTTTAAATCAGCAATTCAAAAAAATATTTAATTTCATACATCAAAACAGTCTGACTGGTTATAGCGAGTCGCATGATAAATGTAAAAAAATACAAGCTCTACTTTATTCATTTGTCTATTAAAATATGGAGCACTGTATTTCCAGCAAATGCATAAACACACACACACACACACACACACACACACACACACATATATATTAAATTGTTTGATAGAGAAAATAAAGCCAGTCTCATTCTTTTAGCAACATCCATAGTCGTCCTCTCTCTCTCTCACTTTCTCTCTCTCTCTTTATATATATATATATATATACACACACACGCACACATACACACACATATATATATATATATATATATATATATATATATATATATATATGTGTGTGTGTGTGTGTCTGTCTGTCTGTCTGTCTGTCTGTCTGTCTGTCTGTGTGTGTGTGTGTGTGTGTGTGGTCGGTGCTAGTTAAGCACAAGGGCAAGTTGAATAAATTACTTTAAATTCTGTTTCCAATACTTGATGGCATCACTGTTAGCTTCTTTTTGGAAAAAAGAAAACAACTTTTTAAAAAAAGTTTGAGTCGTATGTGGTGTAAGTCCGAAAGGTTTTGCACGAAGAACTTTTTTTTTACGCTGGTAAATAAATTTTCCACTTTGACAAAACAGTGCCATGTTCATGCTGTATTGTTCGGTTGATGATAGTGTAAGTTTATGAGACGTGGCAATAAAAAGTATATATACTACATTTCAAGCATCTACTTTCAGAGCTTTTTCTTGGAATAGAATGTTAAGAAAACCATATGTCGCGGGCTTGTTGGTACATTGTAAGCTGACTTACTTGGTACGCTGTAATTGTTTGCAATTGAGACAGGGTAAAAACAAAAAGCCTACAAAATAACAAAACAAACTCCAAATAAGATCACTGGTGTCTTAATTCTTATCTTATTGATTTTTTTCCATCTTCCAGTTTATCAAAATGCATCATTGAGGTCCTCTCACATATGATTCTACTTGTCCGACAAGATGGTGATTATGTTCCTGAAATCTTAACTTCTCCTCAAATACATTCTTTTGTCTACTTTAAAAAAATATATATTTCTCAATTTATAACATTACATTCATCATATTTGAACTTATTCGGGAACTAACTTACTCCATCAGATTGTACCAACCACCCAAACGTTTTTCCAAATGTTTAAATGACGATATACCAAACTTTTAAGTTTTGAACGACCAAAAAGATCAATTTTTGCATTTTTGATCCAACTGGAAGTTTGCGATTCATACTTCGCGAAACTCTGTGTTAGAATTCACAACATGACCTTCAAATATTGATTACATCTGCCCCAGGCAACCCCAGGTACCTCAGGTAGTATATATATATATATATATATATATATATATATATATATATATATATATATATATATATATATATATATATACGCACACACACACACATATATATATTTATATATATATATATATATATATATATATATATATATATATATATATTAAAAAAAAGGTTGTGTATGATCCGACAGAATGATTACAAATTGCGTTATATTATATAGAAACTCTTATTTGAAATGATCTACCATCGTTACACGGTTGATGTATCACTCAGCCTGGACAACGTAAATGGAATAAACAATTTAAGAAAATGGGCCAGCTGCAGCCCCATTTTCTTTGATTGTTTATTTTATATGTATAATTACCTCAATGGAAAGAGCAACGTTACATTTGAGCAGCTACCCTATTGGTTGCAGATTCGATTCCTACAGATGCCCCATTTTCTTTAATTGTTAATCCTATTTATGTTGTCTTGGTCAAATGATACATTCACTGTGTGATAACGGGAGATCATTTCAAATAAAGTTTCAATATAACATAACACATTTTATAATCTTTCTGTCGGATCATAAATCCACTTTTTGATAACATACATATATATATGTGTGAGTGAGTGCATGCTCGCGCACGCGCGTGTCTCTATATGTACGTGAGTGTGTGGGCAGGTGTGTATCAAAGATATTGAAAAGGCAACATTGATACATGGAAGAGTTACCAAACTATCATGGTAATGCGCATCCCTCTACTCAAAATCCTTGATGTCCTCTGTAATTTTAGACAACAAAAACAGATTTTGAGCTTGTATGAGTTGTACCCTTCATATAAGCGATAATTCTTCTATATCAAAAGTACTATTCGGAAATATTTGAACAAGGAAGGAACATAGGTCAATGTTTAGGATTTCTTTTATTTATCGACAAAGTAAAAAGTCATTTTTGGATACAATAGTCACTGACGATGAAAAAGATTTATAACAAGCATCTAAAACGAAGAAATTTAACCAGAACCTTAATAGATTCTACCAGGAAAAAACTCTTCACTTTGCTTGCTGAGATTTAAATATATTTTTCATGAGAAAGCATCACTGAAATTTTGATAGATCTGTGCAACGCTTGTTTGAATTATGCATTGAAAAAGGAAAAAAATTTCACTAGATAATTTCTTCTCTTTGCTTGATCGGATTCAAAAAGATTTTTTTCATGACGACTTAGTAAAATCTGGATCAACTGTGCAACTGTATGATATTACGATGAGCAATTGGCTTGTTTGAATCACGCATTGGAAAAGGAAATACTTTTTCTGGGCAAGTAAGCGTGGGTGATTCTGCTCCATTACAACACCTGTCCTCAAGTCGCTAATGCAAGTTCTTTCACGCATAGAATATCCTAAAAGAATAAATCTTCGATTAGGATAAAGGTCTTTTTTAATGAGGTTTGTATACTCGCAGGAACGTTTTAATCAAACGGGATGTTGCCCCATCTGTTCCAGTTATGTTCCTTGTTTGGTAAATATTTTTGTTTATCGATTCCGGTTATTTATTCCCTAAGCTCCAACTAATAACCAAGTGGAGGTGAGATTCTGGATTTTCTTCTTTTTCTTTCTTCTGTAACATGTGTGTTTGGGTGCCGAAGGAGAAAATGTTTTTGCTTATTTAGCTTAAAGGAGAAAGAGGGTAGAAATAAAGGAACAAAATTAGCATCAAAAGAAAGTATGAACCGTATGTAATATTTTTGGATTTGGGAGAGAATGAATGGAAAAAAGAAGAGAATGATGAAAAGTAAGAAAAAGAGAAAGAACGGTGATAATGACAGGATTTGTAACATAAGCCGGAGGAGGGAGAAGGAGAACTTAGATGACAACAACGTATGATAATTGTTCAGTAAAAACATCTATGACAACAGTTTGAATAATAATAATAACAATAATAATAGTTATTGTCGTTAAAAAGAAAGTGGGGGAGGAGGCGTAGTCGTAAAGTTGGTGGTTGTGCGATGTGTTCGTGTTGAATCTTGAATAGGCCTGGGAGCAAAGATCAGGTCATTTGAGTGCGCGGGAGAATGAATGAAGAAGAAAGGAAGAAAACTTTGTTCGAAAGATTGAAAGGATATATATATATATATATATATATATATATATATATATATATATATATATATATATATATATATATATATATATATATATATGAATGAGAGGTGGGGAATAGAAAAAGATTTTGAAAGATGGGTCTCATGGAGAAGCCACTGAAAAATGTTGAATTAAAACGTAGCTGCAAAATGATTGTTAAAAATGTAACTTCCGACATTGGACAACACAAATAATAAAGAAGTTTCACGTAAAATCTCTATCCGTTACATCAACTGATCTCATATTCTCTCTATTTCCATTCATTCTGATTTCTTTTCTTTTCTTTCTATTGCTTCTTATTGAGAATCATTCCCCCTCCAACTCTCAATTTTTTCTCTATATATTTTTGACTTGTTTTATCGATTTCTTTCTAACCCTGATTTTTTGTCTTTTCATTCTTATTACTAGATCGTCTCACACCTTTTTTTTCTTTATGTCCAAAACTTCTGCGCTGGTTTTGTCTTTTTCTCTTACTTTTTCAGCCAACACAATTCCTTTTTTTATCTGTTAGTCAAGTCAAATTTTGGACTCAGAAGTAAAATACATTAGCGATTTTTGCATAAAAAGTTACACCATTTCATATACAATAACAGAAAAAAATAAGATTTTAATGTTCGAGGAAAAAGTTTTACTGCACATTCAAAACTGTATCATTTTTAGTATATTCAGTCAGTTTTGGCTATTCAGTCCCTTAAAGTTCATTGAAAAACTTGCGACATTTTTCCTGGTCGATATGATTTTTAGATATGATTTAATATTGTAACCAAAATTCTACCTCCAAAAAGTTCAAACTCAGAAAATGTGTCAGAAGCTGATCTACTATTAGTGCTTTCGGGAGCTTCACTTCTAGATTGACCTGTTCGTCTAGAATAAAGGGGGTCTGCTCACTTTAAACTCCGTAAAGAATTATGTATAAACACATGGAATAAGAAAATATGCATATGAGAGGAAAGAAGTTCCACTCTGGCATCATACTTACATTGTAGATAGATAGATAGATAGATAGATAGATAGATAGATAGATAGATAGAGAGAGAGAGAGAGAGAGAGAGAGAGAGAGAGAGAGAGAGACTCTGTGTGCGTGTATGTGTGTGTGTGTGTGTGTGATCTGAGTGTATTATTTGCAACGATATTCAAATATTTATTGAGTACAACCAATTATGCAGTTTATAGGACAATCCAAGCAAACACGAAAACATTCATCAATTTGATTAATTCTATAATCATTCCGATCCTTAATCTACTTACAGACGCGAATAAATTTTTCAACAATTATTTTTCTGCTTATATTTTTTCTAATATTTTTTTTTTCAAAATAGTTCTTTCAAATTAGTATTAATGAATGCGTGGCCATGCTTAAATTTTTCTATTTTTAGGATACACCGATTAGGTCCCTTCTTATTTCTCAGGATTAAGGAAACCCATGTAAAATTCATGAAGACTGAAGAATACTGTGCTTTCTATTCTTCGGAGTTAGATTAAGGGGTACCTGGGACCAGCAACTCATAAGTATACTCATGAAACAACGATTAATGAATTTTGTGCAGTGATATTTCATTCGAGAAAAAGTGAACGTCATCAATAGCTGTACACTGCAGTGTACGATGGGATTGGATGAATAAAACGGCTCTTAAAATTTTCACTTAGACAGTGGCCTTTGAAATATTATCTTTGTTTTTGAAGACCACCTTTTGGCACTTATTTCAGTCAGCTTACTGATCCCATAAATGCATTGATATCATCATCGTACTATAATTCAGCGAACGTTCGACAGTCCGTGATTGCAAAACTCAGGAGATTTTCGGTGGTTACTAATGGAACCCTTGAGCAGGTTTTTATCTGGTAACTTTTGAAAAATCCCTTCTGCTAAATGTTTCCGGGGGGGGGGGGGTCAATTTACTTTGAAAGTTTATGCTAAATTCGCCCCATGTTCGTGTTCAGGAGCGTTCAAGAACAACGAAAAATCATCGTGTTTCCCTAAATGTTATGGAAAATGCCCGTAGGCAATCGGTTAGCAGCGCAGAAAGATCAAACTCCGACTGAGACTGGCACCAATGCCCTGGGAAAGGTATACCCCATCGTAAGATGACATCACTTTGGGTGTTTATCGACTTCAAGTCCATTATCTTATAATAATTGAGCTGCCTATCCGTGACTGCATAAGCTCGAAAACGAATTTTCTGAGGTCACTAATGGTACCCCACACAGGTTTTTAGCGAGTTTGTTTCTGAAAATTCTCCATCAGAAAAGGTTTTGGGCTGGATTTCAGTTTAGTATGAAAACCAATGCTAAATTGTTGCCTTAGTTTATGTCCAGCCGCTGTCATGCATTACGAAAAATCAAATGTTACTACAATTCAACCACTGTCCGTATATCTGTGTACGTAAAACTCACGAACAGTCGGTTGTATGGTCACCAAATTTCCGTTGTCACTGATGTGACCTAGGAGCAGGTTTTCTGCAAGTTGGTTCTTAGAATCCCACTCCACCGATAAGTTCTTAGAGTGGGGCCCAATTACGACTTTGGAATATATATATATATATATATATATATATATATATATATATATATATATATATATATATAGATAGATAGATAGATAGATAGATAGATAGATAGATAGAGAGAGAGAGAGAGAGAGAGAGAGAGATTGAGAGATAGATGATAAGCACCAACGAACAGACTACACAAAATATTCAACAGAAACACATAAAAAAGGTAGCTATAATTGCAAGCATGATATATCGCAAATCATGATTTAAGAAAAATAAATAAAAAGAGTAAAATGACAACATCAGAAGACCTTTTGAAACGAATGGTTCTTCAATTCAACAGTTCGCTTATTTCGAGCTTTATTAAGAAAATGAGCTGCAACAAGAAACCGGTTGGTCATCTACTGATATATTAACATTTCACTCTCATATTATAGGATTAACTATGAATCCGCACAAATATATTCATTATATATATATATATATATATATATATATATATATATATATATATATATATATATATATATATATTGATAGATAGATAGATAGAGAGAGATAACTATAGTTTTACGCACAATATCATGAATTATTTTTTTTTAATAAGAAAAAAATTACTAGCAACACACAAACACCACCAACAGCCAAATGTGACTGCAAAAGAAAATCCACAACCTGACTAGAAAAGTAATTGCCTCAAATCCAGCATCGTATATCAAGCTACCACCAAATCAAAGAAAACGCAGAAAAAAAAACTACTTAATATTATCAGTTAAGTAATAAAGAAAAAAACGGAGTTACCAGCACAAATTATAATGTACAAACAAAGACTATGAACACAACATAACACTATCAAAATACAAATGGGAACTGAAAAGAAAAATACAAAAACACCGGAAATAACATGGAAAGTAAAGAAAACAAAACAAAAAAAAACCCAGCAACATTTCAAAATGATGTATCATTTATCTAGAAGAAAAATTACCAATCATAACTTTCCTCAACCTAAAATCATCCCTGAACAAAAAATCAGAACTAATACAAAAAAGCCTGTAGAAAAATAAATTCCTTTTAAGCAACTGCCCACAAGATTACAACTCTAACGACTAAAAACTAAATAGTTATAAAAAGCTAACTATAGTAGTCAACCGGCGAAGTATATAGAAGAATTTAGAAAAATTAAAACAAACAGTAAATACTTAGATATAATGATGAACTGGAATTATTTTTTCTCTTTCTCATACACATTCTACCATTTGAAATAACATATACTTTGATGTGAAATAAGTAATTTCAGTTGAAAAGTTGCTCATGTGGATATCCACAGGGACATTTAATCAATAATAATACTAATAATGATTCCATATAAAAAAATCAATGTTAACTTGTTCAAAATTTAATCTCACTCGATTTGTAAGTTGAGCTATATACCGCAAAATTATGACCCTAACGACAAAAAACAAAATATCAATGAGGGACCGGAATTCAAGAGTGCACAAAACAACAAATTGAACAGCACTAACCAACGATCTCATTTATTTTCTTTCTAATCTAAAAATCTAATTGGACTCCACAAATATCAATTCACATAAGCTTATTTATTTTATCAATTTATTCCATCCATAACTTTATTTCACCTCACCAAATTACATTTATTCACTCGATCATATATTAGGCCAGAAAGAACAAGAAACTTATCACCAAGGCCCATTATTATTATGATCAATTTTAAATAGAATTGATGATAATAATAATAATAATAATAATAATAATAATAATAATAACAACAACAACAACAACAACAACACCAACAATAATAATAATAATAATAATAATAATAATAATAATAATAATAATAATAATAATAATAATAATAATAATAATAATAATAATAATTCCATTTGAAATTATCAACATTAACTACCTAATCCAAAATTCAATTTTACTCTAATCGCGCTATAGACCACAAAATTATAACTCTAACAACTAATAACAAAATTGGGGTAAAAAAAATCTGAATTTCAGACTGCTCCAAATTACAAATTGGATGGCTTAAACAAATCATTCAATTTATTTTCTTACTAATTAAAATCAATAATAGTCAAAAACCTGAGTCCAAAACTGCAGATAATGCCACACAAGTCAACAATCTCATTTATTTACGCGCTTATGTAAAAATTCAATTGTTAATTCACTTAAAGGCCAGATTATCTTACATCAAGCTAGTGCATTTATGAAATATATAATATATGATATTATATAACAGGCTCAAAAGAACAGAAGACCCAATAGCTAGACCCATTATTTTAAAAATAATCCCATTTTGCATTATTTTCGTTATTATCTAATTTATGCGCCAGGCAATGATCATTCTTACTTGAAAATTTACTATCTCCTTACTATAATTTAGCAAATGTATGCCGGTCTGTCCGTCCATGATTGCAAAACTCAAAAACAGTCAGTGCTATGACTCCCAAATTTTCTTTGGTTAATAACGTGTCCCAGTAGGACCCTTACTACCACAAGAAAATGTTTTTATTGGGAGTTCAGTTACCAACGTAAATTCATGCTTAGTTTGCGTCAGGCACGATTATCTAAGAATTTAATATCTCACTCCTATTCAGCAAATGTCCGTCCATCCATCTGTGTTGACATAACAACTACAGCTATGGCCATCAATTTCTTGTGGACACTAATGGGAATCTGGAACATCTTTTCGCACATTAGTCTCCTAAAATTGAATAAATAAAATAACGTGTGGTCTGCGTTCGCATTTTCCTCGATAATAATGATCTGTTATAACAATCGATCTATATAATGCTAAAAATCAATTCCGTTTAGGTACTGCTAAAAAAACAATTTTGTTCTCTTAGCAGGACCAAAGGCACCAACTGAGCTTTCTGTAGAAACTGGCTCGAAATTCCGCCTGTAGGTCGGGTATTTCACTTAGTTATTAAAAACCTCGAAAAGAAGCTTTTAACTTGCACCAGAATCGTAAATATGTGTATAATTTCAAATCCAGTATTTGTGACTTCTTTAACTAGTTATAAAATAATTAATTTTGTTTGATTTCCTGTTTTCAATAATCACGAGTTACCATTTTTTTTACTCAAAGAGCACACACACTATATATATACATAAATATATACATAAATATATATATATGTATATATATATGTATATATGTATATATATATATATATATATATATATATATATATATATATATATATATATATATGTAGTATGAATGTTTATTGTTTTGATGAATATATTGTATTCATGAATATGCATTGTCAGTAATTGCTATATTTATACATGAAAGATCGTGCATATTCATCACTTATCTATTATGGAGATTTTTTACAATAGTTAACAGATTCAAGTCTGTGTTTTTGACTTTTTTTCTCAGGCCATGTAAAATATTACATTATATTCCAATATATATATATATATATATATGTGTGTGTGTGTGTGTGTGTGTGTGTGTGTGTGCATGCATGCGTGTGTGTGTGTGTGTGTGTGTGTGTGCGTGCGTGCGTGTGTGTGTTTATCTGTCAAGTTACAGTGTTCCTTATGTCTCGCTGGAATTTTACACATCTCTGCATATCACTCCAATTAAAGATCGAGAACATAATTTTCTATCAAGGATTTCTCCAAAGAATCTATTTCGCCTCTCTAAGTTACCCAAAATTTACTTAACACCACGCACATATTCATACAAGAAGTTTAAACCTGAGGAAGACTGGAGGGTACAGCGGCTGAAACGTTGTGTTGATAAAAAAAAAAGAAGAAACTGGTCAGAATGATTCAATGTATATAAGTAACAACACTTTGTCTTAGAAAATCAGACAAAATATTGAAACCAGATTTTCTATTTTAATAGTGTTCATTCTATTATTCTTTAGATCTTAGATTTCTTGTTGTTAGAACAATCGTTTTATGAATCCCGACAGGCGAGCTTCAAATATTAACAAAGCAAAATCAGTATCATCGAAAATGTCACTGAGTCTACACACCTACACATATGTACGTGTATACATGTTCGTGTATCCATGTGAGGTAGAGACTTAATTATAGTTTATTTATCAATGTTAAAAACCTGGCGATGGTCTGATGGTACCGTGGGCATAACAGCTTTTGAAGTATGTTTCAGGATACAGAAATCGATTAAAATGGTCCCTTCACTTTTTTGGCCTTGTGTTAGACCAAGTTGAGCTAACTAAAAACCCTTTATTACGTCATGTGAATCCCATTAAATCATTAATACAGTTTATCATGGAAAAAAACCACAAGTTTTTTTCTTTCAATAGACTCACACAAAGAGTGAATTCAACGCATCTTCATACAGGAGACTAATGCATGTTTATACTTAGACAGAGTCAATCCAGCCCACTTTCTTTTTCAGGAATAAAAAATAGTCTCTTGCGTACCCAGATCAAGCTAAACTAATAGAATGAACTGACTATCACGCACAACCATTGCTTTAATCAGGAACTGTATCTACCCTATACAAGAAAATTCACAAAAAAAATCTACCGTCAATGGAGTAACCTTCCTTAGTGAAGGCTACGCCTGACATCATGATAAGATTGGTCACCCACTAGAGAAGAAAGTGACCAAAGGCTGCATGTATAACATCCCATGCAATTATAACAGAGAGAATCCAGTCACTTTGTAAAAATCTGACTTGAAAAATATTGTACAGTCATCATCTGAGATGGGAATAAATGTAGTGAGTTTTAACCCAACTTGATGCCTTACACTTGTAGCCCTGTTCCAGACTGTCCCAAGTTTTGTAAATATCCATCAAGTCATATGAATGCTATCAAATTGATAATTCTGTCCATTATAGACAAAGAACACGATAACAATGTAGTCGCATTCTTCATAATGTCCTGGAGAATGTTGGCTCTCAAACAAAGTACCATGCTGCGCGCCCAAGAAAGGATCATGCTCAACCTCACACGAAGAGCTGAAAGAATGACGGCGTGGCAATTTAGACAGGTTCAGGCACTGTGACGTCCACGATAGAGAGATATGGCGAATCTTGGGAAATGTATATGTCCAACTACGGACATTAAAAAGCTGCTACTGCTGCTGCTGCTGATGATGATGGGTTGGCTAGTTGCATATTTCAGTGGCAGTGGTCGGTGTTTTTGGTGTAAAAGTGAGGATTTCAAATGTTGATTCTCAAGACTGGCAGGCTCTCATCACTTAGAAGATGAATGAGAGAATGCAACAGGAAAGGTGTGCCCAAACACAAATGCATGAGCATATGTGCATGTATACATAAATGTGCGTATATATATATATATATATATATATATATATATATATATATATATATATATATATATATATGCATTAGAAAGTAAATCGCTACACAAACACGTTTGTGTTTCTGGCCTATTTGGGTCTCCTCAGACGAATGATTATACGTGTTCTAGATTCCTGTTTGGGAAATTTGGAGAAATTCTTGTGGGTGTTGCTATAGTGGGAGGGTTTTTTTCTTTTGTTTTATTGCAATTTTTGTAGTGTGTGTATGCTTGGCTGGTGGTTATTAGTTACATGTCAAAGGGTATGGACTGGGTGCAGAAGTTATCTAAAAGTTGATGCTGAATTGTGTTCTAAAGGATGTTTTGATTCTAACCTCGATTTTTACTTTAGATATATTGCCTTTGTTAGGGTCCTTTATGACTATGGTAGATTGTATTGTTCTTTATTTACTTGGATGGGGGAAGTTAACCAAGTTGATTAGATAGTTCTTTGCAATGAATAAGTGGGTAAACGGTCTATATTACTTTTAGAGTACTAATGTATGGATTATTGAGTTATATTCGTTGATAATAATTTTGAGCGACGCTGGCATTTTAATGCTCTTTCATTTTCCCAGAATGATAAATAATAAATCAATATTTTTTTTGTTTTTTCAGCAAAACTGGGTATTTCGAATTTCTCAATTAGACATAGATAACAAGGATTTTCTATATTTTGCCATAAATAGGTTTGTCTTGAAATTTTCCAGCTCTATTCTAAACCAACTTAACGCTTATAGTTTAAAGTTGAATGTATCAAGCACTCTATGAAATAAATCCATCACCTATTAGGCATTGTTTTATATTATATTATATTATGTTATGTTGCAAACCTGATTTATACTTTATGTAGTATGTGAATATATACATACACACACACACACACACACACACACACACACATATATATATATATATATATATATATATATATATATATATATTTGTACTCAAACATAGTGACAGAAGTTGTGATCAAGAGGCATTAGGTGAAGACGCCCTACACACATATGTCACCCCACTCCCTCCAGCTATGAGAAAAAGAGCTGGGCAGATTTGGCTCTCTAGCCTTGGGGAGGATTCCAGGAATTACAATTCTGATTCCAAACTAGGGAGCCCTCTTAATGTGAGTGGACGCCCAATTGGAAATTCTTCCAGTAGCCCTTGCAACCGAGCTGAGGGCAGACGTATAATTTTGTGTTTTCCTCTGTACTACATTACATCGGCAGAGAGATTCTGACGACTGAGAATCTCAGGATCTCAATTTGCCTAGCCCAGGCAAGCGCCTGGGTGGGGACAATCCATTATCTGAAGAGACGGAACGGAGGCCATCTGTATAGTAGCTTGAGCCTGCTTTGTTGAGAGATCGATTCTCACCGAGTATTCAAAATATTTTGGTTTGTGCTGGAGTGGCCCCCATTCAATAAATATTTCTAATAGGTTTGTTTGAATGCAAACACCCGATGTGAACTTTGGGAGGTGGGGGCAATTTTTTTTCACAACCCATTGTCACAAATGATAGAGGTGCCAGTGTCTGATGAGCAACATGGAAAATGGAATCGGACAATTGAGTTCAATCTCCGGTCAAAACAGTTAACATTTTGCTTTAATTATTTTGGCTAAAGCGTGAATCCATCCTTTCTCCCTCCCCAAACTAAGGATAAATAGCAGGGAGAAGAGGGTTCTTCCGCTTTGGTTGGCAACCAGTCTAGAAGACGGGCAACTTGGTCCAGCATCGTGAGAGGCTGGCATCGGACAGAGTATGGAACGTGTTACTGAAACGTACGATTAACGGAACTTCGCTGATGTTCCGACAGGCCAAGCCAGCCGGAAGTGGTTTATAATAAATACTCAAAGTAGAATGATTTTTCTTTAATTATCACAAACGACAGCTTACCACCCCAAACACATCCATTCCCCAATAGTAATTTATCAAACTATACTTGCTTTAGTGGATTCTGATTTTCAGAAAACGTTTAGGGTGGAACGAATTCATTTTCTTATAGATTGTACTACCGTTGTACAAGAGTAGGTGTTTATAGGCATTTTATTGGTTAACAAGATCAAATAAGGGGGGCAGTTAGGAACAGCTTGCATCATTTCATCCGGTGCTTGTTTGCAGTCTCGGTCCAAGCCTGTATGGAACCGTAAGCAGATTTTGATCTTAAGGCCCCATCGTCCTCTGAAAACAAAAAACAAAATCAAAAAACAATCAAGCACTCTTGTGGAACATTTCAAGTGCTTTTGGGGCCCTCTGGTGGCCACGTAACCCTAAACAGATGCTTGGTTCGCTAATGCTTCTGACCGTCTCTGCCTGTTTGCTTCGGAAATCAGCATTCAAAATAGTTTTACCAGTATTATCGACTTCTAACGCCACTGGGGACTATGCAACTACCTTGGCTATAAAGCAGGTCATAATACACATTCTTATGGACGTATTGATCCTTTCAAAAAGTTCTGAGTGTGGAGGTATTTACTAAGCTTAGCCCATTCCGACACAGAATCACAACAGCGAGAATCGAACTCGCCGGCAATTGCTCTGTCTATAAAAGCCTCGCTTTTGTTTACGTACATACACGCAGGTCTGCTTTTTATATGTATTTGTACTCGTCTTCGTGTACATGTATATTTACTTTGCATATTTCTGTGCGTTATCATGTGTGCATGTACGTATGCCGGTGTTTATATGTATCTGAGTTCACGTATTCGAAGGTCGGACAAGAACTATCTGTCCCAGCGAAGACAGCGCAGTGGAACTAAGTACTTCTTCGTAAACAATATCCGTCCAGTTGTTCCGTACAAAAAACAAAACAAAAAAAAAAAAAAAAACTCCGGCAATATTCCCATGCCCTTAGTGACCCCACCAGGATAGATTTCTGCACTCAGTTGACTCCTGTCGCATCTTCTCTTATTCAACGAGTCTTGACCGATGAATTCCTGTATTCCCAACGCGTCTAACGGCCTATAAATGCGAATGGTTATTAATAATCTCTTTCTGTTCTTTTGTTTTTTCTGTTTCTTTCGTATTGTTTCAGTCCCACTTTCGAGGCGTGCTACCTGCTTAGCAACAGGCAGATATATAGAGGCTGAGGGGAAGGGGGGAGATTTCTGCAACGCATATTAAAAGCAATCGGTCTCATTTGCATAACTTTAATTTGCGCTAATTGCAATTCTCGTCACAGACTGTTTTCGTCACTGTAAATCAATTAGCAAAACTGTTGTTCGTGCATAAAATTTACATTATATACCTACTTTCGTCACCTAATTTCCTTCATCCTGTTTCCTTCTTTCTTTAGCCTTCTTTCCTTCCTTGTAAAATCTCTGTGTATATATACGTAATTGTAGACTATTCTAGACAACTGCAACAATTTAGAAAAGCTTAACGAAAATACCAGTTTACTTATGCAAGTAAGTTTACAAACTCATTCTTGAAAATGACCGATGAAGTTTGAAAGATCTCGAATTCCAGAATTTCATAACTTCGATAGGTTTTTACATAATTTAGATTTTGCCATCAAACAGTTTGTCTGCAAACAAGAAAAATGATAAAAAAGTTCAATAGTTAGGCCATTGTTTTTGATAACACGTCTTTATATATATATATATATATATATATATATATATATATATATATATATATATATATATATATATATAATAAAAATAAAAATGAAAAATTGTGTCATCCACAGATAGCCGCTTCAGTGTATTACAACTCTTCTGTGTGGCTATAGACTATCCATTATTCCTTCAAGTTCCGCCAGGTAGGGTCGAAACCTTCGCTTCAGACCTAGAGGCTGATGCTCTACTGCAGTCCTACGCGGAACTGGAAGGTCAATAGGACCGAATTAAGTGATGTATATACTTACGCATAATTCCAGAGTGCTTCATTCCACAGCTCCATTTGATATTAGCTAAAATAGCCTATTTAAGCAGTCTTTTAGCCTACCTAGCGCCTTGGTCCCAACGGCTTCCTCGTTGTGTTTTCCTTGATCTCGTCCATGGCTTTAAATCTCCTCTTTTTTGAACGCCGAAAAGCCAGTTGTCACAGAGAACTAAATGTAGACTGTAGGGTGTTGCAACGCTTTGCCAACGTCAAGCAGAAGAACTCTCTTTCGTCATATCGTTGGAGCTCGTTGATATCATCAATTGATTACATTATATTTTTTTATCTGTCGATAGTAACAGCGATCAGAAGCACAAGACGCGAAGAATGGGTAGGCTCAGACATCATGAATTGGACGGCCACACAGTACACACGCTCACTCAATGGCATTTCACTGCTGACTGATAAATTCAATGGAAGAGTATCTTCTCATACATACACAGGGCACCTCCGATTCGTTGCAACCGGTTTTTCAGATATCAAAAATGGCTGGATACTTTTACGAAATGTTCTATGTGGCATGAAAAACTCTTTGCAACTTAACTTGTTTGTGTGTGCATGTATTCATGCACTGTGATAACACGTCAGCTGACAATTGTACGAAGTTGATATCTGCCAGATATGTTGGTCCGTGCACTGGAAATTGCAGTATCAAGTTTAAAGTTGTTTGGGTCAACGGTTCTCAAGATGAGGGGAGTCCTCGATTCACAATAAAAAATCTTCAAATACATATTCTTTTCACGATTTAAATGACGTGTATGTGACGCGGGGTGCGTTTGTAATCATTCCAAGGCGGTTTCGGAATAGAATTGAGAGAGAGAGAGAGAGAGAGAGAGAGAGAGAGAGAGAGAGAGAGAAGTAACCGAAATACTTCAAAGTCGAAGTGTCGCACAACAGACGAGAATTCATTTTACATGACCATTATGGTACTTTTTTCTTAGCTTTAATAAAATTTCTCAAATTCCACGTGTTCCGTCTCTTAAAAGACAGCTACCAATTGAATCTGGAGGCCGGTGATGACGAGCAAGTTCCTGTTGCATGCATCAGGTATAAAGCGTTTTATGTTTGAATTAAGCATTTTCATTTTTATTTTTTGCAGAAGAACGCTGTTTCGTTGAATTATTAGAGCTCGTTAAGATCATCGATCGGTTACGTCATTTTTTTACCTGTCGATAGTAACAGCGATCAGGAGTATGCATTGAGAGGAGCATACCAGATATACTATGCATGCCTCTTCGAAACAATGATTGATTTGTTTTGTAACAAATTGAAAAAATATGCCCAGAAGTTTTTTTATCTGTTAAAATCTTCATTATTCTAATTCGTACTGATCTGGAGTGGAAAAAGATGAAAAAAAAACTTGACTTGTGTTAATTCAAGTAGGGCATAACTAACACGAAAATTCATGACATACGCTGACTAATATTTTCAGTATGATTACAGGTATCCCAAGCTTTTTGAATGTTCGCTTTTCGTCACTTTTCACTTTGTACAAAAAAAAACAAAATAAAAAACAAGAAGCAAAAATAGCGTTCAGCATTTCTTTTGCTGCGAGTCGTTATTGAAGCTGTGTCCCAGGTGATTGTATAAGGTTTCCAAATAAAAATATCATTAGTCAATGTGCAGTGGAGAATATATATATATATATATATATATATATATATATATATATATATATGTGTGTGTGTGTGTGTGTGTGTGTGTGTGTGTGTGTGTGTGTCTACGTTTAATCTCAAAGAAAATCTCTTGGACTCAAAATCAGAAATAGTTGTAACTTTCAGACACAAAACCAAATACATCTTGAAAAACATGAAATGAAAATTAACCTCACTTTAATAATAACACTCAGAGCAATAACTCAAAATCTCGACCAACCCAAATAATTAACCGATTGGTTTTAATTTACAAAAATGAATAAATGTAAAGAACCATAGACGACACTTATGAATTAGAAATAAAACGCACACAAAAGGGAAATCAATAGCACGAATCTCAAAACCGAAATAGGACAATAAACCAAGAAAAAAATGTTGATAACGTGAAAGAAAGCGTAACATCGAACATAACAACCTCTAATGGGAAAAAATCCATCCGAAAAATCTTAGGGAAAAATGAAGTGGAATAAGTCTAAAACAAAAAATTAAAAAAATAAGACAGGAAATTAGACAACATAGATAGATATCACCGACATTAAAAACATCAACAATAGAAGATTGAAAAAAATACACGTTAAGACACAAACAATAGCAGTGAACAAAACTAAAAAAAAAACAAAAAACAAAACTGATGATCGAAACATAACAATAGAAAGAATGAAATAAAATAAACCAAGAAACCAAATTCAACAACCCGAACTAAAAATATAACTGAACAATAAACCAATTAATTTCAATTTTGATATACGAAAGAGGGCTTAGATCTAAAAAGAATAGATCTGAAAAGATAAAAGTTGGTAAAAGTGAACTAAATCAAATTCTTCCGTTCTTTTATCCTCTGCCTTTCCAGCGATGTAAGAAAGATAACACTAATTAAACAAATTTTGGAACTAAGAATGAAGAAGAACTAAATGTACCCAGACAATAAGAAGACGCGTGTTGGTCAAACAGCCATCCATTCTGAAAATTGCAATCAGAACAGAGAGAAATCTTGCAAAACTCATTCTAAATTATATTTATTAGCCCTCAGTGAAAACACTGAACAATCTCGAATAAAGAAATTTAGAAATATATTGACTTCCATGTGCATCTACCACCTGTTGTTAATTCTATTTTGCGCTCTCCAAGGTGAGTGATACATTAACCGTTTAATGACGGGAAATCATTTGCTATATGATATGTCACAATATTTAATCATTCTGGTTGATCTCATATATCCATTTCTCAATACATAACTGTTGCGTTGAAAGAAGCGAATAGACACAGAATAAACAAGATGAGAATTTGGATTGAAAGCAGTTACTTGGGCCTTTGCATTACCGTCGCGTGTGTGTGTATTTATACATTTCAGGTTCGTGCAAAACCAATTGTGGTTTGTGTTATTTTGAACTTTGAAGCGATAAACTATTATCTAACAATGTAAAGGTGGTTCTGTGTACAAAATACATATAATGCCAAACTGGACCCTTACTTTTGGTTCGTTGTGGGAAACAGCAGAATTTAATTTCTCTTTTTCTCAGTGCTTACGCCAGTTTAGCAGTATTTTCCCAATGGATCTGACCCTAAACTGACAATTAAACGTGCTTATCCTTGAGCAAAAGCCCTAACCGTTCCTCTAAACCTAACTTCAAACCAGACACGAAATGAAACTATTTAACGTGCAAACTACCCACTCCAACGAATTTTCAGTTTTAAGGAAATAATTTTTTTCTAGGGTTTTAGAAGAGGCTACACGGGCCTGCTCGAGGTTCTGAACGAACCTGCGTGGATCTTAGAGTAGGAATTCTCAATACTAAATCATTATTTCATTTTATTTTATTTTAAGTTATTTATTCATTATTTTTTTTGCTATTAAGGGCCATTTCAGAAATGATACTTTCTCTCTATTTTTTGATACTGAGTTTCATTGCTTGCTAACCAAAGGTGGGGAAAAATCAGAGAATTTTCGTATGCAATCTGACATGATGAAATAAGACCTAGCAGGTTTAGTGAAATGTTTAAATACACTATCACATCTATGAGATCGATGTCATTGAATTACTTACTGCATCTATGAAAGTTTTCCCAACATTCTACCATACCATGGCAGAGATCATTGGCGTGTGTTGTTGGATGTTAGCTTCATCCCTTTGACATAGGTTCTCGATAGGATCTCAATATGATAGCCTTCGATTGAGGCCCTGACTAGTCCTGTAGTATGTTTCTGATCGTTATCATGCTGAAAACTCCACGACCAACAAATATGATAGTGGACATATGGTAACATGAACATATAGAATGATTACAGATAAGACATCTATCCATAACAAAGTTAGTGGATTCATGTCCCTCAATCAAGTGATGCTACCATGTAAGACATAGAGATAGATAGGTGTACTGTACTATGTAAGATTCCTACATCTATATTTGTGTGGTAATTTGAGATTCAAAATTACCGTAGCTATCTAATCCCGAAAATAATTTGATATTGGGTTGCATTGAGATCTGACGAGCTACATAGTGACATAACATACGTAAATTGGGAGTTTAAACAAACGATTATTACAATTTTGATTCTCAACCGTCTGTAGGCTTAGAGAAATAAACACTACTGTACACATTCTCACACTCAGCCATTCACTAGTTTCACAGTTTTTTTTTCATTTCCAACATTCAACACATTTTACTCTTCAATGGCGAGATGTTCATTGAAGCAAAGTAATTTTACTAGCATAAAAATATACTAAAGTACTTCCAGCATTATGCATTAATTTCTGAACAGAAAAACAGGGCGAATCTGAACAAAAGAAGCAACAATATATATATATATATATATATATATATATATATATATATATATATATATATATATATATATATATATATATATAGCTTGGCTTCGCAGACAAAAATTATTGGAAGGATTTTCCGCGATTATGGGATTCTTAGACGTCATAATAACACACCAGACTGATTGTTTAAGGTGACGTGCGATGTGCGCGCAGCCGACACAACTCCTAATAAACCAAGGGTTTGTATCTAGTGGTCTACTGAGGTGCCACGAATACAAGCGAGGCCTCATAGCCGTAGGTCTAAGAGCAGTTTGATTCTCCTAGCAGATGTACAAAAATATGTATAAAACGCATATATATATATATATATATATATATATATATATATATATATATATATATATATATATATATATCGTCCGCCATATATACCTTATTGTCTGCCATATTCGGGAGAAAGCGAGGCTCATCAGATAAGGCGACTTTCTTCAACTGATACGAGGACCAGTTCCGACGCTCGTGCGCCCATGGGAGAAGCTCTCAGTGATGGACATGGATAGCTTGGGTACGATGACTGGCTTGCGTCTATCCAACCCCAACAAGGATCGATGCACTCTGAGTTAGAACTTACTCCTTATTTGATTAAAGCTATCTGCAATTTGTACCCCAGTTAGCCTGTTCGTTGGTTCGTATTTGGCAGGAAAGTCTTTTTTCGTATCAATGTCTTGGCTGCCAATACATTGTCGAGTGAGGAGGCGGGGGTAAAATGCCCTGGCGTAGTCTTGTGGCAATAACACTTTTTAATAAATCTTTTTAATACACAGAACTGTGGCATGACCCTGATATGTGCAGTTGTTACGAAACAGAAACTGCCATTCTTATTACATGTTGCAGGTCATAATGTTTTGGCACATCAGTATATATATATATATATATATATATATATATATATATATATATATATATATATATATATATATATATATATATATGCACGTGTGTGTGTATATATAGTAATATATGATAATATACATGAACATGTCCGTATGATCCAATCCGTGCATAAGTTTGCATCTATGGGAGCAAATATGTCTTCAAGTATGTGTATGTAATATGTGTAAGTGCATGTGTGTACAACGAAATGTATATGGGCGTAAATGTCTTTAGTACGCAAACGTGTTTTTCCCCACTGCTTAAATACGGTGATATTTATGTGTGAAAATTTCGGAATTTCTCCCATTGAAAATACACCATCAAAAGCTAGCTCAGCCTTGTACTTGATGACCCCATACATGCTTTGTTCTTTACTTATATCACGTTAGCCTACGGTTTAGCAGCAGTTAAATAGTTTGTGAGTTACTAACATTATTGATAATATTTATAGATGCACGAGCATCTCTAATACCGATGCTCGTCACTGACTGATAGGCTGACATACCGGAACTCTCCCACCACCTCTCATCTTCCCCTCCTCTTTCTATATGTGTCTGAAAGTGCAAGGGAGAGAACTACACTGCTGAGATGGCAATCCTTGGAAAAAGGCTAGTGTATCTATGGTCTGACAGTCAGGCTCGTTATATGTATCAAAACCACGCGTTTCCGAGATCAATTTTTTTTATGCATACATGTATATTCGTATATTTGATATAATGGATATTTTGTACATTAATATATACAAATACATGTACTGTAATATACACGATGCGTTTCCTGAAAGTTCGAGGAATTTGAACAGATTGATCAGATGATTAATCAGTTAAATTACTCAGCGTTTCCTGGACATTCGACAGATTTACCGAAAACACTGGAAAATAGAAAGGGGCCATTTTACCCTTTGAGTTCTCTGTGGTTTGCACCTGATATATATATATATATATATATATATATATATATATATATATATATATATATATATATATATATATATATATAACAGCCCTACAACAACCAATATATAGTTGTCCATCGGAAAAGTATGGAGAAATCAGATAAAGACCAGCGATCTTAAGGGATTGTCCTTGTTCCTTGTTATGATTTCTGGAAATTACCTCAGGTGACTTCTAGTGATCTCAAGCATAAGCTCACATTGCCTATACCTTTTGCCGTGTAAAGATGATATATATATATATATATATATATATATATATATATATATATATATATATATATATATATATATATATATATATATATATATATATATATATCCAGCGTTGCCTGGAGAAAATAACTTCAAATATAACAGAGGAGAACAAATTATATTTTATAAAATTTTGATAAAATCGAATCTCAGTCTTAGTCGATTATTTGCGCACACTTCCATGTCAAGTTTAGCATTCTCAAAAGTGACAAATTTACAGGAAACAAAGGTCATATGATTGAAAGCACAGAAATTACTGGCAAAAAATATCTTATGGCAATTTAATAAAAAAAACAAAGCATTCGACTATAACGCCCGGCCTGCCCGGTAGTACATGCGGGCGTGCCTGGGATTTGCAGCACTTAATATGAAAAAAAATATGCAAAAGTACTGGAATATTATTCAAAATACACACGCGTACACCCAATTGAACCATTTTTAGCTTTATGGTTTGTGTTGTGTAAGAAGAAATACAATGTGAATTCATGCTAGTATTTTAGTAAAGTAAAAAATATGTTAATAAAAATTATAAATGACCTCTGATGACCTTGAGTGACCCCGGAGGTCAACCTCACATAGCTCATTATCTTCGCCGTGAAGAAGATGTGACCATAGGCCAAATATCAGCTTCCAAGGTACAAAATTGTGCCTTACCATTGCTCTGGTTGGCTACAAATGATTATAAATGACCCCAGATGGCCTCGAATAACCTCCAACTTCAACTTCATTGCATGCCCTTATGCTATATTTCAGCTTCTAAGGGGCAAAATTGTAGCCTACAATTGCTTCCATTGGCCTCTGACGACTTTGAATGACATCCTAATTTATTTTTGTGATTATGGTAGGTTGAGATCGTCTGAGGTAGATTTCTTCACCTTTGTCAGTATGGTAGGTTAAAAACCTGGTCTGTGTGTAACGAAATTAAACCCATTTATTGATGACAATATTTTGTATCTATCTAATGTTAGTTGATGATTAAGTGAGGTAGTTAAACGGAACAAAATTATTTACTATTAGGATAAGTCCCAATCCATATATCGGTGTTGGTACTCGTTAGTATTTAATATATCATGTTTTCAATGAGGACGTGTACAAAAATGGAGGGTCTGATTATTGTTATTATACAGTCTTTCTCTGGTAAATGTTAATAAGATTACATTCATATATACTATTAATGTTACTCATATTTATCGTTTTCAATATAAGAATGTATAATGATACAGAATTATTATTATTATCATTATTATTATTATTATTATTATTATTATTACTATCATTATTATTATTATTATCATTATTATTATTTGATTGTTGCTGTTGTTGTTGTTGTTGTTGCTGTTGTTTGGGGTACTTATAGGCTTGTATTGATATATTAGCATTACTTATATTCGGATTGTGTGTACATTTCAATATATTTTTTCTGCTTATGAAGTTTTATTTTTATTTTAACCTTGTATAGGTTTTTTCTATCAAATGGAATTTAGTTTGAATTTCTCCACTTGTCTGCATTTAGAGATCATTCCATTTCTTTGGTTTAGATTATGAAATTCTGAGGTTAGTTTTCAACTGTTATTCCTTGTCTGGTGGTTTCACTGAACCAGGGCATACGGATTTGATCGCCTGACACGGTTTTTGAGCTTACATCTACGAGGTAATTCCATACACTGAGCCAACGTTTATATCTAGTAGGAAGTGGAATCAGGTGGTGAAATCTTTTGAGCTTCAGACCTAATGTCTATTTTTTCCTGATCAGAGTCTCCCACGTAATGTTCAATTCTAAGCAAGGCCTACAGATAAGGTTATCAGAGCCTAGCATGTAACCTGATTCTTTCTATCGAATTATTCTCCAATGTTACTCTCTATCCATCGTTAAGGTACCATTTCGAATAGATCAGTCTATGATAATGATTATGTTAGTTCTTCTCAATTCTCAATTGTACATTTACAAATCATCAACAAGAAACTTCGTGTACTTGTTATTACCGTGGAATAAGTTCATGTGGGACACAATATCCTAGGATAAAAACTTTTCCAGAGACTAGTAAATGGCGTGGAACAGTCGACTGATTGCACAAGCAATAAAGAACAGAGAAGACTTCAAAAATACTTCTAAGATTTCCTTAACACTGTGCCAATGATATTACTGGGAACTTTTTCATTATCCTCATACTACCATCTGTTTATCTCGATTTTTTTGTGGAATTTTTGTTTTGACAACATCCATTTTGTTCTTCTGGCTGTGGACCTGGTCACAGTTGAAAAGAATGCAACAGTCACATAGTACACAATCTCACTCAAT
This sequence comes from Thysanoteuthis rhombus, assembly GCA_963457665.1. Classification (NCBI taxonomy): domain Eukaryota; kingdom Metazoa; phylum Mollusca; class Cephalopoda; order Oegopsida; family Thysanoteuthidae; genus Thysanoteuthis; species Thysanoteuthis major. Next base: position 34,526,381 of record OY735202.1, read on the forward strand.
GGTACCTGACTACTGACTGAGGAACCCCGTGTCCATGCATGCGCACCAGTGTTCCCTCTAACTGATTGCCAGGTTACATCGAGGCCACGAAATCAGTTCTCAAGATATTCAAAATGAATTGATATTTTACGGACTGACCTCGTATTTATATTTTCCACGTGTTTGTTTATTCATCTGTTCTTTAAGCAAGCACAAACTACTTGACCAAGAGCTGTAAAATTATCAATATTTATGGACTTCAATATATGCAGATTAAAAAAAAAGAAATGCAATCACTTAGAATGTAATGCAAATAAACATACAATTACTTAGCCTGGAGTACATAAACCATTTTCATTGATTCAGCGTTTCTCTCCAAAGTCAAGTCGGTTACCCCATCATGCGAACATATGCCTTTTCTTCGAGGTGAGTGGAGTAACTTCAACAAAACTGCATGTTATTTTGGTCATTGTACGATTTGAACCATTACCTCATTCAAATCTACTGACGAGAGAAAGTAGCCTCAGCAGGTCACGAATATCAAAAGAAGGAATGCGAAACTCAAGTAAAATAACTGGGTTATTTTTTTCAAATGGAAGTGCAGGTTGGCTTGACGCTTGTGAGCATGGAAAACGAAGTCAGCAAAAAATGGGGACCGCAACGACGCAACAGATGGCTATCCCGAAAGAGGACTTTGCAGACTGTTTTGAAAAGTGAAAGGAACGCTGAGATGATTGTGTGAGGTCCCAAGGGAAGTACTTTCAAGATGACTCAGGCACCGTTGCCTTAGGTAGGATATTTCCCCGTGAATATTGAATGACAGACTGCGTATGTATGCACGATTCTGTTCAGTGTTTTTCTTTCTTCCTGTTGTGTGAATAAAAATCCATGAAGTCTTAAATTCTGAGAATACCAGCGAAGCATTTCCCATCTATTTGACATTTTCTCGTGTTTTCATTGTAACATCACGTGTTTCTCTTGTTAGAAGATATGTTACCAGAAAATATTCCGAGTACAAAATGGAAAAAGTAATTTGTAATCGAAAATTTGAAAATGATTTAAACATACATATTAAACTTTCCTCCGGTTAATACATTTACAATTAGATTTTGATTTGAGAGTTATTAATAAAGAAACCCTCTTCTCTGTTCTTGTGCAATGTTTTATATATATATATATATATATATATATATATATATATATATATATATATATATATATATATATATATATATATATATATATATATGTGTGTGTGTGTACGTTCGGTTGGTGTAATTAATATTCATCACTGAATTACATGCATTGACAAGGATGTAGATTATATTCTGAAGAATAATCATTTGTTGTGTAAAATTGATTCTTTCTCATCATTACGATGCAGACTTATTGATGTACGAGTATATATATATATATTTATATATATATATATATATATATATATATATATATATATATATATATATATATATATATATATATATATATATATATATATACATATATATAGTGGTATGTATATATATATATTCCTTGTCAATACAACCATATATATAATATATGAAATAATATAAAATCCTCTATGTCGGATACTAATATTTATTACACACACACACATATATATATATAAGTGTAAACTTTTCATCTTGTAATACTGAAAAGGAGACATTTTTTATTCAATTGATTTCTGTAATTTTTATCTTCGGTACCGATTCCGTCAATTTTGAAATGCTAAAATGATTTTTACAATGTATTGGATACTTTTTGCATCTATTGTCTATACAAATATATTTTGTAAAAAAAATGTTAAAACTACGTACGCTAATAACTTTCTTTCACAAAACATTGATAAATGCGTAATTTTGATTAGATCAAAAGTTTTATCAAAACAAGGATACAACAACTATTTTTTTACAATCATCAGTTTATATAATAAAAAAATAAGTAAACACGTAGTTTTTTTCGCTGGTCAGGCAATTCTGTCGATTCACACACACATAAACACACATGCACACATATATATATATATAATACACACATATATATATATATATATATACATGTGCGTGTGTGTGTAATTTTTACGGACTTTTGCGAGATGGATACTAAATATACATTCAAATTACTTGAAAATATATTCAATTTTTCTAAACCCTATACCAATACAAAGAAGCAGATTAGGGAGATATTATATGAATATTATTGTACCGCTTGAAGAAATGGAGACATTTATTTTTCAAACCATTATCAATCCTTGAAAAACTTGATCATGAGAATCAATCATACATAGAAATTAAACGTCTGATACATCTGCATTTCTGAAAAAATATACAGAAAATCAACAAACCGGAAAATTTATAAAGCTTTCTATACTTATTGACTTGATGACTGAATTTATTTATTGTAAGGTTTCATTATAAAAAAAAATTAGTAGAAATATATTCGCTTAAATGTTAATACCCACTATCTCGTGAAATCTCACTGAAATGCCCCTTAATCAAGAATAAATTCTTTATTTTTTGAATGATAATACTAAGGAAAATAAATATCAGTTTTTTTTTGTTTTTGTTTTTTTTTGCGAAGAAAACTCTGTTAATGTCGAAACCGTGCCCCAAATAGGTAAAAATAAACTGCAAAATGAAGTAAAATATTTCTTTCTTGGGTAGTTTTGAGTATTTTATCTGTTAATTTATATAGTTGACCTGTGGCGTATCAGCGGGGGCAGGGGTGACATCGTCAGAGGGGTGACACCATGACTTCATTATTTTTTAAAATCTTTTAATTGATATATTTGTTAATTTGATAAATTAAAATTCCAATTTTGATTTGTTTTTTTTCCTGAAAAGTTTGCAATGATTTCCTTTGTCCTCCACAGACCCTGAATATAAGGTTTTGTTGAATCTTCAAAACTTTTACACGCGGCCATATTGGTATTATGCCCTTCTAACAGGACATTTTATTGGTAAAATGCTGGAAATTGTAGCAAACTAAAGCTTTGCTAAAAAAGGGACTTCTTTGGACGCGAATGGCGTACTGTACATAAGATGTAAGTTCTTTAATTTGCTGCATTTAACGAACATTGTTCGGTAAACCCGTCAGTAGATCAGTGGCACCTCGTTCTATTCTCGACTTTACTTTGCATCGTTCGATGAATGATAATGATTGGAAAGTTCTTGGCACTAAGCTAGTTTCGTGGTCTGGCTTTTTGCGGGAATTATTTCAAGATCAAAGCGTAGTACCTGTTTTTCCTACATCTACGGAACAGAACATTAACTTCCCGCTCAGCTTTGATTTGATTCAAATTGAATTTTCCCAATTGGCAAAAAGGAGACGAAAGTATAAATTATGTTTGTAATTTAAACGCAGGATTTTTTTTCTTGAATTTTATAAAACTGTCAAAACAATAACTTACATACGAAACACGATAATCTGATTACTCAAATACAAAACAAACAATAGTTGATTTTAATACAAAATGTAATAACAGTTAATGGGTCAAAAATGAGCAATGAAAATATAGAATTTTTAAAAATATATATGAAATTCAACCGAAAAAAAAGTTTGAAATAGAAAACAAGAAGTAATACTGTGTTTCTTTGACGTAGACCACGTGTTCACCGCATTTTTAAAATTTTGTTCGGTAAATAGAAAGAAACTTTGTTTTGTTCCATGGTTCATGTCTTCGTGACGCCGATATTCGATATATCAAGGGTCTTTTTAGCTAGGGTCCACTGTGTATGTACCTTGAAAGATACAAAGGTGCTTATTGCTTAATAAATCTTTAAAAATAACATTAGACCACAAACTGATTGTTATTTATTATTGAGAACGTTCATCACTCTCCGAAAAATAAAATGCTACAATTACATCTTATCATACTCTGTTGCAACTTGGGGCGGGAAATGGTGATTTTTGGTTGGCGATAAGAATACATTTTTTTCATGCAACCGATCCTTAAATTTCAGAACACGAAGTTCGCAATTCCATCATTCTCTTGCTACTTTAAGCAGACGATCTGTGCATAACCCAATAATTGATTGTAATTCAGTGGTAAACAGGTACCAAAAAAGGTGCTGTCGTTGTATCTTTTGAAGTATACAGAAAAATTGTCTACATAAGATTATAACTTTCAATACTTTGAACCAACTAAAAACCTTTTTGATTTCCAACATATTTAGTGTTAGTGAGACAATTCACGCAGTGCGATGAAAAGCAATATATATATATATATATATATATATATATATATATATATATATATATATATATATATATATATGGCTCTAGGAGTTATAGTTTTTGAATGTAATCAATGAATATATCTCAGCTTTTATACCAAAAGGGACTTTTGTGTATGTTTTCAGGTACGTATACCTACAGTATAAAAAGATCACCAAAATTTTAAGATATACTTGGAAGAGGGCAAGTTCTGTATGGTGGGGCTGACACCTTGAGTTACCGTCTTGGGTGACACTAACCCAAGGAATGCCACTGTTGGTGTCTTATTGTATGTAAGAAGAAAAAAAAATTTTCTCGCTGAAACTTTTATAAAGATTTTTAAGAATTCAATCGAATTTTAATTTTTTTAATGTTCCAAAATTCTATTTTTTTGTCGCAGATTAATATTGTTAAATAAAGGAACTCATCATTAATCATTTTCCTTTCTTTTTTTTTTCAACGAGAAGCTATGAATTTCGTATGTATGAAGGTCCTATTATGCAATAATCAGATCACCTTTTGGACGTTCGACAGCTCATCAGTTTAACCGATAAGACGTCACTTAACAGCTTCAAGCCGTTTTCGATAATTATCCGGTGATGTCAGATATTTGTAATTTATGTCGGTTCAGACATCCTTATTATGGGAATGGGATTTCAACCCTGCACAGCTAAATGCGCACGAAACTATCAGTAGCACAGCGTTGGGCCGGGTATCATCAAATCTAAAATTATAGATAGATTGATAGATTGATAGATAGATACATACATCAAATAGATCAGATAGAGGTTACTGAAGGGAGGCAAAATATTAAATAAGGATATAGAAGGAAGACAAAGCAAAGTATGAATTTTATTTCGGGTATTTTATTAATAACATAAGATCGTTGAGAATAAATTATTACGCATTTAATGTACTATACAAAAGTTCGCAAAATTTGAACTGATTGATCAGTCTATTCATTAATCAAGTTGACCGTGATTCATCGTACATTTCACATATCTCCCGAAATTATTCCACCGGGAAATAAAGAACCTCATTCTCATATATTTTTTTTCTTTATGGAAGCCATTTTGCGTCTCAAAGTCCTCGAGTTTTCAAGTAGCACCTCATTTAGGCATTAGTCATTTTTCGATGAAATGATGTCTTATTCAAAAGAGAAATTTGAATGAGATCAGCTCGTTAAATTTGAGGACTGTTTCTTTCTCTCTGATCTTCCGAGGCTTTCACTAACTTATCTTGAATCTACTGAAATTATAGTTGTGTAGAATCTACATATCAACAACTTCCTATAATATTCTGTACACCTACATGAAGAGATGTTTATTCCCTCTTATAAATTAAAACATTGAATATATACCAACAATTCACTACTTATGTTGTTTTCCATGAAATAACACAAAAGATACCCTGATTAAAAATCGTGGTATAAGCTTCAAATCTAAACGGCACTGAACAGCAATGCCACCTAAAATTGATAAGAATTAGTCAGGACTGATTCAATTTGCCAAAATGAGTTGATTTCTAAACATTAAACTGAGTCTCTATACATGCCTTCAATCAAGTCTTCTAGAAATAATTGTATTTGTGGGGTTGGATTTGTATCCGCACCAACCTGGAACTACATATTTGCATCATATGAATGTTTGGTGATTTATAAAAAGAACAAGACGTGTGAGTAAGTTAAATTTATAAGCTATTTCCATATCTTCTGCACTAGTTGACTCTAGGTCTGGGTAGGCCCATTGTTCTTGTGTCTACCTTTCTAAATTAGTCATAACTAGTAAATACCCGTTACTTTACTAACGGTTTAACTACAGTTATGTCCTGGAACAGAATGTTTACTCACTAATAAATTGATTAATCAAAGAGTAAATTATTGGAAGTTTCATTAAGTCGAATAAGTATCTTTTATTTAGTTAAACACCCGCTACTTTGCTAATAGTATACCTAGGGGTGGACATCTAAAGTAATGAAGTATCTGGAAATAATCATGGGACAGTAAAGGATTATAAAACCTTTTTTAATAAAATGAAGGCATATAGATTATTTATTTGAAATAAATGATCTCATTACCTACTTGAAATTTAAAGAACAGTTAAAAAAACAATGATAATATGAGTAATATCAGCAAAAATTGAGAAAAAAATATATGAATAGACTTTCAGCAAGCAAATATATGCAGTGTCCAATACTATTTTAATGAATTTTAACTCTTTCATTTTATGCTTTTTAATTTAATATTTACTTTTTCTAATTATTTCAAAAGGATCATTTTCATATTTTAAGGTGATTTTTTTAAAAATCATAACCATGCATTTTTTTTAGCATTTAGAGATATTTTTACTTAATCAAAATATCAGCAGGAATTCCCGGCGTTGCCAGGGAAATTTGACAACACAGTAAAAAGTATTTTCTCATATATATATATATATATATATATATATATATATATATATATATATATATATATATATATATTAGAATGTTGATTCGCTACACAAACTAGCTCATGTTTTTGCCCTATTCGGGCCTCATCAGGCGAATATTATTATTTTATGTTATACTGCTAGCCTGATTTGAACCACATATACCGTGTATATATATATATATATATATATATATATATATATATATATATATATATATATATATATATGTGTGTGTGTGTGTGTGTGTGTGTGTGTGTCTTTTCACACGACACAGTCAACAGTCAGTGGTGCAAAAATGGTTTAATTGAATGTAAAATGTTTTGATTGGGTGTGCCTGTGAGTATATCGGATGATATTTTAATACCTTGCGTACATTTATTTCATATCGGTTCGAACACACCCGAGGCAGGCCTACACACATTCATGGGCAGACTTCTGCACATGTATTCTGGAAGCTTTTGCCTCCATGACGAACCTTGACGGGAACCAATCGCATCGAGCAATATCATTGTTGGATTGATATTATTGTTATATGTGAATCACACACTACACAAGAATCCTAAACAGTGTCATCATCTGACGTTTGCCTTTCTCCCCAAGAAAAGTCGCTGACTGGTTTGACAGCCGTTTGATTTTCGATTTTATTTATTAGAATCGCAGTGATAAATCCATTAGGAGCAAAAGGTTACTGTGGAATACAATGTCTAACACCTAATTTATTTTTAGTGGATATCGTAACCTAATCAGTGCACGAATACAAACTAGAAATAACTCAGAGAACGCATACCTCCACCAACACTATTGCCAAGAGGAATAATTTTGAATGGATCCGCCCCAACATTTAATCATTTTCTTCTGTTGCCTATTGCTCATCCGTCCTCAATTTTTCTTTGAAGTTCATTGAGAAATTTTGGTGATACCGTGTGGACATACACGAAATCCTAGCCACATCATGTGGTATGAACAAGTAACCACACCAAATCTAATCACTTCCTCTGTTGCTTATTGACCATTCTCCCACAAAATTTCATTGAAGTTGATTTGGAACTTTTGAAGATATCTTGCTGACAGTCATGGGTGTATACATAAAATGTATGAAAAGAGAATGGAAAAGAAAAAAAGTCTGGATCCACCTCCAAAATTTAACCAACTCTTCCTAACCCAATTACCCACCCATTCATTGTAATTCATTGAGCTCTCCTGGAGATACCTTGTGGACATACAGAAAGACAGTGTAGCAATTTCCCTTTTAGTTAAAATCAATGAGAAAATAAATACGAATAAGTATATAGATTTAACTGCGGAACCTAAAAGATAGCCATATAGCTAATGACGTCACTTCTTCCAGTTTCCGTCAATGAAAGCATAAACTTGCGTTAATCATTGCTCATACGCATGGATTCAATCTCACCATGATTGATACCATTTATTTATTGCAACTTACATAAATCAACTAAAAGAAAATGCAACAAAATACTAAATACCACCCTCTGTACAAAGGCTTTAAAAGGGCCTTCGACTCAGTGGAAATCCTCAAAGTCATGGATGCTATCATGCCAGAAGGCGTACACCATGTATATGTCAATCTTACAACATTTGATATATCGACATTTCAGTTCATTTATTAAGATAAATAAAGACTTTGAGCCCTTCCAGTGCAAAAAGGGGATAAGACAAGGTGATACCAGCTCACCCAAACTCTTCATAGCCTGACCCCAGATGATCCTCCGAAACCTAAACTAGGACAATAAAGGAATCAGATTAGATGGCGAATACCTAGGTAACCAAAGATTTGCTGACGATATCATCATTTTTGAAAGAAAAACCAAAAAAAAAAAAAACAAACTATCGCGATCTCCAAGTAACACCAGACGAACTGAACAGAGAGAGCAAAAGAGTTGGTCTTCACATGAACTTCAGTTAAACAAATGTCATGTTCAACAAACATGTTGAGGACAAAGACACAAAAATCAAAATCAAAATCGCAGACCTGAAAAAAGTTGACCACTGCATCTACCAAAGACTACGAATCTCCATGAAATCTGAGAGACTGAGAACCATTCAACTTGCACATCAGAGAATCATGTTCAACATCACATGGAGAGATCACAAAACAACACAGTATATTAGAGATTTTAAAAAAACGGAGAGATGTATCATAGAATTCATCAGAAAGCTCAAATGTAAATTGGAAGGTCATATCATAAGACTGTCGGAAATATCGATGAACATCACGACTCACAACGTGGATCCTAAGAGATCATATGCAAAACTAGAAAAGTTCAGAAAATGTTGGCTCCGCGACGCCAATGATCGAAAGATCTGGCAAAACCTGGGGAAGGTCTAGAGACCCCCACGGAGTGAGTTCCAATGTACTGGCCTCGGCGTATATTTGATGGATAACTTGCCTCGAGGGTTGTATAATCTTATCTCTCCACTGACTGTCCGTCTTTCGTTAACATTTAGGCAGTCGCTGGCCAACTCTACCGAGACTTAATTACTTCAGTTTTCTTTTATTCTCCGCAACTTTCATACAACAATAGCTTCTACGTTAAAGGTGCGTCACATCTATTCACCCGAGCGCTTACTTCTAGCTTCTAGCATACCTAACTTATCTTCTAATTGGCGACCATCTTCATCCTATCTTAAAATCACATCTCTTTCATTACTTTGTTTTCCCTAATCAGGTCTACGATAAAAACGATCGCATTAAACGTTTATATATTTTCCTTTTCATCCATAATTTATGAACAGCATTGAATATTTTATTTGTCCATTCTTTAAATGTACTTTCTATTGTTTGTCTAAACATTTTGTATCTGTTTTCATTCTTTATCTTATCAACTCTTCTTTTGATACCTCATGTCCATACATATAAAACTGCCTCATGTGCTTCTAACAATCGCTACATTGCTACCAGAATGGTTACATCTGGAACTTTCATGGCTGACTACCAAATTCTGTTTTGCTCAAACTGCTCTTTGTGAGGTCACGCATTTGGCGGCAAACTGAACACATCGACTCCTTCGTTCTCCAGCGACTACTACAACACCGTACTTCTACTCAGGACTATCTTAACTGTTATTATAATTACTCTCCTTCTCTTGTAGGACTTTTAAACTTACAACGGAAAGATGGAAAGACAGACAGATAGATGTGACAAAATGCATGTACCTCTTTGCTGCAGTGGCTTCGCAAATGAGGGTTTTTTTTCTTGACGTTGATGTTAAACGAGTTATTTTTTTATATTGTCCGTTGAATATAAAAAAGCAAATCCGTGACCCAAACTAAAAGTGGAAATTCTTTGCATATTTCATTCTCTCTTTGATGTCTATTGTTCTGTTGAAGTTTTGGACATTTTCTAAGCTACCGACAAGACGTGTTTAGACAGTTGAATTAATGCTTTGCATTTACATGGTACTGGTCACGCGTATTTCGCAAATACTAGGTTAGATAATGTAGAAAAAATTCTTAAATATAGTTTGCAGCCAGTTTTCCTTGTTTAATTTATCGCAATGGACTTAACTAAATAGGTTTTTTTTTATAGGCTCTTGGACATTCCAGTCTGCAATTATTTTTGTTTTAATTTTACAATAACTATTTTTAGGGGCCTCACTTTCTTTAATTATGTATTAGATATTGGTGAAAAATACGGTCCGTAGGAAACGAGCCATACAAACGTTTTACATTATAAATTCGTTCATTTTCCTGCCAAACTCAGACAATGTAACACGAGCAGTTTCTATTATAATCAATGAGAGAATTTAGCCAACCCAAACAAGTTAAAAAAAAGTCTGTGAGTCTTAATCATTTTGGGTAAGGGATTTTTTCTCGATGTTGTCCATGAAATAGATTTGTTCCACCATTACAGTCATTTGTCTTCCATATCACTTCTTCGTTTGCTTCAATTAGAACAAAAATACTCTGAGATTTTGTTGTCAGCTATGTTTTCACTTTCCTCTTTCAAGTTACTCAAGTCGAACCTAAATTCCCATAACGTGTTGATGTCGGTGGATCAAAAAGGATAGTCTTACTATTTCTGTCTACGGTAAATCTACTCAAAATACAACACACACACACACACACACACACACACACACACACTCTCTCTCTCTCTCTCTCTCTCTCTCTCCCTCTCTCTCTCCCTCAGTCACACACACATGCACGCACGCATGCAACCCTTATATATATATATGTATATATATATATATATATATATATATATATATATATATATATATATATATATATATATCCTGTTAAGTGTTTAACAATTACTCGTAGTTTATAATTCTGGGGTTATTTGAATGAGATAGAATGAAAAAAGGAAAAACAACGAAAACAATCAAATGTTGAATTTTATCCCACAGCCATTTGCTAACAACAGATTGCTTTCAATTAACAACAGGACTTTTTATTTCGCATCAGCTGTTTATTGGTCGAACGATTCAAGGAGCAAGTCAGCAGCGATTCTTGCGAGCAAAATTCAGAACACTGTCATGAAACCGTCTCAAAATGCAGTGTGAACGATCCAGAATACCAACCTCCCTTTTACGTACTCTCACAGAGCAATGGCGTCTGTGAAACAGCCATCCAAGCTTTCATTTTGGTATGAAGCAATTTTAATGATGTCATTGATTTTCCTTGAGCGTCTCCCGTGTGTTTCTCCTATTTACCATATTTTCGGGATGTTCCCGAAGACAAGGTACACATCCACATTCTGTTAAATCCACTCCCGTCAGAAAATCATAATAGGTGGTATTTTATATCTTGCTGATGGGTCAACGCGAGATTCTATGAAAATATGCGTAATAGATTGCCCCGTCGTTAACTTAGTCAACGCTACTGAAGTATTTGAAAATTGTTGATCGAGACAAAATTCCCCAGTACCTTTCACTTCTTTGCCTTTTGATCTGTATTGATCATTTGCTTGAACTCCTCTTGGAGCAATAAATATTTTGTTCTAAGATCTTGCCCCCGCCCTCATTGTGATTTGCACTTTTATCCCACAAAGCATTCTTCCACCAGTAACATAACGTCAAGTGTTTTCAAAATCAGAAACTTCCTCTAAACCATTAAATTCACCATCATATAGGATAAATGAATCCTGATTTATTTTTCATTCTTTTTTTTTAAAATTAAATTTGACCCGGGGAAAATTTCCAAACGATATTTTCAAAACAAACACAAAAAGCACTCTTAGCATTCACCTTATAATCTTTGATTCAATATAAAATACTTATTGCTGGAACACAAATGTCCTACATTGGAGGGTAAGACCGACTGGCTGAAATATGTAGATTCAAAGATATGTACGCATAGAGAGATAGATAGATAGATTGATAGATAGATAGATGGATAGATGGATGAATGAACGGCTATGAGTAGAGACACACGGATGTGAACAGAGATAGATATGAACAGACTTAGATAGCTAGCCAGCCAACTTGCAAGATAGCTTGATTGCTAGATGAATACATACATACGTCTGTCTCCAGACGAGAAAAGAATATAGATTTCATTTGGTTTTAAAGTAAGATTCACATAGGAACGCACATTTGATATACAAATTCAAGATCATTAAAAATACACGAAGGCAACACACCTGCTGTGCGTGGTAAAGATTTGGGAAGGAACAGCTAAAATGTGGCACTGTTATTTCCCTATTTTAATCCGTAAGTAGAAAAAATCGGCATCTTTAATTGTTTCTTTAAAACTGTGTATTTTTAGTTAAAGCTTCCTTTTATCTACGTTTTAGAAATTTGCCATACCATGTTAAAGGCTGCTTTGAAGTTACTTGTTTTCTTTATTTTTGCAACGACCATTTGAAGGCTCTGAGTGTATGGGTAGAAAGAAAAAAAACGAAGAAGAAAAATGATGAATTTTTTTCCTATGAAATGTGATAAAATTAAATTCTCAATGCGTGTTAGGGAATTGTATCTTGAGAAACGGAATTATCTGAGAGTTGTATGCCGTTTTTTTCTAGGGTAATCAAGGAATCAGCACAATTTTTTTCCTTGACTATTTTGCACAAAAATTCATCGAAATCTTTTTTTTGAATATCAGAATTTATCCATGAAGAAGAATAATTCGACTCATTTAAAGGAATAATTGTTGTTTGTAACAAATGAATATTTTTTTCAAAACAGTGCTAAATTATGCCCTGTAAAGTTTGTCTCAGGTTACTTGTGCTGAAGGATTAATCTGTGGGTCTTTCTCTTTCAGCACGCCCAAATAAACCCCCTCTCAAGCATAAGCATATAGACACTCTTGCACAAGCATGCAAAATCCTATCTTCTTCACTCTTTGATTCAAAAGTACAGTTACGGCGACGATTTTCACTATTGTTGTCTATAAGACCGTGTCTAATCGTATGGATTGGGTGGTCGGTCTGGATGTCATATTTCCTGTGTATCTTATCATTGACATTAGAGTTTTCGCACCGACAGCTGGTAGTTTTTCTTTTGGGGTCAAGTGACATAAACTATTCTAGAACTCTTCTCAGTATACTGTCCAATTTTAGTAGTGCTGTCGTCTGAATAGCCCAAGTTCTACCCCGGATTCCTAGTTATTCCAATCTTTGCTAAGTTTTGGGGGACCGTTCCCAGGGCTCCGTCAACTACTAACGATACCGTCACTTCACGTTTCATAATATCATTAACTCGCTGACCATGTCTAGATATTCAACTGATTTCCCTCTATTTCAGCTGCACCCCATGGTCCCCTGGGACAGCGATATTTACTATTTGATATTTTCTTTTTTCTAAGTCGTGTTTTTGTATTCCCTCGAGGCTAGTTCGCTGCACCCTCTCACTACATGGTTGATAGTCACATCTTAATATCAACATAATCTACAGTTGATCTTCCTTAGCGCTTTGTCTATATTAGCCTATTATTAGTAGTAGTTTCTCTCTTTAGGTTTCCCTTGCGCAGCCATGTCCTTGTTTGATCTGTAATTTGGTTTGCTTTCTCAAATGTCCGCGCTGTTGTTTTCCTTTCGATTTATGTATTCTTGCTTTTGTATTAATTGGCTCTCTAGTCTCCCTGCTAGTTCTATTAATGCTTCTGGCTGCTGCTGTTGATCTTTGCTTACACTGCTTGGTATAATTTTTTTAACTCCTTAATTGGTGAGTCTACACAATCCACGATGAGTCCTCCTTTCCCTTCGTCGCTTTATAGATGCAGCCTGTAGTCATCGCCTGTCAGGCTCAAAGCTCTATGAATTGTCATTGGTTTTCTTGATCTATAGTCCAGGTTTCTGAGTTCTTCATTTGGCCAGTTTAAGATGGGGCCCGGATTTTCTCACTATGGAAACCGCCCATACATCTGTTCTTTTGGTTTCGAGTATTTTTCTTGTTTTTTTTGTTTTGTTTATTATTATTATCATTATTATTATTATTATTATTATTATTATTATTATTATTATTATTATTATTATTATTATTATTAATCTCACACCAGTTGCCTGGTAGTAACCGCTGGAGTTTGAGTGACAGCAAGTCTCCTCAAGTCTCCAGCCCTTTTCTTCTAGTACTCATAGGTCACAGTAATACTGCGGTTTACAGTTTCTCACCGGTTGCCCAGTGGTCATTGCTGAAGGCTGAATGACAATAAGTCTCCTCAGGTCTTCAGCCAACGTCTCCTCTCTCTTTCGCCTATCATGTCAGTGCTGCGGTTTGCAATTCTGCTTTCATTTCCCTTTCTCTGTTGGGTCACTGTTGACAATTAACGTTGCAGTCTTTATATTTCTAGCACTTTCCTCAGTATCCGCACAGTTCCTAGCAGTGCTGTGGTCTGTACAGTCTCAATCCTTCCTCCAGTCTCATCCTCAGTATCTTTGGGACAGTTCCCAGTGCGCCCACTATGATCAGCACTACCCTGGCTTTTACGTTCCACATCTTCCTCAGTTCTCTCGCTAGGTCCTGGTATTTTTCCCGTTTTTCACTCTCCTTCCTCTTTACTCTATGGTCTACAGGTATAACCACGTCTACTATTTGGCAGGTCTTCCTCTTCTTGTCTACAATTACCAAGTCCAGTCTTCTTGCCTGGATGAGGTGGTCAGTTTGAATGTCAAAGTTCCAGAGTAGTTTGTGGTTGTCATTCTCCTGGACTGCCTCTGGTTTGTGCTGATACAACTTTTCCACGTGGTTGAATCCCTTTCGCTTACTTAGTTCCCAGTGAACCATCGTTGCTACTCTATCGTGTCTGTGCTTGCACTCCTTCTGGGCGAGCTGGCTACATTCACTAGTTATGTGGTTTACGGTCTCATCTCTTTCGCCGCACAGGCGACACTTGCTGTTCTTCTGTGTTCTGTCGATTTTTGTTTTTATATAATTTGTCCTGATGCTTTTGTTTTGAGCTGCCATGATGAGCGGCTCTGTTCCTCTCTTCAGGTTTCCTTTTCATAACCATGTCCATGATTTCTCGTCTGCCACGTCTTATATCTGCCTTTTAAACTCTCCATACAATTTTTTCTTTTCCCATTTTTCTTTTCTTGTTTGCTGTGCTGTTCCGTTGTTTTCTACTTTATTGTTTGTTGCGCTGTCTCGTGCAATCTTTATGATTTCTTCACTATTTGTTTGTACATATCTCTCTAGGTCTGCTTTAGCTCTCTGGACACAGTCTTCTATGCTGATGAGCCCCCTGCCACCTTCTTTTCTCTTAACGTATAGTCTATCCGTGTCTATTATCATACGATTTCTATTATCATCATCGTCATCATCATCATTATTATTGTCATCATTATTATTATTTTTATTATTGTATTCATTACTATTATTATCATTATTATTATTATTATCATTATTATTATTGTGATGATGATGATGATGATGATGATGATGATGATCATCATCATCATCATCATCATCATCATCATCATCATCATCATCATCATCATCATCATCATCATCATCTATGTCCTTTGCAATCTTTTGCTGAGTCGTCAACAAAAACTTACGGCAAAAGGAGGTTGAAGTGGTGTACAATTTCCACCCTGCCCCGGTCTTTTACGCGTGTGTTGCACTTTGCTTTTTTACAAAAGATGAAAGTGCTCATCCCGGTATACGGGCAGTGCCTGTAAGTACTATCTTCTGGATTTCACACAGAGAAGGGTCGCCAGAGATGTTTTTCAGTGCATTTCTTGATCATCTCCGACAATAACGAGAACACTTTGGATTATTACTATTATTATCATTATTATGATTATCATTATTATTATTGTTGCAGAAGTCATGTTAAAAAAGGGCAATATTGGGGAGATATCCTATCATTTTATTAAAAGATATTTATGCGTGAAGAAATAAAGGGAGAAGATACAGATGATGTAGGTGATAGCAAGAAGAATAAAAGAATTGGAAGCATATTGCTGTTGTAAAATGAATAGGAAAAAAGAAAAAAACTAGAAGCAGAGGATGAGAACATTCACAGTCCGCTTTTTCAACCATAAAAAGGTACAACAAAATTGCTATATGGCCTCTTTCTCTCCTTTTCCGCCTTTTTGTTTATTTATTTATCTAATATTTGCTTGACTCCTCTTAAATTCTCTTGCTTGGTACCGGAACCGCCCACCTGCTTAATCAAATGTACCCCGGCGCACTTCTTTGACAGTTGAAGCATATCCTATTTCGGATTAGTCTCCGTGACACAGGTCGCCTGTCGTCTTTTACAGGTCAAAATGGCGCGTGTCCAATCGACGTCGGCTGTCAGCGTCGTCATGGGCCAAAGCTTCCACGCGTCATCACAAACATGAAGTCAAATAGCAGTCATTGTAATTGCACGGGGATGAATTTCAAATAAAACGAGGGTTGGAAGGAAAAGGCGAGAAAGTATGAGTTAATATTGAAAATGAGCACGAGTGATATTGTGACTACCCGGATATTTACAAAGCTTTGCTTCGTCCGGCATAAAGCTAAATTATGTCGGCCTGTAAAGACCTTCTAAAGTATCTGGTGTACAGCATTACTTGAAGCATTTGTGGTGTATATCATCACAAGCATCATTCTTCCTCGCTGATAAATGAATGGAAATCACATAGAGCAAAGATGCCTTTGTTCTGATAAATATTTACGAAAATATAGGTATCCCTGGCTTTCCGAACGTCCACTTTACGCCACTCCTATTCATTTGAGAAAAAACGCTTGCCTTGCAGTGAGCAATTATAGACACAGCACGCACGCTCTCCCGATTTCTCTTACATCCAAATCTTCTGTACTTACCACCGCCCCAATCTCCGACAACTAAACCAAAAATATCATCTCTATTTTTTCTTGAGTGGGGGTCTCCGTACGCTCAGGACATTTTCCCAATGGTAATTGCACTTTCACTTTACACTTTTTCATTTTACATAAAGATTCTTTAGAAGTGCTCTATTATCTGATGATCTTATCGAAGATCAATTATGATTTTCCTGACCACGGTATTGCAGAGGTTTTACGAGGACGCTGAAAAAGGTGCTGGAGATTTGGAGACTCTCTATGTCGTTCAATCTCCAGCGATATCAACCAGGTATAAGGATGCGAATGTATAAAATATAAGTAATAATAATTAAAAGAAGTAGAGGAAGAAATGAAGAAAGGATAAATAGTCACTAAATAGAAACCATCCCGACACCAACGTCTTTTAGCAGCATGCTGTGTTGTGGGTGATCAGTGAATAAGTAACGCCTCTCACCTTTCGTTTGGGCAATGTTCACTGAAAATTCTAGAAAGAAAAAACAAGCGTGGATGCCGTGGGCACAAACTAAGGGGACGATCTAGTATAAACTTACATTGTAAATCTTACCCCACATTGTGGGGGGTGGTAAAACATAATGATACATGTAAATGTCTATATTTCCAAACATCTAGCACCATTAGTATGTCCTGTACGCGCAACACATGCATACGCTCATACTTGCATACATGAACAGCCATATAGACCAACTTGAGAACTGAAGAAACCTATGTTGATGCTGCCTATGTTGATGCTGACAGTTTTCATTGACGGTTTCTAATACTCAATGAAATCCTAGCACTTGACCATTCGTGACGCGTTTAGTGTCGTCGTTCACCAGCGACAATTAATAATGACGCCTGCATAACCATGAGGAGGAAAGAGTCTGGCTGGCTGGAAATGCGCCCTGCACACGTAATGGAAGGCCTCGCTGCTCCTACTGCACGTGCGCATTCGCATCGCTCTATTCCAACATATTCGGTTAATCTATGCAGGTTCATCGATTTCGATGCCCTCAGTTACGTTAATTTGCCCAAGGTGTGAATTGCGTGTGTATCTGTAGGGCTGTACGCGATTTGGTAGCTAGAATTTACTTCGAAAAAAGAAAAAAGAAAAAAAAAGAGAATCTGGTACAAAGTCACTCTTCCGGAAAACCCTAAGGAAGTTGAAACTTATTGTGAATTATTTGACGTTAACGGACTTCATGTTGAAGTTTGACGCTTGAAAAATACGATGACGAAAATATATTATGTAATTTAACATACCTCGTGTGTACCGGGAACTGTTTTATCGAACCGCCAGGTAAAAACAATTTTTTAAAGAATATAAAAGAAGAAAGGAAAAAAATAGACTGCAAAAAGTCTGTTACGCAAGCTTCCACCATTAAAACGTTGGTTTGCAGGAAATATGATTTCCCAGACCTTGGGTTAGAGAAAGGGGATAGATCTTTCACTCACATAATATTGTAAAATTTACAAGTGTAATCATAAATTGACACAGACTCGCTATCTTTACGTATGTGTGTAAGTGTCGTACGCAAAAAAAAAACCATGCACAAATAGTAATTGCCGTCATACGTCCTATTTATCTTTATAATAGCGTGAAAGATTTATCTATGAACATTCGCATGTCTTAGTGATCAGTTATTGCCTCTATCTTGGCTGAGATAGAAGAGAATGAAGTACAACATTTACCCCAGTTTCCAGTTTGTTTATTGATTACCTGGAATTGTGTTTTTTCGGAATTAATCCTTCAATAATGAGTAATTGATTCGAAAAGATTTTCTTCCGGGTGTTCATTTCTTTCATTGAGCGCACTGTCACAAACTTGTCAATTTTTCGGCTGTGACATTTATCCATCTCCCCATGTTTTTTCAAGTTCGAGGCCGTCCGTCACAGGAGAATGCTATTTGAGATTTAATATTACTTAGTTTTGCTTAGCTTGTATGATACAATGCCAAATGCGACGGGGTAGAAAAGATTGGGATATGAAATTTGTTCCACTCATCCTCCAACGGGGAAGGGCCTGCCTGCTTTCAAAATAGGATTCATAATTCTGGCTTTTTCCTCCCTTCTTTGACTTGAACATCCGACACTGGCGCTAATAGGAAATTCACAAGTACCAACAGCAACACTACTAAACAAACTCCAGTCGACTTTATTTCAACCCAATAACAAGAACAATCCTCACTAAATGTAGGGGAGTAAATATTCCATTGTTTGTCCATCAGGTCACGTTAAACCAAACCGATATATTAGATTAACATTCCCCGACCGGAATTCGAAATCACGATCAAGTTGATTGGAAGGGGGCTCTCTTACCTACTGATCTAAACTGACAAGTCCTACACATCCACAAATTCATTTGTTAAATATATAATACATAAGTTGTTGTTGTTATCATTATGATTATCATTATTATCATTATTATTATTTGGAATCTCATTATTATTATTATTATTATTATTACGATGATGATGATGATGATGATGATGTGGTTATTATTATCCAGTTATTATCATGCGGTTATTATTATTTGAATAGAAGTAGGTGTGGATTTTGATCCTGTAGTAGCCAGGCTTGTAACTCTTGTGTTCATCAAATGGTAGAACTTCTATTCTCGCAGATGATTACTACTGAAATGATTTCAATCTTCATTGAGTGCCCTACTCTTGACCGGTACGATGATGAGTTTGCTAAATATCACTGTGCTGCATGGTAAATGGTTCAGTTGTATTTTCCCGACTGTTATCGGAGGTCGGAAGTCGGACCTAGATAAAAGCCAAATATTCTAAAGCCGATTTCTCGAATTTATTACGTAAGATGATAATGTGTAACTGAATGTAAGAGTTCATGCAGCTTGGTAATCACGAGGATAAGTGCAGTACAAAGATAACTAGGGAAAGTGAGCATTGGAAAATGAAGTTACTCTTCTTTAAATAACAGCATTCATGATTTTTTGCTCGAACAACGACCGATTGCACCAGGTGGTAAATACTCGATTACCCCTGTCAAGAGACATCATCATCATCATCATCATCAGTCTTTTATCGTTCCGTCGTTGGACATAGACCTTCCCCAAGTTCCGCCACATTTCCAAAGGCGTTGCAGAGCCAGCATTCTCTTCATTTTGCATTCTGTCGGCCTCGGTTTCGCATATGATCTCTGGGGATTCATGTTGTGATGTCTATGGGCTGTCTTTCATTTTTGCAACATGGCCTGCCCGTTACTTTTCAAGTTTTTCTTGTGGATTCTATGATGTCTCGGACCCCCGTTTTCCTCCTGATACACTGTGCTGTCTTGTGATCTCTCCATGCGAGGTTGAGCATAATTCTATCATGCATGCGTTGTATGCTTCTTAGTTAGACCAACTTTAAATCAGGATTTCGTCTCGTCTTCGGTAAGTCTGCAGTACTAAACCTCGTCTAGCTGGTACAACGACTCTTAATCGAACGACGTTCCATCGAAAGACTTTTTATCGATACGACATTTTTCTCAAAACCATATTTTAAATTGGTAATCTAAATAAATCAAAGATTTGAAATAATTCTAATAATTTGGAAAAAAAATTAAATTAAAAAAACAAAACAAACACTAACGTAACTTGAATATGCCAAAAATTTTCACCGGAAATTTGGTACCTGAAAATAAGAAAATGGAAACGAAAAAAGTCTGGCCCACTGAAAATTGAATGCATAAAACCTTCGTTTCCCGGGTAATTTGTCATTTTTGAAAGGCAGTGTAAGTAGAACGGTTTACATGAGTTATCTTACGCTCGTTGGGAATTTCACAAATTTTTTCATTTGTTTTTATTTTTTAGCATTGTTTTACAAAAAGCATATTTTGGGTTAATTTTCTAAACATCGTTTACATTTTTTCTTCATCTAATTCAAACAACATTTTGAAAACTTCACTAGTAATTTCGTGCTTGAATAAGTCTTTTGTGTGCCCCCCCCCCCAACACCATATCAAAAGCACAAAGAACTTCTACAACCTTCACAATGGAAGAAACCGAATACTTTGAAGCTGTACTTTGGTACGAATGGTGGAAAATAAGGGTCAAGTTTAGCATTATAGTTACATTGTAAGTAAAACCCCATAAGTCTTAAATTAACTTTTTTCAGAATTTAAAGAATTCCCTAAAGAAACGAAGATCCCAGGGATTGAAAGATCAAAAAATTAATTGTACTTTTTTGCTATTTTTTATAAGAAGGGCCTTTCTCATTCAGTAGTGCCCGTCAAACTTGTATAAGATGAATAATTCTATCGTCAAATTATTTGAGATATTAGTCAGAGGAAAGATTGGAAAAAATCTCATATAAACTTTCTATGCGTAAAATGTATAGAACTGGAGATTCTTCAAAAAATTAAAAGCGCGAAATGAGTAAACGAAAAAGTCCATGTCGTTAAACTCAAGAAAAAGTCAAAGCAAGCGGAGGGGGAGCAAACATTGACTTTGAAACAAGTTCTACGTTATGATAGATGAAAATTGGTTTTCGTTTTTTAGACAAAAACTGAGACTTGTTTCTTTCTAGCAAAAGCAAGATGAAATTTTCTTTAAAAATTCGAATTTAGATTACATTTTCAAAATAGGGTGTCGATTTCCCGGCGAAAAATTTTGGGCCACCTACAGCTACCAATTTTTTAAATAAATGTTCTATAGATCTCAGATAAATAAGAATTTGATCATTTTTTAATTAAAAAGAATTAAAAGTGCAATTAAGAACTGGCGAACGTTTCGATAAGTCATTTTAATGAAAAAAAAAAAGTCGTCTCGATGAAACGTCTTTCGATAAAAAGTCTTGTCTCACCTCTAACTTGGTGGCATCTTTACCCCCTCCCTTTTTTAATATCCTTCACCATTTTTTTTCTATCAGGGTGCTATACCGGCGAATGCTGAACACCGAACTCGTCTAACAAAGAGACACCAACAGAAACTCGAAACGGAGCGTGTGCACACACACACGCTGGTTCCTGAGCACTGGTCACGTGTCCCCCATCCTATAGAAAAAAATCATAGCCTAATCATATTCTTTTCTTCCACTTGCTCTGTTCTTTTAATAGTCTTGTGGCTACCTAATGAAAGACCCATTATCACGTTTTTACGATTGTAAGATTGTCATCAGGCGGCCAAAATTTCGATCGAGTCATTGATAATTTTTATTTGTTTGCCCTTTCTCTCCTTTCTTTCAATTCCTGTGTTTTGTTTTGTCTTTGTTGTCTCCGGACGTTGTGTCTGGCGGCAAGGGTTTCAGTCGAGGCGAAATGGCTCTTCTTATCGTCTGTTTGTTATTTCCAATTCTTCCTCAAACTGATTGACACTCCAATCCAATACACATTCAATTTCTGGATGGAGCCATGTATTCGTTTAATTAAAAACGGTAAATAATCACGAATTTCGGTATTTTTCTATTTTTCTTTTTGTTGCTTTATTCTTTCAAACTCTTTCTTCATTTTTTCTTTTGCTATTATTATTCATTTCCCGTGACTCTTTCGTCTTACTCATTTTTATTTTGTCCTTTTTCCACCTCTCTTTCTTTCAGCTTAAATCTTTCTGTCGTTACCTTTCTTTTCTTTCTTTTCTTCTGACTCAGTCATCATTTTCATGTCCTTACATCTTTTAATTACAGCTCTTTTACAAGATACTTTTTCTATGTATTCATTGTTCAACTCCAGTCCATGTTGGAATTGACAAGAAAAATCCTCGCCAAATTTAGGAAAGTAACTCCTCGCTCTTTCTCTATCCCTGAGATCGGCAAACCTTTTATGGAAAAATGTTTCAACGTCTTGCAGGCAAAGACTTCTTTATTTTTTCGATACTGAATATCATTGTTCGGTAACTAAAGATAGACGAAGTAAACAAAGAATTTTTGTAAGCAAAGTCACATATTCAACGGAGTTGCTAGATTGAATGTAATGAGGTTTCGGGACAGATTTGGCCCGCGAGCTGTGGTTGCCGACCCCTGGTCCAACCTGTCACGTTAAACCAAACCGATATATAAAGTTAACATTTCTCTACGCGATATATGAATTAGAGGTTTAACTTCACGGCCGAGTGATTGCTAGGTGACCCTCTCATCAACTGAGCCAAACTGAAAACTCTGATATAGCTACGAATTCATTGTAGTGATTCGGTTGGAATAGAAGAAGAAGAAGAAGAAGAAGAAGAAGAGTTTGACCCTTCTGCAACCAGGCTTATTTCTTTCTTTGCTTTCTTTTGTTCAACTTAGATATTTACCAAGTTCAATTTAGTCCGGCACAAGACCAGAACTATGGGTCACTTAGTGAGGATCGAACTGATTCCAAAGGAGACTAACTTGCTGACTATTACTTCGCGGCAAATTAATCAAATTATTTACTGAACATAGTCAGGCACAAGACTAAAGGTTTGGAGCATTCAGTGAGGATCGGGCTCACTCACTAGAATGTTGGTCTGCATCATTAGCTTGCTTATCATTACTCTACGGTTAGGCGACAAAATATTTACTCAGTCTAGCACAAGGCCACGAGTTTTGGGCACTAAACTTCAGTAGTCTCCTTTTATCGGTGGGAGATATCGCTATACACTACGTTTTTGTGTACGTACATACCTATGATAAAGTTCAATCTATAGATTAGGTTCAAAACGAGATTAACGACAATAACTGATAATAGCATAGAACAATTATTACAATATACTATGATAAAAACTAAGAGACAGAGAAAAAAATTCTTTCTCATCATAGAACAAACTCAGTAAATGTTTTTTTTTCCTCATCAAGTCGAGAACTTCCACCTTTTCAATTGAAGGAAATACCCCACGAGTTCTCTTTAACATATCCAAATTGCCTTTATCACCGTTCTCGTAATTTTGGGACCATTATAAGGTGCAGCAGCAGCAGCAGCAGCAGCAGCAGCAGCAGCAGCAGCAGCATCATCATCATCATCATCATCAATAATAATAATAATCTTTTAACGTCCGTCGTTGGACATAGACCTTCCCCAGGATTTGCCACAATTCTCTATCATAGGCGTCGCGGAGCCAGTCAACACGTCATGGGCCAGCATGGCAGGGCATGGCCCATCACTCCCCATGGTTCGCACAATGAAAAGTGAAACTTACGGATTGTTTATTTCTGAGGTCGACCGCGAGTAACTGAAACCGTGGAAGTTGTAACCGTGGATTAGGGGGTACTGCACAATAGTAATGGTCTGCTAGACAAGCTTGCTAACCGTTGTGCGACAATGAGATTTCCAATTTTCCACTTATTTTTTTGATGTTTCATATAGCTCTTTTTCATGTTCTCTCTCTCCCTCTTTTTTTTTTTTTTATTCATTTAGATTATTTTCTATTCTTTATCACTTCTTTTTCGTTTCTTTCGTTTGTTTTGTTCCTCTTTTCTTTCAGAAAAAGTGTTCTCCCTTTCCCCTATCGTTTCTCAAAAGATAATAAAGGCAAGCAGTCCACTTCCATAAAACAAGTAATCTTTCCGTTTGGCTGCCTCAGTCGGAAACCCTGGAGGTGACAGCGGGAGGCGCGGTCACAAAGAAACATTTCAGGCTCGAACAAAGCCGGAAGCCTAGTTAATGGCTCAAGTGTTGATCCTCACTAAATCACGGATCAAATATTAGATGAGTTGGGACTAATTAAAAATAGAATCAAATGAGACGTTAGTCTCTCTTTGATAGAGATGTGGTGTGAATAACTCGGCCATCACCGGCTCCCTGCCAAGATGAAGAGATGTGGTCTGAATCATTTTTTTTTAATTATGTGCTAACGGTGCTGCTGCTCTGGCAGCAGAGGTGGTAACCCTGGCTGATCTTTGTATCCGCCCAATCTAAGACTAGGATTGAAGTAAAGGTTGTGATCTTTTGCTAGAGCCACGTGCGAATTGTCGACTGACGACTGATAACAATAACGTTTTGGCAATTTTCTAAAATAATGAGGGATAATGATCAAGTTGCAGTTGTAGTTTATCTCCACTCCAATTGTGAAAAGAATTGATGAATTGACCTCTCGCTTCGGGTGAGCCATTCGTGTCCTTCTACTCAACATGCTTTTTTTTGTTGTTTGTATGTTCATTAGATATCGCTTCTTTCCCGGATCTTTTTACTCTTTAGACTCTACTCTTTCCTGAATTGAATAACCGAAGCCACCAAAGATGGTGAAGGGTTCCATCCATTTTTTAAAAATGTATGCATGTGTTTATTTGTGTGTTCATACTTTTTTTTTTTGTCCTGCGCTCCTGGTCATACTGTTTTGTCTAAAGACTCGAAAATTGGCTTCAGTACTCAACTAAATATTTTGTTCGTTTTTTTTTTCCTAAAAAGGTGGGCGGGGGGCTCATTCTGACGGGTTCATCTGTTTGAGTGTTCCAGCACTCCTGGTCATACTGTTTTGTCTACAAACTTGAAAACTGGCACTGGACCCTGTCTGGTGACATTTTTTTAATTTTCGGAAAAAACGCTTTTTTGGCTTTTTTGGACCCTATTCTGACAGGTTTATCAATAGCATCTAGATTCATTCTTCAATGGAATTTTTTTTACATGACTTCAAATATCGACACTATGGTTGTTTAATAATGTGATGAGAAGAAACCGTCAGCCAAAATTATCCCCAACATATCAACATTGGTTTCCTCAGTTTTTAAGCTGGTCTGGTTGGCTGGGTGGCCATGTACGGATGTATATATTGTGCGTACAAGACGCACCAAAGGCGATAGAGAGCAGAAAATTTTAACATTTCCTCCTTTATTATGTCTAGAAAAAATGTTTGGATTGTTGTGGGGGATGCAATTTACAATCTTTATTGTTTATGCTAAATTGGTCCCTTAGTTTGTGCCCGGCTGGATTCACTCTTGTTTTCGAAAAAAAACAGACTCTTTCGCGACCCAATAAAAGATGAGAGGAGTAACTTATTCATTGATCAACCCTTTTTCCAGTTTTATAATTGATCATCCAACAAGATATGCAGCTAAAAGTCGTTGGTCATATGACGGTTTCTATTGAGTGACTAACCAGACCCGTCTTTGTATGTTTCTTTTTCTTTTTTTTTTTTTCATCGAATTTTCTTTCCTTTTTGTGTCTTCTACATTTCTATATTTGGTTCCCGGTCGTTTAGTCGAACGCCATATTGCCAACGATCGGCCGTCAGCAGTTTGGTCATGCGGACGTTTCATAGACAACCTTTGTGATGTTTTGCCGACTTGGCTTTTCGCCGACCGTCGTTCCGCCGAATTTTTTTTTTTTCGTACTATTTAGGGGTAAAAAACAGAAAAAAAACATTCAAATCTTTGAAAAAATTTTTTTTTTACATCACGATTAACAACATTGGAGGAGAAAAATGATAAGATACGTATCAAAATGAATTTTTGCGAATGATCAGAGAAATGATCCAACAAAAATCAACACCCTACATCAAAAACGCAATTAGAATTGATAAATAAAAGAGTTTTTTTCCTGGTTTTGGAAGAAAGGAAAAAAGCCCAAATTCCAGTCAAAGGAAAAGATAAACAAATTTTCATCAATTGTTAAGCAGAATATCGCAATGTTTCAGGATCATTCTTTGTTCACTTTTATCATCGACAATATACATATACCGTAGTTATTAGATAAGTTAGCCAATAAAAATTTTGTATGCAAGTTTTTCTCTCATCAGGTGTCGATTTTCTGTCATTTCTATCAGTTATATAAATGTAGATTAATTAAGCTTATTCGTAAAGCAGGTTTTTAATTTGATTTTTTTTTTGTCAAAAACAACAATTTTCTCCTTTGAAAGGTTTGTCTCTCTCCACAATAGAAAAAATTAAATTGTTCTTCCAAAAATGTTTAATAAGAGATTTCTGAAATGAAGTAGTTCGCCGAAATTGATTCGAAGAAAGTTCTTTAATTTAAAGATTAATTGACTGTTTAGAGAAAAAAATCAAAATGTACTGAGAATTACGCTTATTACGACAGAACAGTTTATTTTTTCCTGTTCAGATGAGAGACATGTCTTACGAAGAAGTAATTTACGAATAAGTTTAATTAATCTATGCTCATATAACTTATAGGAATTATGAAAGAATTTTTTTCGGTGGAAAATACCTTGCATATAAAAGTCTTATTTTCTAACTTATCAATTAAATAAAAAAAATTATTTGCAAACTTATCTAATAACAGCAGTACATGTATGTTGCCAATGATGAAAAAAACGACATCGAAACATTGCGATGTTCTACTTTATAATTAACGAAAAATTGTTTTTCGTTTCTTTTGACTGAATTTTTTTCTTCTTTCAAGCAGAGTAAAGAAAAACAAAAAAAAAAACTATTTTTTTTCCAATTACAATTATGTTTTTGATACTAGGTGTCCATGTCAGCTGGATTATTTCTCTGGTCATTCCCAAAAATTCATTTCGATATGTTTTATCATCCTGTTCTTCCAATTATAAATCTTCTGTTATTTGAGGCGCAGAATAAAATTGTTTTTAAGAAAATTCGCTATTTATTTGTTTTTTTTTTTAATGGCACCAAAAAATTATTTGACGAAACGGCTGTCGGCGAAAAGCCATATCGGTAAAATATCATCATCATAATCATCATCATCTGTCTGTTAGCGTCCGTTATTGGGCATAGACCGTCTCCAAGATTCGCCACACTTATCTATCATGGGCATCAAGGAACCAGTCCTTTCCAAATTTGTCTAGCTCGTCATGCCATCTCATTTTCTGTTGGCCGCAGCCTCGCATCTGATCTCTGGGGATCCCTGTTGTGAGTCATGATGTCCAATGGTTATCTGTCATTCTGGTAACATGTCCAGCCCATTGCCATTTGAGTCTTCTTACAATTTCTATCATGTCCCGGACTCTTATCTTTTCTCTAATAAACTCTGCTGTTGCATGATTCTCACATGTGCACTTTGCATGGTTTTCAGAGGGTCAATCGTTTGGTTCCATGTTTCATCCCATTATGGGACCATCGGTAGGATACATTGGTTGTATACCCTTCCTTTTATGACAAGTGGGATTTCCTTGTTCTTAAAAGTCGATCTTGCTCTATCGAAAGCTTGCCAACCTAGAATGATTCTTCCCTTGATTCCTTCTTTTTCTAATGACTTCACGGAGACTCGCTGTCCTAGGTGTATGTAGCAGTCTACTTTCTCCAGCTCAGTATTTTCGATTTCAATCGTTGTGTCTTTTTCCCCAACATGTTTTTTATGCATGACATCTGTTTTGCTGAAGTTTACTTTCTGGCTTGCTTCATTTAGTTCGTCTAACATCATTTGGATTTTTTGAAGGTTCTTAGCAAAGAGACGTTGCTAGCTGCTGTTGGTGGATTGTACGTCGACGATACGTTCAGCGAAACGACTAGACACGTTATATTTATATATCAGATATTTACTAGACTTGGCTTGTCTAGCTATAGCTTAGCCATCAATTTATCCATCTACGGTACATTTAGCAGATATATAAGTGAGAACTTTTGCATCCATCCAAAAGCAAATTGTGAGTGTGTAAAAGAAATCGTAGAATGAGTTATTACTGAAAATCAAAGAACACAAAGCCAGCTATCTTTCATTCTACTCGTAAATAATAAAAACTTTAAGTATAGTGACATTATTTTCTATCTTTCCCTGAATTTTGAGCTACGATTATCGTGCATTATTGCCCATGATATCAATCAACCGGTCTAAAAGAAAAGTTAGAAAGTGTAGTTCGGTCATCCTCTTGACACCCTGTCATATATAATCGGTCACTAATTATAATTGAAAAGCTCAAGAAGTTATATTTCAATCACTTGGGACCATCTGATGGGATATTTCACATGGAATTCCGTTGTTCTTGCGACGGCTAACGAGATATCCCGCAAGATATTTTGGATTGGACAGAGTTTCAAGGAGTCGTAGATGGTGATGAAAGCAGTGAAAGCGATGATTGTTCTGTAGTGGCTGACAAGATAAATGAACTTCTTTTTACTAACTCAGGCACTGATTCAAGATAGTTCGTACATGGTGATGAAGGAAGTGAAAGTAATGATTTTACTAGAGTGGATTACTAGATTATTCGTTATTAGGATAGCACACGAAATATCCTAGAGCCAATCGGTCAATAGATGGCTAAAGCTTTGCATATCGGCGCAAGTGATTGTACAAGTACACAACTGATCACTCGTTGAAAGAATATGTACCAACAAGAGTGGAGTACAGGGTTTTCCTCGCCCAAATTGGTGTTCGGTCGTACATGTTAACAGAAAATTGCCAGTGAATAAAATGGAATAGGTTCATGTTTGTCTTTGGGAATCATATATTTTATTAAGTAAATGAAAAGCAAGTATGAGGCTTGGAGAGTTCGTTCGGTATGTAAGATTTCGAAGGTCATCATCTATGAAGTAATTTTGACATTAGCACAGCGATTCCATTTTGAGAAAAAAATTGGCCTTAACGTGGGCATTTGAGCAGTGTCAAAAAACAATTAGCCCACTTGGTGAGACGTTGTCCAGAAGTGGTTGAAAAACAAAGGCCAAAAGGGTGAAAAAGACGATTGTCGGGTGTCGTCTTTCCGACACAAAGATGGTGTGAACATCTCACTTTGTGTTAACCTCAACGTCACGTATTGGCAAGAGAAAGCGAGAGTTCGATCAAAGTGGTTCACCGACACTGACCAGCAGAACAACATCACAAGAATGGTTTTCCCACCATCGGAGAGAGGTCATTAAGTGCAGTTTTTATAGACCATGTGGGCCTACATATGGTTATATATATATATATATATATATATATATGTGTGTGTGTGTGTGTGTGTGTGTGTGTGTGTGTGTGTGTGTTTGTACGTGTAAAAGGTATATATCGAAATACATTCATATATACACAGCACTGGCAATGTGCACATCAATGCAATATATATATATATGCACATTTAGTGGCTGAGGTAGTTGCATATTTGTGTTATTGATGGTTATCTATCTATCTATCTATCTATCTCTCTCTCTCTCTCTCTCTCTCTATATATATATATATATATATATATATATATATATATATATATATTGACATGAGTGCGTACACACACGATATATACATCACTGACAATATGCACATCTTCATTGAACAATGTTCAATCTAAGGGATTAATATTCACCGCTGAAGTGCGCTGACAACAAGTAAAGTGATCAGATAGAAAGATGAATATTTGTTGCGTAAAATTGGTACCTTTCATCATCAGATTTTAGAGAATATTGAAGTACGTTTGCATATATAGAGAGAGAAGGAGAGAGAAAGAGAGAGAGGAGGGAGGGGTTCTAGAAAGTTTTGCAATTTTAAAAACTCAAGATCTTACTGAAGAAATTATGAATCTATTTGTTTATCATTGGCCTGTTTCGAGGCAGATTTTCTTGTATTTGTTATGTCAGACAAATATTTCAATGTACTATTAAAAGTAACATATAGAGATGACAATGAGGATCCATTATTAGATTGTTATATTTCCATTTTCAATCTCAGGTTGTTATCCCCCTTTTAATTAGATAGTTAAACAAAAAAAGCAGTCGTTTTTATAGCATTTAAAAAAGAACGTTTTGAAAATCCGTTTTATTTCAGATTTATTCTTTACGAGAATTCTTTTGTGTTAAGACACTAGAAAAACCCTATTGAATTAAAAAAAGAGAAGGTGACAGCAGTGAAATGGAGAAATATAGACAGCTAAATGAATGTCTAAAAGGATAAATATAGGTAGGTCTGGTGATAAAAATTATTTGTTTCGATTTGGGCTTGTTTCGTCTTTCACCATTTGTGATGTAAATATAATTTCACGTTTCTAAAGAGTTAAACAAAGATGACCATGCTTTTATTTTAGTCAGAATTATTTGAATACCTTCGAAATCGACTTCGTCTCTTGTTTTTTTAATCACACTACAATGGACTCAAGTGTGGAATTTTCCACTTGTGAAGTCATGTTGGCTTTTAAAAATTTCGGATTTGGGAACCTTTCGATTTTTGGAGGTTCGGATCAGCGTTACTGTATGCCATTATGTGATTAAAAAATGAAGAAATGAATTTATATCCAGTCAAATATATCAAGTAGGTTTACAGGTTGGATCGTACTAATAATGCAGAATGATATTAGCCAATTTAGTGTTCTGGAAGAAAATGAAGTGTACTACTACTTTACTTTGATCATTGCATATGCGATGGTCAATATTGATACTAATTGCTTATTACAGTTCTCTCATAGGAACACAGTTGCACTTAATCAAACTTACAGTCTCGGATGCAAAACAATAGTCATTTGTAAACGGGCTTGTCCTAATGAAGTACCATCGTCAGAACTTGGTTTTTGAATCCAAACAAAAACAAAGGTCCAAATGTTGAATGCCGTACTACTTTCTGGAAATTTAGCTCTGCCTTTCCCAACCTCGCAAAAAACTGCAAAACTCTCGTGCAGGATCTAACTATCCTATTTGAAATGAAAAATCGTAATTTATTGAACGACATGTTTGGAGGATGAACAACATCACAAAAATGGTTTTCCCACCATCGGAGAGAGTTCAATCAGTGCAGTTTTGTTTTTTTATAGACCAGGTGGACCTCTGGACGAAAAGGAAATACAGCAGGAGATTTATAGGTATTTTACTAAAAGGCTTCGTTATCTTGGCACAAGGTCATTGCTACGTCAAATTTCTATCGAATACACACACATATAAATATTTCGTTCATATAAGCTTATACCATCATTACTCAGTCATTAAAGTATTTTTAAGGAATATCTATGATCTTACACCATCTTTCAGCTAAATAGTGTATTCTGTCTGCCACGCCTGCCTGCCTCCGTCCCGAACATCTCTCCGATACATACGCACACTAGCATCAAATCAGGCAGGCACAAAATTAATGAATGACCGAACGAGTGGAATCGGTTGTGATCCATTCATTATTGTCGTGTCGTGCACGCAGCAAGGGTAGACTTGAAAGAGGAGTCTGCTTTTCGGTTAGTTTATCAGGGTGAGCGCGAACGCAGACCCCACACTTAGAAATAGTGCACCCGAGTCGCCAATATTTGAGGCGATCGCAAAGGTCAGCCCCACCGTAGTGCAATGGAGGGGCCTCGCTCTGGGAGAACGGCCTTGATGATCACCGTTGAACTCCTATGCCAGGTAAGTATGGCTATTTAATCACTGTCCCACCGCAGCAATATCTGACACAAGGTCGGGCTTAACGTGGGAAGAAACAGTACCTTACCGCCAAAAAATGGCTCCAGCCGACGCAGTTACCTGCGAAAGCTGGGCCGAGTAATGATGGGAGAGCCTAAGGACGAGTCCAAAGGCCTCCCGTTGCGCTTAGCAAACGCAGCCTCGGTATAACCTCATTGGCCAACGTTTGCACCGGCGCACTCGGTCTTTGATACCTCCCACACAATCTCCGGCCCAATCAACGGGCAAGTGTAAGTACCGACTCCTCGGTCTATGCCGTGGAACAGATACTACACTTAGATCCCGAAGACAAGGCCAGAAAAGGTGCCAGGTAAGTATTGAGAGCTTCTAGGTTGATGCTCGGATCATGTAGTCCACTGATGATTGCATTGCGTTGGTTAGTTTCTCTGACGGTCCGACCGACCGACGTGATCGTAGAAAAATTCGCTGCAAACTCCTGTCGAATGTTGAAGAGTTGCTGAAACAAGAAAATCTATTCGAAAACGCATGATTGTAAAACGCATGATTGGGCGCGCTGGCAACGAGCCCCCGTACCACGAAACGGACAGCAACGGCGTCGAATTCTGTAACACAGCGAGCAGACGACGACCACCACTACCTACTGAGGAAGAAGAGAAAAAATGAAAGAGAGGGAACGCCATTGAAATCTGCGCTTTAGGATCTTTCATATATTTTGCATCTAGATCTATGTGTTTTCGGTTATGTCGTCTGCGTGTCACAAAGGGCTGTATAGATGGGCTTTCAATCCATCTTCTGTTAACCCCCATTACTGCAGCTCTACATCGGACGTAAGCCCGACCACTCAATTTCGGCATTGAAACCGACATTTTCTCTCGGTGATCTTTTTAGCTTGAGATGCTGAATGCTGTCCAGAACATCACGATTTTTCTTTTCGTTTTAGATTCTCATAATAAATCCATTTTTCATCATCGATGGCTAACTTATCCCAGAATCACTTTTTGTCCGGCAACAACAGAAGGATAAATATTAAAACATTCATCACTGTTCCTCTCCGTGAAAGCTTTTGAATTTATCCTAAGGTTTTTAAACAACGTACTACAGTCAACTCATTTTCAGAAAAGCTTAGTGAAGTTCAAAGACATTCCCTAGATTTCCCTCGCAAAAATGCTATGAGCAAAAGATGGCGTTTGTCATGTGGCAACTTTCACAGCAATGATCAATTTACAGATTGTAGGAATATATCCAAGAAATGTTTTGTGTCAGAGTGGGGATATTTTCAAGTAAGCAACATTGTTTTTGTATTTTTAGCGGATAGTTTTAAAGAGTCGTAAGTGCGCCACATAAAAGTGTTCATGTGAGAAACTGGAGAGTTATAGGTAGATAAAGGCCATCTTTATTGACCGATCCTGGGACACATTTATCGTCATTGCCAGAGTAAACCTAAAGAGAAATGGAATTCTCTTATATTCAGTGGCCTGTCGACGGTACGAAAAGAAATCCTCTCTTTGCACACGCGTCCAAACACATAATCATCATCAGTATCTATCGATGTACATAGACCTTCCCCAGGATTTGCCAGACCTCTCTATCATGGGCGTTGCAGAGCCAGTACTTCCTGAATTTATCTAGTTCGTCTCTCCATTTTGTATTCTACCAGTCTCGGTTGCACATGTGATCTCTGGAAATCCATGTCGTGAGTCGTGATATCCATCGGTTGTCTGACATTTTCCAACATGACCAGCACATTGCCGTTTGAGTTTTCTAGTTTTTCTCAGACTCCTGTTTCCCCCCAGATATACTGTGCTGTCTTGTGATCTCTCCATGTGAAGTTGAGCATGATTCTTTCATGTGTACGTTGCATGGTTCTCAGTTTGAGGGTCAGTCTCTTGGTCAGGTTCTATGCTTCAGCTCCATGGATGACTATCAGGAAGATGCATTGGTTGCATACTCTTCTTTTTAGGGCTGATGGGGTTTTCTTGTTTTTGAAGGTTGAGCTAGCTCTGATGAAGGCTTGCCATCCTGGAATGATTCTTCGCTTGATTTCCTCTTCTTTTGAGGATTTCATGGAGATTCGTCGTACACTCTTTCTCTAGGATTGTGTTTTCAATTTCGATCGTTGTGTGTTTATTTCTGAAGGGTTCGTTACACATGACATTAGTTTAGATGTAGTTCACACGTAGGCTGAATTTCTTGCTTTCTTAATTTAGTTCATCTGGTATTTGTTGGATGTCGTGGAGGTTCTCTACAAGAAGGGCGATGTCGGCAGCAAATCTGAGCTCAAATATTCGCCGTCTGTACAGATTCCTTTATTTTCACGGCGTAGGCTTCGCTGATCATTTTGAGACAAGCTCTGAAGAGTTTGAGCGAGCTGATATCATACCCCTTTTTGGGAGCTGAAAGGGCTCCGAGGCTGATGTCACTGTATATATGTTTCAGTACTCTGACGTATACATGGTGTACACCATGTGGAGTGACAGCCCGAATGAACTTGGGATTTTCCACCGTGTCTAGGGCCTTCTTGGAGTCTATAAATGCTACAGTGAGTGGCATTTTGTATTCTGCTGCTTTCTCTTTTAGCTGATTTATCGACTGGAGATGGTCCATGATTGAGTAGCTTCTTTTAAAGCTCAAAGTGCTCCTGAGGTTGATTTTCATCTAGCATTTTGGTGATTCGGTTGGTGATGATTTATGTGAAAAGTTTGTAGATGCAGCTTTTTAGACTTATTGGTCTGTAGTTGTTGAGGTCTTTCGGGTTTCCTTTTTATACAAAAGCATTATGATTGCAGTGTTCCGACCTTCCGAGACTTTACTTAGTTTTAGGCATAAGTTGAAAAGAATAGCTACTTTCCTATTGATGATCTTACCAGATTTTTTGAGTATGTTGATCGTGATGTTATCAGGTCCGGGAGCCTTTCCTTTCTTCCACTATTTGATGGTTTGTTTAATCTTCTTCGGAAGAGTAGAATTTTGGGGAGAATTATTGAGCACTTTTGACAATCCTGTCTCTGTC
The DNA here is from genome assembly GCA_963457665.1 of Thysanoteuthis rhombus. Lineage (NCBI taxonomy): Eukaryota > Metazoa > Mollusca > Cephalopoda > Oegopsida > Thysanoteuthidae > Thysanoteuthis > Thysanoteuthis major. The sequence continues at coordinate 34,561,356 of OY735202.1, forward strand.
TGTTGTAAGGTCACCATATTCTTCGAGTATACAAGCTATTTGTTTCCGTTCTGCCCTGAGAGCTTTGTTTATAGCTTTAAGGTCCTGGCCATTTTCGAAAATTATTTCGATGATTACTATCGTGTATCTTCTTCTGCCCTCTCTTTGTTTTTTTTACATTGTTTTATTCAGTTCAGTTTCTTCAAATTTCTCTCTTTTGTTGTTGTCAGAGGCTTGTTGCCGATTTCTGCATTTGAAATTCTTGGCTTGAGTCGAGATGTTACTAATGGTTTATGTGCCCTTTGGTCTAAATATAGTGGCGATTTCAATCAGTGAAGCTATTATTTTGTTGTTGAATTCGTTGATGTTGGTGTCGTTTTCCTCTGGCTCGGTAAGAAGTTTACATGTTTTTCAGTTAAAGCTGGAAAGATCTAGTGAGCTCTTTTGGTACGTTTTTCTTGCGTTCTTTGTTGGTGTAAATTTGCATTTTACATCTTACCATTCTGCTGTATTAGATAAACACTAAAAACAACATTGGACCTCCTTCAAAATAAATGCATTGAATGTAAAAAGAAACAATAATAATTTCGACTTGCTTAGTTTTAGATATGTAACCAAAATACTTACGTACGATGACGACAATCGTTTAAGCCTCCTGTGCTTTTAAATTCTAAACGCTACCTTTCCTTGAGCTCTCGGAATGGATTTTTTTTGCTTCCAAAATCCAGAAATTATTTGAGAATCATAGTCTAAAACCACCTACTGTTTAATATCTGAAGCCTATAATTGTGTGCTATTTTTTTTGAGGGGATGAGGGTAGACGTAATTGTCATGGAGAAACGCCGAGACGAAGAGGTTGAGCAAATGTTTATCATAATAAATAGTTTTTCTGTACGCATGCATGTATGTATGTGACCCAGCAAAAACGACACATGGTAGGCAGAATTTTCTTCTTTATAGCATCCCCAGGATGCTGTGAGAAAATAAAACAAATCTGTGTTTAGCCGTTACATTATGTTTTAGTGCAGAGGTTCAATTTACCTCTAAGTACAAAGCAGAACTGGACCCTGATTTTATGCCAAAGCCAATTACGCCAAATTAGATTTTGTATGGTATCATCAGTGAACCATTTTGTTTTGATCAGACTTTCTTTTGGAATTTTTTGTTCTAACAACACGTTCTTTAAGAAGTGAGTTTTTTACCTGACCTCCTATTCATGATATTATACTGGTATTTCACAATGTATCTATATATTTATAATATGAAATGTTGGCTTATTTTATGAAGCTGAGCCATATATATATATATATATATATATATGTATATATATATATATATAATCAACCGTTATAAGTCCACTCCTGTCCGAAACTTTCCAATCTCCTTACGTACAAGTAGTAACTTTATTTTCATTCTGTTTGGATTGTTTACATTGAGTGAGTGTATTAAGCATTGAGACCAGCCGCTAAAATAGCATCATGTAACTATGCGCAACTAAAAAAAACATCGTGTAAATATGCGCAACAAATTCAATTATGCCAAAGCAAGCGGAAGAATGATACCAATAATTTGATAAACTTATTAGATATATATCTTTTGAATTGGCCAGATTTTTGGCTATGGTAGATTTTTCTCAGCTGAATTACAAAAAGAAAAAATTGAGAGAGACACTCGGGATACGACTTGCAAAAACTAATAATCACACACTCGTGGAATCGCAATGACGTAAAGTTTGTAATAACGCAATCATGGCTCCTGCTTATGAAAAAGATAACCAAAATATCACGTCATAAAGATAACAACACTTTCAGAACAATAAATTAGTAACGTTCCATTAATTTTGAAAACGGCACTGACTAACAATGTTTGAATATTACAAATAAAAACAAATAAATAGTACGTTATATATATATATATATATATATATATATATATATACTTTTTTCTGGTGTAATCTGAGATTTGATAAGGAGTTTAATGATGACAAGAATTATTCCATCCGGTGCAGAGCTTCAGAGATTTTCTTTTGGCCGGAAATCTCGTGAAATCTTAAAACGGTCGAAATTTCTTTGGTCAATATACATCTAGTCATAAAGAGCCTCTACTATCGGTCAGCTCTATAATACTGTTCGTTTCTTCTCTTTCCATCCGTCGTACGACTCTACGGCTTCGGAGTATAGTGGTTGCACATTTTTATTTCATAGAGAAATAATTTTCCCAAAACGTTAATTTTGGAGGGTTGATCACATAAAAGTTTCTATTTGGTGACTGAACACACCTACCTATCGATGTTTCCATTGTTATCCAAATATTTAGTGCTGTATAAAAACCTTTCATAAGCTAAAATAGCACTAAGCAAAGAAGCAATTGCTACTCGTTTACTTACGAAATTATTTGAGTATTTCCTGACCAAAAATTGTGATGATGGTATGTTGGGCTGGGTCGTCCGAGGATGTGGTGGTTGGGATAGAAAAGATTGAAGTGTAGAAGATATAGGAAGAGAGTGCATGCTGCTTCTTTAACACGTCACTTCAAAACAAACGCTATTTTCTTTTTTTTTCGTGGAGGAGACCTGTACGCACACACACGCACACACACACACACACACACACACACATATATATATAACTCCAATAGCTAGCTCTGGCATCTGCCAGGACAAGGAAACCTACGACGTTGGAGCCTATTTCAGTGGACCACAGAATGGAAAAACTCGGTTTGAAGAGTGGGGACCACTGTGTGCACGTTGCATTTCACCTTCATAATGCAAACTAGAAGGTTATTTTACGTACATGACCCCGCTGTCTAAGGATCGTATAATCCTGGAAAGCCACCAAAAATCTTCGTCTGCGATGCCAAGCCATTCATTCACATATATAAGTGTGTGTGTGTGTGTGTGTGTGTGTGTGTGTATGTGTGTGTTTGCATGTGTACATATAGAAAAAACGACAGTCTACATTCAAGATAATCAGAAAACACAACCTATAAAAATAACCGGGTGAACCATATTTAAAGAAACTTGCATCCATTTTGGTGTTGTCTGTCTTTTCAATGATTCTTCGGAATGCCATTCCCACTCATTTAATCGTCCAAATGAACTGAATTTTAGACACCCTGCCGTATCTGATGACTGTCTCATTGTCGATTGTTGTCAACCATTCCAGGTCGATGAAGAAACTTATCTAAATTTGGAGAAACATGACCACTACAATATCCGCAAGTTCGTCTCTTTAAGCGACTTCAACTTTCCCGTGAGAAACAATCTGTTCTTCTTTGTTTTAATATACTTGCTCTTTCTTTCAATGGAGGGCAAGCAAAGACATCACTTCACCGCCATCCTCTTTCTTTTTTACAATCACACCCTTCTTCTTCTTCTTCTTCTTCTTCTTCTTCTTCTTCTTCTTCTTCTTCTTCTTCTTCTTCTTCTTCTTCTTGTCATCATTGTCATTGTCTTCCCTTTTTCTTGTCGTCATCTTGTCGTCATGGTCGCTTTCTTTCCTTCTCCTTTTTTTAATTCTTTTTTTTTTCTGGTCATCATCGTCACTGTCTTCTCTTCTTCTTGCCGTTTTCATTGTCACCGTCTTTCCTCCTCCTCTTTCTTTTTTTCTTCATTTTCTTCTTCTTGTCAACATAGTCATCGTCTTTTCCCCCTCGTTGTCGTTATTATCGTCACTATTTTCTTTCATCTCCTCTTCCTTCTGTTTCTTATCTCGTGAAATTCTTCTTTTTCTTTTTCTATTTCAATTTACCCTCACGTTTTTAATCATTATTCTTTTACAGAATTTTCCACACATTTATTACTTCTTCCTCCCTTCTTCTCTGCTTTCCTTCTTCCCCTTTTTCTTTCTTTCTTTCTTCCATTCTTTCATCCCTTCCAATTATTTTATCTCTATGCCCTCTTTTTTTCTTCTTTTGTATCATCAACATTCAACTTCATTTTTCCCCTTCTTTGCTTCCTCTTCCTTATATTTACCCCCATCTCTCTTTCGCATACATACATTACACTGGTCACAAAAAAATTCAACTTTTGGTCCCACGAACTACAATAGATGGTCCTTATGGTACTTTTTACGCTGTTTTCGGATCTGTTTTTAGAATCTCTCTATAAGGCGTGATTTTTAGGTGACAGAGCAATGAAGTTTTACGAGTTTTACAAGTGGGAAGTACTCAAAGAGCGCAAACCTATACCAACACCATTATCTGGGAAAGTAATAGTATTTTGATCACCCCCTTCCATTGTTCATTGCCCATCCTTCCACAAAATGTAATTGAAATTCAATAGGATTTTGGAAATATCGTGTAGACAGACATGAACTTTTGGCGATGTTTTGTGGTATGAACATATAACTAAGATAATTTGCATGGAACAGCCCAAAATTATCTTCTTCTTTAAAATGATATCTTCGGTCATTCAAGTTTTTATCTTTGTCTCGTTGCTCTTTATTTTTTTGTATCTCTCCCTTTATTTCCACTGCTTTTTTTCTCTTTCACTTTTTTTCTTTTTTGCTACCGTCGACCCACGATTTAAAATACCCACAATCCCCATCTTGAAGCTCATCTTCTAGTATTCTACCTTTACTTTTATTCTTTGCGTCCACTTTTTTCTTTTTAAAAGTTCATCTTTGATTCTTTCTTTTATCTTATACCGATTTGCATTCTCTTTACTACTGTTTGTCTTTCCTCTTTTAAATCTACCTTTCTTCCTTTTATTTCTATTTGTTCTACGCCCCTTTTCTCTCTCTTTATTTTCCTAAATCCCCCTCTTCTTTGCACACGTAAATCCACTTTTTCTCCTTCATATTCTACTCCCGCCTGCAAGAAAGCCTGCAAACCATTTAGGCGAGCTTGTGGATCTGAGACTTCCATAAAAGCACAATGGCAGCCATTTTTTTTTTAATTCCGTTATCAACTCTTTATCATTTTCTTTTTATTCTTTATCAGCAACAACAAAAGGATAGTTTCTGTTTCTATTGCACCCTGTAAACACGATCAAACAAATAGTGAAACAAACAAACAAAGCTTGCGACCCGTGAATCACTGACTGACCGTCAACTACCCACCCTTACAACAACAAGAGGATTGACTCTATCGCTTGAAAAACAAAACTGGCAAAATAATTTTCTGCAAGCCTTTGATAATTCCGACTACAACAGACCCTAAAGTTTTCAACGTTTAAAAAGTTTTCGATATTTTTGATGATGATCAAAAAACATACTCAGTTCAAAATCTGCGATGTTGTATACGCATCTTTTGGAAGCATTTAACAATTGTTTTTGTGATAAAAAATATTTGTTTCCAATTGATTTTTCAAGTTAAACCTCGTAAAAACATCTGAAACAAAAACAAATCATTACATCAGAAATAAAATAAAAAATATTGTCTGAAATGCAGCATAATTTATTGGGGGACGAAAAAAAATTAGAAGTAAATATATAATGTATACATAGGTTATAGACATTGTGTAATCTTCTTTCTTCATTTCTTTCTTGTACTTTCTACTTTTTATCATTAGAATTGATCTTAAAGGAAGAATATGACGTCGTTTGACATGGAAAAAAATCATTCCTCTTTCTTTGCCCACTCACGCTATCCTTCCTTTCTTATGAACGCTATGAACCAATTCAAATTTTGCCTGAACAAAAAGTCCTTTGGCATACACAGTCAACCTTCGTCGTCACATTAAAAAAGAAGTAGGAAAAAAACTGCCCGTAGTGTTAAAAATTGAAAATTGATTAATCAAGTTTTTATTACGATCGCTACAATCACCCCAATCTCTCTTACCTTTCATTCCTGTTCTTCTACTGCTAGTTTTAGTAATAGAAGTAATAGTGGTACCACTACTACTACTACTACTAATAATAATAATAATAATAATAATAATAATAATAATAATGATAATAATAATAATGATAATAATAATTATAATAATAATAATAATAATAATGATGATGATGATAATTCACATATATAAAATACAATGTATACATATGAGAATTAAATTTGTATATATATATATATATATATATATATATATATATATTTACAAGGATATATATACCTGGTGGTTGTCAACAATTCATGCCTAATGGAGAATCATCTTCAGCAACTGGAAATATAGGTATTGAGTGGCAAAAACATGTTAAGTAACAAAGTTATACACAATAAAATCATTACAAAAGCAATCAAATTTTGCAAACCATGTAATAGGAAAAATAGTTTATCCTGCGAACAACTTAAATTCACATTCACCAGTTCCATCACCAGTCGGATTGCATGAGTTGAGCAAAAACATTATTTACCACTTAGAATGCACACGTTACTCTAAAGGAAATATAGGAAAATCTGAACGGCCTTCCAACAACAGATTGAATAATTATACATATACATATACGATTAAATCATTACACCATAACAAACTATTTCCTGTTGAGCAACTTTTTCATTTAGCCCACTTAACTCTAACATCGACTCAAAATTTACTATCACAGAAAAACTTATCTAATTATACCACATCAAAATTAGAATCGCATGAAAATAAATGGATATTGCGTCAAAAAATCCTATCCCTTTCCGGTCTCAATATTCAACTGAATCGTCCGAAGAATATCACACTTCAATCCATCAAAAAACGCCGATAATTGAATACAGCATCACACTTTTATAAAAAGAAAAATACACTTGAATATACATTCTCTGATACATTCCTTCGTCTTTTAAATTTTATGTTTGGATTATCAAAAACGCCAACAGCTGATTATTACACACTACACTCAAATGAAAATATGCTCACGGAACATTTATTTATTCAACCCTTCGTAATATTTTGAATTTGAAAATTGATAATTTCAAGCATGTGGTATTTCTATAGATACAGTATCTTATTCACTTTGTTATTACAACTTTGTCTGCAACGGTCTGTTTCTCTTGTTAAAAAAAACAATGGTGTTTGATTGATTGTTTTTCAAAAGAAATGTTCCACAAAGAAAAGTTTCCATGAAGATACCATGTTAGCGAAATCGGTTTGGAGAAAATTCAAAGAAATTGAATAAAATTGCTTTTACATACCAATGATTTAGTGTCTTATTTCACTGTACACACACACACACACACATACACACACACACACACATCTATATCTCTCTCTCTATATATATATGTACGAATCAATCAGATGCTACTAGTTTGAAAACTCAATGCATACAAATCATTAAAAAATAATTAAAAAAACAGACATGACAGATTAGGAACAATGATACAGGGGGAATTGCGCAAGTAACTTGAGTTAAACTATGTAAACAAATAGTATGAAGACAAATCTGAGGCTGTCCAAGTAAATTAGAATAGATAAATTACTCTATGATTTAGAGTTCCAGATATGCCACCCTATTAAGAACAAATTAGATCATTGTGAAGAGGGGAAAGAAATGATGCCAGATCATGAACCTAGCTGTGCCAGCGGACCGTACGGTCAAGAAAAACAGACGAAAATACAAGGACCTCTCATGGGAACTGAAGAAGCTGTGAAATATAAGGGTCTGGGTTACCCCTTTTTAACTGCCGCACTTGGAACCGTACTAAAGCCCCAAGAGACAAGATTTGAGGAATTTTGATCTTGAAGAAATCATGAGACTGCCCTTACCACGACGGAATTAGGCTCAGGGTGATACTGGGGAAGGTGCTCCCTGTGGCAACCATCAGACGCTATCATTACATTTATTCATCCCTTGTCGCTATAATACACGCCATCATCACTTCCGTGTTCATTTATTCTGCTGGCTTCGTCTCTCATTTTCGTTTGTTTACAGCCATAATCAACAATATCAGCATTATAATTTCACACACACTTGACCAATCGCTCCGTGATCAGTTATAGAAGCCTTGAGATGAAAAATAGGAAGAAAAAATGTTGTAGGAAACTCGTTCAAGTATATATTTACTATCTCTACTAACGAAGCAGGAGAGGCATATGTATTTGGTCGCAAGTTTCCGTCTTCTTACTTATCCGTCTCACTGCCCACAAAATATATCTGAAAGTACTCAGAGGATTCAAATCAAATTTTGTGAAAGTATGGGCGATGAGTAAGGAAGAAGTGATCAATTTGGGGACAGATTCCCCTCCCATTTTACCCCCTCCACCGGCGCCCTAGTTATATGTTCACACAACATGATATTACCAGAATTTCAAGTCTATTCACACGATTCTTCCAAAAGTTCTGAAAGAATTTCAAAGAAATTTTGTTGCTGATTTGACAATAAGCTTAAGTGATTATACTATGGGACAGATCCATGCATAATTACTTCCTTTGAAAATGGTGTGGGTAGTGGTGTGTGCTCTATGAGTACTCTCTGAATTATTAGCGAAAATGCTTCACCTCAGAACGTCAAAGCTCAGCATCATTATTTTGACAAGACAGTGTAATGATTATTGTACCACGTGAGTGAAACTACACTACAAATGTATGCCAGTTGTTACTTATTGTGTTTTGGTCATGCATTTTGCGCCCTGGTCGTCTCCGGTCGGCGTTGGGTTGACGATCGCTGAGAACCAGCCTTTCAATTTGGTCTTGTCGTAGCGTTGTCAGCCAAGATGGACGTGCGTGCCTGGTGCCCGTGAGTTCTCAGCGCGCTTTAAAACTTGAAACCAGACCTCTTCAACTTTCTCATCATTAGTATTCAAACAAAGAGGAAAGGGCTTTGGGAAAATGTACTCATCTATTGTCTCTTACTTATCCAACTTATTGGACAATAGAGGGAGTTATCTCTGAATGCATGTTTTTATCTCTCCCTCTCTCTCTCTCTTTCTCCCTCCCCTCTCTCTTTTCTTTACTACTGGTTTACTTCCCTAGAGCAAAGCACAGCAAGATAAACTTTTTTGTTCCTCCTCCTTCATGCGTCTTCAGGAGCTGTGTTCGGACCCTCTGAAAAAAAGTCTGTCTAAAAATGCTTTTCGTTTAGTTTTTTTTATCTGTTATATATATATATATATATATATATATATATATATATATATATATATATATATATATTGTCAAGAATGCTTCATGCTTTAAACACTAAATATATTTTTTAAAACTCTTTCAAAATTTTTTTGTGTCATTGATTTCCTAATAATTTAGTACACGGAATTTTATTCGGTGTTTTTTCTGTTTTACATATACTCTGTTAATTATGGAACTGTGTTTAAATCTCTTGTTGGGATCATTAGTTGATCACCATGTAACTGTTTTTTGAAATCAAAAGGGTTATTCTATCATGACATCCTGGCAGTGTTGCTCAAACACCATCTCCCTCTCAGATATGATTTTAATATATAGCTTAGATCATTTATGTAGTTTGCTATTTCATACAGGATATTATCATAATGTACTGTTTATAGATGTTGTTTTATACTACACAACATCTTTTTCTTGAAATGGGGCTTACTTAAAGAAGTTACCCCAAAAACGTATTTACCGATGAGGGACCAGTGAGTATAACAGACGTGGCTCTTTATTCGTGTCATTTCTATTGAGTGTTCACCCACTTCAACATTCAATCTGTTGTGTCAGTTCAAATCTCAGACTGCATACAAACCAACTTATGATATCATAATTAAGAATAATAATTACACAGGAAAACGTCTTCGAGCTGATTTTCGACCAACATTTTCAACCGAAGTATACATATATAAACATCGCCATCATCAATCTTTTAACGTCCATTGTTGGACACAAACCTTCCTGAGGATTCGCTACACCTCTCTATCATGGACGTCATGGAGCTAGTACTTTCTGAATTTGATTAGTTCGTCTCTCCATCTTGTATTCAGCCGGCCTCGATTGCGCATATGATCACATATGGTTCTCAGTTTGAGAGTCAGTCTCTCGGTCACCTTCCATGTTTCAGATCCATAGGTAATTAACGGGAGGATGCATTGGTTGCATACTCTCCTTTTTAGGACTGATAGGGTTTTCTTGATCTTGAAGTTTGAGCTTTCTCTGTCGGAGACTTGTCACCCTAGGGTGATTCTTCTCTTGATTTCATCGAGATTCGTTGTCTTTGGTACATGTAGTGGTCTACTTTCTCCAGTATTGTGTTTTCAATTTTGATCGTTGCATGTTTATTTCCAATGTTATTGTTGCGCATGACATTAGTTTTCCTGAAGGACATGTGTTGGCCGACTTTCTTGCTCTCCCAATTTAGTTAACCTAGCATTTGTTGGATGTCGTGGAGGTTCTCTGCAAAAAGGGCGATGTCGGCTGCAAAACTGAAGTTGCTCGAATATTTGCCGTCTATTCGATTCTTTATTTTCTCAGTCTAGGGTTTCGGAAGACCATCTCGAGGCAGGCTTTGAAGAGTTTGGGTGAGCTGGCAGCACTTTATCGTGCCCCTTTTGGGGTCTGAAAGGGCTCCAAGTCTTCATGTACCCTAAAGCTGATATGAATGTATATATTTCTCAGTAGTCTGACGTATACAAGGTCTATTCCTTGCACAGTGATGTGATGGCCTTCATGACCTTTGGAATTTCTTCCAAGTCAAAGGCCTTCTTGAAGTATATTTTTGCTCTTAGAAGTAAAAAAAGAAAACTATGAATGTCAGAGGAAAAACAAAAGCATATTCGGAATCAGCAGGCCTCAATCCATCCACAGCATACATTTTATGGATTGAATTTAGCAAAAATAAATAGAAAATTCGTCGATTTCAATGGGGTCTACATTCAGACTCTCAAGAAATAAACTTCTCTTATGACTAAAGAAATCAATGAAAGCTACAATGCACTAGTGCTTGGAAACGAGGTAAATACACTCGTCTGACCAAATTCAAAACCCGATGGATAAAATTTGAAGCTTTCCCTTTTAATTTTTTCCATTCAATTTCATGTGATTTCAATCTATTAAATCTACAAACCTTCCAGTAATTTGACAGTTTTGAAAATGGAAGTAATTATAGGTTTTATAAGCTTGGGTTCTATTTACAATGGAGCTATAATGTCAAATTGCACCCTCACTTTCCATGATAGGTAATTGTGCCTTTTTGATCTTCTCGTCGGTTAAATAAAGGGTTCGGTTCGTTACTTTCCGACACCTACCAGATGATACCTGATGAAGGCCGTAGAGTACAGCAGCCGAAACGTTGTATGAAAAACAACTAAGATGAGAATAGTCCTAATGATAATAGAAATAAAGCACATCTATCTATATAACAAAATTGTAAATATCTATCTGTCAACACTCTATTCTGAAATATTGAGGAATATCACCATTGATATAGCAATCTTTAAAAACAGTATATATATATATTTATATATATATATGACGTACGTGTGTGTGTATGTGTATGAGTTTGTGTGATGTTTTTCTAAATGCCTGTGTATTTATTCATGTAGAGCAGTCAGCATTCCGGCACATCTTTAAGATTTCTGGTTTCAAGTCATGTAAAACATGCGTCGGCATGTAAATATTTTGATATCTGTATGGCTGCATGTATGAATGTGTATGAAGCCGTTTGTAAGTGGTAATGTTAATGCATGTGATGTGTTCTGTAGATACAATTACATCGGGAAATAATTATGGGTTTTACTCAGGACGATCATTTTTGAAACGATTCATGTGTATATATAAAATGATGACTTCTCCTGCATTTTTTGCAAATCAGTATGTCACTCTCCCAAAACCCAGAAGAATGTCTGAGTTTGTAATGTGTGAGAATATGAATATTTTAATATCGGCACAAATTTAGTACATACATACTCACTAGTACGGTGTTTTCATAATTTATATTTAACTCATTCACAGTGTTAAATATCAGTGTCGTTTTTCACAGAACATTACAGGATATAAATTTATGAGATTTATGTGAGAGAACTCTTTGAGTTGACGTTCAGCAGAACTTTTCTTTCTTAGGTATGAAATGTGAACATTTTTACAGGCATTATTAATAACAAGCTCTTTGTGATACCAAGAGTAGGATTTATAAAACCAATAGTCAGCAAATTCTGATGGTTGGGAGTAAAATGAAACATTAGTCTCATTGTATTTCACCGCCAATTGCATTTGAGCCCGGTTTATAACTGCAATATTTCGGGATTTTTTCCCTTTCTGCTGCCCACTAACTTTTACCATTACTCTATCCAACCCCGCTTTTAATTATTTTTGCACTCATAACTCTTTTTTTTTTTTTTGACGGTAGAAAAAATTGATGATTAAGCACTGATCCATGTAATTTTTTAAAACTATTTTGGGGAGAGGATATCGGTTCTCAATCTGTATGTTGTTTAATCAAAGTAATAAAGAGGAATGGTGATATTAATCATTTCATTCAACATGAAGAACTGATTTGAAATTTGTTAACTCTTTGCATAAATACAAACCAAATTTCGAACATATCACATGTATTTCACTAATTTTACGAACTCGAATATAAGTTAAAACGATATTTCGGTAGTGAAAACATATTGTAAATGGTACTGTTTTTAAATGTATTCATTTTCAATGCAACGATACATTTGGTTGTAATTTTCCACAAAAAAAGTTGCAGGGGCCCTACATGACTTGAAATCAGAAATCTATTTTTTCAACGCTCGGATAAGAGTCAGTCTCCAAAATAAATCATGTTTGTAGTCTAGAGAATTGTCAATCCCCGATTGGGATAATGTTGAAAGAGGTGAGAAATTGGCTGCCGATATATTATGAATCTTAAAACGCAGACAAAATTGTGTGGAGTCATTTAAAGAATCTAGTCCGACTTTTTGGTTCTTAAGTTATGATTTAAGAGAAAGCTTTCAACTCTTTCTGGACATTTACAACCTAGGATAAAGTCAATAAGTACAAAAATGTTGAGCACTACTTAAAAATATATGTGTAGTTGTGCAACCTACGCAATTTTATTTGTTATGCGTCGTTTTCATTCATTTATATTTCTTTTATATTAGTATAAAACAATTGGCGACCAACCTGAATTCCTAGAATGTTAGTAGACATGAAATGCATGCTTGGTTGGCCTTTATACAGAATAACGAGTGAGGGTGTATTTTCCTTCCCTTGTATTAACCAAAGGTAATCTGTCTGTTAATATCTTCTTCTTTTTTCGAATCTACCGATCTGTTACTTGATCAGTAAAGCATTTAGAAAACCGCCATAGTGATAATTTATGCTTTAATCTGAAGCTGTGGTCACCAAAGTGGTTGATATCAATTTCTAGGGTCGATGCGACAATCTAAGAGGTCGATAAATGCCTGGGGACCAAAATTGATCATTTAGGATCAAAAGCTAACATTGTGTAACAAATGAAAATTCATAAGATAAAACTTGTAATCATAACCATCGTATCAGTTGATATATAATAATGAATTATGGATTTGGCTTGATTTGAAAGATTTAGAACGTTTTTGTACGTGATTTTGGTATGTATGATCATTTGTATTTGTTGCCTAGCTTGGAGGGCCAATAAGAGATCAAGGTTTCTAAGGGGCGTGGTTTGATGGTTTAAAAGATGATCAAAAGAAAGGATTTCTATTATCAATAAAGTAAATGAAAAACTTCCGTTCTTTTCGTTATTAGTCTTTTATTTTAAATAAGGAAAGCCAAAAAGCGTAATTCACAAATGTAAACTGCTCAGTCTTCATTGGATGTTCTAGAAAGGTGGTTTTTATATACTCTGCGAAGCTCTTATATCCGTTTTCGTAAATATAAACGAGGTCTTGAGCGCGCTTGTGTACTGTATGGCCGTCGCATTCACAATCAACGAGTCAGTCATTCTTGACGTCCCGTGTAGGATTCTTTTTGGTAAAATATCGTATTACCTCTACAGCGAAGATTTGGCTCACAGCAAATTCTGGCTTTTCCTACAGAGATATCGAACCATGGACAAGGATAAAGAGAACGCGATACGGCGACCGAAGGCAATTCCGAAAAGGGATTCGGCGGGCTGTTTTTGAAATGTGAATGAGGTACCAAATATGGTGCCATTACCCTAAGTAGGCTATTTTTCGTTAACATCGAATGGCTGGATACTTTTTTGACAAACTTCGCACAGAGATTGGTTCGATTTGAACGACCAACAGATCCAAGAACCATGGCTGACTAAGCGATCTGCTCACTAGGCACACCTTACCCAACCAACATGCTTGTGTAAGAAAACTGCCTCCCACTAAGCATGCCACACCTTTCAGAGCAATCTCCGCTGAGCGAGTGAATGACCACCCTTGCAGAGACGGTCTAACTCTGTACAGACGTTGGCGACACCAGAGGCTTTTATCAAACCTTCCAAGCCCAACGTAGTGAGCCAAAAATCAGATGCGAAGCGCAGATGACTCAGTGCTTCACATCAATTGGGATTCCGCTCTGAATCGTTGGTGTGAGAACTTTTACACACTGTTGCAACACAAAACTAAACAAGAACTACATGAGGGACCCATATCACAGGAAACTGCGTAAACAATTAAACATCTGAAGAGTTGCAAAGCCACAGGCACTAATGACATAGCCCATAAGATCTGGAAATACGATTGCCCTGCTCTGTATGTAAAGCTCCACGAACTCCCCGTTAGATGCTGGGGACAGGGAGAACTACCCCAGGACCCCAAAGGCTGAATAGATTGACGGACAAAATTCCTTAGCTCAGGGCAAGTCAGATGCAGTAGTCCCCAAAGCCAGTCCCAATAAAAAATGGTATAAAACATGGCTGTGTGCAAGCCCCACCCTGTTTTCGATATTTTCAAGTATGATGTTGAATCAGACTGCAGAAGTCACAGCTGACGAGAATAACACGTGCATCTGCACACCGAAGGACCGTGACTTTTCCAACCAGAAGCGACTCCGAACACATTGATTCCGAGCACATACCAGAAACCACGACACAGCTGGACAGGGAGCTCCCGTTCGCTGATGACACGGCCCTAATTGCTGACACTGAAACGGTATTCCAGCGAGTAACGCCCTGCTTCGCAGAGGCTACAAAACTCAGGCATGGAACTTGGCATTAATAAGACAGCCATTCTGAATCAACCAACATCAAAACACTGCCACCACCTGTGTTCCATCTACATCGGCTGGACTACGTTTAAGGTGGTTTATGAATTTATGAAGTTTCTTCAACTTAGTTTGTGTCATATACCCCGACGCCAGGCTGGACAGAGACTTTTTTTCAAAAAACTAGACAAGGCAAACCAAGCCTTCTGTAAACCGAGCAAGCGTTTTGGGGGTAATCAAACCCCGAAAAAGGCTTGAAAAACACTAGTATTAGCCATTCGCCGATATGGTGTCGAATTCCGAGTTGTATACCATTGTCAAACGGCTACATGAGCGCTTCACCAACGTTCTAAACACAATAAGCACTTCAGGCATCTGACACCTAAGGCATGTTCACGTCCTGTGGTTAGCCTTACTATCTAAATACTCCTGCAAAAAGGTCACAGACATCCTAGATAGCTCGGGCTTCTGCAGAGAGAGGGAAATTCCCGTCAAATCTAAGGCCTAGGGGCCTTGCAGCTATTCATGCCATCTCGGTGGACTACAGAAAGCAAACCCTTGATTTACAGAGAGGGGACGACACTCAAACTTAAAACTCTACAGCTTAGACACTTTGCGCCATTCACCGACCTGAAAAGACGTGGTCACGGAGAGAGGCCATTATATATATATATATAATTTCTATTCATGTAATCTTTTGTATAAAAACTCCTTTCCGCACGATGTACTATGTAAATCTAAAGATACGCACTTACGTACAAATTCATTTACTGTGTTTACCCGAGTAAAATGCAACTTCAAATAGAACGCGACTGACTCCGACTAGATTTTTATATTAAATTTCTCGCATTATACACGAATAAATACTATATATATATATATATATATATATATATATATATATATATATATATATATATATATAATGCTCTTCCAAAATGGAATGGAGCGCTCTGGTGGATGAGGAATACATACGATAAATGAATATGGCGCTTAAATTCAACCTTACTGACCGTCCAGTTCCGTGGAGTAGAGGGAGGACACCAGCCTCTGGGTCTGAAGCTAAGGTTCCGATCCTGCCTCATAGAACTGGATGGGATAATGGATTGTCTAGAGCCACACTGAAGAGTTGTAATACAACGACACAATAGATAGATAGATAGATAGATAGATAGCTTATGCTTTGTTTTTTGACTCTTTTCGCTTCATCATAATCATGTCATAATCATGTTGATGTCCATTTTAAGTGCTAGAATTATGCTGATTATTGGTGTTATAGAAGTGATTTTAAGGGGTTATCCGGATCCCCACACAGAAGCTTGCTAACCATGTTTTCAACAATTGTTGACACTCAAGTCTGATTTTCTGAAACAGAAAAAAGTCAAGTTTTGAACTTAAGATTTACTGTGAGTTTAACTGCAGGTGAATTTAGTTGGAATTGTTCAACTTATGTCCGAGTACCGTAATGTATGAACTTAACAAACACACCTCATATATGTGTGTGTGTGTGTCTGTCTGTCTGTCTGTTTATTATCTTTTAGGCTGCTAAATAACTGCACCTAGGGGCTGAAAATTTACCTATCGTAGTAACTTGATCCCGGGATTAAAATAGGGTAGGCGGCACCTGCAGGTCGACTTCTTTTTCCGCCCTAAATTTGTAAATTTCTATTTTAAGGTCCATTTATTTCCAATAAAATTATTGATAACGATAATGGTACAGTGGTTAGAGTCGTAAAAAAATGGAAATGGTAGACCGTGATCACGCTCAGACGGAGAAAACTAAAAGCTGTTTTATTTTTATCTTATGTGTTTTCACACTATTAAACCTTGAAATCTCCCGGAAATTTGTGACTTGTGACAAAAACATTTTAAAAGGTTCCAGAGGGGAAAAGGGTTCTATTTACAAAGTAACTATGATTTTGAACTGGACGCTTACTTTCCGTTCGTCGACAGAAACTGTGGATGTACATTTATCTTTCTTTCAGTATCAATGTCAATTTGGCAGTATATTTTCAAAAGGAATCTGACCCTAACCCGATAATAAAACGTGTTTTTCTTTGAGTGAAAACCCTGGACCTGTCTCATTCTTGAACTCCAACCCAAACTCGACAGTAAAACATGGACACTTTTTGATTCAGATGGTCTGCTCTAAAGTGCGAATTACTAACGCCAAAAGTGAGCACTTGCATTCTAAGATTTGAGAAAAAATATTTTTGGAAGAGTTTATGAGGTACCACCTATACACACACACACACACACACTAGTATATATATATATATATATATAATGTGTGTGTGTTAGTGTGTATATATGAATATATGTATTCATATATGTATGCATATATGTGTGTGTAATGTATCTATCTATACATGTATACGTGTGTATATACATTTGTGTGTGTATATATATATATATATATATATACACACAAATGTATATACACACGTATATCTATACATGTATACGTGTGTATATACATTTGTGTGTGTATATATATATATATATATATACACACAAATGTATATACACACGTATACATGTATAGATAGATACACTACACACACATATGTATATATATATATATATATATGTATATATAAACTTTATAGCTGAATTCACACACATAATTGATTTTTCACAAATGCATATACACTCTGATTGTGTATCCGTATGCTTATACACAAATCTGTTACTTGCACGCACCTTGCACATTAATTTATCCACCGATAAATCTATTGTTATATCTTATCAGAACTGTTAAGTGTCGAGTCAACTGTTCACTGTACCCGGTTTACTGACGGACTGGGTGAACCCGTCCACTCTGTCA
Source organism: Thysanoteuthis rhombus (assembly GCA_963457665.1). Taxonomy (NCBI): domain Eukaryota; kingdom Metazoa; phylum Mollusca; class Cephalopoda; order Oegopsida; family Thysanoteuthidae; genus Thysanoteuthis; species Thysanoteuthis major. The sequence continues at coordinate 34,579,110 of OY735202.1, forward strand.
GACAGTTCGTCTGTCTGTCTTGGTGTTTTTATTTATAAGTGTACATGCATAAATATATATATATATATATATATATATATATATATATATATATATATATATATATGTGTGTGTGTATGTATGTATGTATGTATATATACATATATGTATATATATATATATATATATATATATATGTATATATATATATTTGTGTGTGCGTGTACGTGTGTGTGTGATTTTATGGACATATTTTCAGACGTGTCTATGTATCCTGAAAGTTTTGATGTGCGTAGTAAACGTGTGTACACAACTTGTATTGTAAACGTACAAGAAACACACATACCTATTTATGATATTTTATATAAACTCATACATATGAGTGTATCCATATAATGCAGGTGTTCAAATTCCAGTTAAGATGTTTATGCTCACTTTATACTAACGCCCTTGGTAAAAGGCGTGAATCCAACTACTGCAGACCCGTTGAAAAGTTTCCAAATAATTTCTCCTAATTTAAAACAGAATTTGACATAAACGTATTGCTATTCAAACTCACCCATTGTTCAACTTGGACAAAAAAAAGGTCAAGCGCTCTACACACATGTTCACTCTGATACGTGTTGCTAAAAAAAACAATCAGCATAGTTTGATGCATTTTTATACATACGGTCAAGGTCAGTGCTATTTGAAGTCCCAGTCACAGGCACACGACATCGTCTCACTGGCGTACCGTTTTAAATGCATATATATGTGACTTTTGACTTGACCCTTTGCCTAAAACGATTCCAGTGGGCCTCCAATAGGCTTTGTGTGTGTGCAGAATCCAGAATGGTTCCCGCTTTCGTGAAAAAAAACTTAAAATCTAAAAACACAGGAAAACAAATGATATTTTATAGAGATTTCACAAATAAGGGGGTACGCTCGAATGCACCCCACTATGTTAAACTCCAATTGCCACTATACGTCTTCGTGTCAGGTTATGGACTTATTGATCTACCCTCGTGTGTGCGTTTCAGAGAGAGAGAGAGAGAGAGAGATGTGTGTGCGCGTGTGCGTGAATACATTGTTTTGCATAAGGATACGTTTTATATAAACGCATTCACCTTCGAGACAAATGAAGCGAAGTTAATGTAACCAGAGACGTCAGTGTCTCCGTGACACTTACAGTCAGTCCATTTTTCCTGATTTATGACTTACGTTTAAATCTCCACTTCATTTAATCAATTGAATCTTTGAAAAAGATGACACTACATAAACAACGCTATTGCTTTTTTTTCTGCTACCCCTTCTAATACCACAATGACTCGATCATCCATTCGGGCTCAGGGTGCGATGGTTAGCATTGCCGATCAAAAAGATAGCTCTTGGGACTTCCAATACTTATCTACACATTGTATCTTGAAGGCTATAAGTAAACTCAATTTATTGCAGAAATAGTAGTATCTTTGCCATAAACATTCTTTACTATAATGCTTCAATATTGAGAGAATATTAAGGAAGTATTTACTACTTAGTTTTGATTCTTGCTGTAATTTGATTTCGTCTGTTTGGTAGTTTGATTGCTTTGTCCTCCGCCGTAACATATTCAGTCAGCCGTTATATATGCTCTTAAATGTATGTGTATGTTGGTGCGTGTGCGTGTGTGCGTGATTGTGTGTATATATATGTGTGTTTTTGTCGTTTTGCTTATCTGACATGGCCGCTATTTCTTGTAATCTCCTGATCTTGCGTATACCATTAGAGATGCGCACGTAAATCTATTTGTGCAGTAGTAAAACAGCAGGTCACATGTCTGCTTCGTTGGACGACAAAAAGTCAATCTCAGCCGAAGTTTCGACATTTTTTCCTATATGAAGTCCAAAGAAGAGCTTTTCAAACTAGTGTGTCTCCAATAATCTCTCGAGACATCACGAAATTAAGTACGGTTTTGTATATTTTACAGAAGATAATTTTCTAGGATCAATTGAACAGCCGGGATGATGTTATATATTTGGCTTCGTCAACAAAACTCAAGTAATGTGTCGCAAAAAACATTATCTTTGTAAAAGTGCATCACTGATGCAAAAAGTTCTGAAAGCTTTGGTCTAGAGCATTTGATTGAGACATGATTCACTGTCTTCATTGACATTTGTTTTATTAATTCTGAAGTACTTGAAATACCGTAATAAAACATTGTTTTATTCAGTCATGATCAATACTATCAATAAAGCTAAGATTTAATTTTAGATCTCAACTAACATGAAGGCACAGAGTGGTGCAGCCGTTAATGACACCGAAAACGGAATCAGCGAACCGTGTTCAGTTTTTCATGGTATCTTTGACACCTGTCCGTTTTCTAATACAGTGTTGTCCTGTTTTGCACTGATACCTTGGAATGGGCATGGATCCACTCGCCCCAACTATCAGTAAATAGCGGGGCAGTTGAAGCCAAAGTTAAAAATACTACGTTGGCTAAAATCTTCACATTGGTTAATATCTTCTTTTTCATTACAAAACAGGGAATGTTCATCAGAAATTGCAAATTCGTCACACGAATAGAAATCAGTAGAAGTCATTAATATTGTCATGAAAATAAGAACAGCATGTTCAACAATCTACCAACTGTGGTAGTAGTAGCATGAGGAAGAAGAAGAAGTAATAAAGGAGAATGAAATGGAAGATGAGGATGGTTCCCCCGAAGGTCTGGACCGAGTTTCATGTCCATCCAACATGGTACGGTTGAGAAAATTGATATTTAACATGATTGGGGCTGACCGACCGACCAACCGACCTAAAAGTGTCTTATAGAGATGCGTGGATACATTTGAAAATAATCATTTGAATCTGTATTGTTAACAGTGGGACTTTTCTTGTCCTTTTCTTTGTCTGTAACAACAGAACCCCCCCTTAAAGGTAACAATTTTGCTGTTAAAAAATATTTCCTACACGCCTTTTGAAAGACTGGTCTTTTTCCCTTAAACAAGTTCAGTCACTTCCCAATAAAAGCTCAGATGAAATTGATAAGGTATAAACATTTATTTACACTGTTAATTGAAGTAGTGAACGATCAAATAAGAGAATGTAGAAAAATATGTCTTGAAGTAATAGAACACGAGGAAGACGTAAATAGAATAAGCGATTGCAGCTCCATTTTCTTTAATTGTTTATTTTATTAAAGTTGTCTTGGCCAAGTGATATATGAACTGTGTAATGACGGGAGATTACTTCAAATAAGAGTTTCAATATGATATAATGCTGTTTAAAATCATTCAGTCGGACCATATATCCATTTCTTAATTCATAACTGTCACGAAACGAATACAGCAGATATAGACTAAGAATAAACGAGATAAGAATTTTGAGTGAAAACAGTTATCTAGGCCTTTGCATTACCATCAGCTGTTTTGCTCAATGGTAAGAACAACGCTACGTTGAATCGGTTACCCTATCGGTTGCAGGTTCGATTTCTGCAGCACACCCATTTTCTTTAATTGTTTATTCTATTAATGTTGTCTAAGCCAAGTGATATATTAACTGGGTAATGACGGTTGATCATGTCAAACAAGAGTTTCAATGTAATATAACGCAATTTAAAATTATATATATGAAATCATCTCATAGAAATTGTAATATACCCGTGAACTTTTTCACGAGAAATATTCAGTATTTTCATCATCAGCTGCAGCAGCAGGGGATCCATATTGTAAGTCTTGATGTCCAGCGGTTGTCTGACGTGCTTGCGACATGACCAGTTCACCACCATTTGATTTTCAAAAATGTTTCTGTAATGATCCTTTCCTGTGCACGTTGCATAGCTCTTAGTTCGCGAACCAACCTTTTTTGTCAAGTTCCACGTTTCAGCTCCGCAATCATCAGCAGCATCACCTCATCAACCATAACAACAATTCCACCCTAAGCAAAGGAATATAACATACATTTTGATAGGATGCTAAATTCAGTTTACATTATCGACACGAAAATAACGGATAAAAATGAAACATTCTATTCTTTACAATTATGATTTTCCTTATTAAAGTCTCGATTAACTTTTATAAGAAATGTTATATTACAGCATTTATTTTCCAGGAATGGCCACAATTTATAGAACCTTAGCTACTACGAATAACTACACACACACACACACACTCATGCTCACGCAAGAAATGATCCTTTAGTGTACCTAATAATATCAAAGCTTTCCAATGTTTTTAGCTACCCTTCGTGGAATGTTTGTCGGCATGTCAAGACAGAAGTATTGCCGAGAGGAATAAAGTACAACCTTAAACAAAGGTTAATTTGAAGCAGTGGTCACAAAACCCTTTTTGTCCTTGAGAATATTACTCACATATGTACGCACAAATGTGTATTGTATAGACGCGTTAGTGTATATACTTGTGTGTGTGTATATATATATATATATATATATATATATATATATATATATATATATATGTGTGTGTGTGTGTGTGTGTGTGTGTGTGTGTGTGTGTGTGTGTGTGTAATATCAGTCGAATTCTCAAAACTGGAATCTCCAATGAAGCGGAACCCTAACACGGGTCATGCGTATCCAGTTAAATGACCCTTTAATAAATGCACTAGTTGTCTGTCACCCTATTCTTTGCTCTTGATATGTATATGTGTGTGAAAGAGAGAAAGAGAGAGAGGTATATAAATAGATAGTGGGATATATATATACGGACATATAGAGAGAGGGGGCGAGCGTGTGTATGTGTTGCCTTCTCGAGGAACCTTACAAGTAAATCCATTATTTTTTGGCACGTAAACCTTTTATTTTCAATCAGACACCGGTAGATAAAAAATTCTCATTCAAATGGATTACGGTCACCTGAATCATTTCTGTATGATTGCCCACCTATTGTCTATGATTAAATTAGAATCGCAATGTTTATGAACTTATGACATGAATCTATTTGCGAAAAAAAAATGCTAAATTGTTGCTGTAAAAATATATAAGACGGAGAGACGATTTTGAGTTTAGAAAGTGTCGGCTATGCGAAGCCCAAGGCCCAGAGGTTTGGCGAATTTGGGGGCAGGTCTATGTTTAACGATGGACATTGAAAAATTGTTGATGATGATAACCAATTTCAAAATCCATTCAAACCTAATTCTTCCTGGATTGATCTTGGATCTTTTCATGGCAGATACAGGAAAGCAAACTTCCCAAAAGAGAACTTTTTATTCATCTCTCTCTCTCTCTCTCTCTCTCTCTCTCTCTCTCTCTCTCTCTCTCTCTCTCTCTCTCTCTCTCTCTCTGAGTTTTGAGGGTAACTTTACAATTTTTTGATAAGATAGAAATCCCCGTAAACATGAGAAATCCATTTTTTATCGAACAGACATATTAACCGATTAAAGCACAAAAAATTTCAAAATAAATTTTTCTAAAATATTTTCTCTTGTATGTATGTCAGAATTGTCGTTGTTTCTCATTTTATAAATCAATTTTAAATGAATTAAACACAGTCAAGGAATAAACAACGAAATCGATTTAATAAATCCAGGGAAATGCTCATTGCTCAATGTGATTGTTTTTTTTCTTTTTATTAACCCGCATGCATCGCGTCAAGAATTTAATGTAACTAAGTTGTTAAACCTAAATTTACCTAATTCAATGACAGTGCAAAATATAATTTCATTAAATATTTCCAATTCATTTGGGTGATGACTGTGTTTAGCTCAGCATTATAATTGCATTGTAAATAGAACCCTCCTCTAAAAGGGAGAAGTTTTTTTCTGAAAACTGAAACTTCCTATGGTAGCTAAAGTCTCGTTCATTGAAAGTGCAAAAGAATTCTAAATAAGAATTAATTCAGTTTTCGGTATTAACTGCTAAAAATCAATATTAACCGAAATGTGCACGCACGCACACACACACACACACACATACATACATACATATATATATATATATATATATATATATATATATATATATATACATATATATACATATATATATATATATATATATATACATACATATATACATATATATATATATACATATATATATATACACATATATATATACATATATATATATACACACATATATATATATATATACATACATATATATATATATACATATATATATATATATACATATATATATACATATATATATACATATATATATATATATATATATATATATATATATATATATATATATATATATATATATATATATATATATATATATATATAGTACTGTCAAAGTTATTGCGCATTTTTTTCCAGATTGACTTCATTTCATTTTCAAACCCTATCTTAACGACAAAGATGCAAACAGTGATACAATATTTTATGCATTTTGGATTCTGCTTCCATTTTAGTATTCTGTGCAAGGAGAATTTAAACTATTGTTGACCTTATGTGACCCCAAGTTGACTTCAAGCAAACCTGATCTCACCCTATCCCAGGATGGTTGCTGATCTCAGGTGAACGAGCCTGTCCTTTTAAGACTTCCCGTTTAACATCATTCAAAGTAACAGTTTTTTGATTACCGTGAGTGCTTGTCCAATATTGCCATCACGTGATCTGGTAAAGATTTCAGACCAAGGAAAAGGGTCCAAGTCGAAAATTATCTGGAAGATTCCTCCTTGAATTGCGATGAAATTGTAAAAAGTGGGGTAATCATGGAGATGTGTATTCAATATTAAGAAGGAACTGAAGAAATGTGAAAATTTGTCTCCTCTGCGTGTTGAAGTGAGGACAAAAGCGTGTTTCAATTCTAAGACAAGACAGAATGTTGGTTGAACCTGAAAAAAAAACAAAAAACAACAATCTGCATCAACTTTGATTGATCTTTACCAAAGAAAACCTGGACAAACAATAATGCTTCTGAACAAATATTCAAAGGACAGACACTACCAAAATAGAGCTTTTTGACAATTCAAAATTCGTATTGCCGATGAAATGAAGCCAATAAGAAAAAGAGCAAATCAACTATCGTTTAGCATGATGGAGCATCCATACTGTTGTGAGGCTGTTTTGCTGCCTCCGGTAATGGAGGCCTTGGCCATATCACGAAAGATTGCCAAGGTATCATAGAGCAACGTGTGCTACCCAGAATTTAAAAAAAATAGGTTTCGTCTGAAGATCTTAGCTGCCCCAGCACTATATAAACCTAAAGCCCACGTCCCAAAACGCACAAAAATGGTTGACAAAGGAAAAACGAACCATTTTAAACAGGCCAGCAATGGATCCTAATCTCTATTCCCCTTAAAATCTTTGGAGAAAGCAGAAATCCGAAGTCAGGGTTTCAATACTTGTCATTCGCCACAAGAATACAGAAAACATTCAAGAGCTTGAACTGATTAAAAGGAAAAAGTGAGAGAAACTACCAGCTGACAAGTGCAAGAAGCTCATAGATGGCAGTAAGAAACGTCTGTAAGCAGTCATCATTTTCAAAGTGCAATCGAATATAAAGGGTTGTTTCAAATATTACTGCCCAGATCATATTTTCAATTTTCAAGTAAGTTGAAAAATATAACGATTTTTTTGTTAATTTTTTGAGCATCCTATTATAATATCCTGATGCTAAAAATTTGCAAGATTTCCATTTATCTTTTAAGTTATTGTACAGATTATACAAACATTTCAAGAATGCCAACAATCTTGCGAGGTGCAATGTTTCTCGGTTGATTTTTATCTTCAAATCACAGTGTTTACTTCAATAATAAATCAGAAACAAATGTTATTTTTATTTCATTTTTTACCTATTTCGCACCGTAACTGTCGGAATTTCTGAGCGCAGAAACCGCCTACAAGTTACCATCACAAGGCCACTTGATAAAAATATAATCGACGGCATGTATATAAGCATCTCTTCGAAGGCAAACATTCGAAATCTGGAAATATCATCAAATGTTACTTATAATTTTTTTTAACAATGCCATTTTCCCACGTCGATGAAATTTTAATCAATCTTTCTTACTAGGGCCCTGCATATGGTTGCCAGAATAGACGCCCTTTTGCTGTCCACAGTTCACACAGTAAAAGTGATACAAAGCAGGTGAGAGTGCTGCATCATGGGAACATTTCCTTTGTAATCATCCGGGTCTTCGGTTTATGATTTTTATCATTGCATGATTCTGACGTTATTATGTGATCATCGACTGCCTGTCCTTCATTCTGACTTCTTTTATTGCTATTTTCCTTCATCGATTTGTGCATTCCTTCCCCCCTCCTTTCCTTCTTTTTTTCCATATAGATGGGTTTTTGTTTCGCTTTCTCTTCTAGTACAATCTCCATTTTTTTTTTCATTTTCATTCTTCTCCTTCTCATTTGTAAAATTCTTCTCTTCTTTATTTATCTATTCTTCCTTTTGGTCCGTTTCAATGCATTTTCTCCTTGACTTTTTCTCTCTCTCCTGAATTTGATTCTCTTTTATTCTTCCTCTAACATCCACTTCATATTCTTCATCTTTTCTCTTCCACCATTTCCACACTTCTTCTTCCTTTCTCTTCCTCCCTTCTTCACCTATCTTTCCTTCTTTATTTTCCATCTCTTTCCTCAATTCCTTATACCCCCCTCCGTTTATTTTAATTAGTTCGTTGAAACAATTAGTCTTAACAGTTTTATTATATTCTCAGATTAGGTTTTTTCCTTAATCCATATTTTTTCGACTTCTGTCTTGATCTTTGTTGTTTTTAACTCAACTTCGGACCGACTTGTTTTTTTGAGTCTTCTCCAACTGTATAATGCATCCAATGTTCTGAGATCCTTCAAAAGTCACTGGTTCATTTCTTAGAGAAAGTTACGAGCATCCCAGCGAACAACCTGATGGAAATGCTGACATTCAGTTTGTAAACGACACATCTTCAACGCCAAACAAATATATCTATATTATAATAATAGGATGCATATATGTGTGTATATGTGGTTGTGTTTATTACCTTAACACAGCAAAAACGGTACATCGAATGCGGAGTTTTGTTAGCCATACAACTTCAAAATGCTCCAACTTGAAGAATAAAACAAATCTGGGTGATTTTCAACAATTATATAATGTTTTAGGGGGGTCCCACTTACGATGTAACTATAATGCTGAACTGGGCCTTTATTTGGCCTCATTTTCTGATCACACTTTTTGAAAGTCTTTTTTCTTTATCTAGCTTCATATTCTAATCAAACCTTTTTTCAAAGTTGGGGTCAAAAGTGAAAGGAAACATAATTTCATCTTTTGAAGTTCAAAAGTAAAGGGAATTTCTTTCCATCTTAGGAGTCAAGAATGAGGGTGACTTTTTACATATCTGTACGCTTGTATTTTATTATATATTATATACATATTATGTGTAGATACATACATTTATATTATACTTACATTACATATATATGTGCGTGTGTTTGTGTTTGTATGTATTATTGAATGTCAGCTATAATTCATTTTTCATACACTTTTCACTTTTGCAAATTTTCATATTTAATTCGTACTATTAATTTTTAATAACGTGGTTCTTAATAAAATGTGAAGAATGAGAAAATCCATAAACAAATTTAACAAAACTTCTCCGATAAAATTAAAATTCATCTATAATTTCAACTGCAAATTTTATAAACTCGAATTTTTTAAAAACCTTTTTTTTAAAAAAATCTGTTTCGTCATCCTCATTACTATTTCTGCTAAATATCCATCATATCTTATTCGTGGGTTGTTTACAAGATCAAGTCTTTCGTCATGGTCACCTTACTGGGACTTTCCCCTGATATGTCGGTCCTAAAGTGGATCCTGGGGTGTTACATTTTTTCCTCGAGTAGCATTAGAAGGGTTGTACTGAGTTACATGGTGTACAGAAGATTTAGAAAAAAAAAACAACTATGACTATCTGCATAAAAAGTTAAATTTTCCTTTTGTTTAGGAGACAAAGCATTAGTAATGACAGATGTCTTCAAAAAGAAGACTTTTTCCTTTATTTCTTTACTTTATCGTTGACCTGCCGGAGTCGAAGCCAAGCCTTTAACCCATGTCTCTCAGTCACTCCCAGTGTCCAAAGTGCATTACATCACCAAATACGAATCATTGTTTTGTTGTCATTGATAGCAACCGACACAATGGTACAGACATAGAGTCGGTTCTTTCTCTTATCTTTAACCTTTTTTTTCTGCGCAATCTAAATTTTACTTGCTCTCTTAACAGCTCTCTCTCTCTCTCTCTCTATCTCTCTCTCTCTCTCTCTCTCTCTCTCTCTCTCTCTCTCTCTCTCTCTCTCTCTCTCGCTCGCTCTTTCCAATAACCCGTTTTCTTTTTCTTCCTCCTACAACGCCTTGGTCATCTTTTCATTTTATGGTGTTCAACGTACATTATTCTACTTAGTAATATTTTTCAGACAAAAAGTGGATTTTTTTTTTGGCAATAGAATAAAAACATTGCCAATTTTTTCTCTCCTCGATAGAATTAACTTGGCTTTTAATTTTAAATTTTGCTGAATCAGTTTTTTTGCCGCTTAGAAACTAATATATTTGTACTAAACCAATATATATATATATATATATATATATATATATATATATATATATATATATATATATATATATATATATATATATATATATATGCAAGTGTGTGTGTGTGTTGTTATCCTTCACTTTTCTAAACTTTTTGCGAAAATAAAGCGAAAATATAAACGATGCTTTGTTCATATAAAAAGTACTTTTCATAATATATATATATATATATATATATATATATATACGACCAAATACCTATTTTATATCAATATAACACAAATATGTAAGCAAAATAAGTATTTCCTATTAATATAACACACAAATATAAACCAAAAAACTATCATATATTCATATAGCACACACATAATAATGTTTAGATATATGTAAATTAACACAAACTGCGATCCTCGCGTATGATTTACGTTCCAAAATGAGTAATGGTCTAGTTTAAGGCTAAGGCTAGTTAACTAACTAGCTCCAAATAGCAATGTAGTTAACCTTTTCAATTTCCTTGACCAATTCTGTCGCAGAATAGAATAAATATTTTGTTTGATTCATTTAAGAATCTAATTTTCTGCGAATTTAGTTTCCAGAATTACAAAACATGATTGAATAACTCGTCGTGCTGATTGCAATAAAGCTTGCTTCTTCTTGTTAAAAGTTCTTTTTTTAACTGTCAAAATTAAGTCATGCAAGCAGAATATCTGTTTATCTCAAATACTTAAAAGCAATATATATATATATGTATATATATATATATATATATATATATATATATATATATATATATATATATACATATATATATACATATATATATACATATATATATATATATACATATATATATATACATATATATATATATACATATATATATATATATATGTATACATATATATATATATACATATATATATATATATATACATATAGATATATATATATATACATATATATATATACATACATATATATATATATATATATACATATATATATATATATATATATATATATATATATATATATATATATATATATATATATATATATATTCCCATCTAGGAGAACTAATATAACAAATTAAATGTGCCGTGTATAGCAATAACGAATCAAGAATTACATTATTTAGAAATCTCTACCCCTGTATCTTTAAGGATAGTGATTTTAAAATAATTTTGTCAAACTCCACTAAAAGTCTGGAATTGACTTTGTTTTTCAACTGAAAAAGATCGAAAACATAAAGAACAATTCTCAGCAGATCTAGCGGAGGAAAAGTTCATATTCCCTTAGTGCGAAATCACAACTAACACATTTTTATCGAAGTCTTACATATCTACGAAAATTTACGTCAGAAATGCGCAAGGGCTTATCTCATTCTATTAAATAAATACATCTATAAAATTAACATTTTTCTACTTTGATTTGAAATCACGACCAGGTGAAGTGATTGGTTACTTACTGATTGGGCGAAGTTAACAAGCCCTACATATCTACGAAATTTACCTTGTAGAAACGCAAGGCTTATTTCATCTTAGTATATACTAAAAATATACATTTTCATATTTTTTATTTATCTTATATACGACTCAAAAGTTGCAGTAATCATCTTGAGTCAGAATAGAATTAGAAGCAGATTGTGACCGTGCAGCAGCCAGACTTGTTCTTTTCAAAATGATGGTCAAGCAACCTATTGCACCTCCTCTGTGTCAAATGTTCTAAAAACTGTTGTGAAGGGGATGTGCAAGTGGATTGCATTATATTTTCTGTGATTTTTTTTCAAATCAAGAGTCAATGTTTTAAAAGTAATATGACTCGTTTGCTGCTCTTATCATTAAGTACTGATATAGAATTATTTCTCAGTGATCATCTCCTTCGACCACGGAAATACGCTTCACAAACCTGAATCTGAAACATTTTCTCCTTTTATTTAGCAATTGTCCGATTGTTAATCTTAACAGAGATTGAAAAGTTGAATGATAAATGCAATATTTGCGAAAATATTACTGCTGTCATTTATAACCTTGGCAATAATGATATTCACCAAGTGAATTGTGTGTGGAAAATAAAACCATGGCCCAAAAGTGTAGAACAGTGGCTTTCCTAGAGTTGGATGGTAACTCAGCGTGTCACCCTCCAGCCCGCTTCCAAAACTTGCCATCTTCCCAGGATATCTAGGATTTTAGTGATCTTTTTGTTCTACGGACATAAATACCTCAAAAGATATGCAGAATTCCCTTTTTGCATAAAATCTGAGGGTAATCTTTTTTCATGTATGATCCTGCCAAGTAAAATTTCTTCCCAGGGGGATTAACAAATAATTAGAGAAGAAATCATTATTTTAGTGATAGTTGAAGCTTTTTTTTCCTTTTTTCAGTACGTTACTACAAAACACGGATCAATTCGTTCCAAAATTAATCTTAGAGCCCTAATGTTTATGCTTCCTGTTGTTTCACTAACATCAAAATATGTTAAAAATCAAAAAGCTTTTCAGTTAGTACCAGGTATTGAAAGTTGTAATCTTATATACACAGGTTTCTGTGTACCTCAAAAGATGCAAATATAGCACATTTTTGGTACCTGTTCACCATTAAATTTTAGGAGTGGTTCGGTGAAAAATTGTGTTCTTATCGCCCACGAAAAACCAACAATTCCCGCCCCCATTTGAAACAGAATATGAAGAAATGCAATTGTTAACAGTTTCCACAAAGAGAGAGAGAGAGAGAGAGAGAGAGAGAGAGAGAGAGAGATCAATTTGAGATTTAACGTTATTTCTCAAAGATTATAGAGCAATTAGTGTCTTTGTATCTTTTTAGGTACCAAGTTTTTTAGATACCCCTAGCTATAACTAATTTCGGCTCTAACGAACACATGAATCATAACGAACTTCCTCCTTATTTACCGAACGAAGTTTGATAAATGCAGTGAGTACGTGGACCATAACGAACTTGGCATTATGTTAGTTCCGTGGTACACGTCAACGAGACATAGTATTAACCTCCTGTTTTCAATTTTAAACGCAACTATGGTAGTATTTCAATTGTTTTCTTTATGAATTTTAATTTAATTTTGATACTTTTCAAATCGACAGAAACAAAAGTTTTCATCAATGTTGTCGTCACTGAAAACCAGGTGACTTAGCATACCTGTGCTAAATCTTGACGTTTGCCTCACTCATGTGAAAAAATCGTGTAACTGGATTCCACTAAATCTTATCCACTGATTATAACTCTCAACTCATTTTCAACTCATCAATTGTCATTATTGAATTTTGTGTTTGAATAGATTATTGTTAGTTTTGTACTTTAGTAAATGAATTGCATTTCTTAAGCAAATTCTTGTTTTAATGGTTTTATAAAATGAAAGAAAAACATTCAACAATTAAAATACAACCATAATATAAAAATTGTATTTTTTGTCAATTGAAAAAAATTCAAATCAAATTAGAAAAAAATTCGTGAAGAAAACATTTAAAATGCATCTATAATGATGTTTCAAGTTGACAACAGGAAGTTAATATCGTGTTTCGTTGACATGAGAAGAACAGATACTACGCAATGATCTTGAATTAAATGCCACCGAAGAATAAACCACGTAACTAGGATAGTGCCAAACGATGTAAGGTGAGGTCGAGAATATAACGAGGTGCAACCGAACTGTCGTTGGATTTACTGAACGGTGTTCGTTAAATACACCAAATCAATGAGCTTACTTCTCATTTACCGAACGCTTTCCACCTTCAGACGTGTATCTTCTTTCTCTCCAGGGTTTTTATTGGTAGAAATTTCGACCATTTCACTTATTGAATGCCACATTAGAAAGGCAAAATATCAATATGACCCAGTGTAAAAGTTTTGAAGAATCAACAAAAACTTCAATTCAAGGTCCCAGGAGGATAGAGCAAATTATTACACATCACTTCAGAGTTAACAAGTCCAAGTCATTTTTTTTTTATTAACAAATATTATGAGATACAAAGATAATTAGGCAGTCATCAAAGTGTCACCCCCTCTGATGGTGTCACCCGGGGAGGGCCGCCCCTACACACGTCGGTATACCAGTGTTGTGAAATGTGAGATTATAGTCATATCCATCATCATAGTATCACTACGAATAATATCGTGATCCAGTTCGAAAGAATATATAATTCATAATTAAAATCGACATGGAAATAATGTAAACACAAGATATGGCTAAAACATTGAGATTGGTTCGGAAGTTCAGAAATGTGTTGCTGTCGCTCCTTTGATATCAGTCTGAAAATTCTATTTTAGATAAATATAGATAAAAATAGCAATAACTGGTATGATTAGTCACTCAATAGAAATCATCACGTGACCGAAGTCTTTTGGCAACATGTCATGTTCGTGGCCGGTCAGAAAGCGTCGAGACAAAAGCTATCAGTCAAAAGGACATCTGTGTTGCACTGCGAGTTACAATCGTGTTCGGTCAAAATGCATCAGACCAGAATGTCAACATTGTAGTACGAATATTTAAACTGAACTAGTACTAATTAAGTAATTCAATCTAGTATTTTTAGGTAAATCTGAATCGAAAAACTTTTTATCGTAATTTTATTTTTTATTTCGTATCATATGTCACGGGAAGAATTAATAATAAGTAATATTTTGGGAAAACTTTTTACAACTAAGATAAGTAACATCTGTTAATATTTGCCTTGACGTGGCTCCCAAAGTTAAAGTTTCTAAAAATCATAATTTTTAATGAAAAGGTATGATATCATATCTAAATTAGATTTTGCCGTCATGAAATCGTAGAATGAATAAAAGGCTTTAATTTCATTTTTGCCTAAATATCTTAAGAATATGCTGATTATACCTTTAATAAAAAGAATCATTCTTCTTTAGAGCCTTTGTTTGACGCAAAAATAAAATTAAAACTTTTATTCATTCAATCCTTTTAAAAAATGGATAATTGTTTAGTTTCACTCGCTGAAAGTGAAACTGAATTATAATGGAATGGGACGTTAAAAAGTTTTAATGAAACATAAACCAATTTTAGTTTCTAAAATAAAATTATTCACACCTGATTCAAAGACAGAAAACTGACAAAAAACGTTAAAACGATTCATTTATCCATTTTTAAAACAACGAAAAATGGTTGAAACCAATTATACTCAGTTGCTGTAATTTTTTGTTGATAAAAAGGTGATGTTATAAGAATGAAGATATCAGCAACTTTTGATTACCTTTTAAGGAGTGAAGAAGATTACTTCTTAAAATAAAATTTATTTTAAAAATAAAACAAAAGCTTAAAAAACCGGAAAATTAAAAAAAAAACTGTTGTCCACCAAGTTCCTAAGTGAGGAATGAATCAACTCATTGAACTTTCAAAATTTGTTCGTCAACTCCACTCATATTTACGCCATAAATCATACATAGGTGCTAAAAGAGAGTATTTTTTTAATTAGAAGGTATAATCAAACAACATATGAATCAAACGCAAATATTGAGATAAAAACTTTGTATTCATTCAAATTTACAAACAAATTCTAAAATGTCACAGCGAAATCTGACAAAGACACAATTATGCCATTTAATTAAAAATTATACTTCTTAGATATTTTGTTTTTCTTTCGGGCTTCTTCAAAGCAAACGCTGACAGACATTACTTATTTTAGTTGTGAAAAATTGTCCGAAAATCTTACCTATTTCACTAAAAAGAACTACTCGTTTTATTACTTTGAATCATAAAATATTTTTTTGCTTATTCTACCTGTGACATATTTTACGAACAAAAAATAAAATTACAATAACACCTTTTTATTCATTCAAATTTACAAGAAGATATTAAATTAAATTACCTAACTAGTACAATATAATTAAAATAATTGCACTACAGCGTTAATTTTTTTTAATTTTCAGTCCTCTAGTTCCATAGTGCGGTTGGTGCGCGTATCACATACATATATCAGCCAATCAGACCTACTTCAAAATTGAAGAAACCTATTTTGACTGTTTTGGTTATCGATTTCTAATAATAACATCAATCGTAAAATTAAAACAGAGGGAGATTTCTGGATACCAAAACTCTGCTTCAGAATTTCAGAAACAGGGAAATTTTCAAATTATCGAAGGCGCGTTTATGATAATCAAAATTCTTTAATAAAAGATTAGAAGAAACATAATATCATGGGAATTAGAAAAATTTATCCACCCTGTGTTTGAAATAAAGATTTATTGTCGAAGTTCCTTCACGACTACTGAATACGAAAATATTTTAGGAAGCTCAGGGGTTACACTGGCCAGAGTGCTTTGGTAAAGATAACAAAGGCAAGGGAACCTGCCCGAAAGAATCATTGTATAATAATATCACGGTTTGCAACAAATGGACTTATTTTATAGAAAAAATGAATAAACGATGTGATTTTAATTCAGCTGTTAGGGTAAAATGAAAAAAAATCATTACAATTCATATAAAATTATAGCCCGCACTGAACTGACTTCCGGAAGGTCAATACATCAATCTACAAAGAATTGGGTAAAGAATGAGAAAGAGAAGAAAGCATATTGAGAGAAACTAATAAAAGTCATTTGACGTAATGAAGAAAATATATTTAAAAGATAAGAAAGTCACTCTCTATTTATTCTTTTGTATTCAATAGAATAGTATTTTATTTTATCATAAAAAGAGAAATTCCTATTAATTCCGACAGTTTTTTGTTCTGAAATATAAATAGGAATTATGTTTATGCATAATTCAAACTACTGGCATAACCATTTGTTGTACATGCCCAACTATAAGACGAATGGTTTACAATGGTATTTATATGGCAACTGCTCACTGCGACTCAATCAAACCCCCATAAATGTCCATATCGAGGTCTTGTAGAAGAGTAATATTTGCATGTTTTTCTCTAAACTTGAACGTCTATCTCATACGGTATTTGCTTCCTTTCTGACTCCAACACTTAGTCAACACTTATTGTTGTTCTTCTATCTGCCGAAACATGCGCATGCTAAACCTTTCAACGAACACATACTAGAGGCTACAAATATAAACTACAAATGTAACTTGAAACTGGTGCGAGAAAACAGTTTTTCATTACATGAGTGACAGCGAACTGGAACTGTCTGAGTGAAGCCACGGTCACTGCAGCCAATGTGAACACTTTCAAGTCTAGCTTCGAAAAGGAATTGTCGAGAGAGTAGAGACCAATATTGTTATACCTTCTCCTATTAAACTATGTAATCTTCGTTGGTCATGAAGAGATGATGAGCTAGGAAACACTTGGTGCAAACCTGTCGGTCTAATTACTTCATGGTATCAAAACAGCACAGTATATTAGAGATATCATTGAACCCATCAGAGAACTCAAATGGCAATTGACTGGTCATGTTGAAAGGGTGTCAGACAACCGATGGACATCACGCCTCACAATGTGGGTCCCCAGACATCATATGCGCAACTGCAGCCAGCAAAATATAAGACAACAGGATGAACTAGACAAGACTCCGCGAGGCCCATGATAGAGCAGTTTGGTGAGTCTTTGGGAAGGTCTATGTTCAACGCCGGACGCTAAAAGACTGCTGCTGCTTCTGATGATGATGATCTATTGATCAATATAAGATACATAAATAAGAATAAACAAGCAGATGAAATAACTTGCATAGAATCGAAGGCTGTACCTGCGAATGATATTCACAGCAATTAATGAGTTTTCTACAGGCGATTTGTCTCTTCGATTGATATCTTGTCGCTTGAACATAGACAAAGAGAACTAAAGGTCATATATATTGTAGATCGGTTTTATACAGACTCCTTTTGATAGAAGATGGCCATGTGTGGGAGGTCCATAGATTAGTGTTTGGCTCACGGTTGACTGTACTAGGGTAAACAGAGTTTGAGGATCGCTTTTAAACCTATGTTATCCTTTAGAAATGTGCTTTAGTAAAGCTTTTCAAGTGAGGCCTCGCTAAGGAGTGGTAAACTACAGTGGGTAAAAGGGTATAAATCTACTGATATAATCAATAGAAAACATAATCCTGCATTCCTGTAAAACATGGGGTGCAGCTATTTGGATAAAGGCTGAAAAGGAAAGCAAGAAAAAAAAAATAGAAAGACAGTTCGAGATGACCTAGGGCTGTAAGTATATTTGAAGACAATAAATATAATCTGACTGGCAACGTTCAATGGAATTGAAATAAGACCAGAAATGTCCTCGTTTTGATGTTGGCCCCTCGTGGCTATTCCTCGTGATCTGATGACCATAGGCACGACTATCAATTGATATTCTACGATTTCTCAATCTCTTAGTTGAGTCCCAGGTTTTATTCTTTTTTTCCGGTGCTTTTGGCTCCTTCGGGGGTATACATCATTTATGTGGCAAAATATCTTTTGCTGTTTTGTTTGTTTCTTATGTTTAGCTTTCTTGCCAGTCCAGAAAGAGATAAGAATTCTTGCAATTTGTGTATCTAGATTGGCTTTGCCAAAAACTTACAGTTTGGGCATCAGAAAATCTCAAAGACGGCAGAATTTCGCATAATAACAAAACAGCAATCCAGCCTTCATACTGTAGTATTACTCTGATGAAAGATATATCTTTTAATATGATTTCCATATATTGTATGTTTCAATGACATATAAAAAATACAAGTTTGTGTTATGTTAAACTTGACAAATAAAACGCCATAATTATTCAATGCTGTAATGAACGTCATTTATATATATATATATATATATATATATATATATATATATATATATATATATATATATATATATATATATATATATGTTTGTATTGTGAATGCGAAGTGATCCGTAATTTTCATCTATATATATGTACTGAATATGCTGTGCAATATAATGTTTTTGATATTTTATTGGTACAATCATTAGTATTACCATTGGTCTGTTAGCATCCGTCGTTGGACATAGACCCTTCCAAAGATTCGCCAGACCTCTCTATCATGGGCATCGCAGATCCAGTACTTTCTAGATTTATCTAACTCATCACGCCATCTTACTTTCTATCAGCCACAGCCTCGCACCTGGGGACCCACATTGTGAGTAGTGATGTCCATCAGTTATCTGCCATTCTGACAACATGTCCAGCCCATTGCCATTTGAGTTTTCTCACAGTTTCTAGGATGTCCAGAACTCCTATCTTTTCTCTGAAATACTGTGCTGTCTTATGATCTCTCTAAGTGGGGTTGAGCATGATTCTCTCATGTGCCCGTTGCATGGTTCTCAGTTTGAAGGTTAATCTTTGGGTTAAGTTCCATGTTTCCGCTCTATATGTGACTACCAGTGGGATACATTGGTTGTATACCCTTCTTTTTAGGACTAGTGGTATTTTCTTGTTCTTAACAGTTGAGCTAGCTCCACCGAAAGCTTGACAACTTATGTGATTCTTCGCTTGATTTTTTCTTTTGATGACTTCATGGAGATTTGCTGTCTAAGGTATATGTAATGGTCTATTTTCTCCTGCTCTGCATTTTTAAAAGCCGTTTACAAACTAGTTTAATTTTCCTTCTAAAGTGAACTAACTACAGAACATGATTGATGTTCAATTTAGGCGATCAGTGCAGAATTTGATCAGAATTGCTCATTTTGTGATAAAAGCATAAAACTTGGCCTTGTAATACTTAAGGGTATACTGAACAATTTCAATTGTTAAGACATTCTGAAACGGACAATCTTTGGCAACGGTTATTAGGCAATATTTCCAACACAGAAAGCCTATAAATACCTCCGAATGAAACACAGAATCCTGGATCCACCCCAAAATTTGATCACTCCTTTTTTCTATTTTCTGGCTCACCTTTCCACAAAATGACATTGAAATAATTTAAAATCCTTGGAAATACAACTTGAGATGACATGAACGAATACAGAAATGTACAAAAAAAAAATACGGACACATGTTTTTTCATAAATGTCATTTGCTCCTCACTCTCGATACGATATCTCAGAAGTTCTCGGGTAATTTCAATGAAATTTCGTAGAAGGGTAGGACATATTGTAAGGAAGGAGTAACTAAATTTGGGAGTAAGCCCAGCAATTCTTTTTGATAGAGAATTTTTCCGTTTTGATATTTTATATAGTTCTGTATTTGCTCCGGTCTGTCTACATGATATCTCCAAATATGGTGTATACAGGAATTTCTTATTGAGAGATATGTTTTCAGTTGGTTTTTTTTTTGTTTTTTTTCATAAATTTTTCTATTCGCTCCTGTCTGTCAACACGATACCTCCAAAATTTTTCAATCAATTGCAATATAATTTCGTAGAAGGGTATGTCCCGTATCAGCAAAGATACGATTACATTTTGGGATGATCCATTCGTTTCTAATTGGGAGATATATTTCTGTTTTTTATCTCCAAAAGTTATCGATGAATGTCAATCAAATTTCATGGAAAGGTGGGTCACAGGTATAAAAGAAGTGGTTAAATTTTAGGGTGGATCCAAGGAGTTGTTTTTGATTGAGAGACTTGTCCGTCCGTCCGTCCGTCCCCTACAGTTCTGCGTCTGCTCCTATTTGCCAATACGTCTGAGGAAATGATTACATTTTTAGATGGATCCAGGCATTTGCATTCATAGTGTGTACTGCTGTATTAAAATATTCATAAACCATAAAGTATATCTGTTATACGGCCTTTTGAAAATTGTACCTTTCCAGGGGTAGACTATTTGTATGTCATGGAGCATACCTGATACTACAAAAGAAAAACGTTGTGAAAATTTAAAACTGATTTTTTAAGCAGTTGATATAGAAAATTAATTCCGTAGCAGCCTTAGCTATGGACGGACAGTTTGAGAATGCCTCTGTATCTGAAAATGATCTATACTTATCAAAGAATATTTGTGCCAAATTTCATATTCTTATCACCAACTAAATACTTTTTGCACCGATCTTCTGAACTAGTTTTTGCGTCCAGAAAGGAATGTTTTGACATCGAAATACCAGGTGTGACACTTCTGTATACTTCGACCTTTTTTAGCATGAAAGGCTGTCAATGATTTAGGCCTTTGACAATGCCAAGTGACCCTGAACTAAGTATTGTACCTGTTTCTACGTATATGAAAACAAAATACCTGAGGTTTTAGAAAGGATCTTTCAGCACTTTCAAAATGTTTGGAAAACTACTTTCACTTGAAAAAAAACATGAGAATTTTGTATATCTTATTTTATGAATGCTGTTTTCTCAGTTGTTGAAGCTTGAAGGTTTTTTAATCTACAGAAACCAAGATGACACCATAGAAATGATCTCTTCATGTAATATGCATATATTCACATTTATTTTCGGTTTGTTTGCGTATTGATCTCATTGGGTAATTAACCTTCCTATTATGAACTAACGACGAAGATTACGTCATATAAACTCTTTATCCTTCAAAACAGCTCGAGCTGAGTTGAGATTTTTAAAAATCTTAAAGGCAGAAGAATTATTTTTTTCAAATGCCCAATAAAATAGCTTAGGCTCCTCAGTGCAGATACACACATGAATAGCCCAGTCATTTTTTACGGCTTTATCCTAGTTTGCAAATACAATTTGAAACAAGATCATACGTTATAAATGCTTTGTTAACAAATTTTGAGACAATATTACACTTTAAAAAAACTGGAGGGAAATACTTAGAAAATACATAATATTGAAGATTTGGCTCAGTCCACGTGATGTAAATCAATTAGAAATAGATAAAATATTACGTTCCTTTAAATGTGAATGAGAAGGAACTTACAAAATTAATGTCACAATGTTTATTTTATGGCCTGTGTTTGACTCTGAACCCAGTCAGAGTCCTCTGAGTAAACCATACATTCAAGATTTGAGGTTGATCTAAAATTGTCAGCCTAAACGGTCGCTAAAACTGTCAACATAGGTTTCTTCTATTTTTAAGCTGTTTTCAGTCTAAGTATAACCACGCCTACAGGCCACACCAATGCTGGTGAAGGAAGAGGACTGAAATTTTCAAAACTTGGAGAGAAAAAAAACAGTTATATTTGGGGGGGGGCAATCTTCAAGGTAAATTCATCCTAAAATTATCCCTGTCACACTTGGATTTTTTAAAATTCGTACTTTTTTTTCGTGATTACTTGCCAACGGAAGGCAAGAACATTAACTTTTTCATTGATCATTCCCTCATCAAATTTTCTTTTTATTGATCGCCTCCAACGCGGCATGCTGCCAAAAGATGTCGGTCACGTGACATTTTCAATTGAGTTACTCACCAGACATGTTTCAATTTTTTTTCTCTTCAAATCTTCACAAGGCAAAAAAAAAAAAAAAAAACCAAAAATGATCGTTACGAAGTAAAAGTACTCTGTTTATGATTAAAATACCGCTAAGCCTCTTTCCAACGCTGCACTTTGGACACAGATATTCTACGGCAAAAAGTGGGATGGAGAAAGGGTTTGGTTTTTGTTTTGTTTTTGTTATTTCAAATACATATTTTGGTTTATGGGAACCGGGGGATTAGTAGCGAAACATGATTTGGCGAAAGAAAAGGGTGGAAAAATAGACGCTGCGAACGAAGGATGGTTAACTGTAATTGTTCTCTTGGTACACCACTTAGCCTCTTTCTTTCTCCCATGCTGTGGCCAAACCCGCAATTTCCTCCCGATGAATTTATACAGCAAATAAAGTACTTTTAATATTTTATACACTTAAAAAAAAATCTGCATTGTTATCATAGTTGAAAATACCATGGTGGGGCACACCCTTTACCCTGCAACAGAACAAGAGAAACGTCTACATTGTAACATGGCAGGCCTTAGCACTTGTCTAGGGGAAATGAAAAAAGAAAGATTTAAAAAAAAAAAACAGAAAAAAACCCACCGCAACTAACAATATTCCTAATGTCTTTATTACAATCAAAACCAGCACCCAAGACTTATCAAATGTAGATTATTCGGATGTGTCAATGGTCGTAGTCATTCAGACGCGACACTATCAACCACCGACCTTCTGTATGACATTAAATAATTGTATCTCTGAAGTGCACTTGATCTTTGACACTTCCACTGAGAATGTAGTGATTTTTTGTGAAAAAAACCCCAGTCAAAGTCAGAGACAGGAGTTGACTTTGTTTTCCCACCGTAGCATGAACAACAAGAGGAAGAACAATCCGCACCCAATTTCTGTGAGCAAACACTTCACAGTTTGTCTGTTCCGTGACGTTAAAACGAGCCAATATAAAAAGAATTCAACAGTTCCCGAACATGATTTGTAATTACGACCAATTGATCGGTAGGTCGCTCACTTATCGACTGAGCTGAATTGATAAATATTACTTATCTACGAAAATGTATGTAACAAATGCCAAAGGGCTTCTTTCCCCCTAATATATATATATATATATATATATACATATATATATATATATATATATATATATATATATATATATATATATATATATATATATATATATATATATATATACATATATATATATATATATACATACATACATACATATACATATATATATATATATATATATATATATATATATATAGAGAGAGAGAGAGAGAGAGAGAGAGAGAAAGAAAGAGAGAGAGAAGGGGGATTAGGAGTGGAGTTTGTACCAGTCAGGCTTGATCGTCCTCATGTCATGTTAAGTAGTTTTGCTGGAGCATATAATAAAATAAATATACTAAGCATATCTCAGCGTTTTTGTT
Source organism: Thysanoteuthis rhombus (assembly GCA_963457665.1). Lineage (NCBI taxonomy): Eukaryota > Metazoa > Mollusca > Cephalopoda > Oegopsida > Thysanoteuthidae > Thysanoteuthis > Thysanoteuthis major. The sequence continues at coordinate 34,603,198 of OY735202.1, forward strand.
TTATTCATTCAATAAATTTGTTCTTATAAAATACGTTAAATAAGTATCTTTTGGAAAATTGGGGATGAAAATACATCTTTACATGGTATGTTTGGAGTCTGGGATAGTTGAATATTTCCCATTCAAACGCTGATTTTGAAGACTCATGAGCAAATAAGCTTTCCCCGCTTAGAGGATTGGCATCGAGCAATCTTACAATCCCCACTTGACCTACCATCGTGAGTTAATATAAAGAATTACATCTTTAGAGAGAGTCTAATCAAGTTACATTTAAATAGGATCTGTTTTGCAGTAAGTGGTATGCTTTCCACTAGCACCATTGGTCGGTGTTCGCGCACAGGATTTAGAGTTCAACTATACCTCGATGTACGCGGTAGACATTCCATGTATTCATGTGTAACTACTAAAATACACAATAGGATGCGATATGACGAAATGTAAGGAAAATAACAGCAAATGTGAAATGAATACTTATTGAATACATCGTAGGAGTTTTAGCTATGTTTACTTTCAGTGGCAAAATATCAATTGATGTTTTACCGTTAAAAATGAACATTAACGATAAAAGTGAACATTGATTTTAGAGAGCGCCCGTACTTTAAGAGACAACCCCCATCATCATCATCATCTGCAGTAGCAGCAGCAGCAGCAGCAGCAGTAGCCTTCTTGTGACAATCGTGGGGATCGGCCAGAACTTTATATCATAGGCGTCGCGGAGCTAATAGTTTCTGAACTTGTCTAGTTCCTAACGCCATCTGATATTTTGCCGGCTACAGTTTCGCTTATGATCTCAGGGAATCCTTGTTGCGAATCGTGGTGTCCATCGGTTATTTGACATTCTTGCAACATGACCAGCCCATTGCCATTTGATTTTTCTAATGGATTCGATGATATCTCAGATTCCGTTTTTTTCTCTTATATACTGTGCTGTTTTGTGATCTCTCCATATGGTGTTGACTCGAATATAAACAGTTGGTGACGAAGTCGTGTTTTTCTTAACATGAGTCAGCTCAGTGATCCTTACAGGTTTCAAGACTAGGACTTTATTCTTACAACTTTTATGATCACCACCTTTGCAGGATGTCAGTTCACCGATGGAATACCTCCACCATATTCACTTAGTTTAGAGAGTAAATGATTAGCTGTTCAGTGCACAGGGAAATCTATCCTCATGAACAGTTTTTGGACAGAACAGAATCGAATCCAATACCTTCTGCATGTAAGGCAGATGTGCTGACCATTACATTATCTAAGTGAACTTTCAACTACTCGACTAAACATTGACTTTGAAACAGTACAATTCTTCTTTGTAATTAATAAGAATTAGTTTTTCGTCTTTTTAAACTAAAATTTTGTCGTTTTTTCTTTCTAGCAAAGCAAAGAAAAAACTTGAAATCTTTTAGATTTTAACTATATTTGTAAAATGGGATTTCGATATTTCTGACCATTCATAAAATTTTATTTCATAATATTTGTTCTATATTATTATGCTGCTCTTTCAAAGTTATCTGAAATGTGGAATTGAATTGTTTTAAAGAAATTTTATTGTTGTTCTATTTATTTTGTTTCATTTATTTACTTATTCATTTATTTTTTATTTATTTATCTATCTATTTATTTATTTTTTTTTTTTTTGCTTTTTACTTTTAAATAGTCAATGGATAAAAACAGACAACACCGTCCGTCGGCAAAAAACGGCCAAAATAAAGAATAAGAAACCTTAAATCAACCTATATCTAAGAAGGTCCAATTTCTTTTCTATATGGAATATAAATATTATAAGTCAATAAATATGCTGATTGATAAGTATGACCAAAATTTGAAAAAAATATATATATATATCCTTTCAGCGAAAAGATTTTCGATGGATCGTCCGTTGACAAAATGTTCGTTGGTGAATCGACCGGATACGCTTTCACCCGCATTGGAAATTTGACAATGATTGCAATTATTTTCCCAATTATTTTCTGCAATTTGACAGCATATCTGGGTGTAGCATCTTCGTCGGCACTTTAACATTTTAATTCCCGCTCTTGATTGGAAGTTCTTAAAAAAAACTACCCGTTGCTTGTTGTGAATGTTAGACTGTCTGCTTTGGATTTCGTTGTTTATACGTGAAAATTGGTCCTGAGTGTAAGATGATTAAGTTGACAATAAAAGTGCTGAAACAAAATAATCAGTTTCTTTATTTCGAAATTTCGAAACCGCGAACATGAACGATGATCACATTTGATTAAGGTAGGATCAGTGAATCCGTAGCCTGACACCGCTATTAGTTATATTTTGATCTTAAATTTTCACTCTATAATGTTCGATCTATGAAAAACGTTGTGTCAAGTCCATCGATAAGAAATGAGATTATGTTGAAGAATTTGTTGTGTAAAAGGAATGCTTTTTTTCATTAGTAGGTCATAGACTAATCGATGACACGCACGCACACACACACTTATATATTAGAAATATTTATGCTCTTCTGGGATATATTTTTTATATCTGTGTGAATACACACACACACATATATACACACACACACATATGTCTATTCACATAGATTTTATTATTTTATTATTCTATATTATTTTATCATTTTATTTATTTATGCTCTTCTGGGGGTATTTTTTGTTTCTTTGTAAATACACATACACATATATATGTGCGAGTGGGTATTCACAAAGAAACAAAATATACCCCAGATGAGCATAAATATCCCTAATAATTGTCATGTTATATATATATATATATATATATATATATATATATATATATATATATATAAGTGAGTCAGCGTTTTTCCCTTTTTTCTGTGTGTTGGCACATGGGAATATTTAGTAATAACTTTTATAATCAATATATATATATATATATATATATATATATATATATATATATATATATATATATATATATATATATATATATATATATATATATATATAAGATTCATACAAGAACGCACAAATGCACATACGTTAATACAAGCCACATGTCTCCGCTGGAACGTGGGAAAGATTTAGTGATGTTTAGTAATGATTTCTCAACATTAAACTCCGCCTACCTATTTTTTCAATGAAGAGGGATCTTCGGCTGAACTCTTTATTTCCGATTTGAACAATACATGTAACCACCTCTGAAAAATAAAGATAAAGGAAGAACGTGTCATAAATCCATACTTTTCTTTCAATTGCATTGCTATTACACTTACTCTAAAAGATGAAATTTTACATTTTGATTAGGATCAAAGCTTAAGTTTAAGAATGTGAAAATATCGTCGGAATATTGAAGCTGTTGATGCCGTTTTTTTAACAATGGATACATATTAATCTGGATAAGGTTTCAGTTTCTTATTTGCATTTATCAAACTATCACGATAAAAATTATCTTAATGAAAAGAACTTAAATTAAAAACATCAAATGGGACATTATTGGTATTAGCGAAATGAGAAGACTGAGAGAAGAAATGCGTCTAATCTAACTAAAGAGCAAACATCTTTAAAGGGAGTTAGCTTTCTTATTTATGAAAACTCGAAGACAACGTTACAGGATTCAAAGCTCAGATCGCGTTGTCAGTGTCATCGTACGGCTCTTTGAGAGGTACAAACTGAATATCATCCAATTCCACGCTCCCCCGTCACAGTTAACCAGAGAGTCCAAACATAAAGATGACAAGAACGACAGGAAAGACCCTCTCCAAATTTAGGGGCGTATAAAATTAACTGTCACTACCGTGATTTAAAACCACAATCAACTGATAGGTAGTCGTATCTCTTATCGTTTGGGCTAAATTGACAAGTCTCGTATGAGTAGAAAAATTTACGTTTGAAATGAGCAAAGGCTTATTTCCTTATAGTAAATAAATGCATCTATAAAATTGACCTTTCTCTCTTGTGATTCGAAATCACAACCGAGTGAATGGTAGCCGACCCTCACTGATACAAAGTGACAATCTACGAATATAACAAAATACATTTATACAAAAAAAGATTCCAAACAAGGTTGATGTTGGTGCTAATGGGTAAAGGAACATCTGCCAGACATAACTCTTGAAGTTGTTGCTTGAGATCTTATTTGGGCATGTCTGCGAGATTTATTTACGATAGTGAACAAGTTTATAAGGCTAAGGCAGGTTTTTTTTTTTCCTAATTTCTGTAAGACCATGGCAGAAAAACAGCCCGCCAGTCCATATATGAATGGTACTTGCATTTAGTTTTTGAGTTTGCGCTATCTTGATAGGACGTTTGATATATAATCTTATTTCTTCGGTTTTTCAAGGGGTTTTCAAATTTTAAACCAGATTTTCTTTCTCTGTTCTTTTTAGAGAGAGAGGGTAGATTTTATTCTTTGATCTTAGGCAGGAACTGATAAAAAGTCAGGAAAATGCCAACGCAAGTAAAAGGAATCGGTCTCACTTGTGTAATTCTGTATAATATCTGTCATTAGTTGATACTCGTGAAATAATTAATGGATGTATTTGTGTTTCTATGAGACCATTTCAGAAACAGAGCTATCAAACTCGTATAAGTGGAATTGTTTATTGTTTCGATATCCCAAGAAGATATTTTTATTAGCAAAATTGATACCTTCAAGTGGAAGAGTTCATTAGAAAAACAGGAAAAATAACACTGTTTTCAAACTGCTAGAGTTATATCAAACTCCTAGAGTTGACTTAATTATCGCAATTCGCCAACCTTCCAATTTCAGGACTTTTCCGATCCCAGCATGCATTTTACAGAGACAGGGTACAAGAAAAGAGATACCGGAACGAACTCCATAGCAATTGGTCGAAACAAAAGTGAGGTCGTTCATGAGATGAGGATCCTTGCTCATTAAATAAAGACGTTTTGTTTTGTTTTTATTACAATGATCAACGTTCGTGACGATCAACTTTCTCATGTTATCGTATTGATTTCTTTGAAGCAAAAAATATTCTGACGTTATTCATTCTTATTCATTCATTAACATTAACATTCATATTCATCTCTCATTTCCGCTGTTTTTTACGTTCATTTTATTTGAGAAGATTTTCAAAAAGTTCTCAACCTCATTTTGATTTCTTTGGGTTCACCTATTTAAGAGAGAATTAGTTTAAAGGTAAATACGCAATTATGTTAAGTTTGGTTTACAAAATGATTTTTCTGAAATCATCTCGATTACGGCAATAGTTTTTTTTTTGTTTTAAAAACGAGCTTTGTACATTTCAATACATAGGGTATTATCAATCATCATTATTGATTTTGCTTCTATCTATCTTCATCTTAATTGTTAAATTGCGATAAAAAACAACAAAAAATATGAATTAAGGCAAACAGTAACAAAAATAAATGATAATGAAATATTTAATTAATTTGTCTTTCTTTTCGGTGAAAGCTACCATACTACTAGATATGTGATTAAAACAATTCATAACCAAACCACAACATCATTCATAATCAAGTTATAATTTCCCTCAGCATTTCCGTGGGACATTGATTGAAGTCGTTCAGCTTGTAACCAATAGGTCTTGGGATTGAATCCACCCCAGAGCGACACTTTTTTATCTTCTTTCTTCTTCGCTTTTGAGGTCAGTAGTGAATTAATCATTGGGCTGAGAAGACTCTTTCTTTCTTCCTCTCTTGCGAGGGCAGTGGTGGATTAACCATTACGCTCATTAGACATTTTCTTTCTCTCTGACTTTCTTTCTAGTCCAGTGGCGGATTAGCCATTAAGCTGAGTAGGCCTTTTTTCTGTCTTCGTTTCTTTCATCCTTCCTTACTTTCGGGGCTAGTTGGCTGATTAGATGTTCTTTCTGTCTTTTGTCAAACTCTTACTACTAAATTTTGACCTTATTTCCGTATGTAATTACGATGATGCGTGACGGATGACCAGACTAAAAAACACTGACGTCATGCACGAGGAAATGTGACACAGTGACGTATGCAAAACTGATGACGAGTTCACTCACACTTCCAAAGCCCGACTCAGGTTGACTTGTTTTGCTCAAATTTGCAAATCCCATATACAGGAATTATTGATAAATGAGTTGAAACAGGACACGTGGTTTTGAAATATTCATTATAAAAGTAGATAATTCATTTGACCGGTCTTATTTCGAGTAAAAATATGACTATTCATGTTTCAAGAATGAAACTATTTAAACACTTGTAATGATTTAGGTATGTATGTATGTTTAAAGTTCATGTAAAGAATGTCTTATAAGGAAACCGACTTATGATAATATCAACGTTTTCATTTGATTGCCCATCATAAGCCTTCACAAAATCTGACTTAGTTTCAAACGATGACCATGCACTTCGTCTATTGCTAGATTGTCTGACGCTAGATTGTCTGATTGACCACGACCAGAGTGAATATACTGAACCATTTTGATGAGTGTTAAATCTAATTTTATCGACGATTTTGTGTAACAATATTGGAAATTGCAGAATTCCTTTCTTGAAGACAGCCAGGATATTGTTATTTTTTAATTCTCATACAATATTTTATTGTTAAGACATTGGAAATCGTAAGATCAATTAAATTAATTTATCAAAAGAAATACGGAGTGAATTTTTTTCATTCTGATGTTTCTATATTTTCAAAGCACTGCTATTATATAAAATCAATATTTTTCATAAGAGAAATATTAGAAAATCTTCGAATTCGTCACTTTGATAATTACAAATAATTTTCACGCTGTTAATTTTCTATAAATATCTTACTTTTCTCTAAAAAGATTATATCAGTTTTTCCCAATCATTCTCCTTTATAATAACAAAGATTTTGACGATAAATGGAACTTTATCCATAATAGAGGCATTATTTCCAGGTATCAAGTAAAATTCTTGGCTATAAAGCTATTGAAATTTCACTTTTTATACATTTTTTAACTCAATAGCAACAAATCAATAATGTTTTAATGGTTTATTCTGCAATTTCCAAAATTTTTACACTAAATTATCGACAAACGCTGATTATGATAGTTTGAGTACTCTTGTGGTTTTTATCGATTAAATGTCGTCAGGAACCGATCGACAATTTCCAATATTTTTACACAAAATCGTTGACAAAATTAGATCAAGTATTTATCATAATGATTAAGATAACCTGGCTTTAGACAATCTGGCTTTAGACAAACTGCACAAGAACTATTTCAAATGAAAGAAAGGTATTTCTGAACGTTTGTTCTTCACCTTTGAATTCCCTGATACTTCGCTGCCTATCTGCGTCAGATGCTGTCAAGAACGCTGCTGTCTTCTGGAAAAGTCCAAGAGAACATAATTAACACGTTCCTTCATGATGGATCCAAGATTCTACGTGAAATCGAAGCCAGATGTATTTCCAGGCCATCTGCCAAATCCATCTTTTCGAAAAGATCAAACTTTTTCAACCTGTGTGTGACCCGTTTCTTGAGCAATAATCCAGTCATTAAAGCTGAGAAAAGGGGTTAAATATCTATGTTTCTGCACGGCTTTTGTAGTGTGCACAACTGGCGTCAAAAAACGTCATAAAAACATGAAAAGACCATGCGCACAATTGTCGATATCTTTAGAGTAGTATGCTTGCTCCTTTTGGAGCAAAACATCGACCGACAAAAACAAGCAGGTTTTATTTTTAATCGTTTATCAGCGGTACAGTTCACAAAGGCCTTATTAAGCAATTCCCATGTGCTGATCTTTGATCAATACTGATCTAAATTGGAGGTGATGTTACAGTTAGCCTTTTCTACATTTCGCATAAGGAGTGGAACAAGTAGGCTATTTCAGAAAAATGCCTCTTGCATCTGATTTCATTCAATTAGACAGGTTCGTCAAAAGGACATCGAAAAAATCTTGCATAGAAACAGTAAAAGAAATTAACAAGATCCAAAAAATTTCTCTTTGAAAATGATAAGGTTTGTTCAACCTTATATTACCAACTGTTATTAACCTATGGATTATTCGGAGGGGTATATTCATCTTTGCGGATTCGGTCACTCTTTCGACTGATAGGTTTTCCGCCCTTACTCGGGTGTATGTCGTACATGATAATCTTTGAAAAATTTTTTCAGCTCAATTTTGTTTAAAATTCAGCACCACTCCAATCAGAATAATTCATAGACCTGAACAACAAAGCCCTACATTGTGAATGATTTATTTGAATATTTTAGTTCAGTATCATGAGAGTTCCTTCTTGAAATTTAGACTTTTAAAATTCAGATATAGTTATATGATTAGGTGCTGACCAATGATGAGATGAGACCCAGGTTGCCGACCCCCCTCTATTCTAGCAAAGCACAGTTTAATTTCTTTTAAATGAAAAAATTATAAATAAAAAACAAACAAATGATAGATTCAATCATAAATCAATTTTAAAAGCAAAAAACATTTTATTTTTCATCTAATGTTTTCCGTCTTATTCTTTATAAAATTCCTATTTATTAGTTCTCTGGTATTTTTAAAATCTTTTTGCTTAACTCTTTTGTCAATTCTTGTGTTAGAAAGCTACGACACGAAATCAAGTGAAAAATTCTGAGTCACACTTTTTGTTTTTGATGTTTGAAATGCTCAAAATCTTGTATCCTCCCCTTCTGAAATATGTCATATCTGGTAATCCTTATGAAGTTATCAACAGAATACCTTGTCTTCTCGACATTTTCTTGCAAGGACACATCTGGCTGGCACAGGGTCAAATACGACTCTATTCCGATTGAAGATGATTACCGCAACTCTTCTTTCGTAAAAAGAATGAATAATAGGCATTTGTATGTATATGTAAAACTTGTCGGTTTGGTTCAGTTAGTAAGAGAGCCGCCTACTGATTACTTGGCTAGGGTTTCACATCGTAGCAGATAAATATTACTTCAAATACATATATATATATATATATATATATATATATATATATATATATATATATATATATATGCCTAAAATTCTGCCCCCCCCCCCATACTTCAACAAGGATATAAGGATATCCGAAGTAAGGACTTTAATAAATTCTTTAGAAGAATTAAGCTAAGAGCCCATTTTAGCCAATCGAACTATGATAGCGATTTTTACATAGACTCAAGGACCCTAATAAATCTTTCATCCCTAAGAAAATTTACATCACTATCCAAACATTTGAACTAGCAGACACATTAAAACCCACATTAACAACCACAATAATCAACTCCAACCATACAATAACCTCACCACCAACGAACGAGAGTCCTTTAACAAACTTGAAAACATTACAGACCTAATAATCACCAGTGCAGGTTAGGGAGGAGCTATTGTCATTTGGAGCGTTGATAAATACCTCTCAGCAGCTAACACTCAACTAAACAACAAATAATTCTATAAGAACTTCCAAAGAACATTCAAATTCACTTAACCCAGGTTGACCAGCCATTTCCTCCACTGACTGCCACACCATTTCGTTCTTCATACGAGACACTACTGACCTCTTAAACCAAATCAAAAACATCGAAACAATCCTAGAAAAAGCACTTCTAGTCACTATAGACGTCAAATCCTTATATTCTAATATGAAACTCAAAGAAGGTATTCTAGCCCTCAAAGATTACCTTAACAATAGAACAACTTGAGAACTTAAAATAAAAGCAATTACCACCCTTATAACACATTCTAACACTCAGTAGTTTCAACTTTGACAACAGACACTTCATCCAGATGAAAGGCTGTGACGTGGGCACAGTATCGCCCCCCTCCCATGCTAAGATCTTCATGTGCAAATTCGAAGAGACCTACATATACCTAGAGGTTGACAAAGATATATACGTCATATCTGTAGATGATATTCTTTTCATATATATACAGGAGTTGAAGCCGAACTAAAAAGATTATTCACACACATCAACTCTACGCACGGCTATCAAATTTGTCTACGGGAAATCCACAGACTCCATAACCTCCCTAGACACCTGCATATGCATAGGTAATAATAGAAACCTCCAGGCCATCCTCTACACTAAACCTACAGACACTCACAACTACTTTCACTTTGAATCGGCCCACCTTGAACACCTGAAAAAAGCTACCATATTCACAAGCACTTCGAATTAGGAAAATTTGCTGTACAGATATTGAACAGAACAGACACATCAATAACCTTCAACAACATTTCACTAAACGGGGATATTCACTAGAATATACAAATAATCAAATAAAAAAGGCCATAGCAATACCCAGAGAAGAAACCCTTACACTCTCTAACAAGATTAAACCTGACTGTATACCAAACATAACTACCTTCCACAACGCACTCTCAACTCTGTCACATATAATTAATGAGAGATGGAATATACTTACGCTCAAAACAAAAGCCAAAGAAATATTCCAGGAATCATGTGTCATCGCCAACTGCAGACCCCAAAACATCAAAGACATGATTAGCAATAACACTATAAGAAACAATAAAGTTTCTCACAGTAACATTCCTAAAACCGTTGAATCATGTTAACCCAGTAACAAAAGAAACAGTCTATGTTGCAACCACCTTAAGCACTCCAACACATTCACTAGCCGTACCACTAACACGATTTTCTACATGAACTATAATTCTAACTGTAGAAGCAAAAATGTAACCGACTTCCTAGAATGTAATAGATGCAAAATGCAATACATACGCAAAACTGAGTGGCAATCGAACGTCAGATTTAATAACCATAGGTACATAATTAAATCATGCAATCATCCAAACCTAGTCTGCACCCCAGGGCACAATTTTGGCACAGATGCAAGATTTACAATCATTGGAAAAATAGAAAGAAATAAACTTCCCGACACGATAAATATTTTAGAACGACATGAAGATATGTGGATTAACAAACTTGAAACTCTTACCAAAAACGAAATCAACACTGAACTCAACAATCCAAACCACATTGACCTCTAACACCAAAATCCTCTCAATCATAATTACACTATACTCACCAAGTCACTATTCTTTTCACTATGGTTCTAACTAAGCTCAACCATATTATCTCATTTCTCCCAACAACTTCACATCCACAACCAATACCCCTTTATGTACATCCAACATTGGGAATTGCTCACAGTCACAGAGACACCTACCTATAGAAACCTATGTATGGTATTTCATTTGTACAACTCGAAGCCATCAGACTTTTCAGAAAATCCACAATGACCATTAAGGAAACAGAACATCTTTCCCAAAAGATATTCGATCATATTCGATATTCGAGCAAGGACCCCCTTATCCAACCATCTGGACTAATACCAGAGATAGCCTCATCCCCAATTTATCAATCATCCACACAATCTAATACTAAATTACTATCCGGCTCCTTAATATGCATGACACCTAATGCTTAAGAATGTCTATAAACTCTAAGCAGTACACCCAATAAATTACCCATTAGTGCTGTTACTACTTCCAACAAGATATCCAAGCCTACCACCACAGATTTCCCCACCGTTCTGACACATCATCATGACCCAAAAGGAATCCTCTTTCTTGATTTCCATTTTTTTCGTCCTAAAGCAAAACATCTGATGCTAAATTTGATTTCTACGGAAACTTTCCAGCCACTGAAAGATATACTACGCATACTACTGAAAATGAGAACTCCGCCCAAAACATGAATATCACATAAATTAATTGATTTGTAGATTAATTGACAAATAAAGCCTCCAAATACTTCCACTCCCGAATCTGTCTCATTCCTTATTGTTCACACACACACACACACACACACACACACAAATACACACATATGTGCGTGTATGTGTATGACGGGACAGACAAACAGTGAAGAGATTACTTTCTTAAATCAGGCGGGAATTATTCCCGTTAAAAATCCCAATAGAAAATTTTTTCTATTACACTTGATTTCTAATTGAATATTGCGTCCTATAATCTTTGGGCTGAATTCTTTATATCCTGTCTATTATTTTTTTTTAAAACTTGATAATAATTCACTGATCTGGACAATAATTCTTTACTAACTGAATAATTCATCTGCATAATATGAAGTTGGTTGTATTTGTTTAAAAATAGCGTGAGTCTCATCTGCGCAATATTAAGAATTCTTCCAAGTGATTGAGATAGAGTTATAAGACCTTGCATTTATTCTTCAACAAACGAAATATCACTTTTCTCTGATTACATTCTTGCTTGACACTATTATGTATCTAGGTGAATCTTAAATGGCCGGTAAAAGAAAGAAAGCCGAGGTGTTGGTAATTTATACAGCGCTCCACTGCACCTGATAACCTTCTTAGTACATACCGTATACATTTATGAATGACCAAGAGACCAAACGTTGAGCGCACTCGAATTTTGAATAGTAATTTAGGATGATACAGGATTTGTTAAATAAGACAATATCTAAAAAAAAACAAAAACACAGAAACAAAAAACAGTAAAACTATTTTCTCTTTAATAAGTAAAAAGTTGGTTTGCAATGTCCAAGATAGCATAGAAATAACCACCTGCTTCCGTCTTGAATCGTCTACTCCATATATATATATATATATATATATATATATATATATAAAGTCCTGCAAGGAGAACATACTTACTTATATATATATATATATATATATATATATATATATATATATATATATATGAGTAAGTTTGTTCTCCTTGCACGACTTTAAGAAGTCCAAATGTGACTCGAAGCGGGTAATTTTGTCTTTTTTACGGTTGAGTCTCACCGACCATGTTGTGAGGTTGTCTGATAAAGTGGATTCCATTGTGGTGTTAGGATGGTTGCCCTTGTCGGAAATGATGGTTATTGTAGGAATATGTTCCTTCTCCGTGTCTCAATGGGGCTATGTTTAATGTGTACCGTAGAGAGTGAGACAGACTTGGGAGTAAAGTGTTTAGAGGTACAGTTTATTAATCCTTAAATGTAAATGGTCCTGACATGTTTCGGGATTTTTCCCATCTTCAGTGCTGTGTGCTGTGTGCTCACACGACTGAAGATGGGAGAAATCCTGAAACATGTCTGGACCATTTACATTTAAGGATTAATGAACCTTACCTCTAAACACTTTACTCCCGGGTCTCTCTCACTCTCTACAGTACACATTATATATATATATATATATATATATATATATATATATATATATATATATATGTGTGTGTGTGTGTGTGTGTGTGTGTGTGTGCGCGCGACACATATATATATAGAAAGAGAGATAGAGACGACTATCAATTCTAAAATGTTTCGCTGGCCAAACGATGACCAAACATTCAGAAGTTTTTATTAAGAATCTTGAGCTGAATTCGTGTCAGTCAACACATTTCCATAACAGAGAGTTCTATACGTTACATATATTCATGAGTTAGTCCTGCATGCGTCATTTGGTGCGAGCAGGGACTGACGAGGTTGGTCTTATGATGTCATTATAAAATGCCACATAAACAAATATCTACGTACATGCGGTTTGAGACTATTTCCACGAGAAAATTTGAAAGCGAATGAGGTAAAAGTAATTACGAAAAAAAAAAAAAAAAGAAAGAAAGAAATCTATACTCGTACCTAATTTGAAAGCGTAGTGAATGTTATTTATATTAGTTCAGCTTATCCCAAGCAAAAGTTTCCAGCGGAAAACTGGTCCCAATCGTGTATTCAGCATTATATAATTTTCAAAAAAAGTGCGCTGGTAACTTTTGCACCAGACTAATATGACGGTTGATGATAATTAATTCCCTCTTGGAATAGATGGCCTGTACGGAACTCTGACCTTACGCCCTGTAACTTCTTCCTTCTATGGTAGGTGAAAGAGTGCTGCACCAAACCACAAACTCAGGATCACTTGAAGGAGTGCATTCAACATGCTATAACCAGTATACCATCGAGCTTTCTGCAAAGGTCTACCGAGGCCATACCGAAATTGGTGGACAACGCAAGTGCCTACGTTGAATTTTAACTCCGCAGGCAAATTCTACTATTCTATGGTTCAAAGTAAAATTAGTTTCTCTACGATCGATCAATAATTCATAAGGTTATTACCAATTTTCCATAGGGAGTTTCCTTCCACCCATCCTATATACTTATATAAGTACTATAAAATTGAATAAAGGTTGTTCAAATAGGAAATCGAGCTATTACCAACACTAATTTTTTTTAAAGCCCTGAAAAGTGAACTCATGATATCAAAAACGTAGGAACAATAAAACAAAAACAGTGAATGCAAAACTGTAAATGATTCTCTCTTTCCAGCTTTCCAGTAAACACACAGTTTTTTTCTCCGTGATAATTATCTTTTAAAACAGGGGAAGGATACTTGAATATTTGATTGTGTAAGCATCAAATATTTATTGCTTCTATGACTTATGGACGCTAAAACATGGAAATTGACGAAACGAACTGAAAACCAACTCAGAATCAAACAGAGAGCAATGGAAATTGCCATGCTATGGATAACTCTGAGAGACAGGAAAATATTATGGATCTGAAAGATGACTAGGGTGAAGGATAGTATACATATAAGTGAGCAACAAAAATCAAGATGTGCTGAGCACCTAGTAAGAAGAAATGACAAAGGTGGAGCGAAAGGTTGACCCACAATTAGATGCTCATGGGACAGTAAATGCAGTTGCAAAAGACCAGACATACGATGGATGGATGAGATGAAAAGGTTTGCTGGTAAGAAATGGGAGAGATCTTCACAGTCAAGGACGGCATGAATGGAGGTGAGAAAGACCTTAGTCCAGTAGTGGACTTATGATGATGATGATGATGATGATGATGATATTGAAAAATAATTGCAATTCCAGAAAGCATATTAGTAAGTAAACAATATTTGATTAACAAGCAAGAATTGTGGCTGATCTTCTAAATGTTTCGATGTTCAATCATATAGTCATCAGATGATTTTGAATGAGAATGACTTTCGCTGCCTATTTAGAGCACATACATTCAAACACACGGAATAAAGGGATTAAAATAGATTTAACTGAAACAAATACAATGAAATGAAATAAAGGTTAAAATGAAACAAAGGTTCTTCAAGTAGGAATTTGAGCTAATAACAAGCTAACACTTAATAAAAAAGACCTGAAAAATTAATTCATCATATCAAAAAGGTAGGAAGAATAAAAACATTTTTAAAAAACGGTAAATACAAAATTCTAAATGACATTTTTTAGCTTTCCAGTAAATGCATTTAAGTACATAGTTTTTGAGTAATAATCAATAGAAATTTTTTTTTTCAAACAGGAAAAAGATACTAAAATATTCAATTTTGTATGCACCAAATATTTATTGCTTACTACTAGGAATATTTCTTACCATTGCGCATAAGGAATAATAGTTTAGAACAGACTCGACTTTCACGTTTGTTTGGAATACCTTTTACTTGTAATCTGAATTTTACCTGACATTTAGGGTATCTAATTAGTGCCAACTTCATTTCAGTGATGGTGGCCGGCAAAACTAGCTTGTTAATCATTACACCACAGCAGTGCACTCAATAATATGTACTAAGCTTAGTTTTGTCTGGCACACGGTTACAATAGCGGCACACCTCGTAAGAATTGAACCCAACGGTCTAGTGCTGTCATTCACAATGGGGTCAATATAGCCTCTAAGGAGGTGAAAGTTAAGCTGAGGTGGCGATAAATTGTAAACAATTCATTACAAAATTTACCTGGCTTAGTCAAGATAAGGTAATAATGATAGGCGATGTTCCTTTTGGAAGATGCACAGTCAAGCTACTTGATGTGAGCATTTATTTGGCTAAATTAGAAAAAAAAACAACCAAAGGGGGAGGTGATAGGTTTTATATGTCGATAGACAGAGTATTGACGAGATATGATTGGATTAAAATGAAAAATAAGGACGACACAACAGAAAGAAACATGGTTTCAGTTTTAAATAAAAGATGTTCAATTCTGCATTTTGGAAATGTGAGCGACGTCAAAATAAAGGGATATAATTGTCTCTTAACATGAAAGTTATTAGATAGTATCAGCAGCAGTTTTGTCGTTTCGTAAGTTTATTGATATGGCTATACAAATAGGGAAAAGGTTGAAAAACCCTGGTCTAGTGAGATTAAATTGTTTACACTCTACGCCATACACTTCTTGGATATTTACAAAGATTAGCTTCGTACGACACTTAGCTACAATAATGAAAAATCTATGAGGTTCGAATGCATCTCAATTGCTAAACTGGTATATCTGAAATATATGGATGCATATTGCATCCTGTATATGTAAATAATAGAGATTTGCATAACAGTGACTTTAGAGAATAGCGTTTTGTTAACCACCCACAGAATTCTTATTACTTTTTATTCATTCATTTTTATTGTCCTTTAAATTCAGCAATTACGTCCCCTGACAAATGGCATTGGCAGATATATGTACCCTCTGATAGTTTGTATTGTAATTTATAAGTTTGAATTATGACAAAAGAAGGTTAATTTTTATGAATAAGTTGGGAGAACTTTTGTTTTAGTTGGACCTATACCCTGTTTAAATACTGAGTTTCATCTTAATGTAAATTTGTCCAAATATTGTGCAAGTTTGTATATATTCTGACTGATTTTACTAGATTATTAAATTGTTCAAAAATCAACTATTACAAAACAGAGTGGTGTAGAGAGGCTTGAGGGTTAAGATGCTAGCCAGCGGTTGGTTATGGTTTCGAAATGGAAATTTCACGCGAATTTCGGAGCCGAGTGAATTCTCAAGCACTTCTCATCAACACGAAGCCTTTTACAAGTGGACACACATTTTATTCATCCAATGTATTTGCATGG
>OY735202.1:34622400-34654900 GCA_963457665.1 Thysanoteuthis rhombus
AATACATTTGCTGAATTCAGATTTATCATAATTACATCATGTAATTTTAGGGTGTTTTTGTTTCATTTTTTTTTCTTAGTCATCTAATTATTATCATTATCATTTGAATTTTAACACCAGTTTTCTGGTGGTCACTACTAGAGACTGAGTGACAGCAAGTCTCTTCCAGTCTCGAACCCTCCTCTTAGCACTCTCGTTGTTTATAGCACTACTAAGGGCTACAGTTTCACACCAGTTACTCGATTTTTATCGCTGAAGACTGAATGACTGTAAGTCTTCTAGGGTCTCCAGCCCTCCTCTTAATACCGTCCTCACCTATCACAGTAGTGCTGTAGTTTGTAGCGCCTCCGCCATAACCTTTTCTTGGTCGTTATGCTATTGCTAACAATTGGGGGTCATAGATCTCATATTTCCAGTTCACCCCTCAGTGTTCGTGCAGTCCCCAGTAGTGCTGTGGTCTGCACAGTCTCAATGCTTCCTTTTATCCCCCAGTTCCTCCAATCTCGTTTTCACTGTCTTTGGTGCGTTTCCGAGTGCACCAACTATTATTGGCACTAACCTGGCCTTCATGTTCTACACCCTCTTCAGTTCCCTCGCTAGGTCCTGGTATTTCCCTAACTTTTCACTCACTTCCCTATTTACTCTGTGACCTCTGGGCACGACCATGTCTATCATTTGTCAGGTTCTCTTCTTGTCCATGATCACCAGGTCTGGTTTTCTCGCTTGGATGGGGTGTTAAGTTTGGATGTCAAAATCCCCGAATAATTTGTGGCTTTTATTTTCTGGGGCCGATTCCGGTTTGAGCTGGTAACATTTGTCCACATGGTCGAATCCCATTCGTTCACTCAGTTCTCTGTGTATCACTGTGACTACCCAATCATGCCTGTTTTTTTAACTCTTTCTGTGTTAATTGACTATATTCACTGGTTATTTGGTTCAGGGCTTCATTCTTTTCTCTAAGCGGCATTTACTGTTTGTGTGGATCCTATCAATTTTCGCCTTGATAATGTTTGCCCTGACGCATTTTTCTGTCATGATTATCGATTCTGTTTCCCTCTTCAGGTTTCCTTTGCGTAGTCATGTCTATGATCTTTCGTCTGCAACATTTGGTATCTGTTCTTTCAATTCTCCAACAACAAGAAACAGACTCTATTACCAATCGTTGAAAATATGTATGTAGAAACGTTGCTACTCAAATGAAAATAAAAAGCCCAGATCATAAGCTAAAAAAACAGATGAGATAAGAAAAAATGCATCGTTTAAGAACTACGAAGTTAATACAAATGTGTATAATGCGACAAAAATTAAGCTAACCCTTAATACTTATATTGCAATATACGCTGGCACTATTTTAATTCAGTCGTCCACTTTGGAATATTGCTTACGTCACAAAAACGTAGCACTACCCAGAAGTAAGCACACGAATTCTCTCCCCCTGATGAATTGATTGTCAAACTTCGGTACAATGTCTAGAATCGACATGAACAACATGAACAACAACAATTTTCACCAAAATGGGGGTTCTAAACCGATTTGTTGAATCCACGTCCCCCTATCATTATTTGAGCTCACAACCAACAGGCTGCCTTACTGATCGAGCTAAACTGACATGTTCAGCTATTGAAGAAAATATATCATACAGATATTCGCAAGCTTATTCCAGTCTAATAAATAAATGCATTTATACAAAAAAATATAGGATCGCAGTGGTTACAGCATCAGACAAATAACTGTTAAGTAATCTGATGGTTCTAGGTTCGATCCTAGTGTGAGACAGTATAACAATACTACTAACGCTAAAGAGGGGAGTACGGTCAATATACCCCCGTCGGATAAATAAAGGGTTCGGTTCGTTACTTCCCCAAATCTACCAGATGATACCTGACGGAGGCCGTAGAGTGCAACGGCCGAAACATTGTATGAAAAACAACAAAGATGAGGATGGTCCGAATATCAATAGAAATAATACTTGTTTTTATTTTTCAAACATTGTTTTAATAAATTATTCTTCTGAGGGTTTTGGTTTTGAAACATTATTTTTTTTAGTTTTGAAACATATTTCAGCCGATGCTTTTTTGAACAAAAAATCCAAAATATAACGTTTTAAAAACATTAAATTGTATTTTTCTTAAAATGCAACTTTTTTTTTCTTTTCATGAAATTAAAACATTTGGAGGAGTGACTTTGAAGAAACTTTTCCGAAATAACCTTTCCATATAGAAAATAAATTAGTTAAAAATAAATAGATAACAACAATTTTTTATCGGTTCATTAGTTAATTTTAGATTAAATTTTTAAGTTTTCATTTTTACAAATTTTTTTTGCGCTAAATACACCAGGTTTTTTTTCTTGTGTATTAGAATATAAAAATGATTTTAGCCTGGGTATTTTTAGTAAAAAATATCAATTCAGCAATTTCCAATATTTTTTACACAAAATCGTTGATAAAATTAGATTTGGTACTTTTTACAATAAATACAATCGTGGTTTAGACAATCTGTGTTCACTCAAGCTGACCTGGCTTAAGTCACTACAGAAATTTTATTTCATTATTCCTCACAATCCGTTGACGATTTTTCATAAGATACATGCAAAAATTGAAAAACATCTTATTTGTTAATTTTTAAAAACGTGCTATTTGCTAATTTTTATATCTTTAACTTTTCTTCCGTTGAAATAGTCGAAAATGTTTTTCATTTGACATTCTATTTCAGAACAAACATATCAAATTTACATTCATGTCTAGTGTGCATTGAAACAAAAAATAGTTTTGCTCTTCTTACATCTGGTCTACGTAATGGATAAAGGTATGATCCCTTCAACATTCGGAATTTAATGAGTTGAATACGTGTATCAAATACAGGTAATCCCACTTATCAAAAAGCTCTCTTTTTAAGGACCTCCTGCAATACGAACTCTCGTATTAACGCAAATTTCAACGACAGGAATACATAGAGGCAGATGGGCTCAAATGCTGATAAAACCTATATTTTGGGAATTGTTGAAATGGAAACCAAGAGAGCCAATATGGAATTGAAAAAAGACTGAAATAGGTGAAAAAACCAAGCAGTCAACACACTATGTATTGATGAATATTTCTAGTATGTGACTGACTGATTTCCTGTCACGGATGACAATGGATGTATCATCTTTTATTGTTACAATTTCCTGGGCGGTTATGTAGATACGGGCAAGATTCCATCTAATTTTTTGTAGTCAATGGGTGCAAAAATAATGTCGTGCAAAGTTTTCCTGCTACAAAAGCATATGCGCACTTTTGAGTTCGGCATAGAGAATCAATATTTTTTCACTAAAACCTCAGCAAGCTATCTACAGAATTCGAAATCTTTTGTGTGCGCATTAATTTCCTTTGTGCACTTGTTGCAAAGCGTGTGCATGGGTCCAGTTTCCAACATTTACGATTGTAACACCAACAAAATATTTTACATGTATTTATCAGTCTTTACCGACACTTTCATGCGAAAAGGGTAACCAAAAGTAAAGTATAAACTCATTTTACACGTCAAATTTTAGAGAAGAAGCGTTTAGCTCCAATTCTAGTTCAACCAATGACCTATTAAGTCGATGGGTTTCCTTATTGAGTACTTCCCCATCATGGCATTTATCGAGGCAATCGGAGTTACTTGACGGTAGCCATCTTCTCTCCAAGCAATATGTGACAGGTTCCACTGGATTACTTGGTACTAGCAGCATGGGGTAATCTCTGACCTCGCCTATTGAAAGAAGTGGTGCTAGTCTGTCTCAGGGGCTCCCATTGTGGTTTGGAATCCAACTAGTCGGTCTCCTAGACCAGTTGTCAACCAAGGCTAGAGAGCCCAGTCTACACTACTATTTACCCATAGGTAGAGGTACCAAGATTAGAAAGTCTAGTCAGCCCCACTATTTAACCATTAGTACGAAGTGAACAGTAATTGGAATCCTGAATTTGAACTCAATTTGCGGCTGATTCTTTTCCATGCTATTAACTATGAAGCTACCCGTACCTTCTACCAGCGCCAGACAAACCAGAAAACATTTCACTGGTTCATACTTCATTCAACCAAGATCAAGATCCTAGGAAGCATTTTCACTCAATGTTCCAATCATGCGGCTTTAGGAAATATATCTCATAAAAACATAGACCGTAGCTTACAATAATAATGTCTTGTTATGCATAAGATATCATATGCGAGATGCTATAAAAAAAACATTCGAATTTTCCAAACAGAAAGAGATGTCGTACTCTATTTTTTATGAATGTAACGCAAAGCTTATTTCAGAGCATTTGGTTACATTTATACTCGTAGCCGATTTTTCATCTTCTCCAGTGTTTGTAGCCGAGATTTCTCGATTACTACAATACAATCTGTCAACCCAGAAAAGTTTGGTCGTGTTATTCTGTATAAAATGAGTCGAACATAAAAAATCAATTGATCAGTTTCATTATCGAGTTCTAAAATTCCCGTGTCCGGTCGGACATTCAATTAGGGAATAAAGAACCCCTGTTTTAATTAATTTTCTCTTCTCTTTGAGAAGCCATTTCCCGCTTCTGGTTCTCCAAACTTTTGTATAGCACCTAATGTATATATGTTAGGTGTGCGCAGAGAGTTTATAACGAGGAAACGGTTTTCAACTGAATGTTTAGCCTCAAATTCTTAAAAAAGAACGCTGTGAACTCTTGCATACAACTATATATTAAGTAAAAACGAAAAATAGATATTCGATTTTCGACATTAACTTGGATAAACAATGTATTTACTATGTACCATAGATATCCAATATTTTCTGCAAACTCACTTCAAAATATTATCCTCTTTGAACCTTTTAGCTTTCTGAACCAAGACTTGTTTTCTGTGGCTTTAACAGTTTCCCTGGGAGTTGATTTTTTCTGTCAAAATATTTCTGTAGAGGCTGGAATAAATAGCCACCCAAAGATGCAATATTTCGCCAAATATGGCGGATGATTGAAAACTTCTAAGAAGAGTCAATTTTTGTTTGGTCACTGAAAAGCCATGCTTCCTTTTGTCTGCAAAACTTTTGTTGACAAAAGGAATTAGTTTTTACACTAAAAACCTTTTTAAATATTTTATTGAAGTTTGTAATTGGATTTTTCTATCATTTCGCCTGTATTTCTTTTTCGTGATTGTTTTGCCATTTTGAAAGATGTTTTAAATGATATTTCCTAATTTGTACAACTTGTTTCAGCTCAGTACATTTAAACATCGTTCTGGTGGTTAATTTTCTGAGGAGTGTCGGACGAAAAGAGCCTTTTGAGAATTTATCTTATTGAAAAATGAATAAACTTTTTCTTTCTCTCCTTCACCTTCTAGTTTACAGTGTTTCCGCTAATTACAGCAATTTCAAAGTCTTGTTCCACTAAAAAACTTTTCATTGACAATTATACCGTTAAAAATTCGAATGAAAATGTAATTAATAACTGCACATTACGCTGCAGTCATTGATGCATCCATGCACACACACATACACACACACACACATATGCATATATATATATATATATGAATGTGCAATTAAAGTCAAGACAGAACAGGAGTATATACTGTGTACGGAATCTTTATTATAATTTTGTAATATCCGGGCATATTTCGGAGCTCAACTCTTTTGTCGGCGTTTATTGGTCCACATTGGTAGACGGTGTAGACACAGATATGAGCAGTCTTTCCAATATCAGAGCCATCATGAAAGGTTTTTTAAATGGTTGGTGCATGTATTATCATTCATGTGTGTTTGTGACTGGTAATCAACTGGCCAGAGTTTCCTGAGAATCAGGGGGTCCAAACTGTTGGTAACTAATCTCTGTCCAGCTTAGATCTTACCGCTTGGGAATATAAGTCATTTCAGTGTGTATATGTAGGAACAATTGGAGGGGTAAAGAGGTCGTATGTATCTAAGGGAAGTAAAAAATCAAGGAAAATGGTAAAGATTAAAATGAGTGGGTCAAGTTGACTGAGTGATTTTTCATTTTTTAAGATATATATTAGAATAGGTGTGTGTGTGTGTGTGTGTCAACAAGTGGGGTTTCGGATGTTGTTGTCAGGGTAGTGTTCTAGAATATATGTGTAAGAGTTCTGTGTTATTAATGTTATTTAATCTAATGTTCACTTATTATCATTAATTTCGTTGTTTAATTTGATGTTGAGTCTACAAGGGGAAAGTGTTTCAATGCATCTTACATGTCCATGGGATACTAGAATCTTCTTGACATTTTTAGATGCATTCTTCTCTATCTTTTCAATAATAATGAATTACGCATCATCGCTGAAATTGTAGTTCAGTATGTGCAACAACCACAGTGAGAATTAGAACATAACTGGATTGAAGATGAAAAACTGGGAAAGGTGGACCACTACTTCTACCTCAGACAATGAATCTCCATGAGATCCTCAAAAGAAGAGGAAAATAAGCGAAAAATTACTCTAGGATGGCAAGCTCTACTTTCAAAAACCAGACGATCCCAATAATCTGCAAACTGAGAAGCATGCAACACACGTATGAGAGAATCATGCTCAATCTTACATGGAGAGACCACAAGACATCACAGTACATCAGAAAGAAAATAGGGGTTAGAGACATCATAGCAACTATTGAAAAACTAAAATTCCAATGGGCAGGCCATGTTGCAAGAATGACTGACAACCGATGGACAACAAGACTCACAACATGGATCCCCAGAGATCACATGCGAAACCAAGGCCGACAGAATACAATGACTCCGTGACACCCATGATTGAAAATTGAGGCAGATCCTGGGGAAGGTCTATGTCCAACGACGGACGTTAAAAGACTGATGGTGAAGCTGTGTCTGCGATTGTTAAGTCTGATTTAAACAGCCATTCCCCGTATTTCACATAGTGTACACTCAAATAGGTAGATGATTCTGTTACTTTTGCAGTCAGAATTCTACTAGTTGGTTATGGAGCTGGTGAAGGTATTACTATATTTAAGGCGGCTGCAGCAAAAAGCTATTTCCACAGTTGCATGGTGGTAGAATCTGATTCTTTAAGGGGCGCTTTTCCCGTGGAATACTTTATTTTAAATTACGGTGCTGCTTATTATGTCTGTGGTAATCTTGAGTCTACGGTAGGTAAAAACGCTAGGGTTAGTGGGAGATTTCTTTAAATTCCGGTCTCAGTGTCAAGATGTCCCACCTATTCTTTATAATTTGGGAAACTGGGGAATGTATCGTATGATGTAGTTATAAGTGGTAAGCAGTCTGGTTTGTTTTTGTTGGTCAATTCAAGGCTGTTATCTCTTTATTGATTTGATTTTCTATGAGGATGTTTGAGTATTCACGTGGAGTGAAACACTAAGAACATTGAAAAAAAATATTTTTTTCAAAACATTGATGTCATTTCAGTCAATTATTTTCCAATATCTATCAATGTATCTTACGTGATTACTTCAGTGTTTTTTTTTTGTTTTTGTTTTTTTTTTCACAGAATTTGATGTTATGGTACTATGTGTTAATCTTTTTTTGTTGGAATAATCAGTTGTTCACCATATAACCATTTCGGGGATTTTAAAACATAGCAATTATATAAACATGGCTCCCCAGCAGTGTTGATCAAACACCACCTCCCCTTAAACTATGGTTTTAATACAAAGCTTCATTTTATTATTTTTAGAATGGTATCATATTGCATATAATTTGTTATTTTGTTCAAGACATCATCATAGTGTATTGTACACGGATGTTATGTTATAATACACATCAGTGTATATGGATTTTACAATACGTTTGTATAAGTGAAAGCTTATATGTATGTATGTAAGTATGTATGTATGTATGCAGGAATTCGGCCATACAAATACTTGTGTGTGTGCTCGTGGGTGCGCGCGCGCATGTGTGTGTTCGTGTGTGCGCGCGCATGTATGTGTACGTGTTTTACGCGCTCGCGATTTATCTGCAGTGATTTCTGCCCGTTGCCCCTTGTTCTGTGACGAAGAGACAATTTCCCACCGGCGAACAAAGACGATTCAATACAAACAGACGCCACTTCGGCTTTCATTCGCGTAACAAGAACAGAGAAGAAAAGCTGAGAAGAAGTAGAAGAGCAGGGAACACCTTCGGATAGTACTCAATAACCAAGTCGGGGCAGCACCTTTCCGAAGCGAGGTCGGCCCCTACAGTCGGGATTTCTTTTCATTCCTGTGTGTCGCTCTTGTTAATGCTCAGGGCAACATTGTTTTAGGTGCGAAGATCTTAATTTATGTACATAACATACAAGGAGATACATTGATGAAAAGATAGATAGAGAGATAGAGAGATAGAGAGAGAGAGAGAGAGAAAGAGAGAGGACCGAGGGGATGATAGATAGATAGATAGATAGATAGATCTGAAGAGAAAATAGATAGAGAAATGCAAGGGGAAGACAGATAGATAGATAGATAGATAGAGAGAGAGAGAGAGAGAGAGAGAGAGAGAGAGAGAGGACCGAGGGGATAGATTGATAGATAGATAGATAGATCTGAAGAGAAAATAGATAGAGAAATGCAAGGGGAAGATAGATAGATAGATAGATAGATAGATAGATAGATAGATAGATAGACCCGAAGAGAAAATAGATTGAGAAATCCAAAGGGAAGATAGACAGATAGATAGATACACAGATACATACATATTGAGCACAATGATTCAAGCCATATTTACAAAGTGCACAATAAGGAGCCGAACTACAATTATTAACTTAGAGGATTGACTGACGAACCACTGCAATCATGGAGGCATTTATATACGGTTCATGTGCAGTTTGTCTGAAACCAGATTGTCGATGCCCAGATGTCAATACCCACATTGTCGACTCCAAGATTCTCTAAGCAAATATAATAAGTACTAAATCTAATTTTGTCATCAATTTAGCGCAAAAATATTGGAAATTGAAAAATTGAAAAAAAAAATTTCCTTAAATACCCAGGATATCGTCATTTTTTTTAAATTCTTATATTTTATGCTGGTAAGACCCAGAAAAAAATTAAATACCTAGTGAAATTATTATCTTTTTTAATCTGATATTTTTGTATTTCAAAAGCACAGTTATTATGTAAAAATAAAATTGTTTAAAGCTGAAATTTTAGAAAATCTTCAAATGCCAAGCTTACGTAAATGTTCTAAATGGACGGCTTTTCACACCATTAATTGTTTGTAAATCTCCCAAAGGATCCATTTTTCCTTCCCGATAACAACTCTATCCAAGGCACTTGGGGTTACCAGGAATAACTCAAAACAGTCAGCATGTTACTGACTATTTGTTACGGACAGGTCATGTGGGATCTAACATTTGACGCTCTTCTTAGCTTCTTCGAATAGCAATGAACAGTTATATTGCTAACATTGAGTTGTTTGCAAAGTTTCCCGGTTGTAACAACAGGACAGTTATCGCATTTTAGCTATCTGGCTCAAGCATTATTGGTATAAGAAGCGGACATAACTTTATGTAATGATTTATAAAAATAACTAAATAATGTTAGTGCACATGCAAAATTTAGGTCGTTTCTCGCACTCGTTCTATTTGATGGCCTCTTTGACACGTTTCTATCAAAGGAAAAGAAGAAGAAGAAGAAGAAGAAGAAGAAGAAGAAGAAGAAGAAGAAGAAGAAGAAGAAGAAGAAGAAGAAGAAGAAGAAGAAGAGTCCTATGATTGCAACCAAGAACAAATACACCAGGACCAATTACATCAAAACAAAAATAGACAAAACTAAGAAAAACATGAAACATTTCCTTTGTAAAAAAAAAAATATCAAGGCCGCACACCACATCAAAGGTGAATGCATCAAGTTGGTTCAAAAGGAATTTAAAGACAGACACGACACGTTAGGAAGAGTTGATTTGCCGGGATTGTGAAAACGACTTCGATTCAAGCATGTAATTTAATGAGATGAACAGAAATCAGAGGCCGTCCGGAAAAATAAAAAGAATAGGATACTCTGGAACTTTGAGATTCAGGCCGACCACGCCATTAAAACACGAAGACTTGATCTGATTGTTATAAATGTTACTGCGCTAATGGACCAGAAGATAGAAATGAAAATCCCGGGAGCTGATGTAGCCATGAAAGATGAAGGTCGGGTGAATGTCCATAATGATTGATGCAACTGTGCCAAAACACAAAAATCGATGTTGGATAATTTAGAGATTCGGAGGAGTACTGAGACTGCTCAGTTCACAACAGTGCTGAGGTTTTCGTGGCTACTGAGAAAATTGCTGGGGATTTGAGGAGACTTGTTGCCAGCGATAATCATGAAACATTTGGTGTAAACATGCAAATGTGTGAAATAATAATAATAATAATAATAATAATAATAATAATAATAATAATAATAATAATAATAGAGAACTGACAAAGATGTGGAGCATGAAAGTCAGGGTAGTACCAGTAATAATGGGTGCACTCGGAACTGTCCCAAAGACACTGAGGGCGAGATTGGAGGAACTCGGGATAACAGAAAGGATTGAGACTGTACAGACCACAGGACTGCTGGGAACTGCACGGATACTGAGGAAAGCACTGCAGAGTAGCAACAGTGATAAACTGGGAACTGCGTAAACGAATGGGATTTAACAATACGGAAAAGTGGTACCAGCACAAACTGGAGACAGCCTTGGAAAATGGAAACCAAAAATTACTTTGGGACTTTGACATTCAAACGGGCCACCTCATCCAAGCAAGAAGACTGGACCTGGTAATCGTGGACAAGAAGAGGAAACCTTGACAAATAGTAGACATGGCCGTGCCTGCAGACCATAGAGTAAAGAGGAAAGAGATTGAAAAGCTGGAAAAATACCAAGATCTGGTGAGAGAACTGGAGAAGGTGTGGATTATGAAAGTCAGGGTAGTACCAGTAATAATAGGCGCACTTTGAACGGTGCCAAAGACACTGAGGGTGAGATTTGAGGAACTCAGGATAAAAGGAAGAATTGAGACTGTACATACTACAACTCTATTAGGAACTGCACGAATACTGAGAAAAGTGCTAGAAATATCAGATCTACGATACTAAATGTTAGCAGTGGCCTAACAGAAGTGGGAGGAAAATGATAGCAGAGATGTGAATCACAGCACTGGCGTGATAGGTGAGGGAGAGATGCGATGTGGGCTGAAGACCTGAGGAGACTTACTATCACTCAGCCTTCAGCGATGACCACCGGGCAATTGGTGAGAGACTGTGAACCACAGTATTGCTGTGGTCTGTGAGAGTGTGGAGAGCAGGGCTGGAGACTTGAGGAGACTTGCTGTCTCTCAACCTCCAGCGGTAATAATAATAATAATAATAATAATAATAATAATAATAATAATAATAATAATAATCACCTTATGCACATGGACGACATTGAGCTGTTTGCAAAGAACAGGGAAGTACTCAAAATGTTACTCAACGAATTTGAAGAATAAGCGACGACTCAGGAATGGAATAAGGAAGAGGAAAATGAACATTAATAGTAAGGCTTATAGCGGTAGAGGGAATTGAATTACCGGACAACAAAACTAGATCAATGCAAAAAAAAATGTGAGTGCAACAAATGAGACACCAAGGAAGGAAAAATGGGAACAGAAAAAAACTACACGAGGAATTAAAAAAACATCCCAAAGGAGCGATCATGGACGTAACCACACGAAACCTTTTTCTCTTATAAATTTTGAGTCTCGCTGGTGTTGTTAATTGATTGTAAGCGATAGGAAGATGAATACATAATCTGAAATAAATTCTGAGTTTTGTTGGTGTTATTAACTGACTATAGGCGACTCAAAAATATTCTTTTCTTTTATAAATGCCAAGCCTGTCGTTGTCAGCTGATTGCAGGCCATTCAAAGAATACTTTTTAAAAAATAAATTCCAAGTCAGTTGTAGATAGCTGACTGCAGATGACTCAGAGAATACATCTTTTTCTTTATAAATTCCGAGTCTTGTTGGTAGTGTTAGCTGATTGCAGGCGATTCAAAGGATACATTCATTTTCTTTTATAAAGTTCGAGTCTTGTAGGTGTTATTATCTGAATGCTGGAAGCACCGGGAGAAATGCTATTGCCTGGATAGTTTCACAGAGATACCAAAGAAGTGAAGAAAGATGAATTGTTGTGGGAGTGTACATGATACAAAAACAAGTGCCTCATAATTTACGTCACAATATCTGCAGACAAAACGTAACAGAAAAAGAAGTAAAGAAGATAAAAGAATATTCCAACTTGAAAGTAGAAATTTAAAGAATGTGGTGACGTCCAATAATATGGATGAAAGTCGTGCTAGTTGTAATGGGAGTATTGGGCTCGATCCTGAAAAAGTTATCATACCATATCGAAGGTTTTTTTCTCCTCTCAAAATTTGCTATCCTTGGGACGGCTCACATTTCAAGGAAAGTTTTCTCTGTCTGAGGTCTTTTTTAAGGCTAGACATTCAGCTTGCAGATCGAATAACCGGTATGCATACTGGGAGAGCTGGAGATAAGAGAAAGGATTGAGACTGTGCAGACCACAGCACCACTGGTGTCGACACGGATACTGCAGAGAGTGCTGGAAATAAAAGACGGCCTGCAGTGCTGTTGTGACATGTGAAAATGATGAGAGGAGGGCTGGAGACCTGCGGCGACTTATTGTCGCTCAGCCTTCAGTGGTGACCACCAGGCAACTAGTGTGAAACCGCAAACCACAGCACTGCAATGAACTGTGAGAATGTTGAGGGGAGAACTGGAAACAGGAGGAGACTTGCTATCACTCAGTCTTCGGCGACGAACACTTAGCAACTGGTATGAAAATGCAGATAACTACTACCTCTGCTACTACTACTACTACTATAACTACTGAAGAAGAAGAAGAAGAAGAAGAAGAAGAAGAAGAAGAAGAAGAAGAAGAAGAAGAAGAAGAAGAAGAAGAGGAATTAGCTTGAAAATATTTGGACTTTACAAGAAAACTACAGAAATTTTGGAACATGAAAGTGACAGTTGTATCATCATTATTGGCGCGCTTGGAACAGATCTGAAGAACCTTGTAAAGCGATTGGAAGAACTAAATTTCTGCCGACAGATCGGAAACCTCCAAATCACAGCATTACGCGAATCGGCCAGAATGACGAGAAGTGCTGGAGTATTGAGAAGATTTGCTGTTACCTACTCTCCACGAAATCCAACCTTGTTTCAAACGAACGAAGCGGGTTTCTGGACATTGATTGTTTGCTTTTTCAATTCCTACCAAACTTCGACAATGCTTTCGAGAATTCTACTGTTTTTGCAAAACAGTTCTCTTTAAGGGACCCAAGATTCTTGTCGAGTCAAGCTGAGCATCGTGAATATTGACTATGTGCGGGGGGACATGACTTCAACATTCCTACTTTTACCACACTAATAGATGTGAGCGAAGTGAAGATGTCTCGTTGCAATGTAATAGTTAGCAAGTTGAGATAGTTACGTAGTTCGGGCTGGAATTTATTGTCCGTTTTCTGACCACGGTAAAAGTCAAAATTTTGATTGCTGATTTGAAAAGCGGGCATAGACTTCCCAGAATGGAAAACTGATATAGCTCAATCTCCCCCTCCCCCATGTGCTATAGATATTCACACATTTATGAGTGTGTTCATATTTTGGGATAGTGTATGGAAAGGTTTATTACGCTTACTGTGTATCATTGCGCCCAGCAGGAAATGGGTATTAATAACACGGGCTATTCTATAATCTAGCGTAAATAAGCTACCTATCATCTTCTCTTGGCAATAGTTTCTGCCCATTCGTTGAACTTTCTGTACACAACAGACACCTTAATCCCGAAGCCTGCCAGTCTGTTGTTCTTACGTGACATATGTAACGTTAAGGGATAGATGACTTCATTATCTATTCTGATGTAAGGGAGACAACTAAAATTCCAGGTATCCTCTATTTTCCTCCTTTTTCCTCTGCTTGTCTATTTTACCATAGTTATAGATTGAGTACTTCCATTGGTGCCACAGTTGACGCTCTCCATCTTAGTTAACCCGATGCTTACCCTCTATCCAGTGCATATTCCTCTAGGTGACCATCTTCATCGATCTTGTGAAATCCGCCTTCAAATCTCTGTCACTAATCACTCTTATCGTTTTGAGAGTGAAAGTCTATGATCAGTATACCAATAGGCCATCGGCAAATTAGGCATGCCGAAAGTTTCCTGGACAAATGATGCCACAAGAAATCCAGCATCAGCAGCCTCACTGGGAGAGAGACAGAAAGAGAGAGAGGAGGGAGAGGGGAGGGAGAGAGAGGGGGATGGAGAGAGGGGGATGGAGAGAGAGGGGGATGGAGAGAGAGAGAGAGCTTCCTATGCCAAATGTATCTTTGTCATCCTCACTAATCTCTTAGATCGCCAACCAATTGGTGCAAGCTTGTTATTGCCTTCTTTTAAAAATACGTTTCCCCATGAGGATGGCACATCCTCCGTACTTGCATGCCTGGCACCAGAATATGCAATAACCTTTAATTCTTTGGGGTCACCTAAAGGTGGGGATGTAAGTTTCACTTTATTAGGCTTTGACTTAGCAAGGGCTTTGTAAGCCTCCAACACCATTTTGATTTTTGTATGTTAATAAGGAATGTCGATCTCCAAAGAACTCAAAATCATCAATATGTGACAACCACATTCCTCTTGAGCTTCAACAAACTGCTGTTTGTTAGCATGGTCAGAATAATTTTGAATGTCTTTTTCTTGAGAAGCTGAAGTTACAACCTTTAAATGACAAGGACATGCACCACGATGACGTTTAAGAACAAATTGTCTTCCTCGATCAAGAACAACTACAGGTTCCTTCCAGCTTTCAATAATCTTGCACCAATAGTATGCCCCATCCCCATTAACATATATAACATCAGCATAGGTTATGACTTCATGTTTCAGTGTCCTCCAATTCCTTTCTACAAGCCAGCTTCTCTATAACCTTTTTGCACTGAGCATTGTATCCATATCAAATCTAATCATATCAGATGATGTAATAAAATCCATTGCTAGAGGATTATCTTTAAAGATTGAAGGAGTGTTTGTGTCAGCAACCAAAAACTAATTAATTGTGGCTGCATTTTTAACATTTACCGTCCAAGCGAAGAAACTAAAGAAGCACTTTTCACATCATCGATGGTTTTTAAAAACACTTCTGTCAGTAGGGAAATTGTGTCTCTATGTAATACCAGTACTAACTGGTGACTCAGAAGTACTTGTAGTGGATTCAATATTCAGTTTCTCATTTATCTCTTTGAACTTCTCACTGGAAATCTCTTCTCCCTTGTCCGTTAAGGATATTCTCGGGGATCCAAAATAACAAATCCAGATTAGATTAATACTGCGGATAATCATTGAATGTATTTGCTAATAGTAAACTACCCATGAGACTGGGGAGAGGACGTCTGAATTTCTTGCTTACCACATAACACTTTTCTATCATTTTTAGAAAATTTTCCGAGAATATTTACTATTTCTAACGAATATGCATAACTTGGATGCATTGGAAAACTGTGTATGAAGTTTAAATACTTTCTTTCATTTCTCATCATCTGACAAGTACTTTTAATACTATCGTATGTAGAACAATTGAATTAGTTCGACCATAGCCATCACTTAGAAGGATTTTAATTAGAGGGATACGATTATGCCCAGAAGGTGTACAATACAACTTCACCTTCTGACCTTATAACTCAGCAATATCATCATCAAAATTTAGAATCAACTGTGCCCTTTACACTGATGTTTCACTCAAGTGGAGGAGAATTCGATTTTCCACAACATTTGCTAGAATCATCACCAATTGATTATAAATGTTTGTTGGGAACTTGACCTCCTGCAAGGGTGTTACTTCTACTCCATCACCAAAGCAAAATCTCGTATCAGCCTCTGATGATTGAACAAGATCTCAATCAGACGCATGTAATAAACGTCAAACAAGTAACAGTTTTAATGCAAGCGCTGTCCAAAACATCCATCCCAAGAGACTCCTTCAAAAATTTTGACATCTCGGGCTCAAAATCTGACAACACGATATTCATTTCCCGATGGCTACAGCTATCTTGCGACTCACAGTATCTGGCCAAATGCTTCGGTAAACCACAACAAAAGTATCTCATTCTTCCTCCATCTTTACCAATAGGGTTAAACCTCCCGTTATTTTCCAAATTGGAATAATTCTTTGCTCCCCTAGCAGCATCTGTATCAGGTGAAACTGTAGGAATTGCACCCTTTCATCTAAATTGACCTTTATTACGACCTCGCCAGCCACCATCTTTCCTAATGGGCTCTCTCATAGTTTGGTACCAGCACGGGTTCGGTTTTTACTGAAGGGGCTCCAGACTCCGCTTCAGGTTGCAACAGTATCGCCAAAGATTTTCCGAATGCACTCCTCCATATTTTTATATGTTATGGAAGAACAAGTAGCTCGTGCTAAGTGCTCATTTTCTTCAGATACATTTGCTGCCCTGGGAAGAAAAAATGCCTGAAGATCTTCAGTTGAATCCATACTGTATCTGTTCTTGGTCATTCGAGACTGAAAACCAATAATTAATTGTGTCCGGTGATCAATTCTGAAGACATTACCTCCTCATTGCACACAGATGATATAACCTGATGTGTGCGACTATGGCCAAGAGAAATGGGCTATCTTTTGACAGCTCCACATAAATTGCGATCTTGCATCGAGTGTTCGTATACAGATTACCCCTGACCGTTTCCTATTTTTCTATTCGTGAGGTGGCAAATAAATGCATGCAAAAAAAGCTTTTTTGTGTCCTCTGTTTTCTAACTGGCTATTTTTTTTCTTATCAAAAAATGCTTGTCTCATTTCAAGGCAGTGAACTGGCATAAAGAACACAAAAGGGACCAATCTTGTCACTTTCACCTGGGGTATCATGGAAAATCAACGGGAAGTCATGAAAACATTTTGTGTTATGCTCGAAATCCAACGACCGGCAAAAAAATGAATCATTTCTATATCTTTCATGTTCAATTGCTTTCGATTCTTGTGAATTTTAGGAAACAAAACGGGTAAATCTTTTTATCAGCCGTGGTAAATACCGTGCATTATTTATTTTAAATGATGTGGTGATTAATTTGTCAATCAGCAGTTCAGTTTTCATCTATCTATCTATCTATCTATCTATCTATCTATCTATCTATCTATATAGTCTGTTCATATCCATATCCATTTCTGTTCATACCAATCAATTTCAGTTTGTTCATATCAATATATCTATTTACATTTATCTATCTATCTCTCTATCTATCATTCTATCTATCTATCTATCATTCTATCTATCTATCTATCTATCTATGAATCGTAGTCTATTCATGTATGTCTATTTATCATATCTAGCACTAATCTATTTTTAAATAACAATTATGTATCTATGTACCTATGTAGACGCATAAGTGGATGGGTGTGTGCTTGCTTACCTCATTGACAAATTATTGATAATTTCTCATGTATCAACTAGTTAACCTTTTTGTATACAAACAGGCACTTACATACATATATTCTCTATTCTTAGCTAAGTCTGGTACAAGTTCACAAGAGGGAGTCACTAAGGGCGAATCAAACTCACTACAGAAGCAATGGCTTGCAAGATTAGCTGACTGAGGCACTGCAAGTACTTATATAGTGTCACATACACATACACACACACACGTGTGTGTGTGTATGTGAGTATGTTTGTGGATATTCATAATACTATGCTACTTTTTTTACTCTTTTGTTCCCAGGTGATAAGTGTTATTTTCTGATTATCTAAAAAAAAAGTATACAAAATGGCCATGATTCCTTGCAAACTTTCGACGTGATCAGAACTTGAATATTTTGCAATTTATCCATAAACCCCCCTTATATAGAGTTAAGACAAATTATTCCATTAGGTCTTTTTTTTTTAATACTCACTTCTTAATCTTTTATGATCGTTTTTGCTTCACATTAGTGTGAATACTTGTTGATTCAGATTCACACGTTGTTGTTTTCCTGGAAAAAATGTGATTCTTTTCTAAAACGTGAATTAAAAATTGCAAATTTACTCATTGTGCAATTGGAAATAAGTACATTTTGAAGAGTATAAAATTCATTTTCCAAAAAATTTACACAAATGCAATTAGAAAATAAAGCACACAACCGATGAACGAAAATCACACGGTGTAATTTATTCATTACAACCCATAGAATGAATTATGATGATTGCTCACCGTCTACAAAGCACTTGAACCTATGTACACAGTATGTTTATCTACAGATGCAGTTTTACTTACTATTTATTCACAGCTAAGTCAACTCTGTTCATTCGCACCTGTGTGCAGTAGAGTAAGACGAAAGCAGAGATCGATTTGAATAAAAAGCTTACCTAAGTTGTAGTGCACGTGTGTCTTTAACAAATATACGGGTGAGGATGTATGGGAAGGGGGAGAGTATTCAAAATCACCGGCTTTTGAGAGGGGAAATAAAATGAAGCGTGGAGATCGAAAAGAGGGCAAAAAGAAAGGAATGACGAAATGAATCAAGGAAAAGTATATGTTTAAAAAAAAATGAAACGAATGTTTTCCTTTGAACTTGTAACATATTGTTAAGGCTTGTTTATATTTTATCGAAGAAATATGTAAGAGAAATAGAATTAAGAAAATGGATGAGCGTTTCGGGGGCGGAGAAATAGAAAACAATGAAGAATGAATTGTTTGAAATGGCGATGGGGATTTGGAAATAATGAGTAAGAATGAATAAAAACAAAAAGTCCAGAGTTCGTCACATGTGAACTGGGCGACAAAAGTACATTGTTTAAAGTAACAAGCGTTGGAATGTTTGCATGAGAAGATCTTGGAGAGATTTTGAAGGGGTTTTGTTTTGAACCAGATCAGTATTGAGAGAAAATAACGAAGAAAAAGAATGGTGAATCAAAATGGCGCCTACGTATCTTCTTTTATTCAAGATGAAGCAGACAATAGAACTTTGCTGCTTTATTCCTTTACCAGTGTAAGCTACGATGATTATCGCTCTCTATGACTTGCGAAGAAAATGGCCACGGATTTACCTAGATAATAATCATAGGTGAGGTGATTTACAGTGTCACATCCTTAAGTGATGAACAATTTGCCAACCACATTTTTGTTTAAAAGCTCACAGTTCACTTTTCAAATACATGAATGGTCTATCTTGTTCTTTTGCGTTTTATCCTTGAAGTAACCTTTATCGTATGGATTGAGAGATATTGATAGAAAGATCCATGTATAAAATTTGCATACATAATGCGTGATTTCTGTCTGAGTTTCTGAGATGAGGAATCATCATTATCATACACGGATTTCGAATTGGTGTCCTCATATTCGTTCTTCTTGTCGCAACGTTTCGGCAGTTGTACCCTCCGTCCTTCTTCGCATTCGTAATCGTTCTCGAAATCTCAAACCAAACCCTTTATTCAATCCCCCCTGCTTCAGTGGAACGAGCAGAAACAATGTCACAAGGGCGAATAAACTGATACGAAGTTTCCCTTAGTATGGACAGTGAAATTAAAACATAAAATTGAATAATGGGTTAGGTTCGAAATGTTACTGAAAACAAAACACATGGAGAAGTCAGGAGTTTGCAACAAACAAGATGAGAACGCCATTTCGAATAAATCAATATATCAAACCTGAAAATAGCAAGTCTTTTGACCAGAATGATAGAGCTATGTATGGTCAGAAAACCTGTGACTTATTTTGTTATAGGTGACAATTTACGTCTTTTTTCGAACGTTTTCACCAATAAGGAAAACCTATTTCATAGTATAATGTTATGGAAATGCACAATAGACAGATAAATTTAACATGCATAATTGACTAGTCAATCCTGATTACTTGCAATCGGCATTATTTCGCAGCAATGTCCTGGAAATAATACATAAGCCTCAAAACTGAACTCACAAAAGACAAAAAGAAAAAACAAAGGAAAGAATACCGATAAGAAAAGAATGTCGATAAGAAAATACAAAATAGAATAAATGCGTCAGGAAGCTACTTGAGATTGAACCTTGTCAAGGTCGATGCCTCTCCCAAGTGCATTAGAGCAATTGGATATAAACAGTCTCAGCTGAAGATCGAACTCAGATGATAATTCTGTTTTCGGGGCTGGTAATCGCTACATCATCCCTTCACTTCTCAGGAGTTATTGAAACTACAATTGAAAGGATATAATGGATGAATAATATGATTGTTGGTATCCTTTTGGAGATGGCACAAGTGGACTACGAAGTCGATTACATCCAGACTTTACACCTGTGCTCTTATCTTTTTTTCATTCCCAACTATGAAAAAGATGAAAGCACATTGCAATTAAACACTTTTGAAATTAATATATATATATTATATTAATATATATATATATATATATATATATATATATATATATATATATATATTATATTAATATATATATATATATATATATATATATATATATATATATATATATATATTAAACTGACCTAGGACGCCTTATTTTGGAGCAGTGGTTAACAATATACTAATATCATGAGTTTGTTTTTCACTGGATGCGGCACACTCGTGACTGTGTGCCAGACAGAGCAATATATAGTAAATACCCATATACACTTTAGAAATATAAACACTATCGACAATTGTAGGAATTGACATAGGGCACCTCACTTTGGAGCAACGGTCAGCATGCTCTCGCAGACGATCACTCCCACAGTGAATAACATCAATTCTTGCAGCCTTGTGCCACACAAATCTAAGCACAATAAATACCCATGTCATTTCAAAATTGAAACACTATTGATAATAGCAAAAATTGACTCAGGATGTCTCACTTTAGAGAGCTTAGTGGTAATGTGAAGTTGACTTTGTCGTGCAACGAAATGGGCCCCAGTTCGTTTACCAATGCTTGATGTTTTCCGGCTAAATTTGAATGCATTTCATCAATTTGTTGGCAGTGTTATTAAAAGTGGAGTATTCCTTCACAATACCACCAAAGAGTCACCATAACTTTTTGGGGTGTAATGGTGGTTTTGGTTTTTCCCTCACATTTGGCCATAGTGAAGATCTCTTGTGGTGGTCGTATGGGATCCATTTTCTATCGGAAGTGACAATTCTTTTCAAATATGGTTCCCTTATGTTCTTTGTCACAAGTGAGAGGTAGATTATCAATGGATGCATTTTGTTGTCAACGCTTTGTTTATAAGGAAAGGACTATCCCCGTGTTTTCACTTTTCCGATAGATGCTATCTGTCACCCTACAGCCTTTTTGGAAATCTGCAAAATTCTGAATAGGTTCTCTATCGGTTGCCCTTGGATCAGTGTCCATAAAAACCATTAAATTCTTAAATTCTTAAATTCTCATCACCAACTATTGATCGAGGGTGTCTTGAATGGTCATTATCCAGGTTCATGTCTCCGGAACAAAATTTGTGGAACCAGTGCTGCACCATTCTTTCTGGGCTGATTCCCATTCCAAATGCGAAATTGTTGTTCTTGGGAGTTTTAATAGTATTTTTTACCGAGATTGATTTCATACAAAAACGATTGTTTGATTTCCTTTGTGGTTAGCATCTTCTAGATTATCTTATTAAAACTGATATGAGGAATATCAAGTAGAAAATTCAAAATAATGCTACGGTCGTATAATTAGTTAAATACGTACAACTACATTTTCTATTTCGGAATTTATCAAAATTGCAATCATAAAGACCATGCCAAAAAAGACGACCGTTTCATGTGGGACAGCCTAATAGTATCCTAACTCAGGGTCTCTGTGATAAATTTCATCAGGAAATACAAAGTTTCTTCCGTGCACCGTTCCCTTTTCCATTAGTCATCCCGTTTTTATACACTGACTCCTGTCCCCACCTTTAGATCACCAGACTTTCTTTGGATCCCCCCGCCCCCTTGAGTCCCAGGTCCCACGTACGATATACCCCTCATGCTCTTAAGTGCTTCTTGGCTAAAATAATTACGTCTTTCCCAAACCTCGGGAGAGCTAGAATTTCGACTGCTGATTTTCTAGGTTGGCCCTCCCCATTCGAAAAATTGTGTAACACAATCATCCTATCTTTATTTCCCTTCGTTTTGTCTTCTGCCATAAAGAATGAATGGATGGCCTGACTTCGCGAACGAATATTTTGGGATAGTTTTCCACGGTTAAGGGATCTGAGGGCGGCCGAGCCATGTGCCCGAAATAACTCTCCCGCCTGCGCAGTCGAGTTTCAAGGTAAAGAGTGACATGCGCAGAGCCGACTCCAACCTTGGTCCACCAGATTAGCTATGGGTATAAACTGCCCTTTGTGGGAGTGCTCCTAAAGACTTACCCGTGGTTAGATCACAGGAAATAAACATTACGTGGTTGGTTGATGCCTTGGCTTGCTATAGAGTTCTGTCGTCCAAGACAGTGTAGCTTTCTGCAACTTTAACCTCTGTGTAGTATGGCTATCGGCAACTCTGTTTTACTTCAACCCACGTCACTAAACAAAGAAATATTCCACTAAAGTATCGAACTAAAGGCATAAAGTAATATTGCAAACCGACTTGTTAAAAGATTTTCGGGTTAGCTTTAGAATAAATGTCATCAAATACGAAAAAAGTACGGGAAAAATAGTTAATATTGATCATAAGTAAAGGAATTGCTATTAGCTTGGTTTGGGGCATTTTTTGACGGTCTGCTGGTTGGATTTTGTACCATATCTTAAAATTGTCTGGCTATCAAGTTCTGGAAGATTTGAAGTCTCCCTTTCTACTATCTATCTCTCTATCTATCTCTAAATCTATCCATCTATCTATATCTATTTATCCATATATATATATATATATATATATATATATATATATATATATATATATTACATATATATATATATATATATGAGCCTTCGGTTTGTTTGTTTATTCGTACTTCGTCTCCGTAAAAAGTGTTGACCTCGAAGGTCATTTATTGATCATTTCTTGCCAAATTTCAGAGTTGTTAGCCACAATTTTGCACCTGGGGGCTGAAAATTAGCGCATGCGTACAACTTTTCACGGCGAGGATCGCAGTCTATGTGACGTTGACATCTGATATCATTCTGAGATCATTCAAGGCCACCATAATCATTTTGGGTCGTTTTTAGATAATTTTCAAAGTTTTGGGCCACAGTTCAGCACATGTGAAACTGAAATTGAGCATGGAGATATGTATTTCTATGGCGACGGTCATATGCAATGAGGATTTGATCTCTGAAGTCATTTGAGGTCCCCAGAAGCCGTTTGTGGTTATTTCTAGTACATTTTCAGAGTTGTGGGTCACAATCTTGTACAAAGGATCCTGAAATTTAGGATATAGGTACATCTCTCCTGGCGAAGGTTATTCAAGGTCACTAGAGGTCAATTCTGGTCATCTCCACTCTATTTTCCTTAGCAATAATTTTGCATCTATCAAACTAGAATTTGGCGAATGGGTAAATCTTATCTTAGTGGATGTCAAAGATGATGCTTTATTGACCTCATTGTAGTCATCTGTGGTCGTTTCGGTCGATTGTAGCCACAATTCTGCACCTATAAAACTGAAATTTGGCCAAAGTACTTAGAAATTTGATTTTGTGCGGAAGTTATAGGCAATGTGAGTTTGAAGTTGGAGATCACTATAGGTAACCTGAGGTAATTTCTGGAAATTGTAAAAAGGTACAAGGACAATATCTAAAGATCACTGATCTTTACCTGGGTTCTCCATGCTTTTCTCGTGGACAGCTCTTTATTGGTTTAGGGTTGGATCCTGGCTCAAATTGGAGAAACACTTGTATAATGTATCCAGAAGCCGTCAAACTAAGCAAAGACATTATTTTATCTTTTTTGTGCATCAGAATATCTCTTCCATTACGGCTACTTTTTCATGTGTACCCAGTGTAAATAATTGTTGTTTCATTGGTTGCGTTGTGTAAGAAGAAATATATCAAAGAATCCGACCCTAGGACAATCAATAGCTAAGCTAATTTAATATCGGATCCCAACTAAATATCAACCTACTTATATTCAATATATATATATATATATATATATATATATATATATATATAAATATATATATGTATATTGTGTCATCCACGGACAGCTGCTTCGTTGAATTACAACTTTTCAGTGTGGCTATAGCCTTTCCATTATCCCATCCAGTACCACGAGGTAGGATTGAAACCTTCACTTCAGACCTGGGGGCAGATATTCTATTCCCCATCCACAAGAGTGCTCTATTCCTATGGAAGAGCATTGCATATATATATATATATATATATATATATATATATATATTCGACAATCGCAAAATCCAAAGATTCGTCAATTCCGAAACGTGTCCCGTTTCAGGAATTTTGAATAAAACATTGTCTACTTCTTCACAATGCACAAGCACGTGCTTGTGTTTCTTCAAACTTGTTCATCTGTGAAAATATGGTTCGGACTGTGATTGCACATGTGTGTTTTGACTGCCTACAAGTGTGTACATTCCTCTGTAAGTACCAAAGTGGATCTACGCCCGCGTGTGTATGTGTCTGTGTCTATGAGTTTGTGTGTGCGAGTGTGTGTCTTTGATTGTATGTGTGTGAGCATGCGTGCGAAAATGTCGCCCGCCAAAAGCGTATGTGTGTGAAAATCCAGTATATTATTTGTCATTGTAGGCTTCATTAGACAAAGATTATCAGAAGTATTCTGTTCTCACTAACAACAGCAAAGGAAATCTTCGTCACGATTTTCCCACCGAAGACTCTCTTTAGCTCAGACCAACGGGTCATTGAGTGCATTCTACGGCTATTGTTATTCTGCTTACAACAGGAATGGTCAATTCCTAATATACATTTGCGTACGTACATATATATATATATATATATATATATATATATATATATATATATATATATATATATATATATATATATAGGGAGAGAGAGAGAGAGAGTGAGAGACGAACACATGTATGCACGAATATATACGTACACATACACATGTATGTTTTCGTGTGTCAGTGTGTGTGTGTATGAACAAACCTATATATGCTTATAACGATGGAAAGCTTATGCGTAATAAATTTATATGCACATATGTATTTTCTAGGAAAGATACATATCCGTATGGGGAAGTATTTATTTGTCACCCAGACAAATGTGATACAGGTTCGTTTTTAGTGTTGGGTTCTGAACTATGACTCAGGTTCACACGATGAGTTTTGTCCATGAATGGCCTGGTTCCCTCGGTTTTCCGCTGATATTAGGGCTAACCCCTGAACCAATCCTCTCGGTGCTGCTTAGGGGACGGGTCCACGGCCACCAGCCTTTAGTTAGTTATAATTGGCCTCCAATCCCCAAGGGTTGGAGAACAAAATATTGTTATATCCGAGAGTCTGTGTGTGTGTGCGTGTGTGGGTGTGCGGGTGTGCATGGTGTGGACGTATATTTGTGTGTGTGTGTGTGTGTGTGTAAGAGAAAGAGAAAGTGTGTGTGTGTGTTTGTGTGTGTGTGTGTTCGTATGCGTGTCTACTAATATGCACATTTGGTGTTCATATGTAGGTTTTAACGCATTCATCGGTTTATGTTAATTACTTTTAGATATCCGTATGTATTTGTTTGGATGAGTATTATATATCTTATCGGTATTTTAGGAGGTGACATAACGTAGGCACAAGGCTGCATTCCTTGAACACTCGAGGTTTAATCTCACTGAAGGTGGCCGGCAAAACCAGCTCAATAACCAATGTTCAACCAAGGGCGCTCATCACTTGAAAATATTGAAAGAATATATTCATAAACTTTATCTACCACATATACTCCGGTATGAACCGAATTTCTAAGACCAAATCTTTAGGAAAAATTAGAGAGTCGGTCTAAGGCCATCACTTAAATTCACATATGAAAAATATTTGCCGATAAGTATTAGTTCACGATGGAGATATAAAATATATACCAGTTAGAAATGACAAGTCCAGGGTGTTACATTTTAGTACTGTTGCCAAAAAAGACTTCCAAAATCTTTGGTACTTAGTTGTTCTATGACCCCCAAAACAGGTGTCGACCTATACTCAAAGTATATTTCAAATCAATGACTTTTGGCCAAAAATCAAAGGTCGACATAACACGTAAACTCTTTATATACAGCGAAAAATAGCCAATGGAGCTGGAAATCTCTCTTGTGAAGATTCACTTCATAAATTGAAACTAACTGCACTACAAGAAAGAAGAATTACGGGAGGTGCAATGAAAACATTTAAAATAATAACAGGTATAGGTAACATCTCAGCTAAAGGGTTCTTTACAATGAACAGACGAGACAACAACAAAATATATAAAGAACTGCCCAAAAAAACATTTGAAAAAAACTTCTCTCTAAGAAGTACAGATAACAGAAACTCTGTTGTAGAGCACGATCCAAATAAAGATACAATCATTTCAAGAACAAGTACGGTAATTACACGACACATGAAAAATCTTACGACAAAATATCTTAGACAAAGAGCTGAAATACAAATACAAATACTTGCATTATTTCACTCGATAATTTTCATTTGGTTTCATGTGATTCATATTCAGTTATACGTAATACGTGCTTGTGTCTTCATTCTTAAAAAAGACTACTTTGAATGTGAAAGGGTGTGCGCCTCAATGGAAAGCTTGCAATGATGAAAAAATATCAACGTCCAAGGTTGCGTTCTATAAGAAACGCTAACATTGAATTTAGTTAGAACCTTAATGAATAACTCTTTGAGAAACTAAACAATTCTCCCAAACCTTTATTATTTGTTTTCAGACTCTCCATCGACTTTCTTGTTGCTAAGTATATTGTAGCTGGTGATCCGAAAAACGAGAAATTTAAGCAATCGATTTCATTCAGTTAATCTGACCTGGGATATAGGATAGGACTCATTCGAAAAATAAGTAGAAATCCCAACTCATACGAGTAAAATATAAATCGAAAGTCTATTCATCTTCAGGCTTGAAGACCATGCAGGTAAGAGCATATTTCTTTCTCGAAAGTGGTAAGGGGCTTCACAAATCTGCCATTTCAGATAGCTATGATGAGCCTTAGTCCTCAGCTACACCACTGAACTTCCTCTGAAGATGAAAAAGAATATGATTCCACTTGGCTTACGATTCTTACATTGTGCAAATAGACATCCATGAGTACTCATGTCGGATATTTTGCATAAATTGACTGACCACAAAAAAGAATATGTAAGTCTGATTGAAAATCACAGACAATGAATTTTCTTTTTACTTTTTAAAAATACATTCATTGTCTGTGGCCATTAATCAAACTTTTCTTTATGAAAAACTGCTGCGTAAATACACATTAAACGTATAAATAGATATAGATATTTGTATTTGCGTGTGTATTCATATC
Organism: Thysanoteuthis rhombus; assembly: GCA_963457665.1. Lineage (NCBI taxonomy): Eukaryota > Metazoa > Mollusca > Cephalopoda > Oegopsida > Thysanoteuthidae > Thysanoteuthis > Thysanoteuthis major. The sequence continues at coordinate 34,649,732 of OY735202.1, forward strand.
TATGAAGATATATACAAAGCTGACCTGGAGCAACCAGTGGAGACCGATCTCACTAAACCAGCAAATAATCAGTAAGGGGGTTGGTCAGTAGGTATGAACGAAGGAAAATGAATGAACGACCAAAGGAAGAATTTCCTGATATTTTATTGCACCTAAGACTTTAAAGATCATCACCAGCAAAAACAAAAAAAAAATCCATCAATATCTATATACTGCCTAACAAAGTTAACATCATCTATGAGCAGAATGTCTGTCCAGACGTTTCGTCTACGAACATTTCGTCCACGAACGTTTCATCAAATGGATGCTGAGTCGGAAACGTTTTCTTCGCCTTGTATAAAAACAGAAAATTGTTTGTACGTATGCAAGTGTTTTTATACACACACACACACACACACACACACACACACACACACATACACATATATATATATATATATATATATATATATATATATATATATATGAATGTGGACTCACCACGCAAACATGTTTATGTTTCTGCCCTGTTTGGGCTTCATCAGGTGAATCTTCGCTGAGGAGCCGAAACAGGGCAGAAACATAAAGGTGTTGGTAAAGAGAATCCTCATTTAATCATATTTTAAGCTCTACTCTAAAACAACTTGAAGTTTAAAGTTGAATGTATCGAACACATTGTGAAATAAACCCATCATACATTGGATGCTATATCATATCATATCATATCATATTGCATACCTGATTTGTATATATATATATATATATATATATATATATATATATATATATATATATATAAACACACACACACACATTTTATTAGAAGCGTTGCTTGACACTTTCGGACGCGGGTTTATTCCCACACAATGCTCATTTCTATATTCATATACATGATCTGAGGCCGCTCGATTTGCTACCGAGTAAAATCAGTGCTAACCAATGTTTCTTATAAAATGTCTTCATTATTATCACGCAGACACACACAGTCACACACACACAGACACACACACAGACACACACATATACATAATCAATGCTCCTCTATTCAGGGTTGAGCAGTCTTTAGGTGAGGTAACTCATCCATTGAAAGCTTATGCAATGTTCCTCCATAGGAATAGAGCACTCTGGTGGATGGGGAATTTATGCATGAATGAATATATGTAGCTTAAATTCAGCCTCGCTCACCGTCCAGTTCTGTAGCACAGAGGTAGGGTGTCGGCCTCCGGGTCTGAAGTGAAGGTTTCGATCATGCCTCATGGTATTGGATGGGATAATGGAAAGTCCATAGCCACACTGAAGAGTTGTAATACATCGAATCAGCTGTCTGTGGATGACACAATAATATATATATATATATATATATATATATATATATATATATATATATATATATATATGATCCCATCAAATACAAATCAACATATGATACCATAATATCAAATTTTGTGTAAAAAAAAAGGTTGAAGAAAATTTTTTAAAATTACATGACAGATAATAGGAAATAAAGACTGAATTTTTTTTAAAAAGTTTCCTTATATATCTAATGCTTGAAGCCGTAAAGCTATATATCCATCTATTTATCTCTCTATCTATCTATCTATCTATCTCTCTCTCTCTCTCTCTCTCTCTATATATATATATATATATATATATATATATAATTTGCATGGATTCACCATTTTTCCATAGTCTATCGGTCACACTTTTGCGAAGTTTCATTTGGAGATATCGTGTGGAGAGTCATGACCGTATTCCATGCCAGAACTGACGAACAGACAGAAAGACTGACACGATTGAATATATATACCTCCCCAACTTCGTTGGAAGGGGTGAATAAGACTAAAGAAAAAGTAGTCCAAAAATTGATAATCTTTTTATTTTCAATTTAACTTCTATTAATTTTAAAAAATATATCGTATCTTATCATCATCATCATGTATTTCCTGCTTTAAAATTTGAGTTAGATGCACTAAGGTGTATGTTGTTTACTAATCCCATTGTAAAGTGAGAAAATATAAATATTGGCATACTTAAAATCATTGACAATTATTATCATTGATGAGAGTTTTATTCATAGTTACAGAAGTAAGTAGTACTTTTATAGTGTTTTAATAGATCTGCTCATTATATTAAATCATCGAACAAAAGTCTTGTTTCTAAATAAATAGTATTCCAAATTACAAGCCCGTGCAGTATAATTAATTCAAGTATTCGTTTTATTTGTCTGAGAAAATGAAATCCAACAATTATATAATCATAATAAATTGTAAATGCTCAACAAGTGGAGGGAGAAAGCGAACGAGTAAAAATAAATAAAAAGTAGAAATATATAATTATTTACTGATCTAATAAAGATGAGGAACTAATTAGATTATTGCTTTTGATCTGTGTTATGCAATTAATGCTGTGAATAACGGCTTCCAGAACAAAAGAGGCCTGAAACCATAAAATTTGAATGCATTGACAGATATATCGAAACCAGGCGCTTCAGGTCTGTTGGTAATTTTTTTCAAGCCTCTTTTTAAGTCCGTTTGAAAACTGCGATGTTGTTTACACAATTTTGAATTGAATTGTATGACCCGAAGTGAGAGCTGTTAAAGAGAGACAGATACGACTCCCAACAAAGAAAGTTGTTTCCAGTATTGGGACCAAGATGGAAAGAAAGAAAAAGAAATTAATCTAATGAAAAGAAAAGGAAAGAAAGTAAGGAAAAAAAAACAACACTCTCTCCTCGGATCATTCGACTCCTCACAAACGCTGGTAAAAGGAAGCAACCAGCGAAAAAAAGTAGCAATTTCGTGTGTCATGAAATGACTGACAAGCAGACGGAAATCCCGCCTACAACTGTGAAATCCAATTTTTTTTAATTACCTATCCCATCCAAAAAATAACCCATTTGTATTTATTCATTTACATTGATTATTGCATATTTTATCATTTTTTTTTTTAAATAAAAGTGGAAAAAGTGACCAGCTAATGCTAATGGAATAAATGCATAATGAATTAAACTATTAAAATGTTGTTATTTGTTTGCCGCCGATTTTAACATGGAATGGGTGAGGATGCGGAACTTCACGATCGGGACGACCTTCTCTGCAATGAGCAAAAATTCAAAAATTATAGTCAGTTCACGACTGGTCGATTGATTTGGGAAAAGTAAATGAATAAATACAAGATAGGCAATATTCCAAGTAAAACATGCGATTTACCCTTTTAAAACCCAAATGGTTGTGATGAAAAAAAGGGGGGGGGCATCTGCACGTCAGTCATTTCAATACGAGCGGAGCTCCTTCTCCCTTTAACGGTGTTCACAAAAAATCAAGTGTCCCGAAAAGAGAGTGGTTCCCTTTCCTTCCTTCTAGCCTTCGTCCCTCCACCCAACAAACCCCCTTTCCTTCTCACTTGCATCACCTCCCACCAAGTCTGCAGACCTCCCTCCCAGTTAGGAACGCTGTTCATCTCTCTTTCAGGGTCTCTTAATTCTTTACAAACGCTGTTAACCGATTCGAATCTGGTCTTTACAAGAAAATTTCGGCCATTTTAAGAACTGCTGTGGAAAGAATCATATTTGTGTACCGTGAACAAATGAACACATAATCGAGGAAAATAGTCCGACCATATGATACACAATGATTAATACATTCCGTCCGACAAAATTCAGGCAAGAATTGACAAAAGATCTTACTTTTGGCATCAAGTTATTGTTGTTGTTACAAACAATTAAGACTATGAATAGAATATTTCAGACGAAAATGTATATTTTACGTTGTATTAAAGATGCTAGTTGAAATTACATGTTTTACTTGACACACCTATAACCTATTGGGTTACAATCAGTGTGACTGCAAAAGGAGACCTTGTGCTATCAAATATTAAGTTGAAAATCACCCTGATAATTTTTGCATTTTTAGAATTAGTGCAAATTAGAGTTTATTAAGACTGCGAATATAATAGTGGTACCTTCAAAGACGGTGTTTGGTACGGAAAATTTGGCATTGTTGTAACACAGAAATAAATAGGACACCACACCTCAAATTTCGTTTTTTGGAAAAGTGATTTCTTAAAGAAGTAAACAAAATACTTCAAAGTCGTAGTTCCGAACAACAGACTGAATTTAAGGGCCCACTTCAGCAATATAGTTACATCGTTAATAGAACACCCAAATTCAAATTTTATGTTTTGGAAAATGATTTCTCAATGATGTGAAGAGAAGTGATCGATATTTTTCAAAGCCATAGTTCGGTGCGATAGACACAAAGTAAGGGTCCAGTGAAATGAATCATTGTTATTCCAATGGTTGTTCAGACTAACAGGATAAAGGAGACCTAGGGGGAACGTTGTGGTAACAACATTAAAAATGAGATCAATATTCCAAATAAGTTTGGGCGTCTTGGGATGTGGTAATGGTTAGCAAATCAGACTGGTCGACCATTGCTACTGTGTAGTGATTTCAATTTTCACTGGGTGCTCCATGCTTGCGACTATGCGCCAAAAATAAAGCTACACTAAGCGAATAACAATCGTTCCAATAACTTTTGTAGTAGTTTACGATATTTTTCAAGGGTATGGAACTCACGTCAATTCTCGATTTTTTTCAAAAGCCAACTCATCATTTCCTCCCAACACATCCAACGTGGATTTTACAACCTGGATCCCCAGAGATCACATGCGAAATTGAGACCAGTAGAAAATAAGATGGTGTGATGAATTAGACTGGTTCCAGTGATATTGGCGCTGCAAAACACACAATCGAGAGATCTGGAAGTTAAAAGGCTTTTACAGCTGCTGCTGCTAATGATGACTGACTTTGAATAAAAGGAGGATGATTTAACATTTGAAATGTTTAGGAACCTTATGATTGGTATTTATACGCTATTTTTTGAGAGTCTTGAACCAGGGTATTGGGCTCAGTGGCTATGATTAGGATTGGAGTATACAATGTGCTAAGTTCAAACACATAAGTTCGCTTGAAGGACAAAATGAACCTCGGGAAAGGAAAAAGAGAAACATCATGACCAGAACTTATCTCTCAGAACCATGTTGTTTTTCTCTTTTTTGTGTGTGTCGACGAAAATATCTCAGATACTTGGACACGGGGGCAGGTTGAATCACCTGCTTTAATTTTGTTTCCAAAAGGACGACAACGACAATGATGATGATGATGATGATGATGATGATGATGATGATGCA
>OY735202.1:34659900-34774900 GCA_963457665.1 Thysanoteuthis rhombus
CCTCATCTAAAATTTACAAGCTTCACAATCATCATTGATTACTTTACAACAACTACTACAATTGCTTGTAATTTTACACTAATAATCTTTGTAGTTTTACACAAATAACCCTTGGTGTTTATCGCTAGAAACCAAATGACACCAAGTTTCCTCCAATCTCCAAAATTCCTCTCAGTATTCTTGTAGACTTCAGTAGTGCTGTAGTCTAAATCTTCTCAATTTTTACTAAAATCTCCAATTGTCCCAATTCTTTCTAATAGAAACTCTCTGGGGCCGTTCCAAGGGCCCACATGATTATGAGCTCGACTTTTCATCTTCATATTCAACAACCTGTACTGTTCTCGGAAAAGGTCTTGATAATCATCTATTTCGCCACTGTTAGTTTTAGTCAGTGGTCTACTGAGCGACGCTTTAGAAAAGAAAAGATCTTGTTCTTGGTATGGGAGTCAAGCGATGATTTTGTTGCGTGACAATGGCCGTCATCACATTGCAGATGGGTTGGGATAGGAGGTTCTTTCACATTTATATGTGTGCGTGCGAGGGAGAGAGAAAGTGTACGAGCTTGCGTGCATATGTGTTTGTATGATATCACAGTACGAAATTATCTACTACTGGTTTTATCTATTTTCAATTGGACAGTATAATGTGGGGCCCCAGATGTATACGTGTGGGCTAAGGTGAAACATGTCTAGTCCTTGCAACCTGTGTCGCAAGGGCATTAGGACGACTTACGGAGATCAATTGTCCAGTTCCCTTTACCTTACCTTTGGCGTTCTGTAAACATCGGGGAATAGCCCCGACCCAAGCCTTTTTTAGTGCAATAGGTGGGGGCTGCCCCTGGATCTCAACAGACTGCATTTGTGTCTAGTGGTGTCCAGTCTTCAGATTAGACGCGACTGATCCTAACGAAAAGGTCAGAAAGCGATAATTCTCCACAACTGGTTTTCTACTTCGCATCTTCATTTTAACTATCAGCACAATCTCATTCTTCCCTCTGGCATCTAACCTTTTCGAAATCAAAAAAGAAAATGTAATGGTCTGCAACTTTATTAGCTTAAATAGTGGCAAAGTAAAGACTCTTCCAAATGAAAAATCGCTCCTTCCAAGTCAACTAATGCTTATATCAACACTGACAACATTTTTTTTATCGTCGTAAAGGAAAATATTGGATTAATCCAAATAAGAAACCTCATAAATTTAGACTTGGTTCATTTCCATATTGATTTTACTTTAATGCCAAGTTAATTGCACAACACAACTGACTCCTCAGCTCCAATTTATATCGGCATAAATTTGGTTATGAATGTGTGTTTCTGTGTGCAAAACTCAGCAAATAATAAAATACATCGCTCTAATCATTTTTCTCCAGTTCTTATCCAAAATTCAATTGAATTTACTAACGAATCACAGTAATATATGATCCCTTCGAAACAAAATAGAAAAGTCAGATGATATGCATAGATTCAGTTTTCAGCAACTACAATAATTTTCAAGAAATATTTTTGAATTATCTCTATGCATTCAAAGATATCTGTAATATATTGATTTATCTCATTATAATCCAAGAAAATGTACGTTCGTATGTGACTGACTACCGCAGAAACAAACTACACACCTTATCAGCATCAAACTTTCTGTGTGTACCGATGTGACTCCAAGCATATTTTTAGCAAGTTTTGGGAAATTTTCCCTGAAATAAGTTCGTAGGGGGATCGATTCACAATGTAAGTTTATCCAAAAATGGACACTTATTTTGAGTACGGTGTTCAGTGACGTAATGTGACGTCAAAACGTGAAAACATAAAAATTCTCGAAATAGAAAGAATGTGATATTAGAAAGCGTTCGAGATTCAAGAAGCTAAGGCGTATTGAAAGCAGTTTTTTTTAACGACCATATTGATGAGAACAGTGAATAATTTTAATGTTCCAGAGTGTGGAAGTGTGTGAATAGAATAAAACAAGACGAAGCAACAAAGAGTTATCGGGGAATCCATATTTATATACAAATACATACACATTTGGATACAAGGCCAACCTTAACCTAGTGAGTGTCCATTTCCAGAGAGTCTCTTTCGAATCTCCTGATACCATTAATTAATACCTTTTTTAATCAATCGGAAAATTACCCTCGTGCGTTTTTTTACAATTAAAAGATTTCGTACATTACTGAGAGAGACTAAATTTTAACGCTCGATTAAATCAAGTTTAACATTATTTTTTTTTCTGCTCCTCCACCCCGTTCTGTAGTGTAAGAAGAACATGGTTTTTAGTGTTGTCTGATTTTCAGTTTTTCCCCTAGGCAACACCGGGATTCCCAGACAGTTTAATCATACATGTAATAGCCTCACTATGTCACTAACGCTTCCCTCAATTACCGACCAGAGGCAAACTCTTCCTCCTTGATTTTCAATGCACTGCATACTGATTGATTAATGAAACTTGCTTAATGGGTTGTGTCCTGAAACTTTCTCAGACAAACTTTCTCAGACAAATTTTAGATTTAAAAAATTTGTAAAATTCGCTGCTTAAATCCTCAATTTTTCCCTTTTAAGAGCTCATGTTCTGATAGTTATATTAATTCGTTCATAATCACATGACTTGTTAACGTAATGATTATGTATCAATAACATTTTTGGAGACCGTCAACCAAAATTGAGAACTGGTCTGGCTAGTGGACTGGCTGTGTATGTAAACATGCATCGCACGTACAGCCTGTACCAATGGGGCGAGAGGGTCGCTCAGCAGTATTCACGCTTGATTTTTTGTGAATTCGAATTTTTTTAGTGATGTCTGTCGCCCCCCCCCCCGAAAAAGGCAAGAAAAGTAACTTTTTCATTGAACACTCCTTTTTCCATTTTTTTAATTGATCACCCCCAATATGGCATGGTGCGAAAAGTTTATATTTCTTCCAACCATAAGTTAATCAAAGATATGCACAGAATCTAGATAGGGCGGGGTTAACTTCACGGTGACAAGTTTTAAATAATTCAGGAACTAGATTTGAATACTATGTTTAGTGCAAAAATATTCAACTGTTTAAATTATTAATATTATATTTGTTTTATTTTATAACGTGGTAAATGTACTGTGGAAATTCTAGCATCTGATATCTTCCTACAAATGTTTTTAGCATTTGCTATATCAGCATATATGTAATGATTTCAGTGAATGCAAGTTGTGATATCACGGTTTATATTGCCATGAAGTTCCATGAAATTAATTTCTCCTTAGTTTTGCTATTATTACATCAACTATGTAATATTTTTCAGGAATGGCACTTTTCTCTGGTGTGGATTTTTTGATTTTGCTCTTAACTTTTTTTTTTTTCAAACTTTCGCCCAGTTCAGAAATCTCTACCATACTTACTCCGTTGGCATAAAACGTACAGTTATAATTCCAGAGCAGAATGATTCAGAACACCAAGTACAAATTTTGATGCGATGTGTTCGTTGGGAGATCATCATCATCATCATCATCATCATCATCATCATCATCATCATCAGTCTTCCAACGTCCGTTGTGGGACATAGACCTTCCCCAGGATATGCCACACTTCTCAATCATGGGTGTCGCGGAGCCAGTACTTTCTGAAATTGTCTAGCTCGTCTCTCCATCTAATATTCTGCCGGCCTCGGTTGCGCATGTGATCTCGGGGGATCCAGGTCGTGAGTCGCGATGTCCATCGGTCGTCCACCATTCTTGCAACATGGCCAGCCCACTACCGCTTGAGTTTTTTGATGGATTCTATGACTCTTGTCTTTTCCTGGGTGTACTGTGCTGTATTGTGATCTCTCCATGTGAGGCCCAAAACAAGGCAACAAAAATCAAACAAAGTATAATCTGTATTCAATAGCAAACATTTATACAATCAAGTGAACAAGCATAATGTGTAGATTTGTTACCATCGATTGCATTGGACCACACAGGAACGACATCCCAGGGGCCCCAGAAACATACAATTGATATCAGCCACAATCCCGGTGTATTTGATTTTATGCAGAAATATACTTTCATGCACGAATAAACGTCAATATTTTATTTGATAATAAACACAACAGCAACCGAATGAATATTTATATGTAATTAATCGAGAGTAACTGTGCGTAATAACAGGGAAGACAATGTGCACATGCTAGTATATTTGTATGTGTACGTGTGTGTGTGTGTGTGTGTGTGCGTGTGTACGTACATAAGTATGTACACGAGTATATATGTATAGATATGTATATGCAAAAAATTCGTCTGGCATAAGGGCACAAGTGCAGGTCACTCAATAAAGAGTAAAGAGCGATTTCACTATCGTAATAATGGTCTGCGGAACAAGGATGACAATCAATGTAACAGCTATGTATTGTCACGCTGTAAGGTAGTTGTGAGAAAGTAGTTTGACCAAGTTCTCACTCTCGCACTTTCTTGGCCATTGTGCCATGCCATGGGCGAGGCATTTTGTATACCTTTCTCAAGGGTATTAGTCTTAAATCAACATGAGCAGACTCAATCGGAATTCGAACTTGTTTTGCCGATTCCGTTTTCAGTGCTCGTGTGTCCGTCCAATCCCGATAGAAAGACAAATGAAGAGATAGAAAGAGATGCAAAGAAAGGCATCAGAGGAAAAAAGAGCTTACATGTTGATATGATGTGAGCTAAAATATATAAAGTGAAGAATATCGTAGAATCTGGAGGTAGACTTGGATATGATATGAACGAGTTGGTCGACGTCTCCATTTATCATTGTTATTCTTCCTTTTCTTGTTTGAGATTTCTGAGATGTTGAGCTGTAAGGGAAGATTCTTAAAGCCGAAAACTAGCAATCCTTCCCAAAATGAATATTACAGATGCTACAAACTTGAATAATAATTAGGGAAAAAAAGTGGGGTTGAAGGAAATGAGCTCCTACCCGCGCTTTAGAAATCACCCCCCGACCAGCTCTTCCGCCCGCTAACGAAGAGTAATTTGTGTGTTGAGCGTGTATCAAAGAATGATATGGGGGTAGAGCGTGTTTCGATGACATGTGCAATAATTCAAGCATGAAGTTGAGGGTCACGAGAATCAACAATCAGTAGATTCGCGGTGTTTTGAGGTGAAGTGGCACAGATCAAAGAATGACAGCGTAAGGTCCGAGTGACAGGTATTTATGGGACCATCTACGAGATATTAGGCGGAAGAAAATGTGTCATAAGGTTGCAATAAGACAGAGCTTGGGTGAACACTTTGTACCTAGCGGGGAAAACGGTCAACGCTTCATTACACTTGCATAATGAAACGATAGCAAAAAAAATTGACGTTTTCTAAAATTCATGGTAAGATTCGACTTCTTTTATTCATCTTTCCTCTCGCAGTTTATCTGCCCGTGTGTCTATCCAATTCAGTCGGTTAACGTCCGTAAACTCCCCCTTATCTGTATATACGTATGTGAGATTCGATGCGTAAACCTATTCGATTGAGTTTCGATATTTACCTATACTATTTGCTAAGACTAGCATAGTCCAGATCAAAGTATTCCATGAGGATCCAACTCAACACACAAGCGAATGGCCCAGCGAGAGTAACTTGCTAAACACCATTTCACGCTAGGTGCTCCCCCCCACACACACACATATATATATATATATATATATATATATATATATATATATATATATATATATATATATATATGTATGATTAAATAATTGTGTCATCAACAGACAGCTGTTTCTTCAGTGTGGCTATAGACTATCCATTATTTCATCCAGTACCACGAAGTAGGATCGAAACTTTCGCTTCAGAACCAGAGGCTGGCATTTTACCTCTGTTCTACGCAGAACTGGACGGTCAGAGAGGTTGAATTTAAGCGATATATTTACTCACGCACAATTCCCCATCCACCAGGGGGCTCTGTTCCTAAGTTCGAAGAGCATTGTATTGGCAGAAATACTTGTTTACGTCAAGTTGAATATTCAAAGAGAAAGAGAAAAGACTAAAGCTCTCAGACACATAGAAAAAGTTTCCTTTCATCTTTGACCCTTTGCAGTTACCTTTCACTTTTGACTCTCGAGGAAAAAGTTTCCTTTCACTTTCAGACCCTTAAAGGGGAAAATCTCCCCTTTCCTTTACAGCTTTCAAAGGGGAATAGGTTTTATTTCACCTTCGACCCCTTAGAGCTGATGGAAGTTTCCATGCACCTTTGACCCCTGAAAGGGGGAAAAACGTCTCCCCTCACTTTTGACCCCTTCAAGAGGGAGAAGTTCTCTTTCATCTTTGACCCCCTTGAGGAAAGAAAATGCTACCTCACATCCTTGGTCCCTTTAAGAATTATATACAAGCATATGAAATAAGGTAAGTGTATGAATGTATATTCAAATGAAATAATTGTAAACAGAAACCTCTCTCTACAACAATTTGAAAATTTCCTCGAAAACCTTTTGCAACAAAATCTTCTCCTAGATCCTCTGAGTATTCATGCTAAATTTGGTTTGGTTGTGCCCATGTTTAGGAGGTTACTGTGGCGTGACAGGCAAACAGAGAGACAGACATCATGAGACATCTCACGCAACAAAATTACCATTTATCATACACCCTGACAGGAACCTAATTAAGCCGTGGCTGGAACATAAAACAAGCCCATCAACTAAACATCTATGCACAGGAACATAGAACGATTAAGTAAACAACAGTCAAAAAAGTAAGAGTAAGAATATCCCGTGAAAAGCACTCTAGCCGTATTTAAAGTCAAGATGAAAACCAAAAAAAAAAAACAGTTGTCTGTCGATCGCAATGCAATGACTGCGTGAAACTGATCAGTAACAATGAACTTTGTAAATATTCATCTGCGCTCAATTTTCAAAATATTGAGCCCAATCACATACACAAAGAAAACCTTGAAAACACACACACACATATATATATATATATATATATATATATATATATATTGAGAGAGAGAGAGAATCAGAGACAGAAACAGACGCAGAGACAGAGACAGTGAAAGATTAAACTTTGACTGATAGACAAAATAGTGTTGTGATACTCATTTATATGGGATGAGCTTGTCTGATGAGCTTGAAGACAAGCATACATATATATATATATATATATGTGTGTGTGTGTGTGTGTGTGTGTGTGTGTGTGCATACGTATGTGTGTTTGATATACCATGTAGACACACAAAAACTTTTTTTTGGAAAAGAATGAATCATACATACGTATGTATGTTTATATAGACATGTATCTCTGTGTCTAAATATTTGTAAACAGCTATGCATGTGTATATACAGTATATATATGTGTGTGTCTATGTATTAATATTAATTTATGTGTGCGCAAAGCTGTGTTTAGTTGTATGAATATACGTATGTTTGCAATATTTTAATGACTGTGTCAGGATGCATGTGTGTGTGTGTTGGTTATTTTCAGAAAAGAATACAATGAACGATATTTACATTAAGGCTATACATGTATACATAAACTATATATATATATATATATATATATATATATATATATATATCACACAATGACAGAATCAAGGAGTACCCAGCGAGAATTGAGCTCACTATACAGCAATAATGCTGGATTAGCTTGCATATTGTTAACCTAGGGTGAAGGTTCTGGAAATTTAATTTAATTTTGAATAGCTTTTTACCTTTGCCTGGGAATTGACCTGGAAGTCGATCTATGGCCGATGAAACTGAGATAGTAGGTATTCAGTCCTCGCGATCAGGAAACCTAACATTCTGTCAGTTTCAGGCTAGTTGTACCCCCAAAGAGTCCGCCCCGTAAACTCAAATCAATCGAACAAGCCACCCCCAGTCTAATTTAACACAGCACTATGCTTCTTTCTTTTTTTTTCTTTTTTTTTTTTTCAAGAAAGAAAAAAAAAGAAAGGAAGAATCAAAGAATTCCTCTTAATCAGTAGAAACGCTGCTGGTCTGCTTGTGGATGCGTTCTAATCTATGGAAATCTCTTTAGCCGCGTGTGAGGCGTGGAACAGCGGCCAAGCGTATCAACCCGTTACATAATTTAATGATGGGATTTATTTGAAGGGAACGAGCCGAAAGAGTAGAGGTGGTCCCGGTTAAAGAGGGTAGCGAGTCGGGTATGCATGACTTATCACAGGAGCCGCCTTGCGTGAATCGGGGTGGGCAGTCGGTAATAAAATTTCAGATGATGGGAGTAATTGAAAAAATGTGCTTAGTTGGCTGCCTTTGTTAGTTGATAATAGTTTATATACATATCTAAATATCCACATTCACGTCTATGTGCGTGTTCACCTGTGCAGTGAGCATGTAGGTAAGCACTAACAATCTCTTGCAATCATATGCATCGTATGCATATTCATGTTAACGCTTCATTCTTCGACCGATAAGTATCTACACACCCATATCTATCTATCTTTTTATCTATAAAAGTATACAATATTATTATTATCATTATTATTATTATTATTATTATTATTATTATTATTATTATTATTATTATTATCATTATTAAGAAAATGGATGTATGATCCGACAGAAATCATTATAGGTTGTGTTATATTACATAGAAACACTATTTGAAATGATACCCCGTTATTACACAGTGAATGTATCATATATATATATATATATATATATATATATATATATATATATATATATATATATATATATATATTGTCTAGAAAGCTTGACACCTTAAACAGTAAACATTAAAAAGAAAACTTTTTTTGTGTGTCACTTCAGTCACTTATTTCCCAATATCTGTCAATGCAATTTATGTCATTTTCTTCAGTGTTTTTCCGTTTTACGTATACTTTATTATGATCTGTTATGTATAGATTGTCTCTTGTTGGGATCATCAGTTATTTACCATGTAACCGTTTCGAGGATTTTAAAAACAGAACAGTTGTATTTACTTAGCACCCCATTTCTTGCTATATAACTGTTATACGTGTTGTTAATCATTTTATACAAGGTAGTGTGCGTATAGTATGTTAATATCATTTTATACTACATGTCATTGATTTATTTCAAGCAGCGCTTACTTAATAGGTTACTAAAATACGTATTTAAAGATGAGGGACCAGTAAGTATAACGTGACTCGCTGTTCGTGTCATTTCTATTGAATGTTCACCCATGTGAATATTAAATCTGTTGTGTCGGTTTTAATCTCAGACTGCACACAAACCAAATTATATCATCTTTAAGAATTTTAATTACACAGAAAAACATATTCGAGTCGATTCTCTACCATCATATTCAACCAAAGAACTCGTCAATTTTTCCACTAACCTTAAAGTTAACTTTAAAGATCAGCCATGAGAGAAAAAGAAATTGTATTCGCAGTTTCCCAATGACGAATGGAAAGTGATGGCCCAGCTCATAATTATAACTACATTGTAAATATAACCCTCACTAAAATCTGGATAAGGTATTTTATAAAAAAACAGACAAGTTTCCGTGAAATTTGAAGGACAAATAATTTGTAATCATATAAAATTGAAAGGAAAAAAACTTCCTTTGTCAGAGCTAAAACTAAAACTCGATATTGGACCGTCACTTCTTCATAAGGCTCTAACCACTCGGCTAATGAAACACCAAGACAAATATTTTTTTTAATTCAACCATAAAATTTGTACAACAGGCAAATTCTAACCTGTTGATATCGGATATGCCTAATATGAGAGTCCATTATAGCAATCTATCTACATTGTAAATAGAACCCCCTCTAAAACCTAGAAAAATTATTTTATCAAAACTGACAAATTTCTGTTTGATTCGAAGGTCGAATAGTTAGGAAGTAAATAAAATTGAAAGGAAAAAGAAAAGGAAAAACTTTCTCTGCCGGACTTTGAACTTGGTCAGCACTTTTTCTGAGGCTCAGATCACTTGAGAACTGAACTGCCCAAATTTTGGAACTAAGAATTTCTGCTCAAGAAGAAATCTTTCAAAAAAGCCTTGACCCCGAGCCCCTGCCATATGCGAGTATGTTCAAATAAACGCTGAAAATTATACGAATAGTTTCAATTTTATGTATCTAAATAGAAAAAAATCGTAGATGAAAAGAACAAAAATAAAAATTTATTTTTCGATGGACTTGTTTTCTTAGAGAGCGAACGCAGATCCTATAGAAATCGACGATTCATTTTTGCTAAATTCGGCCTGAAGCTATGTGCTATAGGTAATTTGAGTCCTGCTGATTTCGGACATGCCTTTGTTTCTGTTCTGTGATGAGTACAAACATGCATATATACGTTAGTACTTTTCATACATATATATATATATATATATATATATACATATCTAAACTGTTACAAATATTTGTAAGACACTCCAAAATTTCAGCCGGTAACTTTCAAATATTGGTCAAAGAGCGTAACCTACTTTATTACACATGAAACAAAAACGAATGGGGAAATTGATTTGAAAATAAATTTTTAGCTATGTGCTTGCTCTCAATGCATCACCATATTCCATTTCTTTTTAAATTACATGTTCGCACGAAGCGGAAATACGTACAATATTTCTTTTTTGCTTGAACATTAAAGGAACAGTATTTAATAATTACAAGGCCATCTTTTGATTGCAAAACCTGAATTCATCTATTTTGCATTGAGGACACAAGATTTTTCAAGATTGCAATTGAAATGTCATCAGCAAGAGATCAAAATGTTCCTCTTTTCAAATTGCTTTATAGACATGTCTTGAAAGGATCTCCCACAAGTTCTCAATAGGATTACGATTTACAGAGTTTGCAGGCCACTCTGTAACCTTTATGCCATTGCGTTCAAACCATAACATCGGAAACCCTTGTGAATGGCAGTGTTATCATGCTGGAATACAAAATGATTATTAGCAAATGGGACAAGACACTTCTCTAACACTTCAACATAACCGTTATTATTAATGCTTCATCTTACTTGTTGCTGCTTTTTATAATAACTGATCTCAGGTAGTGAGTATAAAAGTGAATGAATAAATTAACAGTGTGGATTGAATAGAGAATATGTTCCTGGTGAGAATCAGACTCACCACCCTCTATGCTGGAGAACGGCAGGCTTAACGCGTGGCTGCTCTTACTGCTGAACAACATGAACTTAAGGGTAATCGCGAATTCAGATCGGATCCTTAAAATACCATACCGATGTCTAACAGGAGCAAAAAATGAATAATAATGATTAAAAAATACTTCATTCCCTGATTTTTTTTAATTAAAAATGGATTACTTTTACGTAATACTGAACGTTTAACTTTACCTTTGACTGGAAAGTCTACCCACACCATTAGAGAACCCCCGCCACATATACGCTCGGGAAAATGAAATTGTTCTTCTATTCCAGAGATCGTTCTAATACCATTGCATTCCGTTAGGATCATCTGAATTAAACACCATCTTCCTTTGATCCCTGGCCAAAGTCACTATCTCCTTAATTCACACAACACCGTTTTTCTGTGAGCAGACATCTTCCGTTTCGGACCAAAACGCTTGGTTGCCCAATTCATTAAGAATTTGTCAGACTCCTCCTGCAATGATATTAAGATCAATTTTTATTTTGGAGGCCCAAAATTCCCCATTAGATGTCTCTCAAGGTAACGAGTGTTCCTTAGTTCGATAAATTTCTGAATTCTTAAAAATATAGCTAATGACAGTTCTAGATCCGTTCAATATCTATACAATAGCACAAAATAGAATTGTTCTCTTCATAAGTCAAGTCTTTGTCTTCACTTCTTTCGCAAAGCTTGTTCCTCTCAGCATCCTCAAAACACGGAGAGAATGCGTAGTAGGTGCAGTGTATGCTTTGTTCAAATGTCAACTGACAACTTCTAGAATCACTTCAAACAAAGTCACGTCAACGGGAAGTTTTTTGAGATTCTGCAGATGAGATATCTATTCGCCACCATCCGAGTCAAATTCGACACAAGGCCAGGTTCAACATGTGGATAGAGACAAAATGTGTATATCTCCCTCGGCCTTACCTTTTGACGTGCAATGGGCATCAGAGAATAGCCTTCACCTTCCTCCTTCACATAACTTGTACATCTTTCTGTAAATAGGTTCATTTTTTTCGTTATTCCTTTTGTCTTCATCAAGATATAAACAAAGGAAGGTTTATTACAGTTAATAGATCTTAGAATTATACTCTCCTGATTATTTACGTAAGAAGAGGAAGAGAAAGAAATTATCAATGCTTTTTGAATGCGAAACCTTCTCACATTGTTTACATCTTAACATTTCCCTCCTCCATTTCTTACGTTGGGACATATAAAAAGACTAATCGTAGCAAGTATTATTGAGTGAAATAAGGTAAATAAACCATTGTTGGCAACTTCTTGTACTTGCCGTTTGTGTGGTCAGGACAATACAAAACACTTGACAACATATTAATTCAAAACGAGCGGTGAACAAACAATGATTTACAATAAAGAGGTAACTTTATATTGACAGAGGTTAAATGGAATAACCAAGACAAACAGCCATTAAAAAGCCGAGAGAGATACTATTTCTAAATCAAATAAGAAAGAAAATATATTCATAAAATATTCGTCACTCCAAATATGACACCTATGACTTCTCACTCTATCATTCAACTAAGTGGGCCAAAAAGCTTCTCGTGTATTTTGTTTGGGCTAAAGAAATGTAATATCGTGACACTCGATTGGCATTGAGTGCATGTGTTCAAAATGGAAACAAAATTTCTATGAAATAATATCAATAGCACCGTTCAAACATGGCATCAGAATTGAACCACGTTGTTAAAGCGATGTTATTTATCCACTATCATGAGGATTGTATTTATTTTGGTATGAATTAAAACCAAAAAAAACAACTTTAATAAACTTGAATCAGAGACAATCGGAGAATTCGGGTCATCGAGAGAAATGGGTTTGTGTTTTTTTTATTTATTTTTTTTTTTTTCATTCTAATTGTTTATTAATTTTTTGAAGTAGAAACTGCCTGCCGAACATTTTGCTAGAGACAGTCGGGAGTGGTTGAGTCATGTCTAAGGTGAGAGGTAAGAGGACAAACAGTGGGTTGTGAGGTGGGAAAGGTCGGAAGGTAGACGTGGTGTGTGTTTTTCTCTTTCCTTCTCTTTCTTGTAGCTTTTAAAAATCATAATCGCAATCGGTCAGGACCCGTACTTTGAAGAGCACTGCTAGTGGACATACACATACACACACACTAACACAAAACATCGGCAGTCAGTCACGTAAGTTTTACGCTCTTTCTCTCTTTGATTAGCTTTAAAGAGAGTAAACCTTATGTTTCCACCGCGACTTTCCGATAGGAACAGACACATGAACGTCAACATATATACAAACCAATTTGGTGATACTGGTATTTACATTTATAGATTACGCAATTTTGACAAGAATGCGAGCTTCGAAAATGTCATTTTTTTCTTAAAATGATAAGAAAAACATAAATCTAAATGAAGTTTCTTTTCATCGACACAATCACCACAAAATTATTTTCTCATTATCATTTAACTAAGTGGACTATACACATACCAAAGTATATCTTAAGTAACTTTGTTTGCAATAGGGAATATAATTTGAATATATGCATGCATATTTATTTTTCCTGTAACATATGCATTACCAGATATCTTTTTGATCAGGCGCCAAATTGGGATAAGAGTATATTTTCTAAGCTTATCTAAGTACCAAAGGCCAAATGAGGGTAAATTAGAGATGTGAATACAGCGTTGCACCAATCTTCCAATAGAAAATAGTTCGCTTGCTTTAAAAATCAGCATTCGAGATTTTACATTTTATCTGGTTTACATACCAATCAAAGACACTATCTGAAATCGTCTAAGCAAACCGTGACATTTCTGAAGCGTACCTCAGTTCAGCACAGGAGCGAATGTGATTATAGATATTATGCTGCTCCAATCCTTCATGTGGAATGGATATGCGTATCTAAAAAATCAGCTCTCGAAATTCTGACTTTTACTTAAGCTCGAACACCATTGGCACCAATGGAAGGAGAAAAAAGATATTTTTTTTCTTATAGAACCAAAAAAAAAAATTCCGTTAATTATGACATGGAATTGGATTGCTATTAAGTCAATGTTTATTTGGATCGGCAATCAGTCAGTCACCACGTCGTATTTGATGACAACTAACTAAAATTTTGAAAAAAAAATATTAAACTCCGTAGTTAAAAATATACCAAGTGAACCTTACGTCTATTTCTGAGATTTTCGATTTTCATGGGATTCTAAACGAAGTACTAGTAGCACTACTAATTGTTGTGAAGGTACAAAGGGTGGGGGGAGAGAAGCTAAGGATGACTCATCCGAAAATATCTTTACAAAAAAAAAACAAAAAAAACAATTAGTAAGTTTGAATCAAAGTAAGTGTACAATCGTTCTAGAGTCTTGGTGTGTGGTTATTCTTATGCCGATTTTAAATGAGTATATCTAACATTTTCAGCTATAATATGAGCTGGAAATACACAAGTTTAGCCGATTTCAGCCATTTTTTAGCTGTTGCTAACAAACGATACTTAGTAACACTGTATTAACAAACGCTTGATACGTCATCTATTGATCAGGATAGATGTTCTTTTAATGTAGTGACTCATTTTCATCCTTTCTCTTTCGGTTGTTTAACGAAACCAGAACCGACCGACCGACCGGAAGGCGTTTAATAGGGATGTGTAGACACAACTCAAAGTAACTTGTTAGATGAAGATCTTCTGTGCAAAAAAAAACAAATAGTCATCTACTTCAACTGAACTATGCAAAAAAAAATCGTACTTTTTGCTGAAAGAAAAAGACAATGAAAAATTCATTTTTAACACTTCACGATTCAGCGTGCTTCAACTTTATCACATGATCTATCTATAGTCGGACGATGAAAGACGGTGTTGACAGCTACAATCCGTTCAGGCCGGATGGTGGACCGTAAGCAAAATAATGATCGTTAGCTTTGAGAGAGATAATAATCATGGACTTATTTCAAACATATGTTATATTTACAATTTGCTTCCTTATTTTTCTTCAATTAACCGGCATGAAAACGAAAGATCACTGTGCTTCTTTCTCAGTGATGATGACCACAGAAAAAGATAAAAATTATTACTTCTGCAAACCTCATTTTGCAATTCTGGGATGGCTACGCTTCCAAGACACCATAGATCTTTTTAAGATTAACTGATTAAAAATTTTTTTTAAAAAACAATGCAGAAGCTAAAGAAAAAATTATAAGAAAAATACACTCGGTGAATTTTTTTCTTCATGTCATAACAAATAACTAGAAAGCGCTCAGACCCTCCGTCAACACCATTGCCAGGGGAAGTAATTGTGCATGGATCCGCCTCAAAATTTTATCACTTCTTCCGTAGCCGATTGCTTACCATTCGACAAAATTTAATTGAAAACTTTTGGGGACATTCTGCAGATTGACATGAACATTTTTTCGGTATCATGTAATGTGGACATATACCTCCGACGTAATGGAGGTAACTGTGCATGGATTGGCATTTTTCAAAAACTGTAAATTTACGATGTAAGTTTATGTAAATTTAATCACTTCTATCGTAGCCGATCACTTCTTCCACAAAATTTCATTGAAGTCCATTATCCCGTGGACAGATATGAGAGTTTGCATAAACGTATTTTAAAAAATGAAAAAATATCTCTCAATCAGAATTGAATTACAAGGTGAGCCTCAAGATTTACATTTTTACTTACTCCATTGCTCACCTACTTTTAGAGATATCATATGGATAGGCTGACACACGAAAAGATGCCATCGAATACTAACTTCGTTTGCAGAGGTAATTTACTCAGCATTGAAGTATGATTTTTTTAACTAATTGGAGTCGAAGTACGAACCTTAAAGGATCAGAAAAAAATGAACCTTAGAAAAAATTGAATCAGAATGCCAAGAAATAAATAACCTAATTTTTCTTTTTTCTTTTAAATCCCAAACTGGGTGTTACCTACGGCTGTCTCGGCAGAGCTTTTTTTATTCACAAAAAAAGGTGAACAGAATATAATTCTCGAGAGATTCTTTTGTAAAGTATTTTAAAAAATCATCAATGAAAGCACACACACACATATATATATATATATATATATATATATATATATATATATATATATATATATATATATATATATATATACATATATATATATATATATATATATATATATATAAAGTGGGGGAGTAATAATCATATAGAAAGAAAACCTCTCTCTTCTCCGAATTTGAAATGGGAAAATTCTTTTTAAAAGATTTCTTTTAATAAATAAAAACCGAAAATTTTATAAGAATCGAATAATTAGGTAAAGTTGGAAAGATTGTTTTTGTTTATCAAATCGTACAATTGAGCGTTAAATTCTTTTGAGAATTTTGTAAATCCAATATTACTCCATTTTTGTTTACATATAAACTGTTAATTTCCAGCAAAACCCCTGATTCTATAGATTTTAGTCACAGAAGGTTTGTATCCGATTTTTCTCTGATCTTTCTTCTTAATAATAACACAATAACTTTGATAATAAAATTATCTTTTATTCAAGTTTTTTTTTTCCTCAGGTGTCGATTTCATGCCGAAGATTTTTTTCATTCCTAATACATATTATGCATGTACGTGTGTGTGTACGTGTACGTATGCGTGTGCGTGTGTGTGCACGTTCGTACATGTCGCAATGATAAGGCATCCAAACGCAAAATATGAGTGTGCAACTTATGTTCTTGCGATATGTAATAGGAAAAATGTTCGGATTAAAAGCTGAATTAATGGGATCAGTAGCAAGAATGAAGTCTTTCGCCACACCCACCTCCAAAGTAGATTCGTAATCCACAGGTGTTATACTTACGATGTACAATGAGAAAAAAAATTTGCCCTGTACCTCAGCTGTGAAGTATTATTGATTTAAATCCAACTCTGTTGTTATATCTTCATTGACACGAACTAAAGAACTGCATTCTTTCTTCGGAATTTCTCCAGCGCACTTTTGGCTCTCACGATGCCAATGATTTTGTTTCTCCCTTCTGCTCTTTCTACGGCAATTCATTCATTCATTTATCCTGTTTTCTTCACTCATTCGACCACATTATAAATACTGTTTGTCATGTTTGAAATCATGACAATAATCGAAAGTGAACTTTTCACATTCCCTTACAATTAGCGCGTGCCTGGATTGGAAGAAATAGAAAAAAATGTAACTGGTTCGCCATATCTGGGTTCATTGAGTGCAAGTTTGAGGAAATCACCCAGTACTATTCTGACGAAGAGTACAGTGAAATCAAACTTGAGATACGTCCAGCTTAGTCCGTACCGAAAAGGGTAACCATTTGGAAATTAATAACCATTTCCTTGTTGCTAGAAAAAAGTATATCTATAACAACGAAATTCGGTGTTTAATTAGTGTGAATGAAAGTTTTGACATATCTATGCAATATATTATTCCCAGGATTTCACTGGCTAAAAAAAACAATTTATCACTAAAAAGAAAAAAATGAATACCATTTTTTTTCCTTTTTGCCCAAAATTCATTTCACTGACTGCGATTTTGTCATGTAACTCTCAGAAACAGGCATCTGTATTTTGACAAGTGACTGCATAAATGATAAACTTGATTTTTTGCCACCCTTCATTTTATTTTAAAAAGATATTTAGGGCACAAAAATTATCATAAAATTGTAAAATTGAATAAAGATATAATTTTCTATCTTTTGCAGTAGTATTTAAAAGATAAAAGTGGAAATTATATTTCCTTGCAGTATGTGACTACAACAGTGTAGAAACCGCTGTTAATGGCCACAGGAAATTTATAATCTGGTTTTGTTTCTTTTATATGTGTTTATTATAACACCGTTAAGTGATACCGAAGAAAAACTTTCGAATACAGACTTTTGAAGATGTGATTCGTGAAAGTAACTCAATTCCACCAATAGTTTCCTTTACTCCCAGATTTTAGTTATTGCTTGCGTGAAAGTGTGCCATATTTTGTTATTTTCTTCTCTTTGTTTTTAAATCAAATACATTAATTATTATTTGTTAATTGTTCATTTTGAAATGGGCATGAACAGTTTAAATTAAAATAAATGCCAAGACGCATAGACTGTTGGTTGAATTATACAAATAGTTGACGCATACGGCCATTATCGAACGTTTGGACGTTTGAACTTGAACATAAATTGTTTTCACACATTGTCTTCATAACAAAATGTACGTTTATGTATAGAGTAATTGAATCAAAGAAAATACGTAAAATTATTAAGAATTGAAATACGGATACAATATGGCGGAAGTATTTCACATATCATCATCAATAACGAAAACAGTCTCTTAATGTCCGTCGCTAGACATAGACCTTCCCAAAGATTCACTGGACCTATTTATCATAGTTACTGCAGATCCAATAGCTTCTGAACTGGTTTAGTTCGTCAAGCCATCTTATTTTTTGTCTGTCACAGTTTCGCATAAAATGTACCTGAATATATATATATATATATATATATATATATATATATATATATATATATATATATATATATATATATATATATAATTACAAATTGCATTATTATATAGAAAGTTATTTGAGATAATTTCCCGTCATAACATGCTGAACGTATTACTCATCCTAAACAAATTAAATAGATTAGACAATTAAACAAACCGAGGAATCACACTAGGTTGTCAATGTTTTGGTGGAGCAAGCTCAACTTTCAAGAACAGGAAGATCCCACCAGTCCTAAAAAGAAGGGTATACAACCAATGCATCCTCCCGATAGTCACCTATGGAGCTGAGACATGGAACCTAACCAAACTGAGAACCACGGAACGTGCATATGAAATAATCAAGCTCAACCTCATGTGAGGAGATCACTAGACAGCACAGTATATTAGAGAAAAGACAGGAGTCCAAGATGTTGTAGAAACCGTTAGAAAACGCAAATGGCAATTGGCTGGACCTGTTGTAGAAAACATGGATCCCCGGAGATCATTTGCTAAATAATGCCCCACAGAAATTAAGATGATGTGAAGAGCTGGACAAAGTCAGAGAATACTGGCTCCGCGACGCCCTTGATAAGGACGTCTGGCAAATCTTGGGGGAGGTTTATGTCCAACAAAGGACACTAAAAGGCTGCTGCTGCTGCTGCTGATGATGATGATGATGACGTATATAGTCAGGTAATACCGTAATGCTGAAAAAAAAATTCCATACTTAGTTCCACAGTATCAACGACCATGTGTCGTACAAGCTACTTTTAACCTGATTATATATATATATATATATATATATATATATATATATATGTATGTATGAATATATATATATATATATATATATATATATATATATATATATATATATATATATATATATATGTATGTATATACACACACATTTATATATACGTATATTGAAAAAATTAATAATATGAATATTTGTATTACTTACAACAGTCTGTTTCATAAACTCATAATTGTCAAGAATTTTTTCATCTGATCTTTTTCTTTCTTCAAATTTCGAAATCGGCGTTTCCTTGACGTCATCACGTTATCACGTTATGCATGCAATCTACCCTTTTTTCAGTCGTTGAACTTTCGGTAATTGTTTGAAATAAGTTCATCAAAATGATATGTTGATATTTTGCGAGGGCGATAACTTCTCAGTAGACGCGATTAGCTGTCGCTGCTGTTAAACTATTACGGAAATGAAAACAGAAAACTATATCTTATTAAATTTAACTTCAGTGGATATAATTTTGGGTTAGTGTTTAGTGTTAGTGTTGGTGTTGTGGTTGCAATTAACAACATGAAGCAATTGAATGTTCTCGACAATCCTAGCATCAGATACCAAGATTCTGAATTTGGCAATTTTTAATGGCTAAAAGTGACTAAATTTAATTCCCGGGTAAAGAAATGATGCCGATAATAATTGGGAAATTAGAAACACTGGAAACACAACCCCCAAACCTATCTACGGATCCTACCCTCAAACCTACCTACAAACCCTAAACCTAAACCTGCCTAATAATCCTAACTGCATATCGTAATGGCTCTAATCTAAACAGCATATTTAGATCGGAGATAATGTTATTCGATGAACAGTAACAATCTAGCCTCTTTCAGCCATTCAAAATAGTCAATTTAAAAAATTTGCTCTGCGATAGTTTGATAGCTGTAGCGGCTGATCATGTCTAGCGTCTATCCGGGTTATCTCGAAGTATATCGACATAATGTTTTTATTAACCTATTCCAAACTATTACCGAAGTTTCTATCCTCGTTTTTGACGTTCTTTAGCAGGAATGCTTTCTAATGCCTACACTTCTAAAAGATTTCCGTTCTTTTATTCAATAGCTTGTTTTTTTTCCCCTTCTTTTTTGATACTTTATTTTTGCTTCGACAATGTTGTATAGTTTTCATATGTTCCGTTATAAATGATCGTTTATGATTGTAATATCATTATTTGCAATTTGTTTCAGTATTTTCTATATATATCTTTCTATTCTTGGGGGCTCTTTTGTTTGCAATCATTACCGAATGGATATGTTTCTTTATGCCTGCATGAAGTTGTTGTCTTTTGTTATTTTCTTATATTTCTTATTTGTGCAAAATTTTCTGTACAGCTGTAACTTGTTTCTATTGAATATCTTATGCAGTTTATTTTTTGCAGAAATTTCTCCTCAATTAGCTTTTCTATTTCTATTTTTTTCTTTTTTCATTTTCATGTTGTTATTATACGGTGAATTGAACCATATCATGTTAGTTTTTCTTCTGTTTTTCTGTTGAGCTCTAATCTAAGATTGTATTGAACTCACTACCATTTAAAGCGGTTTCGTACGTGTTTTTTATTTTAATGAATATTTCATGTATTTTCCGTTAATCTTTTGCTAAATGATTTTGTTTTATTATTGGTGGTGGTTGGTTAGATGAGGTGTGTAGGTAGAATGGTAACTTATGGTCCTTTCTGAATGGTTTATATGTTGAGTTCTTGTAAATTTGACGTTATGTCCAACAAAACTTTTCTTTCAAGTTGTGTTTTTACTTCTATGTTAATCCCATTTCTCTAAAACTTTCGATAATCTTTCTCGTTAACTGATCTGTTTTATGTACGTATTATGAGACCATAGTCTCCATGAAGACCTATATTTTTTTGTGTTTTTGCAATTTGTTTTGCTTCTTTATTGATTTCCTGTTCTATATCATTTCGGCATGTTTTCGTTATATTTCCCTGAGCGCTTTGTCGCATTCGTCTGGTTCCATTTTATATACGTTCCTTGTTTCATTTGCTGGTACTAATACACCTTTTAGTTGATTTATTTTTATATCATTATTCATTTTCTTTGGAATTTGTCAAGTTGGTTTAGGAATTTTATATTTTCAATTAAATCCATTTGTTCTTTTTCAAAATTTTCCATCAATTTGTTTTGAGGTGGGCATTTTTTGTATTAAATCCATAGTTTTCTTTTTCTTCTGTTTCGTTGAAAGTTTGATAAAAGTGCGCTACCCTTCTCATTCTTCTGATGACTTTTTCGATCTTTTTCCCAAACTTTATTTTATATGCGTGACCATTTGGTGTTGGACTGTTCTTTAAGGAATAGTCGATCTCTATTTTGTCAATATTTGTATAAATTGACGAATAAACGATCAGGGAGTGCTCAACCTATGTACCAGGTGCAATATCTTCAATATTTGTTTCCAGTTTTGTAGTGTTTATGTTTTAGAATGCTCAATATTTTGATAAATAGGGCGTGTTCTAACAATTGAACAATTACTAACATTAATAATTCATCATTTACAACATTTATATATATATATATATAGTTAAAAAAACATTTCCACTTTAATTTGTAATCTTCTATCATGGGTGGGATTTATCTATTTCTGAAAAAATCAGTGTACGTTCAAATGACCAATCTGTTAATGCAAGAAAAATTTAATTGGCAGGCCGGGTTCGAACACCAATCGTGAAAATTTTTTTTTACTTATTTTTTATCCTTTTAATTTTCGGCGCTTTCGATCTATTAGACTTTCAAACCTTTAAGGAATCTGGGGTTTTGAGAAAGAAAAAAAATTCAAGGTTTTTAAAATGTCACATTTTTTAGAATGTCACTATAATACAAATATTGACCTTTACATTCTGTTTGTCGTAGGGAACCGCGATTTTGAATTCTTCTTTATCTCAGTGCTTATGCCAGTATGACCACAGTTTTTGAAGGAATACACACACACATACACACACACACACACATACACACACACATATATATCTATATATGTGTGTGTGCGTGTGTGTGGGGGGTATGTGAAACTCTGAAGCGAAGGTTTCTATCCTACCTAATGGTACTGAATGGGATAATGGATATAGCAGAAGAGTTGTAATACAACGAAACAGCTGTCTTTTGATGACTCAATTATATATATATATATATATATATATATATATATATATATATATATATATATATATATATATATATATATATAAGGAAAGAGTCAAATTAATTGTTATACTTATTGCTCCTTTATTGTCAAATACGTTTTTTGGTAACCTATGCAAGTGAGAACTTTGTTTGAAAAATATGATACCCTGTATAAAATGATAAACTGCATGTATTATGACATGGCCCTAAAAATAATGAAATAAAGCTGGTTGTTGAAATCATAGCTTAAGGGAACATGGTGTTTGATCAACATTGCTGGGGAGCCATGTTGATACAGCTGTTTGTTTTTGAAATTTTTAAAACGGTTACATGGTAAACAACTGATGATATTTATATATATATATATATATATATATATATATATATATATATATATATATATGTATATATATATATATATATATATATATATATATATATATATATATATATATATATATATATATACACACACACAAATCAGGAATATAATATAATACAATACAATAACCGATGTGTGCTCGGTTTATTTCATAAAGTTCTCAATAAATTCAACATTGAAGTAAGGATTTGCCATACAAACACATTTATGTTTGAAACAAGGAAGAAACATAGACATGTTTGTGTGGCGAATCCTTACTTAATCATATATATATATATATATATATATATATATATATATATATATATATTTATATATATATATAGATATATATATATACATATATATATATATATATATATTTATATATATATATATATATATATATATACATATATATATATATATATATATATATATATATATTTATATATATATATAGATAGATATATATACATATATATATATATATATATATATATATATATATATATATATATATATATATGAAGATAGAGAGAGAGTATTAGAAAGAGATAGAAAGAGAGAAGAGAGAGCGAGAAATAATAAATATTGCTATGTGTACTCCACAAATATATAAATACTTTGGTGCACATGCTGTGTTTTGAAGTATTATTTTGACTGCTCATACAATTTCAAATTTATTTGAAAACGAAACCCCTGCTGACTTTACAAATTATTATTAAAACACTTAAAATTAAATTGATTGCGAAAGGTTTACTTTCGAGGGAAAGATTTAAAAAATAAAATAAATTGATATAGAAGCAAAGGAGGCAGAACTTTTGCCGTCTTTGATTGCATTCCACTTTATTATTTTTTTGAGTTTTTCCCTCTAAAGTAAACTTTTTTTTTTGTAATCCATAATTCGTCAACCAACACTCAGGACCCTGTTTTGGATTTTCGCTTCACTTACTTCTCCTGCCACTTGTTATTTTATTCTGTGATTTTTTTTTTCCTTTTTATTCTGTTTTATTTTACTTGTTTAGAAAAAAAATGCATTATTTAATGGGAAAGTGTCGCAGAAAAGTTCGAAGGTCACTATACACACATCAGTCAGCCTCGCCATAGTATCCGTCTACAACTAGAAGGGTTGATGCTTGTGCCAAGCCCGGTATAAGATGCGTGAGAACTTCCCATTTCCTACTTCACATATTGGTACATTTAAACGGGAGAAAAATATAAAAGAATTTATATCAATATATGTATGGGTAATGTATGAATGTATATGTGCGTTTACATACATATATCTTGACGAGTATGTTCTCATATATGTTCATGTGTGCGAGAGGATGTATGTGTATGTGCGTTCATACATTAAAAACAAAAAACAAAAAAAAACAAGGAAATAAGGCATCTTATCGTGCTGCCAAAATTGTGGCACGACAGAATGAATCTCTTTAGTTCCGTTCCCAGAATTTGATTGCATTATTACCATGGCGTCTTTGAACTTTTACATCTCTTGACTTAGTTTATATGGCGCGTTTCCCACAGGGCGTTTGCCAGTTTTGAATATCCTATTTTTTTTTTTTTTTTTTTTTGTAATTCTCTTCTAGCCTGTGAGGGTCGGAAAGTCGGAGAAACTGACTGACGCTTTTAGACATGTGTACGTACAGGGTGAGTTAGAATTAACCCCCGATTAACAATCAAATGTCGGCACTGAAAAGAACTGATCTTTCCGTGGGCGCAGGCGAAGATGGAGTTGTACCGCACCAAACAACAAACTCTGGATCAACTGTAGAAACGCATTTGACGTGTTATGTTATGGTCAACATACTGTCCGATTTCTGGCAAAAGTCTATCGAGGGCATGCCAAAGCGCTTATCGAAATTGGTGGCTACGTTGAATTTTAACTCAACAGGAACATTCTAATATTGTATGGTCTGAAGTAAAGTTAATTTGACTACAATCGACCAATAAGTAACGAAGTCATTCTCGGCAGAGCAAGCTTAACCTTCAAGAACAAGAAAATCCCATTAGTTCAAAAGAATAGAGTATACGACCAATGCATCCTCCCGATAGTCACTTACGGAGCTGACACATGGAACCTAACCAAGAGACTGGCCCTCTAACTGAATACCATGCAACGTGCACATAAAAGAATCGTGCTCAGCCTCACATGGAGAGATCACAAGACAGCACAATATATTAGGGAAGAAACAGGAGTCTGAGACATAGAATCCATTAGAAAGCTCAAATGGCAATGGGCTGGTCCTGTTGCAAGAATTGCAAATCGAAGCACGATGGAGAGACGAACTAGACAAATTCAGAAAGTATTTTCCCCACGACGCCCTTAATAGAGAGGTCAGGCCCATCCTGAGGAAGGTTTATGTCCAACGTTGAACAATAAAAAACATGATGATGATGATGATGATGATGATGATGATGATTGTCAAAAAGGGACTTTCTTGTCACTTACTCAGTATATGTGTGAACATTGATGTATGTATGCTTGTGCTGATGAATTGGCCTGCGTGTGTGTTAGTTTATCATTATGCCTGTGTGTGTGTGTGTGTGTGAATGTGTGTGGGTGTGTGGGTCTCTCTCTCTCTCTCTCTCTCTCTCTCTCTCTCTCTCTCTCTCTCTCTTCATCTTTCCCTTTCTACCGTTTTTTTTAATGTTCTGACCCACTTTTTGCCCATTCCCGCCTTTCTCTGGCTTTTGTGCTGACAGATCCTTGAAATTTTATCGGTGACACTCCGACCCCCGATCCCAAGAACTACCAATTCGTGTCAACCAACCATGGTCGCGGAAACAACAAAGCAAGAACCGGGGAAGTAACAACAGTTTGTTTTTTTTTTCTTTTTTTTAGTTTTTTTCTTCCCAAGAAGAGATTCTGTGTTGAGTTTCGCACAGTCACCATCATTGAATCTAGCCCTGCTTGGGTCGTTTCATGAGAAGAAGAAATTCCGAGATCTTGAATAAAAAATAAAAAAAACTCCAGAAGATAAGTCAAGTTCTATATGGCATATACATGTGCGCTTCGCTGTGAACAAATGGTTATATATGAGTACTCTCCTATCAGTTTTTATATTGAAAGTAAAATTTCTTCTCTTTAAACCAAAACATGGATTTGAAATAAACTTGTTACGTAGGGGTGTACTCATTTTTGGACGGTAACGTGTTCATATTTTGGGTAAGAAAATTAAACGCTGTAAAGTTTGGTCATAAATGACATAGCCCCGTTTTGATTGTGTAATGTTCAACAGGAAGCTATGAAATACTGCTTTGTTAGGTTTGGAAGAAAAATTAGCTTTCTATGAGAAAAAGTTGTAGGGATGTACTTACTTCTGGACGATACTCGACTAAATACATTAATGGAGTACTCCAGCGGATAATTAGTTGACAACAGTTTATTACAAGCCATAATTACTGTAGTAGAGTTCGTGCCACACTAGGTGCCTCACGTTTGTGGCTGTGTCAGACTAAGCACAGCTTATCAAATGCCTACACAAACAGTGATTCGCCGTGGAGCAGTGGTTAGCATGCTAATCTTGCAGACCATTATTATTGCAATGGACTTCAATCCTCATACTCATGGTTTTGTACCAGAATTGTCTATGCTACGTAAATACCTATGTAGGATTTTCATTCTCATGTACGGTAGATCATGGTGTATAAATCTTATTCGTCTTGCGTGAACGCAGACACTGATAAAACTACTGCATGTAAGTACATCAAGACAAAAAAAAGTTAATTCTGTTCCTAACGATCTCTTTTTTTCTCACAGAGTTAATTCTCTGAAAGGTAGCAGTTTGTAAGCACTTTCAGAAACATGAAAGCCACACAAATCGTTGGCCACCAGATGAGATTCTAAAGAGTACACCAACAAAAGTAACGAGTGAAAACAACACTGTGAGTGAAATCGGTTATTAGAGATCGTCAAACGCAAGAATTTAAACGTGAAACAAAACTATCAGAGGTAGCCCTTATCACCTCGTAAGGGACGACCAGTAAGCATTGATGATGCTGAGAACTTGTATTCAGTGACGTATCTAGGGTGTGGCAAGTATGACACGTACTCCCAAGGCGCCGCTGGAAAGGAGCGCCAATGAGCAGGTTCTATTGAAGAAATTCGGATGGTGAAAATTAAAATCTTAAGATAGTGAGAAATAAATTCATACAGGTGTATGATCCATCTTTGATTACAATTCATTTTATATTACCATCTGTGTAAATTATTCTGTGAAAATACGGCGCTGGGGAAAGAGAAGAATGAAAAGAACTGACTTTAAGGATATCACAGACCAATTCGCATTTGTGAAAGCGACGAATGTGTACTTGTAGTAATCAAAAGATTACTGAGCTTCGTATGTATTTTTGAGTTGATATTATGGTAAAGCTATCTAAAAGATGGGCGCCATTGTGCCAGACGTTTAAAGAGAGGCGCAGTCTCTGTACTTGCCATGGTTGCTATTTTCTGTTGATACGCCCCTGTTTATGTTGAATCTGATATACTTCAAACGTGTCAGATGCTTAAATTAAGACTTAACAGAAGTGAGGAAATTTTACGCCTGTACCCGCACCGCATCGGAAAAAAGATACACATTAGGGAAATATGAACGCCATACGAAATCAGTAAAGAGAACAGTTGGATAGCAGTGAGACAATTATCATTAACACTACAAGACAGCAACCCCTTCTGTAAAGTGTAAAATCGACAGTGTTGTGAGTGCCTTTGTCTAAATCAGTTTATTAGGCTGTTGTACATGAAACATCGAATTTTTTAGATCGCAGAGAATAATGCTAAAAGTAAAAGATTTACTGAAGTAATTGATTTTTTTTCAGTGGATTCATTGTATAGATGTAATTCGTCATTATTGGAGGTTTTTGATGTCCTTTACAGCAATGCTGTTTACCAAAGATTAATTTCCAATTGCGAATTCAAATTAGGACATAATGGTGCTAAAGCCACTGATAACGTCAGCCAGGCATTTTGAGTGAAAACTACTGCAGTGTGGACTGTTCAGCGTTGGCTCAGTAGGCCTCGGTCCGGAAATAAGAATACCAATGATAAATCTCGAGGGTGACCTAAACCTGCTTTCGATGATCGCGAATTATCGACAGGGGAGACCAATGACCCAATATCAACGGTTCAAACACTTCCTGGGGACTGTGGGACTTCAACAACGACCATATCACGTTTAAGGTAATAAGAAAGGCTAAGATAGAAAATATGGGGCCCAATGAACTGATGAAATGTACCACGATAGTGCCTGACCCCATACCTTTCAGCCTATTGTTCATTAATCCCATGGAATGACAGAAAAAATGGTTAGAGAATTGGAATATGAAGTCTTACAGCATTCTCCATTTTCACTCAACATTTCTCCTTCAGATTATCATCTTTTCAAGCATTTTGAACATCATATTCGTAATAAAGGTTTAATTGATAGAAAAACCTTAGTTTGCGCTTTTCACTGAATTTCTGGCCCCTAAATAAGAATTTCTTAGAGATGGTGAATGATCATTAAAGGACCATTGGGAAAATGGTTATTCCTTCAAATGGATCGTATTTGATGACATATTTACTGTTTTTGTTGTAAATATAATCCTTTAATGTACTATTAAGAAAAATCTTTCTCATGTGATAACCTAATATTTGCCAACATTTTTTTTTTCTGTCATTCCATGTGATTAATGAAGCATTGGGTTGAGTCCATTGACAACGAAGAATATTATTTCTGTCAGAATTTTCTAGATGAAGGAATATACTTATGTAAAGATTTTTGCAGACTTTTGTCTAGTTCATGTTTTGAACACACCGTTGTGGCCGTCGTACCCTATGGCCCAATATTAGACAACGGAATACGAACGTTTCCATACGATCGACAAGACGGACGTTTTTCTGTCCCGATGATAAAAAAATACTCTCATTAATCACCTAAAGACGGTCGTAGGGTACAACGGCCGAAATGTTGTGTTAAAAAAAATTAACCGAGATGAGGACAAGAGTCTGCGAAAAACTTAAAAGATGAAGATTATGTTGGAAAATAAACATTCGTCGTAGAAAATGTTGTTTTTTTTTTGTTTTTTGGGTTTTTTTTTTTCATTATTAGGTCATGGACTTATAATTCAACTACGTATATATCACGTGTTTAGAGAAATGGACTTGTTCGTAGCGGGTATACACCATGTGCTGCCAAGAGCTTAATGACGAAACCATTGTTCTACGTACAAGCAGACGCTTGCAAGCGCGTGTACTGAAGACGTCATTACAACTAAATCGAGGTGTAAAAATTGAAAATAAATAAATAGATAAATAACGAAACCAATCAAACGTCTACAAACGAAAAAAAAGATAACAATAATTATAGGCCTGGTGAGTCACTCCGTAGAAACCGTCATGCGAATAACGTCTTTTGTCAGCATGCCGTGTTGGGGGAGATCAATTAAAAAAAGGGGGGATCAATGAATAAGTTTCTGAAAAAAAGCGTACCGTAAATTTACTTTGCAAATTGAACCTCTCGCTGAACATATCTTTAAACATATTTAGGTTGAGGAATTAAAAAAAATATTTCTAGATTTTCTAAATTTTCTGCCCTCTAGCTCCATTCGTGCGGCCTGCGTGCGCGATGTATGCATGCATTAATTCAGAGCCAGTCAGCCAGCCAGTCAGCCAGACCAGCTTAAAAACACCGGAGAAACCTATACTGGCAGTTCTGATGATAGTTTTGACTGACTGTTCGGTGCCAGTTTTTTGATTGACTGTTTTCCAGTAATAATAATAGTAACAACAAGAAATCATTGAATGCACTCTTTTGAACTGTTTATTGTTGAAAGTTGACCTCGTTGACAAATGATCAGCTGGTCGTCTGCAAGCATCAATCTCCATGGTAAAGTGGGACAGTGGAAGAGGAGGAGAAAGGGCGAGAAGTAGACAGAAAGGGAGAGCTAAAGGGAGGAAAGCGAAAGGTTATGTTGTTTACTAATGAAGCAGCTCGTAATTGTACGCTTTTGGGGTGCCATTGTGAGCACCTGTTACGCGCTGAGTTGGCCCTAGCAAAGGGCGGGTGAGCAATCTATCTCGGTTCACCTACCCAAATCATCGCCGTCGTGGTCAGCCGTAAACAAGAGCTGGTGAAAGTTGAAAGAAGGAAATAGGGGAAAAGGGTAGATGATGTAAAGGGGTGCTGCAGAGAGTGATATATATATATATAGAGAGAGAGAGAGATAGATATTGATATAGTTATTGATATAGATAGATAGATAGATAGATATATTTAGATATAGATATTGATATAGATAGAGATAGAGAGACAGAGACAGAGACAGAGACAATAAATAGAGAGGGAGAAGAGAGTAATGGGTATGATATGTAATGAAGGCAAAACGAAAATAGTTGAAGAAGAAGAAGAAGAAGAAGAAGAATGATACACAGCGACGATGATGATAAGGAGAAGACAAGAGCAGTGTATTGTAAAGAAAGAAAGAAAGAAAGAAAGAAAGAAGGCAGTAAAAATAGAAAAGGAAGGGATTAAAAAATGTGTGAGGTTATTAAAATGAAGCTTGGGCGGAAGTTTTTCCTTCTTTTTAGATTAAAGGTATGAACGAGGAAGAAGTTGATAATAGACAAGTACAAAAATCAAAAGGGAAGAAAAAAGTAAGAATTGTGATGATGATGATGATGATGATGATGATGATGATGATGATGATGATGATGATGGTGGTGATGATGATGATGATGATGATGATGATGATGATGATGATGATGATGGAAACAATAGGAAGTAGGAACGGGGGTTAGATGTATGAGGAATGGAGAAAATGTTGATTATTGATTCTGTTGATGATGATGAGGAGGAGGAGGAAGAAGAAGAGGAGCAGGGGGAGCTGGAGGATGCAAAGAAAGAACAAAAAAAAACGAAGAAAGAAAATAAAGAATATACGCACTGACATGACGGAGAACACGTGTAATTGTATTAGCAGCAGCTGCCCCTATCATGCTGTAATGAATAGACCAGTTGTGTTCATAGTGATAATTTAATAGAAAAGAAAAACGTCGATTTTTGTCCGTTTGTTGGTCTGTTGGCTTTTCGCCTGTGATCACGCTAAAGCAAGCAGATTTATGGAGTTAAATGAATCCTGTTGTGATTCTGACACGCAACGAAGAGATAGACAGGCAAGTGACGTATCCATTGGACCGACAGTCTGATGTTTGAGTAAAGGATAAAACTGAGATAGCATTTCCAAGTTGAGATGTTGTTTTTAATGTGTAATTACTTGAATAGGTCACTTATGATACGTTTTGCTTGTTTTTTCGAAAAATGTTGAACTAATCTGAAAAACGAAAAGTAAATTCAATATTTCTTTGAATTTGTATTTCATTATTACTAGACAACCGTCGCTTTAAAGTTTAAAATCCATCACTGGTTTGATTATTTCTTTGAAAAATGGTCAATTTGATTTGAGATATCAATTCCATAGAAAAAAAATAAGAAATAAAACGCAGTATTTTTTTTTTTTTTTTTTTTTGTCCATACGGTGAATGAATAAGATCCTTTAATGACGTGGAGCTGTTCTTCCCACAGCCTATTCAACTATGACCAACTGTCTTTAGCTCTTGCAAGGGATCGGACTAACTTGTAAGTATAAACGCTTTAAAAGTTTTAAACTAATTTTTGATGTTGGAATTTAAAAAGCACTGTCAAGCAGTAAAACTTTGTTCAATGTTCACGCGTTCCGCAGTTTTAACAGGATTTTTATCTTTGAAAATTTGCTCAACAACTAAACTTTAAACTTGTTGACCATTGATGTGATAGAAGAAGGGTTCAAAATTATATTTTTTCAGTTACTGTTGTTAAAAACAGTATCAAGTCTGCACAGTGAGAGAAAGGCCGAGACTGCCTAATTTCAAACGTGTTTGGATTTTTGAACTTCAAAATCAGGGACTATCACAATATACAATAGCTGAACATAATCAGTGAAGTCTCTTCGATGCAGAGCATGGTCGAAACCAAAATTAATATAATTATATACTTTCGCCATAGCCAAAAACTTAGCTGGCAGTGGGGGGGGGGAGTTTGTTTGTGTGCGTGTGTGTGAGAGAGAAAGAGTGTGTGTGCGCTTGTGCGTGAGAGAGTGAGAGTTAGAGAGAGAGAGAGAGTTTCTGATAGACAGACAGAGGCAGAGAAACAGAGGGAGAATTCAGTTTTCAACTGTCTGATCAATGCTCTATACTTGATAAATCAAACTACAACAAGGAGTCAGGCAAGGTTGACGATTGGAGGTATTTTGTTATCTAATTTGAAGGCAGACTGAACTAAAAACAACAACGAGCTTTTACAGAAAGGAATTGGTATAGTGTAATTGTTGATCAGCGTCTTTGGTATCGTGACAAAAATTATTTTTTGTGCTAGACAATCCCTTGGGCTTTATAAGATAACAGTAAACCAATACAATCGAAATAGTATTCGCTTATTTGCCTTCACTTCATGAAATGTTTTTGAGAGACAGAGAGACAGAGGGCAAGACATAGTATGGAGGGGGTATTGCCATAGTAAAGGGTGAGAGGGGATGCGGTGAAATAGAAAGAAACAAGCCTCGTTGCTGCAGGACCAAACACCATCCCTACTTCTACTCCAACTGAAGATTATCAATGCAATTTTTATACTGTGAATACAATAAATGAAATTTGCAAAGATTATTCAGTTTGGCTCAACTGGTGATTGAGTGGCCAAGCAATCACTTGGTTGCGATTTCGAATCACGGTAGGAATGTACTCATTTTTTTATTTATTTTTTAATTTTTTTAATGGATTGAAAACCAGTGAAGGGTTTACTCCCCTGAATTTAGTGAGGGTTGTTTTTGTTCTTGTTCTTGATCTTCTTCTTGTTACAGGTGAAAAACAAAGTCAACTCCAACTTGAACTGGAGTTTGACAATTAAAAAAAAGGCTAGTGGGGATACATAAGAAAAACACGCACCTGGAGAAAAAGACGAAACTGTAAACCTCATAAACGGTGAATGCAGTGAATGAGTCCAGAAGGAGTACAAAAACAGACAAGACGGGGTAGCATCAGTTATACTCTGGGAACTACCTGAACTTCTAAGATTTGACCATGCAGACAAATGGTATCAGCATTCACCGGAGACAGTCCTGGAAAATAGAAGCCACTAATCAATAGATGTGACTGCGCCTACGGATCAAAGAGTGAGTATAAAAGAGAGTGGAAAGTTAGGAAAATACCAGGACTTGGCAAGGGAACTGAAAAAGGTGAGGAACATGAAGGCAAAGGTAGTACCAATATTCGTAAGTGCACTCGGAAAAATGCCAAATACATTGAAACCGAGATTGGGAGACTTTGAGATAAGGAGAAGGATGGATATTATGAAGACCACCGCACTACTGGGGTCTGCAAGAATACTTAGGTATGGTTGAGACGGCACAAACCACAACGCTGCTGTGATATGTGATGACTATTGGAGGAGGCCAGGAGATCTGAGGAGACTCGCTGTCATAGCCTTCAGCGACAACTACCTAGAAACTTGCAAATCACAGAGCTGCTGCGGACTGTGAGAGTGCTGAAGACTTGAAGAGACTTGCTGTCACTCAGTATCCAGCGATGACCACTCAGCAACTGGTGTGATAATAATAATAATAATAATAATAATAATAATAATAATAATAATAATAATAATAATAATAATAATAATAATAACTCGCAACCACAGTCAATAGTTGGACAACAGTGACGTAAAAAACATCTAAAATATAGAAACTTTGAATCAAACCTATCAGAATATGACCCCGAAAAGTAACAAAGGTTTTTTTTCCAAGTGTTAAAAAAAAGTTTTGAAAGGGGTCCAGCGGAGTTCAAATGCCAACTTCCTAGTCTATAGACAAAATGGTATTGCCAGGAGTACTTCAACACACAAGCAAACACAGAGACATTTGTAAAAAATGATAGAACCCTTAAACATTTCATGGTTACAGTTGTTCTATAGTAGTAGTAGTAGTAGTAGTAGTAGTAGTAGTAGTAGTGGCAAAGAAGAAGAAATACATGTGAAAATATACAGGGCTAAAAGTAGAAATTGGGAGAGAGTGTCTTTGGTAGAAAGGGAGAAATCATGTGTTAACATCCAAGAAAGAAAGAAAGAAAGAAAGAAAAGGAAGAAGGAAAGAAGTAAACAAAAGAGAGAAGTAAACAAAAGAACAGGGTTAAAGCGAGAAAAGAAAGAAATACAGAAAGAAGGGAAGTGGTGAAAGATAGATGTTACTGAGGAAAACGATTTTCTGTCCAAAGAAAGTAGCCAACGAAAACAAATCTTCTTGAAAGGACACACAAAGAAAAAAAAATACACGGGTGAAAAACAGAGAAAAATGTTTAAAATATAAAAGAACAAGGATACGGGTGGAGAAAAGCCAAATAGGTCGGGTAGAGGGTGTGAAGCCAACAAAGAAATCACGATAAACGCAGTTGCCATTTCACTTAGAAGACGATGCACCTGGCAGAACGATGACGTCATACAGGTGCAAAGACACTGAATACGATCGGATTGATTCAATACGTTGTCGATTGGAATCTTATGCAAGAACTTTTGACTTTTACTAATGCAGCAATTGACCAAATATGAAAAAAGAAGGTTGTCTTACGCCAACCTCTAAAATTTAAAGGTCCTGTCGGTCTAAAAAAATAAGCCTTCGAAATCCTGGCTTTCACTTTGGCTTAAACATCGACCTCTGGCATCATTGGAAAATCTTACTATATATTTCGGCGGACAAGATGACGAAGCATTCAATCCCAAAGCCCACAAAAAATGGGATCATCCTATAGTCTAGATACGAAAACAGAGATTTAACAGCGTGCTAAAACTATGAAATTCAGATGGACATTGGGACCTCGTCTTACCTCGAGGTTGTCTTATCCATCGAAATATATGACAACCAATTTAGTAACGAACTAGGCTTCATTTGATTAGTCTGGTACAAGGCTACAAATGTGGGGTGCCCAGCAAAAACTGAATTCGCTGGAGAGACTAGCTTGCAAACCATTGTTACACGGCGAGACACCCTAAAATTTTTGATTCTTAAACTACTCGAGATATTCATGGCTCTCGAGTATGGCATCTTTAAAAAATGCATAAATGGACGATCACTCATCGTAGTTTGCGAGATAGTTTTGTTTCTCTCTGAGAATCTATCAGAAAACTTAAATGGCAATGGGCAGATCATGTTGCAAGAATGGCAAACAACTAACGGACATCACGGCTCACAACATGGATCCCCAGAGAGCACATGAGGAACCGAGGCCGACAGAATACAACATGGAGAGATGAACTAGACGAATTTAGAAAATACTGGCACCGCAACGCCCACGATAGAGAAATCTGCTGGATCCTTGGGAAAGTCTATGTCCAACGACGGACGTTAAAAGACTGATGATGATGATGATGATGATGATGATGATGATGATGATGATGATGATTATGATGATGATGATGGTGATGATGATGATGATGAACGCTTCGTGCGAATAGCGACTTGTGGGTTCACTGAGCCTTGATAATATCACTTGTAGTAGGACTCGAAACTAAACACCCTTAAGGAAAAAATAGAACCCTTCTTGTTTTCACTGATATTGCAATATTC
Organism: Thysanoteuthis rhombus; assembly: GCA_963457665.1. NCBI lineage: Eukaryota > Metazoa > Mollusca > Cephalopoda > Oegopsida > Thysanoteuthidae > Thysanoteuthis > Thysanoteuthis major. The sequence goes on from OY735202.1 coordinate 34,695,258, forward strand.
GCTTATCATTCTGTATAGGTCGAAGGCGAAAAAGAGGAAGCAGAAGAATCTGAACAGACTAGAGCTGTCTTTCAATCTTTACCGAAATTTTGCCATTTTTTCCGTAGCAAAAAGAAATCTCTCCCTGTACCAATCTATGTCACCCACTCCTTCTCAATCGTCTTCTCAACATTTTTTTTTTATCATTCACTTCACTTTGCTCTTCACCGTTGCTTCATCTTTCTTTCAGCTAATATTTCCATTACCTTTGGTAGAAGTATCATTTTTTGTATCATGGCGACAGGCGAGAACCGCTAGTTGTTTTTTTTTTTTCTTTTTAAGATGGAACCTCTATTTCGTTTCGGGTTTTTCTCTGTTGCTGTATGGGCGGCCCCAGCAGAGCTAGGTGGCCTCACCCGATGCAAAGCTTTGTGAGATAGACTTAGAAATGAGAGGATGAGTTGGTTGATAGGTAGTTAGGTAGGCAGAAAGAAAGAAACGTAATCGAAAGATAATATAAAATTTGGAAGAGTACTTTGGTATCATCCCCTTGTGTTTTTTTCTGTGTTGATTTTATCTATACATTAGCAAAGGTTGATTCCCTGATCCTTGTAAAACTTGATTAGTTCGGATTTATTCGCTCGTCCTTTTTTTTATTACAATGATTCGGTTGTTTTACGTCCCGGTCTTCCTCAGGTGTCTCCCTGAACAGAGCGGGAATTAGGCCGAACAAACATAAATTCATTATAACGTGGAAGGCCTTTGCGCTTGTCTCGGAGATATTTGAAAAAAAATCATATTATATGCTATGATTAGTTGTGTGTAAGACCGATATTGGTGTGCATTTGCGTGTGTATGTCTGTCAGTGGTCATGCATGTATACGTATGTGTGTTCACGAATCTTCGCCCGTTTTTGACCCGGATGTTTGACCGTTATCTATAGGAATGCAGCATGCAGATGCCTTAGTTGTTTTAAACCTGCTATTTATCTATCTAAACCTGTGGTCTCGCCAATGAAGACTCCCCGAGCTATCCAGGTCCTGGACCAATATCCCCAGCTATCCCAATGTATATCCAGTTCTCCCCGCGTTAGCGTCCGAGTCACGGTACCAGATATTTCTTGGTCTGCCTCTTTTCCTTCTCGCCCGTGAACTTTGAGAGAGTTTATATCTTGTAATGCTTGATGCAGACTTGCGAAGAGTGTGACCAATTCTTCTCCATCGTTTTAAGAGGAATCCATAGAACGTACACGACCTCCAACTAATGATAGATGAACTAAATGAAGAGAGCAAGAAAGTCGGCCTACACATGAACTTCAGCAAGACGAGGATCATGTGCAACAACCACATCGGAGATAAAAATACTAAGATCAGAATCGAGGACACAGAACTCGAGAAAGTAGACCACTACATCTACCTAGGACAACGAATCTCCATGAGACCCTCAAAAGAAGAAGAAATCAGGCGAAGAATCATACTAGGATGGCAATCCTTTTGCAGAGCAAGCTCAACCTTAAAAAATAATAAGATCCCATTAATCCTAAAAAGAAGGGTGTATAACCAATGCATCCTCCCAATAATCACTTATGGAGCTGAAACATGGAACCTAACCAAGAGATAGATCCGCAAATTGAGAAACATGCAACGTGCACATGAAAGAATTATGCTGGGCCTCACGTGGAGAGACCACAAGACAGCACAGTACATCCGAGAGAAAACAAGAGTCAGAGACATCATAGAATCCATCAAAAAACTCAAATGGCAGTGGGCTGGCCATGTTGCACGAATGACAGACAACCGATGGACATCGCGACTCACAACCGATGGATATCGCGACGTCCGTGGTTGGACATAGACCTTCCCCGGGATTCGCCACAATTCTCTATCATGAGCGTCGCAGAGTCAGTATTCCCTGGATTTGTCTAGTTCATCTCTCCATCTTGTTTTCTGTCGTCCTCAGTTTCTCATGAGATCTCCGGGGATCCATGTTGTGAGACATGATGTCCATCGGTTGTCTTTCATTCTTGCAACATGGCCTACCCATGGCCATTTTAGTTTTTTAATAGTTTCTATGATGTCTCGGATTCCCGTTTTTTTCCTTATGTAATGTGCTGTCTTGTGGTCTCTCTATGTAAGGTTGAGCATGCTGCATAGGCGTACTCTTCATTTTTGTTCAAGTTACTGTCCGTTGTTTCATTCAGAAGTTCAAATACGCATTTCATATTTTGCAAACATATTGTCAAAATATGTCTGAATAAAATGGGATATGAATAGAAAATTATGTATTTTTGCGTACCTGAAGCAGGTCTTTGATTAATGTTGATTTTTGTCATCTAAAATTAACTTCAATTACTCCATGATTAATGTCTGCCGACAGAAAAATTTAAACACTGTAATTAAAAATCTTCCAGTAATAAAGTATCTCTTATAGCAGTATAGGGATCGACAAAACAGAGTTAATCTAATGATTAATTGATAGGATTTTTTTTTTTAAGTATAACAACGATTTTAGTTAAGATATAGTGAAAAATACAGTTGTTCACAACAGCTGTCTTTTATTTGTCAACTCAGTTCTAAAGGTCAAATGATCAGCTTTTCTTACCCATAAGTGATGGAAGCCTGCTTAAATTTAGGAGCGTCTCATGGGACAGCTAAAATATGGATGACCAAAAATGACAAAACCTGATATCACCCACGTTGACAAAAGTATATTCTGAACATCAAAACGCCGTCATATGCAACACTTCAATTTATTCATAATCATAACTTTCTGTTGCTATCGTAGTGACAGTAATCAGTTCGTAATTTAATCAAACTCCATTGGAATGAAATGTTGAATGCCAACGACGAATACACTATACGTTTAATTATTTGTTATAAGAAAAGTACAAATTATTTATCAGTATTTTCTTATTTCTGTCAATATCATTTTTTTAATGTTTGTATTCCTTTTTTTCCCCTCACCCACCAACAGATGTCTCCACCGTTTGTGCTGGTGGCTTCGTCTACGTTCCTTGCCTTCCGCGCGCTACGCACCACTAAACGTAAACTGGTGTCGTTTTGTTAGCTGAGAAGTCGATTCGAAGAAAGCTCTTGGCCTGTCTTCGCTCTGAACAGATGTGACCTGGAGAGAAAAAAAATAAGCAACGGTACTTTAATTATTTATCATTGATCGATCTTCAGTAGGCTGATCAAAAGTCGCAATCCCTTTTTCTTCTTCTCAACAGAGAGAACAATCGAAGAAAGGAAAAAAGAAACGTATAAGCAGCTGGTCTACCGGGGTAATTGCTTGGTCGGCAGTATATTGAAAACAGGTATCTGTTGCAGAGTTGGATATTGTAAGAATGCTAATCTTAATAAAAAATAACAAAAGAAACGTTATCGTCGGTGATGATATTAATATAATAATAATAATTATAGGTCTTCCCATGTCACAAGTCGTACTGATCAATATTATTTGTTTCTATTTTGAAAGATCTATGGCAGCATCTTGCCTTCTTGGCCGCTAATTAATTGGGATATGTTCATTGGAGACTTTTTATTCGTTGTTTCTACAGTAATTGTAGGTTCTTACGGGATTCATTTCTTGACCGGGCTTGGGCCCGGCCATGTCGACTTCCATATAGCTATTTTTTTATCTTTTTATTTATTTCATTTTATTTTTCTTTCAGAGTCACCTTTTCTTGAATGGACTGACTCACAGGGCTAAAATGTTCCGATTATTTCCCCATAGCCATGTGGGAAGAAAAATGGCCTCCCAAGAGATGCGAGATGACTGCAAGCAGCCTCAGCCTAAACTGCAACTCTCTGTTCGCCGATTCTGCTTTCTGTGTCGGTTACTGCTCCACCACCACGGATCTCCTATCGTTGATAATTGAAAACGGTGAAATCAAATTCAACTAAATGAATGGAACTCGGTAATTAGATAAAACTTCCAAAAATGAAGTAGCTCTTATAGAAATTATCACCTGTTGAGTTGTAAATCTTTCAGCTGATAGGTATGGCGGCTTAAGTAGTAAAGGATCCCTTTTCTCACTAGTCTAATTGGTGTAATCATTGTTAGGGCACTAAGATCTAGGATAAGACTTTTTAACAAACTCTCTAGTTTCTGAAATCACTAAGATTGTATATTCAACATATCGGCGATAAATGATTAAAAAGGGAATTTGAATAGCGCCCCCGATCAAAGGAAGGTATAAAAACCTCCTTGATTGGAACATACATAGTTTTATCCATCAACCTCTCTAGGACTATATTTGACATGTCGGTAAGTGATGAAGACGTTTTTACAGAAGGGTTCAGTAGATAAATATATCGTAGTGATCATCCCAGTTTTAGAAATCTTGGCGGTGTTTGTTTATGTATTAGAGAGCGCCTGGCCATTAAGCGTACGGATAACCTTGAGCTTCTTCGGGAAATGGTTGTATTGGAAAATGATATTGCGCGGAAGAAAATAGATTTGTCGTAGTCCTGGCCAAAACAGAGAGAAGTTTGAAAAATGAATTCCTGGGCTACAAACGGTAATTACACGCATACAAAATGAAAGGCTGCATTCTATTATTGTAACTGGGGTTTTATTTTAAATCGCAGATTTTCCCTGTGGTGAATAGAAAATGTTGGACAGCCAGAAGCTTCTGCTCTTGAGGAGTTTATAAAAACAAGCAACCTCTGCCAACTTATGGAGGAACCAACAAACATTAGGGAAGTGAGTATGTCGTTCATTGATCTTATCATCACTGATCAACTAAATCTCTTTGTTGCTACGGGGGTTCATCCCTTGTTAGACGATACTGTCAACATCAGATGATTTATCGCAAATTGAACATTTTAATATCATATCTACCTCCGTGCAAAAGAAAAGTTTTGAGAGTACGTGAAGGCTAATATTTTAAAAATTAGGGACATGATTAGATAGATTGGAACTCAAAGTTAAGTGATTTTGATCGTATGCCTTGTCTTATCAAAGAAGCTTTACTGTCTAGATTTACTGACAATACCCTGAACCAAGTGTAATAATTAGGACTCACCGTGGATAACTTCTGAAGTAAAGATAGCAATCGAACGAAAACATACGGTAAAAGGCAAAAAGACTTGGATCATCTAGTGAAGGCATTTCAATATTAAGCATGAAAATGATTAGAAAAGCAAAGGAAGACTATTATCTTTTGAATATTTTGAGTAGTGTTCAGTAGTATAAACTGGAAGTACTTTGCCTACCCTCAAGATGAGATGCAGTCCTTCTCTTGAAAATGCCGACAGCATTAAGGGAGAGGTTCTCAAGCTGATTCGGTTTCTAGACTTTTATAAAGCTCAAGGGTATTATGAGGTTTCTATTTCTCTGACTATAGTATGTGACACATCGATTGCCGAACCTTTATGCATGATCAACAAAAAATATTTAGTTAGGGAAAAGAGCTCATGCTATTCCCGTACGTAAAAAGAACACCAGACAATCCAAAGAGAATTATTGCCCACTTTCTCTCAAGCCGATGTTGGGGGACATTTAAAAACTTATATTTGATTCAGCTTATTCAGTTTATCACACAATAATTCATCACCGTCTTGGTGACTCAATAATAAACCAACAGTTATCTATTACAGATCAAATCTACACTGCTTTTGAAGCAGTACCGACAAGAGAAAGCCGAGCAGTATTCCTTGATTTATCGAAGGTATTTGATAGAATTTGATATCTAGGGTTACTACATAAACTTGAATGTTGTGGTATCTCAAATGATTTTTCTCTGATTTCAGATTTCCATGCTAATAGGGAGCAAAAATTAGTGTTGAATGGATAAGTTCTAAATGGAAGAAGATATCTGCGGTAGTACCTCAGGACCCTCTCATGCGTCCTTTATTCTTTTCTTGTTTATGACTTTGTTGAAAACCTAAACACTGATGTTTAAATCTTTGCTGATGGTACATCACTTTTCCCGTTGTTGAAAATGGGACTGGAAGTGTCAGTGAGTTGAATAGGGATTTAGAAAGAGCGCGATTAGGGACGTGGCAGTGGAAAATGCAATTCAATGCAGACAAGCCTGAAGAGGTAATAGTTTCTACCAAGAAGAAAAGGCCAGGCCATCTTGTTTTAATGTTGGGATATGGAGAGGTAGCGCGAATTATGGAGTATAAACACCTTGGGATGATTATGGAGACTAAAGTAAACTTTCAAAGCCATATGAAGGAGGCAATTCTGAAAGTGAAAAGGGGGTTTTGGGTTGATTCGATACCTATCAAAGTATGTTTCGAGACATGTGTTGGACGAGAGATCCCATTTAGATATTAGGGATTTAATGTATCTTAAGTTTGATCCAGAGATGAGGTTAGACATTACTAGAAGGTTGGACGAAACACAATATTCTGTTGCACTAGCTGTGACAGGAGCATGGGTGGGGGAAGCAGATAGAGGCTACTTGAAAAACTTGGATGGGAGAGTCTTCATCAGAAAAAGTGTTATTGGCACTTGCGCATTTTTTTTAATCTAAAAGTAAAACTTAAGTACTAGTATGTTTATACGACCAACTACCTTTTGAGCACGATGTTTCATACAATCCAAGATATCAGCGTGATTATAAAACTGGAAAAACTTGTTTCGCAAATACCAATTTCCAAATGCCCTTTACAAATCGAATTAGCTTCATGAAAATATAAAAGATTCTAATACGATTGTGGAATTCAAACGATAATCACTTGCGGTTATCAGACCTGTAAGGAAGTCTATATACAATGTTTATAACATGACAGGTATTAGGAACCTAACAAAACCGCGAATCAATTTTGATCAACTCAATGAACATAGATTTCGACTCAGTTTTTATCGCTTGAGCCCTCTTTGTGTATAAGGTACGGGAAACGAAAATAATGAGTATTTTCTCCAGCATTTTCCCCAGTTTGATTTAATTTGTACAGTTCTCTTCGGTTAGCTTGCGGATGTACCTGGGTTAGGCATAACAGTATGGCTTCGAAACAATAATGTGAATTACTCTTGTGCGGTAAGTCAGATCTAAATATATGTGCAAATAGAATGATCATTCAGGCAACAATATCCTTCATTGAACGATCCAAGAAATTTCGTTAGCAACTCTTTTCAAGTAATCACTACAGCGACCCCACCCCATTTTCTTTTTTCTTTTTTTTTTTTTTGTTGTATTTATTTTGGAAAATTTAGCGGTTTGAATTGTAAATGCCATCTGACGCTAGGTGATTATGTGTCCTTCCACGCTGAAAGTGATATCGGCATTGTACCCTTATCTGATTTTCGGAAGTAATAGATAAAAATTATCTTTTTAAAAGCCTAGCTTAGTCTAGCACAGGGACAGAAAGTGAAGATCAAACACCTTGTAGTAATAATAGTCAGCGATACCAACTCGTGTCACCTCCAGGTATTAACTAGACTTTGCTAATTCTTATCTGAATTTTGTTAGACGGGTTGTATTAATCATCATGTATGATATGGACTATTTTTTAAAATCTGGATTACTACTTGCAAGAGAGGAAACAAAGAACTACTCCGACAATGCAACCCAGATATAGAAAAAACGTATATGCTCTCCGAGCAGTGATTCCACATTCCAGAACCAACAACACCCGACGAAGACCAGAACGTACACAGTCGAAACGTCGAGAAAAAATGGATGCATAGACGAGAAAAATATTCCAACCATATCATTCATAATGATTAAGCTAAGAAAAGTTTGACACAGGATTATAATGTACGGGAAATTCAGTTAAGCAGCCTTTTAGCATCCGTCGTTGGACATGGATCTACCCCAAAATTCGCCAGACCTCCTATCATGGGCGTTGTGGACCCAGTACTTTCTGAACTTGTCTAGTTCGTCATGTCATCTTGTTTTTTCTGACGACACGTTCGCAGATGACCTCTGGAGAGCTAAGTTGTGAGTAAATGCCCATCGATTAATGTCTGGGAGACTAAATTGCGTATAAATTTACCTTAGCGAGGCGCCCATGTTGAAAGTTTATGAGAGTCATAGTTTTGCTCGGTGAGAATATTTTTTTTTCACTCCAATAGGTTCTAAGATTATGAATATATTACTTTGGTTAAAGGAGACAATCAATTATTTTACTGGTACATGAGACATGATACAGATATAAATTGAAAGAAAAGTCTTTCGGTTATTTCTTGTGATTTCCATGGATTTTTGATTGGTGAATTAAAAAATGGAAGCTATTTATCTCCATCAAGTACCATCTTCTTAGGAAACACGTTTTTTAGCTGTAGGTTTTCGTAAAATTATACATATGGATGCATTGAGACGATTGTTTTGATTATTTTAGATGATTTTTATTTGTTTTTGGGTGCTGAATCAAAAGATGGGAACGATTTTCATCCATCATGTGATAATTTTTCACTTATCTTTTTTTACTTTTCAATTTTTGTATAATTTCGTACAATACAGAAGAATAATTTACTTCAATGACAATGTTTGAATTCTGTACTTTCTGATAATAAAATCCATGTTTAAAACACCAGTTATTTGATTAATCAACTTGAATATGGCTAAAACACAGTATAGTGAAGAGTCATATTGATAAGAAGTAGTATGTTTAGCAGTTGGACATGTCTGGACTAGTTGAGCTTTCCCCCTATTATTTCAGATGCAACAATTGTTTTAATTATGGTTGAGAAAGAGAAGTTTGGTGCCCATCGTTCACGTAGTCTTTAATTTATGAGTCCGACTGTAAATGTGAATAGATGTATACCACAATGATAAAGTATCTGCACACTTGTTTGTATATTCTCATTTTCATGTCAATCGGTAACTGTTTATCCAGGTGGATTTAATTATGTTTGAACTATTATTGATAGATCCATATTTTTAAAGTTATACAATTATACTTGGTTATCGTTAATCTAATCACGTAGATTTTTCCTTGTTGCGCCCAATTACACAGGGGAGAGAAAAGTGTGTACAGCTGTGGCAAAGATTAAAAAAGATTTGCAGTCATAGCCGCGAGTAAAGTAAAATCATTTCCTTTATCGATAATTGCTGGAGATAAAAATGCAATAATATAATCGCTTTACATGAAAGGGGATGTTGACTCTGCTTCTAAAATATAACTAAAGGAACTAATCATCTTAGGTAAAGAGACATCATTGAGTCCCAGGAACTGTTTCATGATATAGCTAGTTGGAAAAAATGATTATCAAATCACTCATGAAAGTTTCCGTCTATTTAAACGAATCACTGGGCCAGTCCGGTATTTTTATCACGTGTTTGCACGTTTAATTTAGGAAATATCAATTAAACCAATATATATATATATATATATATATATATATATATATATATCAGACATCCTAACGCTGATATCTTTTTTTTCTGACGTAATTTCGAACAGGGACCATGCCGATCCTGTGTCGAAAGTGTTTGACATTTATTTGTCTTTTTGATATCATAAAATTCTCAATCTGCTTGAGGGTAAATTAATTAGAAATACAATAGTTTTGACTGAAATTTGAAGTAAAACTTTTTAAAACCATTCTTTTTAAATTTCTACGCATACAGTTTCAGTCAGTTCCTTCAAAGGGCTCCAAAATCCACCAGAAAAATGCTGAAAATCAACTGAAACATGAAATAGAATAATCTTCTCGACCCCATAAAAATGATAAAAATATTTATATTTCAAATTCTCTCCTGAACCTTCACCACAAGTTGCTTGATCAGATTTTAACTATTTTCAACATCTTATATGCTGTACTTTAGCTGATCAGAAACCTTTAGTTTTACAAAAAATCTGAAACGTATAAAGATCTCCAGCAAAAACAGGTTGAATAAGGGAGAGCGGACGAGAAGAGAAATGGTTGTTTATTAGGATCGTTAACTCCGAGATACCCGATTTCTTTAAAATACTTTAAAGACCTAAACAAACAATCGGAGCAGCCGAAACTCACCCCACCCCACCCCCCGAGTAGAATCTCTTCACAGCCCTGCATACGAAATTTCATTTTGAATATTTTCAGAAATAACGAAGTTATTCTTTGAGAAAAAGGAGACAACGATGAAGTTAGCAACAGACACCCATAGTGAATCCCACCGGGGACAAAAAGAATTGCTCAAACAAGTCTTTATGGGAAATGCAGAGACTTGAGGTTATGGGGTTAAACATGATAAAAGTATTTTATTTGCATATTTAAATTTGCAAGTGGGTCTTATTGAATTTTTTTGTCTCGGACAAGTTCTGCTAGATAGAAGAGTTTGTCTGTGCATTCCCACTCTTCCCCCCCCTCTCTCTCTCTCTCTCTCTCTCTCTCTCTCTCTCTCTCTCTCTCTCTATTGGTTGTTGATAGGATATCAGAACAAAGGTATTATATTCAAACGATTTGGATAAGATGCAACACGTTTTGCGAAGTAAAGTATATGGCACCCGCTTCTGAGATGTGCCAAGGTCAAGATAAATCGAATTAAATACAATAAGATATCAATTGCTATTGATTAAATAAATGAAACGGTATATGATCATATATTGAACACGGAACAGTCAGCAGGTGGCATAAGTGTTGGAATCTTTTTAAAAAATCAAACTTGCCTTCAAGATTGTCCGCAAACTATAAATTATTACAATTATTTCCATAGTTATTATACTTTGCATTTTCACACCAGTTGCCCTGGTAGTTGTCCTCCAAAATTCTCTTGGTACATAAAGAGTTAAAACGGAAGTGACAAAATCCAATGAAAACTTCTACTGTAACTTTTCATTACTTCTGTGTGTAAAATATACTCGAAAAAGTAATATTTTATTAAAATTATAAGTAATTGAAACGTATCTGAGATAAATGAGCCACTCGATATTAGAGGTTATGACTCCGAGTGTAGATACTGAAGACTATGGTATTCCATGTTTGAACTTTTGTCAAAAGAATACTGTTAAAGATGTCAACAATACTTTTATATTGTGAACATTCTTTTGCCTTAAGGATTTGTCATTTTTGACCATTCATACCTCAGCTTTCCCACGAGATGCTTTTAGATATAAGTGGTCTTTCATTGGATAAAAAGATTTTTTTTTTAATCCAGTTTAGAACCATTGCATTAACTAATTTTTGTCGAAGCCTATTTTGATATCTGCTACTCTTTTGGGGGGTGAGGTTAATTACATGATTTGAATTTTTTGTCGGCTGATAATAATCATAGTTTAATTGAAGTAATTTAGGATAACAAAAATTGCCATGACAAAATATTGGAATGAAAACTTTACAAAAACCAGCTTCAAGTATGTAAAGATGATTTTTCTTTTATGCTTACAACTAATTTCGCATTATTCTCTTGCAGTGAGAAATTCAAAGAGAATATTCAAATTATTGCAAGGCCCTTTAGAATTTTTATTGTAAAACAAGTCGGTGTCCATTGTTACACCTTGTTATGTTATTGGTATCTACCTAGATGAGATGTGCCAAACACGAAAAGTTCCCTTTGGTATAAACTCTTAGATATAAACAAAAACATATCACGAAGTGATTTTTGCATTACAAAGCAACGGAAACTTGCTTCTACAAGGAGAGATATTGCTAATAAATAGTGTTAAAGATCTACTAAATAAAATACTCTTGATGCTTTTTTTAAATTAGTGCCTTTAGTAAAATACTATTGGAGATGTATAAAATGAAATCAATTCTATAAATGAGTTAGTGGCCGTGACATTAGGAATAATGGTGACTCTGAGTGTAGAAGCTAAAGACTTACGGTATTGATGTATGTTTTTGAGGCACCGAAAAAAAACTAAGGAGATCATGACATCAATATTTGGCACAGGTGTGGTTCTGAGACAAAAGACTTGAGTTTGTACTTTTTGTGACTATTGCAGCCAGGTGTGACATATTGCTTGGCCTTTTCCGGTTCGATGGTCTCTGTGGGTGGAGAACACAGGGAAGAGAACTTTGGGAGGAGCCTTAAGAGTTTGCAAAGCAGTGACACATTGCTCCTCACTTAGAAATACACACCAAGTATGGTCAAAGAGAAAATTTTAAAAAGACGGTACTTTTTGATTACAAGTACAAATAATAATAACATGCTAATAATGATCCCATGCTACAGGGCATATTGGGCAAGTTTTGATTGTTAATTGTTGGTTTTCTTACGAGGCTGTGGTGCTAACCCGACGCCTTCTCGATTCTCAGCTGGACGTGGTTAATGGACTAAAGGGGCTGCCCTGTTATTTTATCCATAGTTGAGGGGAGGAGTACATTCATATCTTTCCCAAGGGAATCAGAGCGAAATGCACGTAAGCGGCATCGGCCAAATCTCCCACTCGGTTTTCTGATTCTGTTTGGGCCACCCCACATCCGCAGTGTAATAAATACAACTCAGAACTCGTATCTTGATGGCCTTTCCGATTAAAATTTCTATGTGCCATAAAACCGAATTTTGTCTTCATTTTGTAAATTTTGTCGATACGCTGCTTTGTTATGAATTTTTGACCAACCTTTGTATTCCTTTGTTGCTTTTATCATAAATTTCTCGGTCGAATACCTTCCAATAATAAGAATAAAGAAGTAGCTTGGAACAGGACTTGAACCCTCATCCTACAAGTCCGTCTTTCACAAATCAAGTTGTATTGCAACCTCCACATCTTCACGACATATTTGTTTTGTACTACCAGGTAATTGTAGTATTATTTTAAATTCTGAGATGAAGCAATTTCATAACTAAGACTATATATATATGTGTGTGTATGTGTGTGTGTGTGTGTGTGTGAGAGAGAGAGAGAGAGAGAGGGAGAGAGAGAGAGAGATGACCCGACAGGATGTTGATGAAAATGGCAGTTGGAAAGTGAAAATAAAATTTAAAAAAGAGAAAAGTAGGTGTTACATCTCGATAAACTTTATTATCTCGTGGGCATGTTTCGGTGAATTTTGATGGTTGCCAGCCATTTTTTTTTTTTCAGAAATAAAAAGGGTCAGTGCGTGGAGGGCAGGGAGGGTGTTTGTATCTACGTCAGTGAGGATCAGGGTTGTTTTAGATAATAAGGGGCACAAAAAGGATGGAAATGGTCAGTTCTAAGGAAAAGTTTGATTTTTACCAACCAAAAAAGACCAATGACTCTCACTTTTGACAATCGTTAAAAATTTCTGGTTTTTCAAAGGAAAACTAGAAAGTTACAATCTCTATTATGATAAAATTCTAGCGGTTCTAGATTTTCGATATTATATATCAGTAGTAAAAAAAAAAATAACGAATTTATTGCTTATTGTCGATTTCCATCGATTTACATAAATTCTGAAAAATTATTATTTTTTTGTTTTCGTAAGTTGGCTTGACTCTTGATCAAATTTGTAAAGTCTTTGGACCAGATTAAGTCGCTTCAGTACCAAAATAATCAAATAACTTAAATTCTATCATTAGACTAAGCTTGCATGGAAATAGATTAAGATATATTTTATCCATTATTCATGTATATTTATGTCAGAACCAAATCTTTATTTTTGGAACCAAATAGCTTTCTTTGGTGCCAATTTTGCCCAATGTGGGTCTTGAAAAATACCAATAAGTAATCTTGAGGTGAAGCCAGGGACGAAAAGTAGATAAGCCTCTACCACTCAAATTCGTTATCTAAATACAATCGAAGAAATCTCTCTCTCTCTCTCTCTCTCTCTCTCTCTCTCTCTCTCTCTCTCTCTCTCTCTCTCTCTCTCTCTGTATGAGGGGGCGTGTGCTACCAGACAAATGGCTGTTGTACCAAGTTGTCATTCACCAAATATATGTCAGTACACAAGGCATTGCAGAGTAGAGTTTAAAAGTTTGTTTTTTTTTATCAGCGGTCCTCGAGAAATCTAATAAGATAACCTAATGAAATAAACGGAAGAATGAGAAGAAAGGATGATAGATTTTTTATCTAACATTATAGATCTAAATTTAGATATAAAAAAATTCAAATTGGCAACACTGAAGAGATGTAACCGAAATACTTCGAAGCCGTAGTTTCATACGACGAACAGAAAATTATTTTACATGACTTTTATGACAGGCTACTCTACTCCCCCTTCCGAATTTGCACCTTTAGAACTGGCTCTGTCTTAGTATGATATAAATGATGATGATAAAAAATTATCAATCTTCTTGAATTTGGTTTTATTTATTAAATGACATAAAAACACTCTGCTTAATCTTCAAGTAATACCTCATATTTTGCATTTATCTCTGTACAACCAGCTTGATATCTACATTAAATCTATATATAAAGGAGTGTTTAGGAGGAGACTGAAAAGTAGAGTATCTTCGAATGTTCACCAGAATAAAATAAAAAATATGTAGGAAACTATCGTCCAGTACACAGTGAAATACTGATAATTACTTCTACAATACTATTTTCGTGTGAATTGTAAAATACAGATAATTACTTTTGCAATACTATTTTCCTGCACATTCTAAAATACTGCTAATTACTTTTACAATACTATTTCTGTGTACATTCTAAAATACTGATAATTACTTTTACAATTCTATTTTCCTGTACACACTGTAAAACGCTGCTAATTACTGTTACAATACTATTTTCACCGTACACTGTGAATTACTGATAATCACTTTTTACAATACATTGAATTTTTTGATACACCGATGTGTCATTATCTGTACATCTGATGTTTTCAACCAGAGGTTTCTCCACGTATGAAAGCTATTTCAAAGTTTCTTCGAGTCTAAAAGGAGTAAGAAAATCCGGTTTAGACATTAAGACTATTACTATACCTTATATACTATAGACTATTGAAAGACGAACAAATTTTAAAAAACGGCAGGCAAATTAAAAGAATACGACAAGCAAATTAAAAAAATAAGGAAGACAAATTAAAAAATACGTTTGGCAAATTGGAAAGTACATGACCCATGAACATGAGTTAACACACACACGCACGCACGCACGCAGACACACACACACACACACACACACACACACACACATATATATATATATATATATATATATATATATATATATATATATATATATATATATATATATATATATAGTTGCAGCTACGGCCGCTGCAGGTGTTTATTTTTTGAGTGAAATTAATTGAAATTTGCCTCTTGATAGAATTAAACGGTCTGTTTCGTTAGTCCACACTAAATGAAAATGCATTTTCTCTTTCTCACCGAAAAAGACACAAAATGCTGGATTTTCATCGTTAGTTGCCACAACGCAAACGAAAACTCTACACCAAACCCTTACCCCAAACCCCAGATGGAGCTTACGAAATGAACTCGACATATCAATTCCCGCTGGTTATGGAAATTCTGATCTGATGGGGGCTAACGAAAAAGCACCAAAATACTATGCCCCGTATGGTTAATTTCTATTTCATTTTAAACTTTTGACGGCATTGGCCTCTTCTTCGGACGAAGCTGGAGCAAATCAGACTGATCTACAATAAAGGTAAAAAAGATGTACAAGAATGTCCAAACTATCAGTCTTATAATCTGGACCCAACTAAAAAATATATATGTAGAAATATAGGTGAATATCTTTCTATAAATGATTATTTCTTTGTATTTATATGAATCAATATCTCAATATCTCAATCTCTATCTCTCTCTCTCTCTCTCTCTCTCTCTCTCTCTCTCTCTCTCTCTCTCTCTCTCTCTCTTATTAAATTTTCCTTTAAAAGTCAACATCTTGGGTTACCATGTCAATCTTATTAGCCACCAATCCTTAACTCAACTCTCGACAGAATCCACCAACCTGTCTTCTGTAGTTTTCTCGAGTACTATCAGATAACATCACAAATATATATGGATTTTTCTTTTCCATCTGATATCTATATTAGAAAAGTACTGAAGTGTGTGTGTGTGTGTGTGTGTGTGTGCGCGTATTTGTACTCCCATGAGTGGAGAACTACGCATCACAGGGGAAAAGGCATATTCCGAACTAGCAAATCTCAATTTACACACAGCATATATTTCAGATCGACTTTAGCGAAAAAAAATTCGTCGATTTCTACGGGATCTGCATTCGCGTTCACATGAAATCAGTAAAAGCACAGTACGCCAATCTTTAGAAACAAGAAAAGTACGATACAGACTGAGTTTAAATCTCAACGGAGAAAATTCAAATGTTTTTTCCTTTTAATTATTTCTTTCGCTACCACGTGTTTTCAGTCTCATTGACCTTCGAGCTTTCCAAGAATTTGTCTGTATTGATGTAGTATACATTCCAAGGAATGTAATCCTAAGCTGACAAGAATTGTTTTTCTTAGAGCAAAACTCCTGACGCTACCTCTAACCCTAATCCTAACCCAAACGTTACAAAGCATCTATTTAATCACTGTCCCACCGCAGCAATATGTGATACAAGGTCAAGCTTACCGTGGGAAGAAATAGGAACAATTGAAATCCAATAGTTCGCTCTGATATGCGAACTACTAACGCAAAAAATGAGTACATGGAGTGTTTGCAGGCCTGACCGGTGAGGACAGCGCGCAAGCGTACTTCCATTATTTGATTTCATGAAATTTCGATAAAATATCATTTGCTTTCCAGTTGGATTTAGAGGGGTTTCTTTTTCAGGAAACGCCTGGTACCCCAGCTAATATCTAATAAAGTATTAATTTCTCTGATGACTGTGCTCAGACTTCTACAAAAACCTTTCATAGTGTAATAAAAAAATCTCTGACACTGAGAGAATTTAAACACTGTTAGTAGAAAATTTAGACAGAAACATTGTGAGGGAAGATGAAAAATCAGAAACCAGAAATTTATTGCAATCAGTATGCAATAATACAGGAAATTTTTTAAAAAAACGTAATATTGTGATAACGCAATAAAAGCAAGAAAAAAAACGTATTGTTGTGACAATATAATAAAAAAAATGAGCTCGAAAATAAGATTAAGAAAAATAATTTCAACGATGTGTCCACCATCCGTGTTAGTAGTAGCAGAAGAGGGGGAGAAAAGGCGAGTAGTCTTCCTTTGAGTTAATTGATTCTCATACTTATAAAATATTGTGATACGGAAATCTCTTGTATTAAGTATTATTTTCAATAAAAATCATAAATGACCATTTTTTTAAATGCGACCTCTGACATTCTATTATATCATTAGCAGCTAGTAAATAATTGATCGGGAAGGATTTCTTTCAATGACGTCTCATTTTTGATGGCATCACACCATTCAATGACATTACACATCTTCCTTCGAGCTGTTTAAGGTAACTAGTACCTACCGACAGACTAACCGACTGACCGACCAAAAGGCGTCAAATAGAGATGAGTGGACACATCTAGAAACATAAATCAATTATATCAATAAATTTAATTTTAGGGGGAGTGTCTCAGCTGGCAATAACATTTTAGAGATTATCATATTAATTTCTGGCGGCCGGCTGTTCATTCTGCCTCTCCTGATTATTATAAATTACATTATTGATATTATTGTGAAATATCATCATATTATATTATGAAATAATTGGATTCTATATTTATTATATGCTATGGAAACTTTCAAAGTGAAAGATCTGATAAAAATCAATTTAACGAACAATAATTGAAAGATGAATCAATGGATATTTAGTGCTTCATACTCATAAATCAAGATACTTGCTTAGATTGCTTCATTTCTGGTACTATCAATGTTATTTGTCCCCTGGTCCTTCTGATATGATCTCTACAATTATTTCCTTTCCTTTCCGAGGTTGATTGATTGCTATTCAGAATTCTCCAAAGAAAGAAGTGAACTTTTCCCAAGCCATATAGTCCATGAGATCAGGAGCAAAAAATCGGGTTTTAAGTTCCGGTGGAGGGACTAATTCTAACATTTTTCATGTATGGAATTTCATACTGAACAGAACGAGATATGATAAGCTGGCCAGAATGGTGGCTTTCTTGAAGAAAATTGGGTTTGAATTTGAGGCTACTACTATGTTTTAAAACTTGTAATCTATGGTAAACAGCTCCACACTCCCAATTTTCATCTTGCAAATGTTCTATTGCCATGAAATTTCAAACAAAATGGAGAAATGATGATGTAACGACTAAATTTAAACTTTGTTTTTTTTTTACTCGGTTCGTATCGACTAAAATGAAGATTTTATACAATTCACATTACGTATTGAAACACAAAAGTTACACTGTACGTACAAAAATGCAGATACATTTTCACAAAATGCAACAAGCTAGCGGCTAAAATAAGCACACTCTAAGAAATTTTAAAAGAGCACAGAATTCAGGAGCTTGTGGCAGTTTTCAGCCAAGCGGTCAAGAGCTTGCAACTACGTCCACGCGGTGGGTGCCTCAATGACCGTATTCTCCTCAGAAAAAGAGGATGCAAGGATTGGGCTGTTTCTTCACATAAAGCACGCAGAATCCAATGGCTATTTTAAATTTGTCCAATATTCTCCAGATACCGCTGTATTAGTGATGGCGGTCGCATTTTCTTCCGAGTTACGAGGACATCTGCTGTTCATGAACGGGCAGCAAATCTAGAATAGTATTGATGACATTTCATATAATTTGAACCAATAAGCATGAAAACTTGGTGTCAGTAACACGGAATATAAACATGCTATTATTGATGTGTACTGTTTCACCGGGTGTGATACTGTGAGAGCATTTTTCTGGGATAGGTAAATCCAAAGTTCTTCAATGTTTACCGCTAGAGAAAATTTGTTAATACGCATGCAAGACTTTGTGAGAGCTGGGCTATTGATCAGAGCTTGATAGACGATCTAGATAAATTCTTTTGATGACTTTATCGTCATAAACGGTCAAATGTCAACGAACTGCGCAAAACGATTTATTGTAGTTAGAGACGGCAAATAAAATCCGGGAAACTACTTCCTCGCCAAAATTCTTCGCTGTAATTACCAAGTAAGAATGATTCATGTTCAATGTTTGTTGAATGATTTTATATTTATTGTAAATCCAATTTTTATTTTTTAATAAAAAAATTGTACTTCCTTAAATGTTTCTTTATCATTCAATACGAGTTGTCTTCAGGGCCTCCGGAGTGAATTTTATGAGGAGGTGCAAAACTTTCCTCACCAATTCCAACATATACTGCACAAACACTCCTTTCAGCAATCCTATTTTCAACTACAATAACCTTTGTAGCACGCAATACAACATTTGCCTGCAGATAAACGATATAGTCAACTTATTTTAGTAATGAGCATTTCGTATCGATTTGTAAGTTTCAAAACACAGCTCTTGCTAACGCACCCTTGGCTCTCTGGGCTCTTTGGGCCCGGATGCAATGCACCGGGTGCACATTGCTCACAGGGGACCCGGCTGTCTTTAAATGGCTTTCAAAAAGAAATTTTAAATAATATCATGACAAAAAACTTGATTTTTCCAGATCAGGACACCCCCCCTCCAAATATTATGTAAAGCTATCCCCAACTTGGATTATCATATTTTTCTTCTTCGATTCAGCTACAGGAAAATCATAGAGGCATTTAGTCCTTCTCCCGGGGCCTCCCCCCGATACCAGATCTCAAGGACTAATGAGGAATGGAAACGATTGCCTATACGAATAAAGTACACGTCCTTCTAAAAGTAACGGGGAAAAGCCTTTTTAGGCATCTTATTCCCTCCAAATTACTCCCCTTGGCAACTCACATACTTGATCCAGCGTCCCTTCCTCTTTTCAATACAATCTTCTGGGATCACCATCAGCTGTCTCGTCACATTCTTATTAATTTCATACACGATCTGAAATCTTTTGGGGGAAGGGAGTGATATATATGTACAGTAAGGGGACTGATAGACGTTTTTCATGTTCACTGATTTTACTAACTCGATTATTATGAATGCTGAATGCAACATCTCAAGAAAAAAAACTATTTAATCTGCCTGATATTGGATAATTTTTCAAGAAATAGTTGAGTATGAATAACCGAGTTAGTAGCGATTCTTTGGAAATTTTTGAAAAATAAAAGGTACGATTTTAATCTCCCCACTCCAAATGAATTGTAAGTTCAAAATGATTTAGGGTTTTATCGTTTGACACCACAAAAGGCTAACTTCTTTAATTTCAAAGAACGGAAGTCTGAAAAAATTGAATTGTTTTTTCTTTTTCTCACCGTGAAAAAAAAAAACAAATACTCGGTCCCCATCACAAAAAACCCATTGCAAATTTTACTTACCATGATGGTTATGTGAAATTTATGTTGTTGGGGAATAACAGAAAGGCATCCCAAACCCAATGTTCTGCATTGCAAATTTTTGACACCATTAGCCTCTTTTTCGGGTTCCCAAAATCTGACTACTACACTGATCTAGAACCCGAATAAAAATATACACAAGACTGACCGTTCAGGAAAAACGTTGGCATGTTTTGATTCTCCAGTATCAAGTTACAGTTAAAATCTGCCCCCAAAGTTTCTGCAAGAAAAAAGAAAATACAACTTAATCTTTTTTTTTTTTTTTTAGTCTTCTGCGCTCTAAAATTATGGACGTTTGGCTTTTGAGGGAACTAAGGAAAAAGTCAAAGAATTTCTAGCGAAATATTAAATTTACTTTGGCTAACATTAAAAGAAATTATATTTTATCACAAAGAAAATCTCCAAATTAGGATCAAAGCAAAAACAATCAATAAACATTGTTTGCTTACATTTCATATCTTTCCTTTTAATTTTTGTTTGATCTGCTCCAGGAAGGAGGGATTGCAAATCTGTCTTGTTTTTATTCATTTGTACGCATTCAGGCAAATTATGAGCGTAAAGTTCCTACTGTTGTCCTTTTCTAAATAAAAGAGGGAGGATATATATATATATATATATATATATATATATATATATATATATATATATATATATATATATATATATATATATATATATATATATATATATATATATATATATATATATATATATATATATATATATATATACAAGCCTGGTGTCACCAAAGAGACTTGAGCGAAACTTGTTGGAGTATCGCTGTAATGTTTGCATTTATTGATCAGGTTTTATGGTTATTTGTATCGATTAAAAGTGAAGGCCAGAATTTTTAGCACACCAGCTGACAATCGACTCAATCATGAATACTGAACTATGACAGCCGGGAGATATCAATAGCGGACATGGTAGGGATATAACGTCCTCAGTTTACGTGTAAATTCCGACAGTCAAATGATTCGTTACACTATAAACCTTGTCATATAGTTGACAGGTTTATTGTGAAAGAAGAAAATAATACCAAAATGTACAAAACAGTCTTAATCCTTTCGATAGACTAATTCAACCAGGTGCTTAATGCTTGAATAAAAATTCCCCAATGGCTTTCTAAGTGACATCTAAAAGACATGTATATCCAAACAGTCGTAGAAACCTTGGTGTATACTGGTCATAGGTGTCTCAAAGCTTTCAGGGTTCAAACGAGTTGTCTGTCTATGATTGCAATGGCCTTTTTCTTAATCCACTAAAAAGAAAAATATCCACAACTAACTATTGCTTGGTGTAAATAAATTTCATTCACTTTAATTTCAAATAAGATTCCCTGCAGCAATGTGATGGTTAATCAAGTAAGAGCTTGTTAGTAAATCCGAGCCTCATTGAGTATTCTCTACTACTGTGACCTTATGTCAGGTTAGGCTTAGTTAAGTAAGTGAAAAAAATTACCTAAAATCTGCTTTCATTTAAGTGAACGAAAAAAGCCAGCCTGTATTTCCTTTTTGACTTTGCCAAAATTCAAAGAAATTCTTTCAAGGAGAGATAATTCACTAAACTTTTACTGTATTCAGTTCCCTTGCAGCAATAATTAAAAAGATTGAACTCGAAGCGGACAATAATCTTAATTTACTTCAGTTGCTACGTATATATTTGTTCTAGCTTAATGTCAAACACCCACAGACGTGACTTTATTATCTCCATTATTCAGACGCTATATTTAAAGAGGGGGAAAAGAAAGAGTAATGTCATGACGTCATAAGGTGTCAACTCGCGACCAGGAAGAGAGAGAGAAAGAAAGAGAGGGAAATCGGAATTTTTATGATATCCTCAGAGAATTTTTTCCTTCAGATCACACGTTCCTCTGGAATTTTTTTGTTCTGACATCGTTTTTCTTATCAAGTTTTTTTCTTTCTTTTACTTGACCACATATCCATATCTAAGCTTTTGTCAAAGTGGAGTTTGACTCTGGAGCAGCCAATCTTGTTTTTTCGTTTTCGATGTATTCTTACATGTACTATCGAAAATTCTTAACTGTGCTATCGAAACCATCTTAATTAAAACAAAGGAATGTATTGAAAGAACTGAATCAGGCCGACTGACTGTGATGGGCCGGAACTCGAATGAACATCAAAATGCCATAATGCGGGACAAATTCACGCTGAAATGTAAATCATTGTAATTTGAAAGATGGCGAAAGCTAAACATTATGGATGAGAGAAGGGATTCTTTGACTTTGTCAAAAATGTTGGTAGACGCAGACAGATGAATCAATTTAGCAAGAGCTCACTTTGTAAATTGCCCCCCCCCCCATCCCAGAAAATTCAATTTTTTTTAAACGGGTTTTTGTAGACATAAAAAGTGGTAAATGTTTCAATCTCCAGCCTGCTGGCTACATTGGTGTAGCCTGTACGTGTACATACACCCATAGCCAACAAGCTAGACCAACTTAAGAACTTGAGAAACCAATGCAGATAGCTTTGGTGACGACTTCCGTTGACTGGTTTCAAATAGATATTGACGCTCTCACTTGTATCAAACCAAAGAAACTTCCATTAGCTAAGCATGCGGTTTATCAAACTTGGGGGCTAAACTGATCACCTACTTAGAATAACTGGTCGCTTAACGTTCATATCACTGTACCTGAAATGTAAGCAACGAAAGGCATATTGTGACTGAATTATAGTAACATCCTGTGATGGACAGACATGCGCAGTTGCACTCATGAATATTTATAGATGCACACAATCGTTCATGCATACACAAGGATCCACCCACAAGAGCGTACAAAGGCATAAACATACAGAGGCAGAGGAGAAGACACGCGCACAAGTTCACGCAGAAAATAGAACTCACAAACACTATGCTGCATACATAACGCCTCGGTTAGTCAATTTTATATTGTCCAAAATGCCCTATTGTCTTTCAGACAAAAAGCCTTTCTCTCGTATCAAGACTGTTTGGCTTGAATTTTATGTATATATGCAAATAGATGCACACACTCCTCCTCAGCAAATGATTATGAGCGCAAACGTCTAAGCAACCATTTGTTCGTGTTTGACCGACAGCAGAGAGACGCCAAATAGCAGACGCGGAGATACCGCTTATACGTACGAGAGAGAGAGAGACCATTTACTGACTTTGGCCTTCTTGAAAGAAGAGACGAAGCCACAAGCTGAGACATCAATACACCACTTCTACCCACTCAACAGCCTGCACTTGTCTTCACTTGTCTTGATGACAACAAATTCTGATCTTTCCCGTGAATCTGACACAGGAAAAAAAACGCACACGCACACCTTTAGAAGTCGAATGAACACTATGATTTTTACTTCATCTCACAGTCTCGTTCTCTAGCCACTGAACTATCAGTTCCCACAAAGGTTTTATTGAGCATAAGTAAACAGTGGGTACCGTAACTTCTTGGGTAGTAAGGACGTGTCAGTTTCGCACTGAGAAAAATTTGTTCGGATCCCTGAGCGAATAAAAAAACAAATCCCGGCGCGTAGGACACGTGTCTACTTGAGTGTTAAGAGAGAAGAAAGGATAGGCAAGAAAAAGAGAGAAACGTTAAGGAACAATAGAGACAGAAAATGTATGTACGTGTTACAGAGAGAGAGAGCGAGAGAGAGCGGGGGAGAGAGAGATTATTAGAGAAAAGCGAATGTGACAGAGTTGTGTGGAAGACGTAATATTAGAAATATACTTTTTTTTAAATAGATCTTACTTGATCTATTTAAAAAAAGTACATTTCTAATATTACGTCAGAGAGTTTAAAGAAAAGAAAAAGTAGTCGAAATAAGTAAGAAGAAAAACGACATTGGGAGTGAGCGACCAAAAAGAGAAAGGGAAGAAAAAAAATAATGAAAAAAACGAAATCTCGCATGTCGAATGAATTTTGCTATGCAGCTTACTCATGCGTGTCAAAGCTAAATATATTCGGGTATGGCCGGGTGGCTCAGTACACCAATAGAAAGAAAAGTATAAACACTGAAAATGCTGACTTAAGACGATGCAAGACCAGGCATAACCCGGCGTAACACATCTTCCGACTGGTGTACTCAAAAGACATTGCTACCCATTAAAAACTACGTTTTCCCCCGCTCTCTAAACCTGGAACGTTCCGATAAAATCTTTCGGAAGTTGAAATAACATAAAGTGAAGAAAGAATTACCATCAATCTATGATTGGGAAATTTTTTGAGCCTTTCCAGACCTGCTAAAACAACCTTCTTCTCTATGTTTCAGTTTTCTGCTGTGTCTGCCATACTTACGAGCAACCGTATTCTTTTCTGATACATTAGGACACGTCTTGCTAACGGATGCACAAAATAAATCGAGATAACGCACCGATACTCTCGGACACAGTTTGAATCGATGGCGGCTTGAGGCCTTTCGTAAAAGCGGACTGGCGTAAATTCAACTTTCGTGGAGGAGGGGATACCTGTATTAGGGTCAAGGGTGACATAGGATCAAATATAACATTTTTTTTCTTTTTTGCATCGAGAGAGAAACAAATCCCTCACCCGCACTGTTGTTTTATGGTAAACGAAATTGGCGCAAAGCGAACATCCCTTGTCGATGACACTTTAAAGATAGGACAATCTTATTATAATTGACCAAAAGTCCGTCCATCTGTACGTGACAGCCTTTCACAAATGGACACATTGTTCTGCCCACGTTGTGACGTAACCTTTTTTACGCTGTCAGTGTCTATAAGCGTGGTTTTGGTTTCCATCTATTTATCTTTCTATTTAATTATTTCTTTTTTTTTACAGCAATTTACTCCACCCTTTAGTCTAGTTAAGATAATTTGGATGAAGTTTGAAGCTCTGAGATTATTATTCTATGAATTATTCGGATTAGAATCCTTTTTTTGATCACGATTTCTGAGAGTTGGGGTTGGGGTTGGGGTTGGGGTTGGGAAATAGGGAATTTTGTTTGAAGGTTATCGGGTGTGATGTACTCTTCTGAAGATCGAAGAATGCACTGAACGAAAGATAATCAATGATAATAATCCAAATGATTCATGAAACGGAAGGATTATAAACACTACACAGGAAAGAAGATATAAATGCACTTAATGTTTCTATTGGTGTGTCATGTCTGTATGGCTTTTCAGGATACTTTGCATATATATATATATATATATATATATATATATATATATATATATATATATACATATGTATATATATATATATATATATATATATATATATATATATATATATATATATATATATAATAAATGAAATAAATTTGTATATTTAACTGAAAAGCAGTTATTTCAGTAAAAGAGCAAAATCAATGAGGTGGGTCAACGCATAAAAATCTGTTTTAACCTTTACATTTGGCTAAAGTTGTCTATGGTTAAATACTTGTTATGGGATCTATATTAGGGTATGTTAGAGAACGTGGCGATTGGCTCAATTCATTATTGATTAGTTCGGGTTTTTTCCTTTCAAATGAATCTGTTACAAAAGAACAGGCGAATATAAGACTTTTATAACACACATACATTAACCTTATCCTGTCATTAGAGTTTGCATTGATTACTGACCATTGACAATCCCTATTTCATTAATATCAATGGATTACTTAGAGATTGGGCGTCGAAACTTGCTAAAACAAATTTTACGTCAAAATTGCAAAATTCAGAGCTCAATCAACAAATTTCTTCCTCTCACCATGAATATTTAATTTATTAGTGAAGAAAATAACTGAAGTTAAGTGGAAAAGTGATGAGTAGTGTTAAATTCAGTTGGCGGCAATAAAAGCCGAAACCTTGTCTTCGTACACCAAGTTCAAATGCAGTCGAAGCTAGAACACAACCATTTATCTCATTTTCATTTGACGGACAGAATTCGCTGTCAATATATATGAATGAGTTTTTGATTTGTTCAATATAAATACTACCAGTGATTTTTACAGTGATTCCGCGGTTTTCGAAATTTCGTTTTACGCCACTTTTTTCGCGTTTTACAAAGGCGAAAACAACGTTCAGCGTTTGTTTCTGAAGCGAACCATTATAGATTCAGCGTGCACCCTCTTCCTTTCTCTCCTACATTCCCAGTCTCCTGTATTTCCCACCTCCGTCGGCTTTTTGGGTCCAGGAATAAGGTTCCCTTATAAATTGATGGTTAATGCCACTTCTCTTCACGCCATTTTGACTTACGAGAAGACTTTCATTGGAATGTTCTACTTTCTGATAACGGGGGAAAATTATAAGTTTTTTTTTTCTCCGTGTATCTCATGTAAAGGTCGACCTTAATTCTTCACAGGTAATCCACATTTTAGAATCAAGGTATCATCCTGAACATAAATGTTATGATGAGGAAAATAATTTTCCTAAGCTATTATGTTCTGATGTACGCATCAAAACACAAGTCTTACTAAATACTCCACCGAGAAATCATAAATAAGGCTGTTATGGTAAATGCTAGTAGTTACATGTAATATTGACCTACATTATCGAGATGAGCCATTGCTTCTGAATCCAGTGGCGATGTGTTTTCTTGAGAAATGTTTCGTCTACTTGCCGTTACCGGTCATATACACAGTATTGCAATAAGTAACCATAATATACTAGGATTTTGAGCTTCAAATTTTCGTTTGGCTAGTTTGCTGAGTGAAATGGAATAAAAGAGCAGGTGTAAATATTTATAAGAGCTATGCGTCCTTTATGTGTTTGGTTAGTAGAACGTGTTTTGAAGCGTAAAAACATCGGTATTATCACTGTTATGCCGCGCTTTTGATTTTTTTTTTCCATTTTTAGATATTCGGGTTTTTCTTACTGATACGATATTTTGAATTGTAGTGAGATTCCCCCCCGCCCCTTCGAAAGTAGTATCCATGTAATAGTCAACATCATGAATTTATCCTCGAAAAATCGTCTAAAAATTCGACTTTAACTCAAGTACATATATATATATATATATATATATATATATATATATATATATATATATATATATATATGTGTGTGTGTGTGTGTGTGTGTGTGTGTGTGTGTATATATATATATATAAAGAAATGACAATACGGGAACTAAGTTTCTGCTCGGATCGATTTACCTTCGGTAGAGTGCAAACAGCGTATATCAGAAAATGACAGCCATATATATATATATATATATATATATATATATGATTTTTTAATAAGCATCCGGTGAAATTCGATCAATGCCGTTTGCCCATTACTGAAAGTAAATCGGTCCGAGTAAAAACTTAGTTCCTTAATTGTCATTTCTTTATCATTCTGTCGTCTACTATTATCCATTCTCAGATCATACTGTCGACATGAGAACAACACAAATAACACGTATAAATATGTTGAATGCGAATAATTTTGAAGCTAAACTGAAGATGAACAAACAAGACCACCGGTCTGAATGAGAGATGAGTTAAGGGTGTTATTCGGGCTTCTCTATACCGTGCGGAACTTGGTAGCTCAATCGATTAGTAGGCATCTAAATTAAAGAATACGACAACAACATCTTAAAAAACGATGAGCAAATTTCATAGTACAGTAAGCAAACTAAAAATTATGGCAATCAAAATGAAAAATAAGGCGACCATTTTTTTTTAAATTCATCATGCACATTAAAAGGATACGTCAAGTAAATTAAAAGAAGACGTGCTAACTGAATCGTGGTAAGCATTTTTAATTTGCTTACCGTATTTTTTAAAGTTTGATTGTCTTATTTTTTAATTTGCTTGCTTTATTTTTTCATTTGATGAGGAAAGGGATTAGTAACTCATGCTACTGAAGACTGTTTTAGCTGTATTATGAAAGCGTTACACACATCAATTACACGTGATTAGGAAAAAAAAAGGCTCAAAACATTAAAAAAAATATAATGAACAGATCAAATTATACTTACAAGACGATTATTGAATAACCGTAGCCACTAAAGGTGGCGAAAGGTTCTATCCCTTTTTACATGTGTGTGTGTGTGGGAGGTTCCAACGTTCGTGGCCATACCGTTTTGTCTACAGACTTGAAAATTGGCTGTAGTATTCCACTAGACCCCTTCTAATTCGTTTTTCACTTTTATAGAAAAAGCCGTTTGTTTTACCTTTTGGGGGCCTTATTTTCACGGATTTATCAACCTCCTGATTTTTTCTTAATCTATTTTAGATGTTTTTCAGTGGGAAACGCTGGTGATGTCAAACATAAAATACATTCTGACCATATTCATTCTTCAAGTTTCGCCGCTACGGTTGTTCAATTGTTGACTGCGATGGCGATTCTATTTCTTTTTTTTTACCGTTTCAAGACTCCAGGGACGTGTATATCCCGAGGTTTCCATGACACCTAGAATATATATATATATATATATATATATATATATATATATATATATATATATATATATATATATATATATATATATATATATATACACACACACGAAGCGAAGGTTTCAGTCCTACCTCGTGGTACTGGATGGGATAATGGATAGTCTATAGCCACACTGAAGAGTTGTAATACAAAGAAACAGCTGTCTGTGGATGACACAACAATATATATATATATATATATATATATATATATATATATATATATATATATATATATCCAGTAGATTTCTTTTAGAAGTTTACTAGAGCATTTTGATTCGAGCTTTAAGTACATTAATAGGTTAGTCATGAAAGGGTTAATCACCAATTAAACTTTCCCCCACTGTTATTCGTGATGATTTTCTACATCTCTCTACGCTTATTATCGACTTAAGTATAAAAGTCGGTCAAAATCAAGCTCCCGCTCTGGACAGTCAATGCCAGATGAAAACGAGTCGATGTGAAAGACAAAAGTTACGAATGGACACAATGGAAAAAATATTAAAAATTCAGATTTCTTTCTTCGGTATGGAAATGGCCGGGGACGATTTCACCTCGTTCAGAATAGATTATTCAGTTCTATGGAGATCGGCATTAAATTTTTACAAGTATCCCTATTTTTTTACGCTTTTTGTGTGTCTACACGTGCGTACACAAAACACACGCATGGAGACGGAGTGATGTACACATTTTCTTTTCCCCTTTCGATTGGAAGTCTTCGTTCTCGGTGATTAATCAATAATGCAGAGAATTGCTTCAAAGCCATAATTTCGAAACCATTTTCGGATGGCTCGTTGTTAGTTATGTTTAACACATGTTAAGATTGTGTTTCACGTTTGTAGCACATCTAAGAATAGTAATGAAGAACGCACATGTATTGCTCTGTCTGGTATATCGTTGTCGTTTGTAATTGTCATTGTAATAGATCTCTGGAGTCTGGAGTTGACTATGTTTTTTATACCGTAACAACAACATTCCTCACTAAATTTAGGGGAGCAAACTCGTCTCATTAAACCAAACCTATGTATAGAATTAACATTCCCCTTCCGTAACTAGCAATCAAGACCTGCTGATTGGTTGCCAAAAGATTATGTTAGAAATACGTGAGGGCTTATTCTATTTCAGCAAATAAATGAATTCATACAAATAATATATTGTTTTTTATTCGTCATATGTACAACATAAAAGTTCGGTGATCAATTTCAGTCGGAATAGAAGATGAAATAGAGTTTGACCCTGCTGCAGCCAGGCTTGTTTAGGTACAGGTTTCCCCTGAAAGTAGGGCGTCCCTATGAAGACATTTCGTAAGCCGAAACTGCATAATGCGAAAAAGCAATTACTAGTAATTTATACTGGGACAGTTTTCGAGCGTTCCCAGACAAAGAATAATGATAACGGTATAATGGGCTGAGTGGTCAGAGGACCGGGTGATGGGAGCTACAGGGGTTTAGGGTGTAAGAAAGAGTTCATCGTAGGAAAAACGCTGAATGCTATTCCTGCTTTCGCCTTTTTTTTCGTTAAATCGAAAAGTAGCATAAGGTGAACTTTCGAAAAGCGAGCGAAAACCTGTCCTGTAATCTACTCTTATAATGAAGAGAGCGATTTTCTTGGTTCGCTGTCTGTAACACTTGACTCTTCCGCATAGCTTTGCTTATAATAATACTTCCTACTCACCTTTTCAAACTACGCATTCTTCGCAATAAACGAATTCGGTATCAGGTTTTTTTTGGGGGGGGGTCTTAAAAAAAAACATCTTAATATAAATATATTCGTAATTTTTTTTCACTGGGATTTACGAATTGATCACATAAAAAAGAGATGTGGGCGCATGTCATAAAGCAATGACAAGCAAACTAAACCTGCTGTTCATTCTTACTGAGTTCGATCCCCATCGTACCCACCACTATTGAATGTCTGAGGCAAAACTGCAATATCAATAAATAATGTGATAAAAAAAATTTTAGGGCGCACGTCGTAGGACAATAATCAGCAAGCTGATTTTACAGGCCGTCGATAGTGTGTTCGATTCTCATTGGATCTCCCTGTATAAATGGTTTGATTCCAATTCATGCTAAGTTAATATACTTATATAATGAGCTGAGTGGCAGTTTTGTTTTTTTTTATCTATAACACCGGACTCTTCTACGCAGGGTGAAAATTTTGCTGATAAAAATACTTCCTACCCACCATTTGAAACTATGGACACTTCCCAGTAAACGAATTCATTATTTTTATTCTCATTAAAAAATCGTTTTTTTTTTCGAAATATCTGAGATATAAAGTTTTAAGGTTACTCAAAAAACAAACTGGTCTTAAATCAATAATCAATGAACGATGGTTTTTGATGATTTTAAATCTTTGATGTATTTTCCCTCAATCCTTTCAACAAAGAAAGTTACTTCCATTCATAATGTTCTTAGAATGATTGAAAGGTGTTATTAAAAGATCATTCAAAACTCTTGTTAATCAAATATGGATTACCTATAAATATACTTTCTAAAGTTATCGTCATCCTTTATGGCAGACACCATTTCTGAATCTTTTGTATACAGATTTAAAAACATTTGTTCTATTCATCAAAGCATTTGGAGACTAAAGCATTAACTAGTCTCAGCCAACATCAAAAGACGAACTACTTTTCCAACAATCGTATTTTTTGAAATGAAGTGGTCTGCTGATAGACAACAAAATGAGGTTTCCAAAAAATGACAGCTGTAAATGAAATCTTTTCATTAGATAATCATATTCCTCTTTTAAATTCCTATAAGAAATAAAATGTTACAATTCAGATAAATAACAAAATACCAATAGATATACCTGGTTGGCAGAGCAAGTTCAAGATTCAAGAAAAAAAGATTTCGTTAGTTTTTGGAATGCAGGTATACACAGCCAATATGTCCTCCCGATAGTCACCTATGGAGCTTAAACATGGGAACCAACCAAAAGATCGGCTTTCAAACTAAGAACAAGAAACTTAGAAAACTCAGATGTCATTTGGCTTATCATATAGTGAGAATGGAAGACAACTGCTGTACATTACGACTCACAACATGGATTCAGAGAGATCATATGCGAAATTGTGCCAGGTAGAAAATGAGTGGGCGTGACGATTTAGACAGGTTCGCTACGTCGCTTGCGATAGAGAGATTTTGCAAATTTCGGGGAAGGTTCAACGACGGTCGTTAAAAGGCTGCAGATGATGATGATGATGATGAATTTTAGGTTTCCGCCATGGTTAGAGTCTTATAAAGTGAAACTGAAATGCCTACTCAGTCTGAAATTAAAAACCAGTCATTGAACGACCGTAGCCATCAAAGATGGCGAAGGGGTTCTATCCATTTCATACGTGTATGCGTTTGTTTGTTTATTTGTGTGTTCTAGCGCCCCTGGCCATACTGTTCTGTCCACAGACTTGAAAACTAGCATCAGTACTCCACTAGACCCCTTCTAAAATTTTTCTTGGATTTTGAGAAAAAAAACATTTGTGACCTAATTTTGACGGGTGTAATTTATCGATAACAACTAGATTCTCCAGAATCCAGTTGTTTCTAGTTGTTTTTTACTTTATTTTTTGAAGTTTTCCAGTGGAAAACGCCGGTGATATCATAAATAACATTTATTCTAATCTCATTTATACTTCGATGAATTTATTTACTAATTCTGACACTAAGGCTGTCCAATTATTAACTGTTATGGCAAATTGTATTTTTTTTATTGTTAACGCAGATGATTCTGTTATTTTGATCGACTCCATCATTTACCAATAGACTCTACAGATCGCTGATTTTCCTAAATCGCTTTTTATTCTTTCTTGATCTACATAAATTTGTTAATTTGTTCATTCGTACATATCTATATACTCGTCTAGCACGTTATGCCCCCTACACTTCACAAAACACTTACTCTGTCAAAACTTACCTTGCTACCCTAAGTACGAACCATTACCCATGAGCGCATTGATCTCACTATTTATTCAAGAGAACTTTTGTCATAAAACTATAGCAGTACATGAAGTTTAATTTCAATTCTATTAGACTGTTTCATTCGACCACAAAAAACTTCTAATGTTGACCTTTTGACAAAGACTTTGACATTTGGAGCAATCCCTTTTACACTTTACAAAGCACATGCTGTACTGTCACAAATTTTCTTACGAACCACGCATTTATTAGTCAAGACACTTCAGCAAACTTCGAATTTCTTTCCAAAGTGGAACAATAGGACACTAAGGTAAGAGAAATTAATATTTTATCACAAGGAACAAATTATGTGACTGACTTGGTGTTCTATTCTTAAGTTGCAATAATGCACCATGGAATTTCCACACTGGTGGTAGTGTACACCCAGAAAAGCTAAGACAGCAAAAGCTTCGACTTGAAAGTTGGTTGATACTTCTAACTTACCTGGAAGCCGGAGCAGAATCAAGCAGAATCAGCGTAGAATGTATCAACGAAAAAGGATGCATCTGATTAAGTCATCACTCACACCAATAAAATTTTACTCAAGGTACCCCAGTACATATTGTAGACATGAAGGAAGGCTTAGACTTCGCTCTTTTGGAGTAAAGTGAGATAGAATCTGTGATTTGGATCACTGAATCCAAATCAATTTAACGAGACCCTCATCCAGTACATCTCTGACTGCTGAAGAAAAACAGATTTCTGACTGGATGTGAATTCAGTTTACTATCCGTAGAACCTCGGTTATCTGCTAGTATAGTTGAACAAAATCATTGGGTGAAATGAATAAAAGAGAATTATGTACATTTTAGATTTGTTGCATTCGTAACAAACTTTACATTAGTTAATTCTGGCGACGGTGCAGCTAATAAGGTATTAACGGCAACGCCAATGCATTAAACAACATGGATATCCCTGAACCATCTTTAAAGATATGCGCTAAGCTTTACTTGGTTTAATATGAAAGAACCATAATCGTAACATCACTTATGAGGATCGGACTAGCAAACAAAGGCATGTTTCACTAACCTGTTTACCCTCTCTATACAATAGACGGTTTTCCTGTGCATTTATTGAGTGCTCCTCTGTGCATGTTCGTTAGATTCTATAAGATGAATGCATACCCATTGCAGACTATTGATAAAACGGCCTGTTTAACTACGGCAGCAGAAATCGAATTTAATACTGCCAAGTGCCAACCTCTACGAAAATGGATGACCAACTAAAAACAAGGTTGTTTTTCTTCAATTCGGTCTCCCTTTCCTGAGTCATTTGTGAACCATGGTTAAATTAAATTTGTACGAGC
The DNA here is from genome assembly GCA_963457665.1 of Thysanoteuthis rhombus. Classification (NCBI taxonomy): domain Eukaryota; kingdom Metazoa; phylum Mollusca; class Cephalopoda; order Oegopsida; family Thysanoteuthidae; genus Thysanoteuthis; species Thysanoteuthis major. Next base: position 34,728,969 of record OY735202.1, read on the forward strand.
AGAAGTTTATTGCGATAGAAGCAAACGATAGAAATTCCACGAACCAAAATTGAAGAAATCCATCTGTGTATATGCACTGCAATTACTCAACAATTGCGATTGTACTTAGTCGACATTCTCCTGATATATAAGTCAGCACACAAGACAGTGCAGTGTCGAGTTTGAAGTTGTTTGGATCAGTGGTTATCGATGGATCTAATAAAAGTAAATAAAACATTTCGGACTATAGATCTTTTATTTAAAACCATAGATCTAAATGTAGATCTGAAATGTCTAAATCGGGAACACCGAAGAGAAGAAACTGAAATACTTCAAAGCCATAGTTTTGTACGACGAACGGAATATTATTTTATATGTCTATTATGGAATGCCATAAAGTCGGGCCCCTTCCAAACATGCACCTTTTGACTGGCCTTATTTTATAGATTCATAATCATTAAATCGGTGAGGATGAGGAAGATGAAGTGTTGTGTTTTTGTCGCCAGGAGTTGGTAGCATCAGCAACATAATCTAGTTATACAGGTTAAACTAGAAATCATTCGGAAAGATCCAACCTCTGCCAACGCCATACACTAACTAAAAACCGAATGAAAGCCATTTCATATATAACTACAATGCAGGGGAGATAACGGTAAGTTTCAATTTCGGACTATTTTCCTAATATATGGGAAACATCTCTCGATCGAAAAAGAAAATCTTGGATCAGCCCCTCCCACCCCACCCCAATTCAATCAATTCCCTCCTTACGCCACGGACCACCCCTTCACAAAATTTCATTGAAAATCATTGAGAAATTGCGGGGATATTATGTTGATAGACATTGAGAGACAGATAGATATGAGTGAAAACATATACTTCTTCTAACTTTGTTGGCAGTGATAATGATCAAGATATAACATCATATTTAGGTGAATTGGGAAATTACACGAGATTAGAAAATCAATCTAAAATGCTAGATGGCAGTATTATACATATATGACAATTAAGAGTGCATTTCGAACGAGATATAAACAACTTTTGATCTTATATTTGAAAATCACTAAAGTCATCAAACTTGAATGCATCAATTTATCGATACTGAGTTTGTTTATTTTTTTCAGCTGGTCGTGGTTCTTGTTGAGTAACAGGTGTCTGAAAATTGATTTTAAAGTTATATTAAGTTAGACTAATCACTGTCCCAAATTTAAAAGTTCGACGAGGAAAAAAGATGTCAGGGTTTTTTTTAAAGAATAATCGTTTGGATGAGGTTCGCGAAAAAAAAATGGGGAGTAACTTGTATAGACATAATTATTCGAGCTGCTGCCGCTTACTTATCACGGAACAAATGAAAGCAGAAAATTTGACCATTCAAACTGTATTTTATTACATTCAACTACAAAGGATATAATTGAGATTACTGTTTAGGGTCAGTGTTAAGAGATACTGTTAGTGTTGATATTTCGATTTAGTGTTTGGAGTCAAGTGTCATGGTTAAGGTTTGGTTTTTCATGTATCTAACATTAAAATGAATGTTCAGTAATGAAAGTAATATTATAACATGATGAAATTTTTTTACCCATTTATAACAATATTCCTCCACAGGAACTCATGTATTTAAGAAGTAAACCCTCTTCTATTTGTTTCAAATTGTAGGCATAATTTATGTTTCACGCTTTTATCATGTTTAGGTTCTATACTTATACGGTATCCCTGTTTACTAACGTACATGCTTGGGCCTAATCATCATCAGCAGCAGCAGCCTTTTCAGATTCACCAGATTTCACTATCACGGATTTGACAGAGCTAATACTTTTCAAATTTGTCCAATTCGTCATACCATCTTACTTTTTGTCGGCCACAGGTTCACATATGATCTCTGGGGATCCACGTTGTGAGTTGTGATGTCCCGCAGCTGTCTGACATTCTTGCAACATAACTGACCCGTTTCTATTTGAGTATTCTAATGTATCTTTCTATTTTTTCTCGAATGGATCAAGGCAATGGAGTCATAAATTGCTCCTATCTCTACATTCTTCAAGATGTTTCCCTTCCTTTTTTTCATTGAAAGACGATGTAGTCATATCGGAGGGTTCCTTTCCCACATAAATCTCGCTCTTGGCTCTATAGTAGGATAGACACACGTCGGCAAAACAACAAATTCTTGTAATAACCGAATGAAATATGGGGTAATCCTGGTAGTATGGTCGTTGCGATGCCAGTCTTACAAGCGATGACGTTAAGTTTGTCCTACAGAAAATTGTAGAAATGCAACCTTTTTCCATAAAATGCCTTCGTCCATCAAACGCCCTGGAAAATTGCTCAGGGTGTGTATGCCCCTCTCCATCTCCATACCACTGAAATAGATTTGAAGGCGATTAAAAAAAATATGCAAACGGACTGGCTACTGCAGAGTTAAACACTATTCTGACTGAAGGAGATTACTGCAACGTTTGTATTGTATATGTGATAAATCGAAAATTATTTTAAATTTTTTTTTTGTATAAATGTATCTATTCTTTAGAATGGAACAAGCCTGTATAATACATTTTCGTAAATATCGAAGACTTATCAACTCAACACAATCAGTAAGATAGCCTCCTAGCAATGTTGGTCGTGAGTCCAGAATACGGTGGAGAAATGTGCATTTCACACATCAGATTATTACACTCATTTTGGTGGGGATTGGTCTCGTTTCTTCTTGTTCTTGTTACGATAGGAAAACGAATTCGACCTAAGACTCTGTACTAGAGTTTGACAAAAGAAAACTATTGAGTCAAGAATGCGGAAAAAAGTGCGTTTGTCATTAGTCGTGTTGGTCGTTATTGGAGCACCTTTATACATTGGAGTCAAACGCTGGTTTCGATTATACGAAATCATTGGAGCTTAGCGACGGTGGATTTCTCTTAGCGTAAGAGCACTTTGGTAAAACCAGGAATGGTACGACACTTACATATTCACGCACAAGATACTTCTTGTCTTTACTGGTGTTAGTGATATTGCGAAAATGGATGCCTCAAGCAGGACAGTATTAGGTTAGTAGGGTCCACCTGTGGAGTCCGACTGTAATTTTGAATTTCTGATTATTTTTATTATTTAATTCGAAAACTTTTGGTGTCTGAGATTTTTTTTTTTTTTTTTTTTTTTTAGATATAATTTAAATATGTTTATGTTTGGAGGAGACACTGCGGTACCTTTTGACTCGTGCTCCTATTTGGAACGAGATGTGACACAAGGTCGAGTTTAACGTGGGACGGAGCACCCTCAAAAATAGCTCTAGTCGATGCAACCGAGGTTACGAAGGCGTTGGGACGAGCCCGACCTGTCCCTCTTACTGCAATGGATTAGCACCGCCCCTAAACGAACTGATTCTTCGCAGCTGAGCCGAGTCATAATGGGACAACCAAATGACGAGTTCAAAGTTTCCTAATGCGCTAAGCAATACCGAACCTCAATAGACCTCATTGGTTACAGCATTGCACCTGCGCACTCGGTCTTGATGCTCACCCGCCACACAATCTCCGGTCCAAAGCATCAGTACCAGCTCCTCGGGCAAAGCCGTAGAACAGATATTATAGTTTGATCCAAACCAAAAGGCCCAGAAAAATGGTTGTGGTATCTGATAGATCCGCTCCTGACTGAAACAAGCTGTCTAAGTGTTTTCTAATACCAGTGGCTGTTTGAATTTATAGCTCTTCGCAGTGACCTCTGGTTGCATTGCTTAGTGATGGTTGTGGCATGATTTTGTTTGGACAGACGTTGCACTTACAGTCTTGGTCAATGAAGTGCGGGGAATTTATTTTAATGGAAACTTAAAATGCAGATATAGATAGATTTGATTTGCTAGATGGGTTCGATAATTGCGTATTCCCCACCGCTAGAAGCCAGGAACTCAAATGCTGATTGTCATGGCCAGTAAGTGTTCTTCCACCGTAGGAAAGATTGGTGCAACACAATCTTCTGATCCCTGTTTCTTCCATTGGACACTGTGTCGCGCTGATCTAACCTTAATAGGTATCAATAGTTCATTAGCAGTAGCCTTTTAGCGTCCGTCGTTGGACATAAACTTTCCCCAAGATTCGTTAGAGCTCACTATCATGAGCATCGTAGAGCCAGTACAGATAAGAGATATCTAGTGGGATGACTGGCCGCTAAGGATGGGGTATAATTCCAATTCTGTCTTCTTGTGATTTCTGATTGTTTCCGATTGAAATTAGACCTCACAAGGTGAATTGATTTGAAACGTAGAAAAACAAATGTTGAGCTTCTATCAAAGAAAGTAGTTCTGAATTTATTCTTATTTTAGGATATGGTATTGTAAGACAATATTTTTTATTATTAATTTTGAGTGGTTTTTACCGTCATCTTGATTTTCAGTAACCAAGAGACAGACCCGTAAGCTGAGAACCATGCAACGTGCACATGAAAGAATAATGCTGGGCCTCACATGGAGAGACCACAAAACAGCACAGTACATCCGGGAAAAGACAAGAGTTAGAGACATCATAGAATCCATAAAAAATCTCAAATGGCGGTGGGCTGGCCATGTTGCAAGAATGGCAGACAATCGATGGACATCACGACTCACAACATGGATTCCCCGAGACCACATGCGCAACCGAGGCCGGCAAAATGTTAGATGGAGAGACGAGCTAGACAAGTTCAGGAAGTACTGGCTCCGTGACGCCCATGATAGAGAAGTGTTGTAAGTCCTGAGGAAGGTCTATGTCCAACGACGGACGATAAAAGACTGATGATGATGATGATAGAATGACGGTTCGAGTCGAAGTTGCGATAAAAAATCAACTAAAAATTAGGATGAACGTGAAAACTAGAAGAAATTAATAGTAAAAAAAGCAGGTGCTTCTTTACTAAATTTAGCTTAGTCTGATACAAAGCTACAGTTGTGGAGTACCTAGTGAGGATCGAACTTACCACCCTAGCGAATGATTTGCGAGAATAGCTAACAAATCATCGCCCTACGGTAGTCACCCTGACAAAGCATGCGGGTATTTACCAAGTCTACCATACTTCGACACAAAACTGCAATAGTGTAACACCAAGGAACAGCACATGATTTCAGTTTGCTATCCATCTAAATAATTTATCGATATTCATTAAGCTTAATACAGCACAAGGCCACAAGTGTTGGGCTCTCATTAACGATCGAACATCATACAGTAGTTAGGGTCTATGATACTACTTTGCCAACCATTACTCCACGGTGGCACACACTGTCCAAGCAATTTATCGGTCATATTAAATACCACGTTGAGAATCCAAGTGAACAACTTCGATTTGAACATGCATATTAAATTACTAAACTCTTGCGTCCGATACTTATAAAAAAATGCACTTCTTGGCTTTGTCTAAGTACCATTTCTCCCGAATATGAATGTTTACAACTACGAAAAAGACGCTCTATTCACTGGCCTTGGAGTGCAACATTATTTTTTTTTTTTTTTTTTCAGTCGCCGAAGCTCGTCTTGAACTGACGTACAGCGTTTGCACTCTTTCAACCTTCACTCTCCCTAGATTTTTTTCCTATCTCAGTCTTAAGCGCACTGACTGACCTAATCATAACTGGTGTGGGTCCTGTTAGCTACTCAACTGCAAAATTCAGTATTCATCTGCTCCTAAGCGTGAATACACAACGCCTTCTCCCCTTTTGCCGGTAAAAAAATACACTCGCTATTGCTGTTAGAGCGAGAGCATTGAGTCTTCATACGTGCATGAGACAAGTCAATGCAGCCGTAGAGAGAGAGAGGAGTGTGACGCAGCCTAATGGATAGCGCGTCAGTGAGGGGAAAATGGTGAAACATTCTCGATCTTGGTTGCTCAACATCAGTTTTACAGTAAGCCTTGGGACCTGCAGTCATCGTCGGTTGTAGGGGAATGACAATGTCTCTGCAGTGAACCTTGTAAATATTGATACTGAATGGGGTGAATTAAGACTATAAACAATTGTGCAGTTAACTTTTAGAGTGATAAAAATTAAAGGATGCCAGTAATTTGAGTAAAACAAGCTCCGAAAACCGGATATTTCTTTTCAGTTTCTAGAATTTCGGATACGATTGTGTTCCTGTCTCTGAGACTCAAGATGTATGAACCTTAAATCCCACGCGCTTTTTTTCTACTGTTAGTCTTGTCTGCTTTTTTAATATCATATTAATGTGAACAAAAAGTTAACATTATATGACTGAATAGGGAAGACATGTTGGCGAAGTGATATGTTATTTCCACGTCCTTCATTTGTCTTGAGATATATTTGTCCCATTAGGCATTTTGGTTTTTCAAAACATGGACCTTTTTTTTTATTACTGAAAGATTAGTTCCTCTCAACCATCACATGAAAGCTAACATATTTTCTGTCTTTTACACCCCTTTACAGGCGTTGCGAATTTCGACGATTTTTTTTTCTATTGCATTTGTTGAATCCACTGTCGATATATCTTTTTCGAATTTTTCGTATTTTAAGGATTTTTTTTTTTAAGGGGAGGGGGAACAAGCTCCAAAAACCGGATATTTTTCCCAAGGAAAAAAATTTTTTTTCGGTCTTAAGAATTATTTTCAATATGAAAGTGATTTTCAGAATCGTAACAATGAAAAATCACACCTAAATTGGCAACCCTGTCCTTTCAAAAATCCAGGTATAAAGCACCCTGTTAGTCTTGAAAGAGTCAAAAACTGTTGTTGTTTTTTCTTCTAGGTGAGTTTGTGGCAACAAATATTAAAAGCCCGACGCTTGAATAGAATACATCCTTTCCACTAACTGGCTCACTGGTCTAACTATTGGGATATAAAAAGTAAATGTCGGCGCCATTGTTGTTTGAAGAAAGTTGAAGCACGGATAAAGTGTTCAATTGAATTTTGTATTGGTTACTGCGCAAATAACAATCGGAGCAAACAAAAAAAACTAAAGTATGATGCATACGCACGTACAATGCCCAAATATATGCGAGGGGTCGGGTGTAGTATTTGTTTTGAAAGCAGCTACCAGCCTGCCTGCTCGGGGACTCGAACCAGAGCTAACTTTTCCAATGACCATCGATAAATAGACATAAGCTTAACAGAGAATAGTCTGACTCATGTGGCTTCTAGATATTAACAGGATTGTCCTTCTCAAATGAGATAGATCAACACCGATTTTGAATTAGAAAAGATATTGTAAAACCCTAATTCACACCGTGAATAATGAATAAACCAAAGAAAATTTTGGTGATAACAGCTGCAATCACATCTTAACAATAGATCATTTTGAAAAGAAATTTTACTGTTCGTTATACGTCCTAGATGACGATGAGTCATCGTGTTTTCGATATTTATTCAGCTTAGGTTAGTGTGGCACAAGGCCAGATAGAGGAAATGAGAAATTGTACCATCCTATCTTGTTGCCAATTGACCAAGTAAGAGTACTAGAGGACCTGGATAAATCGAGGTTATGGTCAAGAGAATGGTTATTAGCTTTTAAAGAAAATAAATGTGAAGTGTTACACGTAGGAAAAAGATATCTATGATAAGATTACTGTATGGACGAAAATATACTAGTGGATACTTGTGGATGATGAAAGGGATCTTGGTATCATTACTGATGAACTATCATTTTCCAAGTTCATTGCTGGTGTTGCTTTTAAGGCGAAGAGGGTACTAGGACTGATTAGGTATAATTTACATTTATAGACAAGGGCTTGTTATACTATATAAGAATTATGTTCGCCCGCAGCTCGAATACTGAGTACAAACCTGGTCGCTGTACTTGGAGAAAGATAAGAATCTTGGAAAGAGTCCAGATCCGAGCAACTAAGTTAATACCAGAACTTTAAGGTATGTGTTATGAGGATAAGTTAAAATAATCAGGGTTATCATCGTTAAAAAATAGGCAGGATATCGATAGAAATGTCGAGGGTTATTAGTGGTTTATAATTAGTAGGCCCTAACGTATTTTTTTAACAGAAGGAAGTACAAAGGACTGAGAGGCCACATTATTACAGAAGTAGTAAATAGAATATCAGAACATTATTTTGTAGCAAAGGAGAGACGGGACTAGAGAATAGATTACTGGAATATGTATCGCCATGAATAGATACACATGATTTTTAAAAGAACTACGGTATTTATTATACCATCGCAAATGTTTAAGGTTCTAAACATTGTGTAACTATAATTATTATGACGTATGCTTGTCTTCTTTCATTTCATACTAAAATTGATGTTCTAAATTACTTGAAAAATTGGTGCGAGAGAGAGGGGTACCTTTTTCTCTTTAAATACCTTCCACCCTACTAGGGGTTGAGGCTGTTGACGAAAGATCTCCAAACATTACTGCCTTGGGCTTTTCTCAATTTCTTTCGACCATTCCTGCTTTCTTTCACCTTGGCAGTCCATGTTAGGGATTAGCTTGTATTATTAGCAGCAGGATTTTATATAGTATATCAAATGCAACCGCATCTTCTCTTCAAGATCTCATGCTCGGCAAGGAACTGTTTTCCGACCGTTCTCGCTTCCTTTCTTACTTTTACTCTAGGAGCAAACTTAAGGCAAGTAAACACTTTTATTTGCCCCCAGTTTTACTTTCAACATTGATTAGAGGTATTCCAAAAAGTGATCAAAAGTCTGCTTTCAAAACAAATACCACACCCAACCCTTCGCATATATTTGGGCATGGTGATCTTGATCAGGTGGAATAAACAGCCATACAGAATAAAAAATGACAGCCATTATCCCTAGGAAATCCCTAAAACTGAAACCTTAGATCATTTGTTTTTGTTTTACTTGATTCATTCCATTGTTTATACAATGTGTGCCTAATTATTATGCAAAAGGGTTACATTATGGTAAATCTAGTTTCACAAAGGTAGAAAAAAGTAATTCAACACAAATATTGGCAACACCCATCAGTGACTACGTAGCCAAAACGAAACCATTATGCGCACTAGTGAATAAATGAGGTCCATTTCTGTAATAGCCTTGCATTTAATAGTGCCAAATTAATAGGTAACCACAAATTATTAAAAAATGGATCATAAATGCAATTCATCGCAGCCTGAGGAGAATTATATGGTCACACAGCTTGGAAAAAGCAGTACATCGCTTGAAATAGCAAAAATGCTCAACAGGGATCATCCAGCAGTGAACAAATACGGTGTAGATCTTGGCGGTCAGATAAGGTTAAGATTAAGTCCAGGGTAATACCACCAGGAAGTGTCTCGAATCAAGCGGATAGTGAGGAAAAAACAACCATGAGCAGCTATATTTGAGGAGGTTGGTCGAGGTAACATGTCCAAATCAACTCCATGCTAGATTCTCCACACCGTTGCAAAATGTGTCAGCTCTGATATTCGACCCCCCTGAAGCCCAGACACAAGGTGAAACGTCTGGAATATGCAAGAAAGTATTTGAAAACAGATTCTAATGTTCTTTTTACTGACGAATGTCGAGCTGCACTCGTTGGGACGGATGGATGGAGTACGTACTGAGTTGAAAAAAAAAAAAAAAAAAAAAAAGAAGAAACGTCCGACACAGCTAAGGCACCAGCAAGGTAGAGGGGAATTTTTTGGCTTGAATTGTAGGAGACGAGTTGATAAGACCTTGGTGTGTACCAGATCCTTGCTTTAAGAAACAAGTCCCGCAGCCTTCGTACGAAACATATCTTTATGCAAGACAACGCCCCACAGGGCGCATGCAACGGTCGACTACCTAACTAAAATGGGTTTCAGAAATGGCAGATTAATAGACTTCTAACCATTTTCTACGGGTCTCAACCCAATCAAAAATCTCTGGAGCATTAAAACGGGCGTTAGTTTGCAACCACATGAGACTTATAGCAAGCTATTGTGACCAGCACTGAAGTTATTACAGCTGAAGTAATCTATAATTTAACGGAAAGAAGCGAAATCGAACGGGCGTTTTTCGGAAAATATAAAATTCTGCAAAAATGTCAAATTCGACAAAAGGCGAGTAAATTATTTTTAATAACATAACATCCACATCAACTTACACAGTTCAATATGGATATGAGCAATACCTGGATATAAACTGAGGTATAAAAATATAGCAGACAGGTATTGTCGGACTGCGATATGATTGATGGAGTTTGTTTGTTTTGTTTTTTTCACAATAACTGCGAACACTAAAAAGTTACATTCGATTAACATCCACCTGATTTAGGTTCAAGTCTGTTGATTATAGCTGACTTAAGTACATAAGTCTACATAACATCTAATTGGCAGGGTTCTTGTATTCCATACAGGTATTCAGTTGCAAAATTACCATCAGGGAATTTCTTTGACTCAGTATGGACTGAGAATTGATCATACACACTTGGTACAATTATTTGGAAGTGGAAAATTATCTGGTGTTACACCTCCCTTTATGATTTCAGATATATGACGTTGATTCTCGTCCATAATATATCAGTGATCAGCAAGATTGAGATGTATAGTTTCCTAAAATGGGACAGTAAAATATATATGCCTGATATGAAGATGTACAGGGAAGCTTTACAAGATCAAACAAACGTTTCTGTGATAGGCTCGGTAGTGTAGCTCATCGAATGTTCGTTTATTTAAGGTTAAAAAAAGTTAATCAGAATTTTCCCTGCTGAAGATACCATATCAAGTAATTGAAAACTTAGCAAGGTTTTTTTTTTCATTGATCCTGTTACTGTACAGCGAGAGAAGTTCAATACTTTCTTATAGTGCGCGGGATTTAAACTAGTGCAGGTAATGCTTTGTGGCTATGAAAATCCATTTGATAGTAACAAATAGTTAACCGTTGCACTTTGTAACATTAAACATTCATACTTGACCTCACATTCCTTCACCTTGCCTAGAACTCCTTCTCTATTTCTGATATGCATCGTTTTGCTCACTACCGTAGACTGACAGTCCGAATAGTTGTGATAGGAACAATTAAAATTAGGATGAGAGAAATATTAGTCAAAATCAAATAATGGTTCCCAGTGATTGATTTACATATTTTATGAGTCTCATATTCAGAATTACATTTGCTCACAGAAAAACAAATAGAAAAAAAAAAAAATGGTTTTTCAATTAAAAAACTCAGTAACAAATAAGGAAAGAAAATAAAAACCAATAATAAAGAAAAGTTTTTATGGACTGTTTCATCCAGCTTCTAATTGACAAATCCCAGATTTGCATAGCATCAGTCGCTGGACATAGACCTTTGCCAGGATTTGCCACACCTCACTGTTGTGGGCGTCGTGGAGCCAATACTTTCTGACCTTGTTTAGTTCATCTCTCCATCTTGTATTCTGCCAGCCTCGGTTTGTGATCTCTGGAGATCCACATTGTGAGTCGTAATGTCCAACGATTGACTGCCATTCTTGCAACATGACCAACCCATTGCCATTTAGGTTTTCCAATGGATTCTATGATGTCTCAGACATATATTGTGCCATCTTATGACCTCTCTATTTGAGGTTGAGCATGATTCTTTCATGTGCACATTGCATGATTTTCAGTTCGAGAGTCAGTCTCTAGGTTAGGTTCCATGCATTTCGCCGACCACTAATGTGAGCATGTAAACCATAGCAAAGCTTTACACTAAGCAAATTCAATTCACATGTTCAGTAACCGATGATTAAAATAAGAACCGATGGAGAGTGGAGGTTTACCAAACAAATATCAACTTCTATTTGCCGGGATTAAGTTAATACTCACAGCATTTCATCTTGGTAGGTGCATTCACCAAACACTTTCAGATCAACTTGGTCAACAGCTGAGTCTTGTCCTGATTATGAATACAAGCTGTGGGCTGTGTTAAGGAGTCAGCTAAAAACTTCTTGACAATATGAGTCTATGTATTAAATATTTGAATGAAAAGAAGAAAAAAAAAATATGCTACCTCATGTCAGCCCACAGACAAGATTATAAGCAGAACAAGAAAATTCTACACCCACCAAAATTCACCTGAAGTAAAGCTGTAAAGTCATTGAAAATTAAACACAGAAATCTCTGAGGTTGGTTTGGAATCCAATGAGAAGTTTACACAAAAATTGAAGAAATTAAAAACTACCTTTTTTTTTTTTTTGGCTTTCTTTCCTTTATTTTTGTTTGTTTTCAAGGGAGGTAAAAGTGGATGGCCCTATTTTTTTTTTAACCATTTTTTTTCCATGCATGTTCCTTCTCGATCATAGAATAAAATACAAATAAAAGCAACAGAAAAGATTAACTTTCACAAAGACAAATGTGAAGTGCAAGATAGAAGTACCTCAAAATTGCTTTAGTTTTTTGGCTTAATTTTTAGTTTTCTTTTGCAATAAAGACTTACTAATCCTAATTCATTTTCAAGAGTAAAAGGCATATTGTTAGTTTTCATCTTTTTTCCATAAGGCAAGTTTTAATAAGTGTTATATATCAAAGAGTTATTTTTTTAGCTTTAAAAATATTTCTTTCCTCTCATAATTCCTTAACAAAAAATTGCCAGAGAAAAAAAATGTCCTTAACTTGGTCAGACACAGCAGGAGTGCATTTTTAAAACTTCCAGCAACTGTAGTAATATCTTGATTTTATTTATCTATTGGATGAAGTACTATCAAGAATTTCAAATTATTCAACTAGTATTTCTTAATTTTAGTTGCATTTCATTGTAACATCTCAGACCATCAGTCTACAATCATTAGCGAACAACAAGGGTCAGAATTAAAGGACAAACTCTCAAGAAGACTAACTTTTGATTTCCGATCTGTAGATTAACAATCTTTGTAATTGCAGAGAAAAGCAACTAAAATCAAGATGAAAGAAATACCAGTGGAAAAAATTATGATTTCAACATTCTTTTTAAGTTTGATTACAAATGTAAACTACAATTTTCCTAATTAGAATGAAAAAATAAAACAAACTATTTGAGAGATTCTACAATAGATTCTTATAAAAACTATGGTGATCATGTTGCTCAGGGTCATTCTGCAGAGAAGCAAGCATCCAGCTTAGTTATTTTTCACTCTTGCTAATGAAATTTGTATATGTATATACATATATATTTTTTTGAGACATTATGCAGATAAGTTTGTTTTTTTTTTTTAAATGTAAGATACGAGGTCAGGTAAGAAACGAAAAAAAAAAAAGGACCGAGATGAAGCATCTAGCTTTTTCTTTGACTGCAATAAATGCATTTAAAAACTAATAAAAAAAAAACAAAAAAGAAAAAGAAAGAAAAAAGAAAAACCCTTGTCCCCCAAAGCAGACAGAAAATTCACTGGTGGAAAATTCTTTATAAAAGAAGGGAAAATGCTTGCAACAAAATGATCAAGAGAGAAAATGACTGTTTTCCATCTTCTAGAGAGGAATGCAGATAACAGAGTGAAGTTAAAAATGAGGAAAAATAATGCTGATCATAATTAGGAATCGTGACATCAAAAATGTTAAAAATAAAGCAAATAAAAAATTCTATAATCAAAACAGTGATGATAAAAAGATGAAAGATAAAATTAACAATAATACTAAGAATAAAAGCTCACGGCTTGTCAGGTTTATTTCTTCATTTTTTAGTCTATACTAAAAAAAAAAAAAATTGAAGATTCTGCCTGCTGGGTTGGAATAAAAATGAAAAATTGAAACAAATGTTAAAACTGTGGAATAGTTTCAAGGTATGGAAATGTCAATGTCCTTCTTTCCATTATATATATATATATATATATGTATATGTATGTGTGTGTGTTTATATATGTTTATTTTCTGGTCATCACTTTTCGAGGAGTCAACTGCATGGAAGGATCATGGGCAGTGACCAAATACAAGTTTTTTTGTTGCTTTTTTTTCTTTCTTTTAAATCTTTGTCAGTCAATATCAAAAAAATAATAATCAGACTGTCATTTGTTTGTGTGATGGCTGATCTTTTCTTCCAGAGTGATAGTCAAGGAGTGAGCCAGATAGCAAATCAACACAATCAAGGGCCATCAGACCTCCCCTTTAACCAACATCTTTCAGCCCCTGTCCATCGGGAGGACTCATAACCACAGACGCCACCTCTTTTTACCCAGAGCCTTCATCATCAAACAAAACCAAGTCGTTAATTTATATGGTGGATTGTTACCAAGTCGACGAGTGGGATAACTAGAAGGTGCAAAAGACTTTCCGACCCTTTTTGTCTACCAATAGGTTGAAGGCTCTATGTCTTTACCAGTTTTGAGTCATGCCACTCACCTGACTTTGAAAAAAACAGTAGTACAATTTAGTTAAGTTGCTGTTTGGAAAACACTACTGCCTGTTGATTTGGACATAAAAGGCACTTTTCAATGTGATTTATTTGTGATTGGCTTGGTGTTTTTCTTCTGAGTTGCTATGATAGACAAGGAATATAATTGGTAAAGCCAGTATTTAAAACTTCTGTATTTGAAATGGAATCGGTAAGAAAATAATGAGGAAGGGAGTGGTTAGTGGAAGGGGAGGGATCATTTGGCTTTTCCTCCTCCTCTTACTCACTCACCCGTCTGCTGGCCCTCAAGAAATGTCATCAGTAGGTTAGGAAAAGTCTGTGTTGATTAAGTTGCTCCAATAATGGCCACCAAATATTTTTTTTTGTGAATATACAGAATCACATCTGAGCTTTTTTTTTTTCTTTCTTTCATTTCCACTTGGATTGTTTGTTTCAAATCTCCCCTTTCGTAATTTTTTTTTTTTCTTTAAATTTAAAAAAAGTTTTTTTTTCTGTGTGCATCATCATAGTTTCTCGTACAAAAAAAAAAAAAAACCCACAAAAACTTCAGTTCAATATATATATATATAATATATATATACGCTGTCTGTATCGCTGTAGTCAGTTTTAGTTTTTGGAAAACTTTTTCTTCTTTCATAATATATATATTTTTTTTTTTATAATAATCTTTCTTTTCAATTCTTGCTCAGTTTGAGAGCCCAAGAGTTAGAGGAAAATACTTTTAATTTTTTTTTTTTTCTTCTCGTTGGAGACATTTTTTTTTAATAATAATAATAATCATATATATAAAAAGATATCTTTTATTTCAAACTTTTCTCTCTCTCTCTCTCTCTCTCTCTCATAATCCTGTTTGGGACTGAAGAATCCCTTTTTGGTAAACATTGAATGCGTATATAATAATTGTGATGTGGGCTGTAGTGGTCATGGCAGCAGTTTTGACCAAGGAATCAGGGTACAAAGCCTACTGACCACACCTTTCAGCAGCTGGTACTTTGCATTAATTAGGACAGCAGTAGTAGTAGTAGTAGTAGCAGCCACAGTATTCAGCTTTCTGGTCATATAGGAAGGAGGTGAACACAAATTCCAATATAGTGTACCCTGAATTATCCTTGGTGTGGATAAAAACTGTCCCTTTCTTTCTGGATACTCCTTCCTCAAAGTGGGGGAATATATCTTGTTACATTGGGCCGGTGTAGGGTACAGCTGGGGTTGGATCAGGGTTGGCACGCAGGACTCGCTCAACAGCACTACAATGTTGACGGGGTCCTGGTTCAGGTGTGTACGTGAAAGTTAGTCCAGTTGCATATATGATACCATCATTTCTCACTAGTGTGACTGGAACCTGTAAAAAGACAGAAATATAATGAAATAAATCTAAAGGTCATATGTATGAATATCAATATGGCAAAAGAGCTGAACATTCAAGTACAAGTACAATTCTAATCCAATTCTTTTCTAATAGTAATAGCTGGATTCTTTTATTAAATTAAAAGATCTACTGTAACTGTCAGACAAGGCATCAGTGTGAGACAAAAAATCAAACTCACTTCACTATCTGCTAGACAACTTCTTTAACCATCACAAAGCCAAATAAAAATACAAGCATGGAGCAACCAGAGACAACAATGGTAATGGTCCCCGAAGTAGAGTTAAATGCCTTTAGTCAAGCACAAGGCCATAACTGGGAGCAGGCAGTAAGGTGCCTTTGAATTATTAATATCATACTTATTCGCTTTCTTCCAATGGTAGCCTATGAATTATTGGATGACCAGAACTTGGTATAAAAACCACTGACAAAACATGCACACTTGGCTATCACTCTCACCTAAAGATTTTTCAGACATTGCAGAGTTCTAAGAATTGTATTATAAACTCTCAATTATAAAACCTCACATGAAATGTGCTATTTCATTTTTATAGAAAATTTACATTATTCTTTTAGTCCTTTGCTCGTACACTACTTCCAGTAAATATGCAGTATATCTTTTTATTTGATCATCCATTTGAGTATCTTCATTTATCCCCGACCCCCCAAGAACCATGTTTAGTGTAACTGGTGATTATGAGTTTCCACCCACACCAGCAGGTAAATAATGGCTGAATGCTGGTTTATAAACATGTGTATGTTGGTCATTATGCCTATAAAAAGCAAATCGTCCACACCAGCTGCCCTCAATATGCTGCATAGAGAGAGAGAGAGAGAGAGAGAGAGAGAGAGTATGCAATGCAAATTGATTAACAATTGACTTTGAATATAATTACAACACAACTGTCACACCAGACAAAGCTCACCAAGTAAAAGCAGGTTTCTTTCTCTAGAATCCAACAGAGGCAGTCTTACTGTTTTGTACATAACAAGCTTTTCCTTTTGCTCTGCTTGTCCAACACTTTCTTTAGGACTCAGATTTGTCAGTTTCTTCAGGTTTCATTGAATTTCAAAGATTTTTTTTTAGAACCTTAAAATTCCCATATTGCCCAAAATGAAAATATATGAGATGGATGAAAAGAAATCCCCAATACGAGATCAATTAAACAATTATCATTAATTTTAATTGATTCTCATTCTCGATATGTACAAAGTTAAATGGTGGGAATATTGTGTAGTGCTAATCTTCCAAGCGTGGAGAGCATACTTGCCTGGGGGGGGGGGTCAAAAATCAGCTAGTGAAATCTTGGCTTCTCACCTGGGTTTGAACACTGGTACTAGTGAAAAATACCAAGACAAACCAGAAATTGAATCTCATGAAATTCATATCGGAATAATTAGGTAACCATCTAAATGGTTTTAGTATAATCAAAAATTGTGCTGCCAACCATTTAGGCTTTATTATCTATCCGAATAATTCCATATTGAAGTATCATTCCACTGATGGATATTTATCAGTAAAAGCATTCAATTCATGGCTAGATTTTTTACAAGTCTTTTTTGTTGATCCTTTTTAGTAATTATTTTGATGCACTAGGTATTTATTAAGCTTGGTCTTATTCAAGGTTATGTGGGTTGGGGTATCGTGTTGTACAAATCTTCCAACCTTGAAAATAGAGCAGCATTCACAAAAGTTACATGTAATTTCTAATAGGGAGTTCATTCTCATCCATCCAATATACAAGAGATTTTAGGCACAGAAAACTTTGAGTATTTAAAACTGTAGATATTTATAAAGCTAAGCCGAAGACCATCAAAATGGAATATTCAGAGGGTATTGACTCACAGGTAATAATACCTACCAAAATATTAAATGATCTCTTAATTTTTTTATTCTAAAGATAGGCAAAGTAGGCACTGCTAAGAGTAGGAGGAAAAAACCCTACTTTTCATAAAATACCTAACATATGATTTTTCATAACTTCACCTCAGATTAAGGAGTCAAGGAAATAAACCCAATGAGAAGCCTATTCAATCATTAAAATAGTTGGATCCATGTACATTATATGAAGTATACTTAGGTATTTGCTTATATAGCTCAGTGGTACAGGATAAGAATATCCCAAAGACAAGATGCAATTCCCAACCAGACTATCATAATCAATGCACTCAACTTAGTGGTAAATGATTAAAGTGAAAATTTCAGATCAAAATTCAACTAATAACCAAGCGTCAAACTACAGACTTATTGATCCCCTCTCACCCCTCTCATATATATATATATATATATATATATACATAAATATATATATATATATATATATACACACACACACACACATTTATTTATAGCATGAGCCTTCAGTGTTAACTGCCCATCCAAAATACCAACAAATGATAAACAAAGCCCACACAAACACAAAAAATTCATAGACATTATGCTCACCTGTAATGGCTGACGCACCCATCTCCAACCTGCACGGAATGCAGAAATGTCAGGCACCACACACAGCATACTTTCTTCACATCTGCAAACAGCCAAGAGAGGAAATTGAAAACTTGCAAAGATCAGAAATTTCAAAATGTTTACAAAAGAAAATTATATAATAAATGTTGTTTGGAGTCTTTGAAGAAATGGTAGGGAGGTCAGCTGATCTAGTGTCAGTATCAAGTTTCTCCGGATAACCAGCAGCTAGATAATTTACTGTACTCTAGAAGATACAGAATGAAAATTAGGTCTATAAGATTTTGTTCCTAAAAATGATATGCAAGAAATCATGGGTGGAGAGAAATGAGGGTTTATTTCTACAATAAAAAGAGAAATGAAAGATATTGAAGGGACGTGTAGATAGAGTTCTTTCATATTTATTATTGCGATTCCCTTTCAATTGATACCAGGTCAATTAGGCTCCTTGATGCAAGACTAAAAATCATTATTTACAATTTGTATTCAAATTAATTGAATACACAGGAAGAGGGAAGGGGAAGAGTGGAGCAGTGAAACCTCACCTGTACATTGTTTCCGCTTCTACGTCACCAAACCACACCTTTAAAGTTGGAGTGAAGTTCTCACCAGTCAACTCCAGCATTGCCACATCTCCCCCACCATTCAACTAAAAAAGAAAAAAAAAAAAAGAACCACATAAATAAAACAAATTTTCAAACATGGTAACACCAGAAATGTACTCCAGAAGGGGAGAGGTTTCCAAAAGAGGAAGATAATCCACTTATAAATACTTTTTAATTCATTCATAGTGAAAAAGTAAAAGTAGCAACCTTATGCTTTTGCTGGTTACAACATCAGCCATTCCTGTCAGAGCTTCATACATCACAACTTTCTTTGTCTTGGCTAGTTCTTTAAGGTTTTTCGATATAGACTTAGAGGTGACAAGCACCCGAATCGAAGCAGCATTCACTTTAACATAGGCTTCATTCATAGACATAAGTTTGTTTTGTTTTTTTTAAAGAAATCATCAGGCAAAAGTGGCTCATCATAATCATAAAATAATTGGAACACGATATTGCTATTAACCTGTCTTAACTTTTGCTAAACGTCTGAAACTTGTTCAAGTAATAAATGATTGTGTATATCCATCTTGGAATTACAAAAGTTTAAGAATTCAAAAATCAGTCAGAGAAAAATACACGATTCAGTATACTTACATGCAAGCTACTAACTACTGGCACAGGTGTTACTGGTGACTTCACAGGACCCATGCCTTCAAAAAATGTGTACTCAGCTTTGTCTGTACTTATGATTGTCCAAGATGCACCATCATTTATCATTTCCTTATTGGGTTCTTTTGGACAAGGGGTGGCCTGTTGAAATGAAACATGATAAATGAATCAAAAGTTGGGTATCAGAACATTTATGCTGGAGTTGAGAATGTTTTACTGACATATTTGCCATCATTTATAAAATTCCCCGCAACTCCATGAGAAATTCGATTTCGATTTTCATTCAGCATTCTTCATATAAGTATATTATCATCAGATATTTTAATGCATATTTAAAGAAATTAAATCAATCAGATCAAGTATTATAAATCAATTTTAACTGAATCTACCAGAATGTAAGCAAACATGGCAGCTGATTAGAGTGAAGGATGGGTTTAAGAGTGTCATTTGGACTTCTGTCCTCTGGTTGAGTCTTGGTGACAAATTTTTTTAAGTTATTTTTTTTTTCTTTCCAAGTAAATCAGAACTTACCTGAAACTGAATAATTCTCTCCTGAGACAGACAAAGATACATTCTCTCTGTATCTTTCATGTAGAAAGCACATTTATGTAGTTGGGAAACAGGATCATCAGCATCAAGTAGGGACGTTTGCTTATCAACTTTGCGAATTATCTATAAGTAAAAAAGAAAACATCAATATATTATGCCATAGACTGATAAAGGAAGGAAAGAAAGTACCTGCCATATTCTAATGGTTTGTAAGTCTGTGTTCCAGATTATTGCTACTGTAGTGAATTCAATTCTGAGCGCCCCACTCAAGTGAATGTCTACCTGGGCCTGCCTCTTGGCTGAGGTAGAGACCTTTCTTCCAAGTAGTACCATATAAAGTCAGGAATTCAAAAGCTGATTTTCAAGGCTGGCCTTTCCCACTTGGAAGATTTGCACAACACAATACCCTAACCCACATAACCTTGAATAAGACCAGTGCATAATGATAAATACTAATAAAGATCAACAAAAAAGACTTGTAAAAAATCTAGCCATGAATTGAATGCTTTTATTGATAAATATCCATCAGTGGAATGATACTTCAATACGGAATTATTCGGATAGATAATAAAGCCTAAATGGTTGGCAGCACAATTTTTGATTATACAAAAACCATTTAAATGGTTACCTAATTATTCCAATATGAATTTCATGAGATTCAATTTCTGGTTTGTCTTGGTATTTTCCACCAGTACCAGTGTTCAAACCCAGGTGAAAAGCCAAGATTTCACAAGCTGATCCCCCCCCCCCCCAGGCAAGTATGCCCTCCACGCTTGGAAGATTAGCACTACACAATATTCCCACCATTTAACTTTGTACATATCGAGAAAGAGAATCAATTTAAATTAATGATAACTTTTTAATTAATTGATTTGGAAGAAATTTTAATTATTCAATTTTAAAAAAATATGGCAGGTGATTAGTAAATAGTTGTTTACCAAGCTTGGCTTAGTTTTGGCACAAGGCCAAAAACATGGGGCACTGAACTGATTAGTGAATAAATTTTAAAAATTGAATGAAATTTTTTCTTTTTTTTTCCCAAAAAGTCACTTACCAATCTCGGAAGAGCCATTCCTGTCACAGAACACACTAATTTTATTGTGGAACCATAATGTATATAACCATCTCTTACAGTAAATTCCTCAGATTCACTTTCATTGTCATCCACTACAAAAAGAAAATTACATATACTGAAAAGATCGTACAATGCCAGGGAGGTAAAGCTTCACAACTATAAATTAATGTGGGGGAAAAAATCTTGCCAAACATGATACATATTTGAAAAATAACTTCTGAAAACTAATCCTAATACCAGTTGACATATGATCCCAACTGACCATGTCAGACAAGAATCAATTTGAATAATAAAGGCATTTTTTTGATAAGTTGACTTCATTATGAAGCATTTAGCAACTAACACCTCAAATTGCATTTAAAACTAGATAATCTTATGTGGACAAGAGAGAATATTTCTTCCAACAACTGCAGAAATGTGCTTCCTGTTATTTTAGATTTCCTGATTACACAATCTTGAATTACAAGTTGAGTCCAATAACACTGACATTGTTAGCAGACAAGAACTATTTAGTGAATGAGTTAGTAGATTTATTAAGTCAGAAAAGGACTAACATAAAAAGATTGTTAGGGATTTCACTCATATGATGGGGAATATATATAAACAGATGTAATTATAGATAGTGTTATATTACATAGAAACTTATTTGAGATGATCTCCCGTCATTACACGGTTAATGTATCACTCATCCTAGACAATGTAATTAGAATAAACAATTAGAGTAAATGGGGCGCCTGCAGGAATCTAACCAGCCACCAATAAGGTAGCCGCTTCAATATAGCATTGCTCTTACCATTGAGCTGACCAGCAGCCGGTAATGCAAAGGCCCAAGTTTTATATAATATATCCAATTTGTAATCATTCTGTCGGACCACACATGTCCATTTTCAACACATAAACAGATATTCATATATAGCAAAGAAACAGAACATTTTAAGCAAAAACCATTCATTCTCTTTCACGGAACTGTTGATGCATTTCGAAAAGAAAAAAAAACAAACAATATGTTGAATCAGACAGATGCTGAAATGGAATGTACTTACAAAGGTGGATAGTAAATGCTCCCCATTGAGTTGAACTAGCATGGAAATTTCCATCTTCAACATGTAAATATCGTGTACTGACTGTTTGTGATCGAAGACGGTTGAAGAGGGCCACTTTGGTGCCAGATGCAATACACACTGGAAAAAGAAAAAGAAAAAAAAAAAAGGTTAAATACAACTGGTATTAGTCGTTATTTGGGTGAGAGTTCGAAGACATTCATTGGGGCTTTTGGACTTCATTTCAAGTGAAGAAGAGTCCATCAAGCGATTGGACAATTTTCATGTGCACAACAACTAATGTATCTGGTTTTGACAAATATACAAATGTCGTTTGCACACTTCAAAGTGACCATTAAGCAACATTGTGGATGTACATGGGATCTAACAGGGAGTTATAACACTTGTTTCAAAAACTAAACAACAGGCAGTAAAAAAACATATCCATTTATATGCAATAATACAAGTACATAATTATATTCAGCCAATAATCTGCATAAGCTGCGAACACCAGGACATTTGGCCAATACAATGCATATTCATCAATGCTCAAAGAAAATTCAAATATGGCTTGTACTATCTTGAATTATATATATATATATATATATATATATATATTACTAGCATAGTACATACAAAAAAAAATGGGATTATTTACGAATGGATTGGCTCTTCTGCCTAGGATTAGAGTAATTATTTGCTCATTGAAAAATGTTATACACACTGATTGATATAAATTTCACTAATTCAATATCTTTAACAGGAGTTGGTTCATCATTGATAAAAACTGGTTTAAAGGATTACTTTTTGCAAATAGTGGTGAGTCATTTTGGATTCATATTGTGCAAGAAAATACTCTGTATATATTTCGGAAGGGTCCTCAACAAAATTTCGAAAGCAACACTGTTATTCACTTGATAACACATTATCCCCAAACAAGGGATTGAAAAAGGAAATTGAAATTGAAATTAAAAATATAACCAACTAATAAGTACTATTGATAACACTATTTTAGATTTCTGCCATTGGGTTTCAGAATTTAGAAATTCCTATCAATCTGAGATTATACGTACATGTTATCTGCATATTGATACAGCCTATCTTCATCAGCTTATGGAAAACAATTCCTCAGAAACCCATACTATGTTGCAGAGAATGTTTCATTCCAAATTCTTATGTCAGAAATTGATGTTTGTTTTTTCTTGCTTGATATTGAAAAGAGACAAAAAACTTACAGTCAGCATTCTTGAGAGACTGCTTCTTTTTGGAAGGTTTTGATATCACTTTTATCCGTTTGCTGTTAAACACACCAATGTCCTGACCATTTCCATAGAACATTTTTACAGACAACATAAAATGCTTTCTCTTGTCAGAATCAGATATATACAAGGTTTTGGCAGCACAATAATTCTGGAAGAAATATAGAGAAAAATATAGAGAAAAATTCAACAAGCAGATAATATAAAATTATCAGTCGATCAGTAATCAGATTACAACAGTCTTAGTAGTTTACATACATAACACGAGATATACACTTACTTACATACATAAACCACATTTGAAAAATCCAAGTTTTCTTAGCTCAAGTTTCTTGACCCAAAACATTTTTCAGTACATCATTCATTTTTGAAAATGATTTTATGAAGAAGTAAAATATTTTAAACATACAAACTTATACCCAGCGCCATATTTTATAAGTCAATTCTTATACAGATCGAGGCAGATAACCTTTTTTTTTATTTTTTTATTTTTTTCAGCATCCAAACATCTTCTTTTAAAAAGTATATCTTATTCCTTGAATTACTTCTCGGGTGCCATGGGTCAAGAATCAAAGGTACAAGAAGAAAAAACAAAAATATTATGTCTTCACTAACCTTTCCTTCTAAATTCAACTGAACCATATCCTGGTCCGAGTTCCCTATACCCATAAATGCACACACCAGTGATTCTTGTTCTGCGGCTCCATCTCGTTCCAACTGGTCCTTTTTCCGTTTCCAACCATTATTAAACAAATATATACAAGGAGGTGGACAAAAAAACCTGGAAGAAACAAAAAATATCTTTTTATTGTAAATCTACATCAGTCTGAATTTCTGACACAAGATCTTGCTGTTATATATTGACCAATTCTTTTGAACTAGTTTCTCCATCTTGGTCATTTTATCCCAAATTTTAAAACTTCTTTCAACTTTGGAAAAAAAAAAAAAAAAAAAAAACAACAAAGATGTGAATTAATACTAAGATTCTGAAACTATAAAAAACTATAAACCATAAAAACATGAATAGTTTGGTAGGTCCCAGTCAAGGTTGACAATAGGAGCAGAAGGCTTGACATGTAAGGTAGTTATGGGAAAATGGTTTGCTTAAGGGCGTATGCAACTATTTCAGCATGCCATTGATGAGACATTTCTATCAAGATATTTGGTGACAGGATAGTGTGTAAGAAGAAGTAAACACATGGCTTTCCTAAGAACTTTATTTTGTTTGAAGTGAACAACCTCAGCTGAAATAAGATGATGAGTTACCAGTATTGAACTTCGGACTAGTGTCCTCATCTTAGTTGTTATGTCACAATGTTTTGGTCATTGTACATTTCACTCATCTTTTGAGGTATCCTTTCTTGTGAGAAAGTTTAATAAACAAAAGAAAGATAGAAAAAGGAGTGATGAGTAGTTTTTGATACTCAATACATGATTATTTCTTTTCATAGAAGCGTTTCTGAAACTCAGAAAGTAACACGAACACCTCATCACTTTCTCTACATTTTTTTTTCTTTTTTTATTGATACTGTTTAAATGGTCTCAATATTCTGAATGGCTGCTATACTATGACAGATTTTCCCCAAAATCCTATAATATAGAATCTTTACACAAAACTAAGAGGCGAACTGGAGATCAATCTCCAAATAACTAAAAGATGACTTTAGGTTGGTGAGATTTATAGGAATTCATAGATAGGCCAACTGCAGAGGCATCCTGAAGGCTCCTCTTTTGTTTGCTACAATCCTTAATAGGGTAGGTGCAACTCAAGTCCTAATATATTCCACCCTAATGACCCAGCTGCTGAATGCACAAAAAAAAAAAAAAAAAAAAATTAAAATTTTCCCACATTCTTTGCTTATACCAGGAATCGAACCTGGATTCTTCTGCGTATGAAGCTGATGTGTTAACAATTACATCATCTGAGTGGACTTCATACATCACTTTTCAATGAGCACACAGATACTTTGACCCTAGGTGGAAGTGCGGATCCATATACAAATAATCCAATCATTTTTTACGGGCTCTATGCAAGTAAAGATACGTAATTCTTAGAAATATTTAGTTTTGATAGTCACTCCAATATTTCATGAAACAGAAACAATTATGATTGATATTAAGGTATAACAACCTTCTGTTAATCACAAAGGTTTTTCGTTCTGCTTTCTTTTTTTTTTTCAACCAGGCCAAAACAATCACAGCACACAATTACCTCAACTTTCAAGACACACAAAGCTTTCTTGGTTACTTAACCAAAAACTGTTTGCAAACTGTAGAGGAACTTTTAGCCAAAACATTAATTTCATATTTCTTGACTTGAATTATTCAGGAAATGAACACCAATGGGCGCCATGCCTAGTTAATGTCAATATTTGATGCTGTTTTTATCAATACGATCAATATACAATATATTCAAACACTTTGCATGGTCAAGTCAAGAGGATTAATGTATATTTTCAATAGGTATGACACTCCATTCATTCACAACTCTTTCCTAGGTGTCCTGCTTAGACCATTGTACACACTGATGTTACCACTATGCCTGATACATTGTCTAGTTGAAAGCAAGCATTCTAATTGATTTGACTATACCACAGAGTCTTTTCTATCAAGTACCATACCTGCAACACAAGTTCAGCAGTGGGTTTTAATATTTTATAAAGTAACATTTCAATACTGTGATAGAAGTCCAAAAAATGAACACTAAGATTACAGCTAAAGATTGAATAATTCAAAGGAAAATAATATTTTGGTAATAAAAAACAATGTAAATTGTCATTTCCATATTTCACATTAAACAAACCCACAGCAATTTACTCACTATTTTTCTGCTTATTTAATCAATAAAGGACATAAAAAGAAAACAGAGTTCTTATTTCTTTGTCTCCCATTGATTTTCATTAATTATGACTGAAAATTAAATCTGAATTTGAACTTCTCTGCAGGGTCCTTTCCTTTCTTTCAATGTTTACATTGAAAAGTTTTATGGAAAAGCATTTCCTGTAAGGCAAGTTGTTCCTCCTCAAATACAACAATACTAAGATGCTGGTATAGAAAATAGTTCAGAAACTCTTCTACAAAAGGAAGGTAAATTAGTGAGCTTTCATCCTTTCAGTAAAGAAGAGGAGGTGTGGTGTGGTTGGAATGGTAGCCTTTTACTCGTACTTCTATTTTATCATATCATTTATATTGAAACAGAAGAAAATGTTTTATGCTGAAAGAGGTGAGATGGACAGGAAAGTAAAAAAGAAAAACATTTAGGGATAGACAAAGAGACAGTATGGGACAGCGTAAGGAAGGGAAAAAAAAGAATAAATGTTTTAGATAAAATGAATACATCATGAAAGAAAAAAAGCTGAAAAAAAATTAGACAAAAGGCAGGCCAGAAGAATGAAATTACTTAAATCATCCATTTTGTCAGGGAGATCAAAGTAACCAAGTTTTTACCAGTGAAAAACTTCAAATATAGGAGATAACAGGGAAAGGTTGAAGATTATACACACATATATATATATATATATATATATATATATATATATATATATATATATATATGTATATATATATATATATATATATATATCTGACATTGTAAGCAACTGAACAAAATCCTCTCCTGGTACAAAATGAGGGAGAAGCATGGTGAGAGAAATACAAAAAACACAGGTACAAATACCTGTGATCTAGATTTCAATTTATTCATTGGTCAATTATGTCATCATCAAACAGAAATTTATCGACAAGTCATGCAGCAATTAAAATTTTACTTTCTAAGTCAAGTCACCACAGACTGTTTCTCATTCATCTTCATCAAATTGAAAACAAAGTGACTCTTGTATTTTGACAGATAAACAAGAAGTTTCTGTGTAATACGAGTCAGTCTCTTCATCATTTTTTAACCCTTCGCCTGCCCAAAAGGAAACTAGAGCCAAAATCATTGTGTCCACATTTACCTAATCGAAAATTTTACTTGCTTTGAAATCGTTTAGTGGATGAAGACTTTAAAAATATTTAGAACTGACAAAAAAAAAAAAAAAAAAGAAACGACATTAATAAATTAATTCAAAATCTTACAAATCATATCTTGATTGAAGTTGAGAAAATGCACATTAATTTAGATAAATGTGAATTTGCTTGTGGCTTTTGGGTAAAAAACTCAAAAGATATTTTCTTTAATAATAAAAGAGCTTCCACCTTTTGCTGATATGTGAATTGGAACAATATTTAAAGACTTTCTTTCAAATTTCATATTTTTTACTTTCATGTTTCAAATTATTTACTTGTAAGATTTAATTCAGAGATTCGATCAAGTGATCAAATGTTACTTTCTCTAACACACACACACACACACACACACACTATAATTTTATAATTCAAAAATGAATAAAAATAAAGATTAGTTTTACAACAATAATTACTAAATTGAAACAGTAATATGAATCATTGCAATTCTATTTCTTTTAGGTGAATAATAACTATCCTCAAACTTAGCCTAGTCTGGCACAAAGCTGCAATAGTAGGAGTTATTTCCTCACAGCAATGGCTTGTAGGTGAGGCTTGCTATCTATTACTGCACAGTAGATGCCTTTGTATAATAATTACAATGCTAATTAATCTCTGTGATAGGTTCTTCAAAATCAAACATTATCATCAAATTACCAAATAGTCATTAGTTCCAAGGTAACAGAAATATATAATAGCACATTTTTTTTTCAAATTACTTCATAGACTATATCCACATGAGAGTGTGGTGTACGATAGATGATTGAAGACTATACAAAAGATGTCAGTAGAGCAACACAGATGTTGATTCTTGGAAAATTATTCTATTATAATCAGATCAATCCAGAAATGCTACAATAATAAAAACAGTAGTAATAAAATGTGAAATATTTCAGAAATGCTCGCTATTTTAGAGTGTATTCACTCCATTAATTGATTGTACTTCATTTTGATATGGCACATTCCTTTTTCAGTTCAATAATTTCTCCCTTGATTACTTTCACCTGTGAATGATACACCTGATTGGAGTTTGACTGATGACAACAGAGAGTGAGAGGAGTTGGTGAAGGTTACAGTAGTGCTTTGCCCATGAACTCGGTGGTACACAGAAGCTAAGAGAGGATGAGGAGAAAAAGAAATATATATATATATATATATATATATATATATATATATATATATATATATAACTTGTATAGCAACAACTGTTATTGGGACAGAAACAATAACACAATCACAAGGAAGAAAAATCAGTCAAGAGTTAAATTATGTAAGAAACAATATGATGACCTTTTTCTCTTCTTCCCTCCATTTTCTTTTCTCTTTTTTTTTTTTTTAAATCAAAAAATCAAAAATGCTCTCATTTTGGTCTGAACTCCTCGATTTTCTCCTTATTTCCCCACTCAATCTGTTCCCTCCAAATCATTCAAGTTTTCAACTTCTGCTTACCACTATTATTTTAAAATCATTTTTTTTTTAGTAATTTTTCTTTTAGAGACATAAGTACATAAGTCTCTTATCTTCTGCACGAGTTAAACCGTCTCTTCTGCATCTAGAAAACAGAGCAGTTCAAGTATGAGCCTTAAAATCTTGCTGCTAAAAAAAGTAGCTTAAAACATGGACACAATTTGTACATCTCAATTAGAGACTTAATCATCATTTTAAGATTAAGCATATTTTTTTTCACTTAATTCTATCCTTCAATCAATGGTTGAAGCTCAAGAATAATGAATAACACTCAATTCATTTCACTTACCTCTTTTCATTTCCATATGATTTTTGTGCTACTTTGGCATGTAGAATGACTAACACTTGGTCACCTCGATCCCGAAGGTACTTCCTCATTGCTTCTCTAAAAAAAATTAAAGAAAAAAAAAAAAAGATTTATGAACATGTACAATTTAAACCAATTTTAGCTATAAATTTTTCCTTCTAAAAAAATCCATATTTATCTAAAAGTGAACTTGAAAAACTTGTTTTATTTTCAACATTCTATATGAATTCTAATAAAGTACAATAGATTTAGATATAATGGATAAACGGAATACGAATTGGTTTCAAATACTGACTCATAAGGCATAAATCTGGAATAATCATTTCATATTTTTACTTATCATAACATTGAAATTAAAGATAAAGAATATATATATTAAATTTTTTTTCTTCCCAGTAGATATATATGAAACATATTTACTTTTATTATGGCATTTTAAAGAAATAATGATCATTTTATTGCTGTATTTCTTATTGCAAATGCAGCTTAGTCAATTATTCTTTAAAGCATTGGAGAATCTTTAAATCATACAAAGACAAATAGAAAAAAAAAATCAAATACATAGGATAGAAGTATGAAATATTAAAGATTTTTGTTTCATTTACCAAACTGACATGAGCAACTCCTAACCATCAAAATTAAAGTACAATGAATTAACTAGCTATATAACCTATGCTAAATTATTCAGTAATTGGAAAAAATAGAAATTTTAAAATGAAAATTTTTTTAAATGCAGTGAGAAAAATGATGTAAAACAATAAAGCATAATAAAAATGGATAAAGTCCATAAATAAAAGATGAGACCTTAAGACTAAAACTAAGTGTAAAATAATTGAAATTGAAATTGAAAAGGTAGTTTCCGGAAGATCTTTTTCAAAAGGAAACAAAAGATATCCATTATCATTTGGAAGATAAAAACAATTGTTATTTGTCTCAGCCACTCGAATGATTCTCAGCTAATTCATGTTGTCTTTACTTATTCATTTGATAGATAAAATCAAAATAAAAAGTACACATTAAATATACCAAACAAATAATACTCATGTGTCTATTTATGGGGTGGTGGAGGAATCTAAATTACCACAATTACTCATAACAATAGTAACAAGATCTATTTTGCACATTTTTCTATCCTCAACAACTGAACTTTTTTAGAAAACAGTGTCCCTTTTTTTTACTAGCTTATTTAAGATCAAATCACACAGAAGCTTGAACCTAGAGAATAATTTGACTACTTCCAACTTCAATTCTTACTCAATAACAAAAGTTGAAGATAGAATGATAAAAACTTTGAGGAAAAAAAAAATCACTCAACGAAAGAAAATACATTTGTAAAATATTCAGCAAACAATAGCAATCTCATTGGTATATGTTAAATACCATTTTTTTTTCCAAACAAATTCTCATCCTGAGTTGATTAAATGCTGACTGAAGATCACACAACAACGAAGAAAGGGGAAAAAAAAAAAACATACATAGAGCTAAAATAGATATTATTGACATACAAATGATTTTATGTGGGAGAAGTATTGCTTAGATAAGTATGGACAATCTATTTTATCTGTCGTAAGAGACTTTTCAAAGCAATGATGTATTATAAGGGTGGGAACTTTAGGGTATTCAGTCAAAAACTGTTCGGGTTTTTGTTGCTTTTTTTTTTTTTTTTTTTTTTTTACTCTGCCTCTATCTTCTGTTTGTCCACCCTTATCAAAAATACCTTCACACACTTAAGACCAATGCAAAACTTCTGTTGTCTGTGAAGAGTTTGGTAGGAAAAATGCAGAAGCTTAATTGCTTATAGCCGTAAAATCTGTTATTGATAAAGAATAAACGAAAGAAAAAGAGGGAAGAAAAAAAAGATGAGGAGCTTTTGCTAACTTTGAAGTCATACCACATCACAATGTATTTGTGTTCAGTTGAAATACCCTGATGAAAGGGACCAGAAAAGTACCCAATGACAAAAGCCCAGCCCTAACGTCACCGTTGGTAGAGATAAATAGGTTTAAAAAGAGCACAAAAAAAAATGACAGGAGAAGACGAGAACAAAATAAATAAAATATTCCGGCAATGATGGTGCTGCCGGTGTGTCAAAGAAGGTTCCAGATTGTTATAGAAATAGAAAGAAATAGATAAACTGGAATGAAAGGGAAAACTTGTATAATCAGAGACATTTCATCTATATTCATTGCAAATCCATGTAGACATATCAGTAATGTGATTTACCATTTTTTCTTTCCAAATTATCTGGCAACTACCTATCTATAAGTAAAACAGCAACTTGTATTAGAAGATAAAATATGAGAAAACTAAAAAATATCTAATGCCTGATTCAGAGATGAACTCTGCTACCAGCAATTAACAATTTTCTCAAATATTGTTTGCTAACTCCCTCCCCCTACAAACGGGAAATAATTATTTACTAAGTTCAGTTAGATCAGGTACAAGGCCACAAGTGTAGTGTACTCAGAGAGGAACATACACTTCACTAGTTTGCAAACTTATGCTCCATTTTGAGGCACATACAAGCTGAAAATATTATTAAAATGTTCATTATGTATTTAGTTCTTTGCGTAGTTTTTCTAGATGTAATCAATATTTTAAATATCTTTTTGTAACACTTTTTTTTCACATACTTTTTAAATGGACAGTATTTTGTATGTTTATGTGTGAACAAGCAGGTCAGAATTAAATTCAATAATCATTTACATGGCAAGCACTTTCTGTCCATTCCCAATTAATAGAATACAATAAATAAAAAGTAATTTTATAAATGATCTTCAACACAATTCCATATTGCAACAATTAAGACAAGTATTCAGATACACATACTTCAAAATAAGAATAAAGATAAAATTCAAAGAGGTGTTTAGACTGTTGACTTCATTCTTTGTTTTGCTTTTGTTGCCACCTTTGTTTTATTCTATATCATACATTATATAACATTCTATATAATGGTATAATTTTAATGATATCTGTATCATAACATTCTATATCTCAAGATTCTAATGTTCATTTTATTTTGAAATTTATTATAAAAAAATGAAATACTACAGTTACAATCAAATTTGAAGTAGATTAACAGGGTCTTATATAAAATAACTTATAGATCTGCAATCTAAACCAATGATCAGCTCTGAAGGCTAAATACAACAATATTTTGATGAAAAATAATTTCATAAATAAGGAATTTTGAAATGTCATCTAGTAATTTCTTCACCGTTATACTTTCCATCATACATCTCTCCCTGAGCTAAAATTCCTTTTCTTGAGAAATTCCTACCTTGAAAGCGTCAGATAATTCTATATTATTTGTATAGAAATACTATGATTTTTCTAATTCCAATAAAAAAAGAAAGAAATGACCCTCCCCAAAAATGTTATTGTGTTTATTAGATCATGAAAATCAACTGGCAACATGTGACACGCAATAAAACAATCTTAATTAGAAGCATTTTTAACTAATTTTTATGAAACATTGAAAGGTATTTCATATTGAAATAATTCACCTTTTTTCTTCTTTCAATTAATAGATCTCATAAAAAATTTTAAGAAACTAATCATAATTCATGATAAACAAAAATGATATGAACACTATTGTTGGCTTTCTTTGATCCTAACGCTCATGTTATAACAGGGGATGCCTGTTTAAAGATGCAAATCCTTACAGAAATAAACTCAGTAGAAAGAGAAATTAATAAGAGAAAAATTCCTTTTATAAATTGCTTCCTTTCCAATTGCCTAGCATTAGATTGAGATCAATTAAAATTATTATTAGTTCTTGCACTGTTTCACACATAATTGGTTCTGTAATGACCATATGAAATTTACCAGCACAATTATATTATTATTTCGCTTCTCAGCATGCTTTCTAATTATTATCAATTCTCCTATTTTTCATCCTTTCTCTCCTCCCCCTCCACCCAGCCTTACAATGTAATGAACAAGGATAAGAATTGAAGAGGATGCTTATGACTAAATGGGATCAAAAGGAACAATCTTCACTATACCTGATGATAATTTCTGATCCCACACAAGTCTGAACCCCAAAACTTAGGTTGTAGTAGTAGACCACAAGAATATACAGACAACAACCAAATTAACTGGTAAGATACATTAGTTTCATTCGTCTTTGTATGTCAACTAACTTCAATAGAAGAAATCTCTGTGTACCACCATAACTCAACAACTGACTATTGTGCAACATTGATATTCATCAAATATATTAATCAGTACACAAGACAGTGCAGTGTCATGTCTGAAGTTTTCTAGATCAGTGAATCTTGGAAAATCTGATAAAATAAAGAACAGGTCTTTCTTCATAATTTCTGTAAATTATCTTCATTGACTTCCATTCTTTAGAACTTAAATTTAGATTTAAAATCAGGTATAGAATATCTGAATTGACAACACTGCAGAAAAGTGACCAAAATACTTTGAAACTGTTGTTTTGTACTAAAGACAGAAAATTATTTAACATGACAAATAAGAGAGGTTTTCTCCATACACTATGAAGTCCAGCCTCTTCTAAACATGCACTTGTGGAAGGGGTTTTGGCCTAGTTATAGTTTTATGCAGATACATTTCATAGATAATAAATTACTGTGAGAAAAATTTTTAAATATGATTTACTTTAATTGGAGAACTATATCTGCAAGATTAATGATGATATCTTAGTTGTTAATACCTGTGGAATTTCCACAAGTCCAACTATTACTAATTTTATCCTGCAAATAAATGAAAATAATCCATTTTAAGAAACTGTAAAATAAATCAAAGTGATTTTCCCCATAAAAATCTTTGTGCTAAGTTTGTTTGGTTTTTTTTCCAATTTTCATTTATCCATAAAGATTTTGTTTACAAGTTATATATGTGTTTACAGGACAGCAACTGAACATAAAAAGACCGAATAACAAAAACCACAAGAAAACCATTTCTTAAGGCACTCAACAGGAGTGTGCAGATATTTAACTCTGAATTGTATGAAATGTAAATCGACTTCTCAGAAGATAATTTACATTTTGGATTATATTATATGATAATAAAAAGATCATTGTTATTTACAGGTGATATACCCAGGAAATTTTATAGCCAAGCAGTGTGTTGATAACTAATATTAATGACTCTTTGCTACTGAAAAATTCTACAGGGTGAAGGATATTATACAAGTGATTAAACAACAAAAATGAAGATGGGCAGAGCACACAGCAAAAAGAGACAACAGGTGGAGAAAATGGTTCACCAATTGGTTGCCGTGGGATGGTAAACGCATTAGAAAAAGACCCGACACAAGATGGAAACAAGATAGAAGTTTACAGGTAAGAAATAGAAGAGATTGATTAGCAAAATGATGGGAAAGGCCTTTGTCCAGCAGTGATCTTTATAACGAATGATGATGATAATGTGGCTAAAGTGCTTGACAAGTATTTCTCAAAAAAAATGAACAATAAACTTTGGATTGAATAACCTAATGCCTGACTCAAATATAAACAAAAAATATCAGTAAGTAGATATATCATTAATCCTCACAGAATCACTTGTAAAATATGGCTTGTCAATGACAGACATTAATATACAGGGATATTTTGATTAGTGTGGGTTTTGATGTGGTACAGTTAGGGTATTGCTGAACAAAAAAAATGTAATCAAGTATAAGCTGGAAAAATTCATTAAATTTTAGGACCTTGAACAGTACAGTTTCAAACAGTATGAAAAATCTCGGAACAAATTAACCACATTATCCAAGGTATACCCGCATAACATTTCTCTATGAATCTAGCCTTGTAGCAAAGTTGAGTTGACCTCATAGTTATGATAAAGGTTTGTTTACTTTCATTTTTATTAATTTTTTTGAAGGGAGGGGAATATTGATTCTTTGCCGTTTACATTTGAATGATTTTTGTATGAAGCTTCTTGTATAGTAAATCAACCATATCTAACGTATTGATAACATTATCTCATATACATGATATAAATAATCAAAGTACATAATTGTTTTTGTGTAATTCAACTGATAGATTTCATGGCCATCATTGCAAAATTCAGGTTTTATGGGGAAAAATCCAGGTGATATTTTTTTCATAAAAGTAAGCATGAATGAAAATAAAATCCTTGTAGGAAATTAATATGGTTAAGAAACAAGAAATGTAGTTGATTTTATCAGTAAATGTATAAGCATCAAGATATAAACAAAACTAATTATTATTTCCAAATCAAATATTGATAACCGATGATCATGTTTTTCAGAGTTACTTTCATTCTTTCCACGGGAAATTGTTTCTAGATCATATGATGTAAGTAATATTGAAGCAGGTATGATTTTGATTTTATCAATAAGATTTAGGCAAAGGATAAAATACATGAGACTATATCGAAATCTGTTATTAATCAAAATTGCATTTCTGTTTTCAAAATATCAATAGTTGGAAAACAGTAAATTACATATATACATATAGGTAAGTTAATAAGTTTGCAACCTGATCGTGAAAAAAAGCACTTATTTCCCGCAGCTACAGTAAAGCTTTCATCTAAAAATTCAGCCAATAACTATGTGTCAGGCTGTGGACTTATCGATGCACCCTTATTACATTTATATATATATATATTAGTCTAGGAAGCTTTGAACATTAAAAAACTTCAAAAATATTTCTTGTATCACATCAGTCACTTAATTCCCAATATCTGTCAATGCAATTAATGTAATTTTTTCTAGGGTTTTTTGTCATTTTGTATATACTTTGTTATTATGGTACAATGTATAAATTTTCTCCTGTTGGGATCATCAGTTGTTATATATATATATATATATATATATATATATATATATATATATATATATATCACACACACAAAATCCACACACATTTCCTTATTGAATATGTAAAACATTCCCCTATAACTATTCAGAATATTTGCATGTGGAAGTTGTTTTTTATTTTCAATTTGTCAACTTGTTTAAATAACTACAATCTTTTCAAAAGGCATCAAAAACAATTTTATAGTAACAAAGTCTAACCTCCAAGTTTAGATTTATTTTCATAAAAGCTCTAAAATATTCATGGAGTCAAATCACCCCAATTGATTGCATAGCAATCACAAAACTATTCTAATGGCCATTATCACTCCCCAAAACTGAACCTACAACTGATAATCAGATGTAACCAAAGATAAAGATCAATAACTCTCTTATAACAAACACGTGAGTCAGTCAGATGTCTATTAGTTTTTGTCAAGCCTCAAGTAATTGCACAGGCTTGTTATTGTTATTTCTTACTCCGACTAATGTACTCGTCAGGTATTGGGATGTTGAGACAATGAAGTAGGAAAAGAATCAGATGAAGCAAAAATTTATCAAGAAAAAAAAAGGGGTGGCTAACAATAGGTTCATGGTTTTAGGATATTTTTAAGGAATCATATAAAGACAAAAAATAAAATATTCAAACTCAAACATTTATCAGATTTCTTATTTCTTCAAATATTTGTGGTTCTCAACAAAGCATATAATGTTGAAAGGATTTGAATATGTATAGCATATCACTTATGACAAAATTACTAATCTAATACGTTAAATCATTTTAATCCGTAAAATCTTTCTTATATAAAAATGAAAGTAACTACAATATATGTATCATTTTAGTTTGTTTGATTCAACTCGAATTTACTCTTGTATATGTATAAATATTATTTTAGACAGCAATCTGTCTAATGAGAAATCAGTTCCAACAGACTGCTATGTAGAAAAAAATCACATAGCACCAATATCCTGAATAAGGGAACCAGTATTTCTTTATCATCAATATCTTGACTATAAGGGATTTTACTGAGTTGAAAACTGGGGGAAAAAAAAAAAAAAAAAAAGAGAGAGAGAGTACTCATAAGATGAAATATTGTTTTGATTTAGTAGAAAAAAAATCTCATTCATTCATTTATGTTAATAACAATATCATAAACACTTATGTTGGAAAAAAGTCATTCTTCCATAGTTGCAATATAAGAATTTTGAACACTTTTTTTTTCTTTTCTTTGGATATGATTTGTAATGTACACCAATAAATTTACTTTAGAACATAACAAAAATATCAATAATAGGATCCATTATTATCGCATTTTCTAATTTTGAGAACAGTATTCAACATTCAAAAACTGTCCAGATTAATGGATTCTTCATGTTTTTACCAATCCATTCTACAGCCTTCTTCAGGCGTAAAATCTGTAAGGCAAGAGCTGTAAAACGCATTGCCCAAAACAATATAAAAGTAACAAAATGAATGAGTTCTATAAGTTGAACAAATCTGGGGACCCGTTATTGCGGTTGTCCTTGTTTTGGTTATTAATAAAATTTATACATGTCAACTCTCTCATCAGCACTTAGCTACATCACATTTTTCTTTATGAAATGTAGTATCCATTTTTTGTCAAGGTAATATTTTTATAAAATAAAATCTACATATTACTTTAAAAAGTAAAACCTCAAAAATCTTATGATGACTGAACACAACATTATCAATGTCGGAAATCTTTTTTTTTTTAATTTTCATTTTGAGGGAAATCTCTCATATTTTCATAAAATAAGCTATTGATCCAATCACTAAAAATTCATTTGAAATTATTATGCACTATTACATACAGGACATAAAAGTTACTTTCTTTCCCAACAATTTCAATTCACTGTATCAATTTGCCAAGTACACTAGAGAAACAAGTTTTTGTCAGTGTCAAGTGCTTTCCTAATGTAATGATCAGATGATATGAATTAGATTAAAGCATTTTGAACCAATCCAGTAATGCATTTAATACAGCACTTGAGAAGAAAAGATATAACAGTGGCAATATCATCCTTTTTTTTATTCTCTAGTTCAACCAATTTTATGTTGCTATGAAGAATTGTTTTTGACAACAGAGTGAAAACCCAAAACATGGATTATTTGGACTTACCTTGTTAATCTTTGGTCTTGATACTGACTGCAATAAAGAAAAGAATAAGTCTAATTAATACAACATCCCACATTATTTTTTAAATATTTACTAGGTATAAAAAAGCTAATTTTGAATACTTTACAATTGAGAAGAATTACAAGGCACAGACACAACTGAATCATATACTATACTCATTTTAAAATAGAAAAGACATTCTAAACATCAATTCTTTCCTATTGCTTTAACCTGAAGGGAAAAAAAAAAGAAAAAAAAAACAAAAAACAGAACTCTTATTCAAAAGATAATCATTAAAAAATAATTCACCAATTGAATGTACTGTAATTGTACAATAAATTCGCTCAAAACAAACTATTTTCAGGAATGTACTAAAAATGTGAGCAAAATAAGTTCATTTGGGTATGTTTTCACGCTATATCAATTCATTTGTTCAAATTATTTATTCTGTTATTTGTCTACACATTTTAACCTGTGTTCCGCAAAGGTAATCTTACGATTGAATTTACAATTTCTTATTAACATAACAGCAAAATTCAACTGTACTTTAAAATTTCATTAGGACTTTCTATACGCTAATGCCTAAAAGGGTGAGACAGAACCCCAGAATTTCTATCATTGATTTGACTAGTTCTACAAATGAAAATAACAATAATGGAGTCATCATAAAAAGAAAAAGTGAATTTTTGTACATCATTAGAGAGTAAATTGAGTTTTGTAGGCAACCAGCCATGTCTTTCAAGGAAGTATCCACAATTAGTGTGAACCTCCAATAAATGAAAATAGAATTTTCCACCTTCTAAGTAATTTGCTAATTCTGAAAAAAGTTATCATATGTGATAAAATTGAATGAACTATGTTCTACAATACTTGAAGTTTGAAAATTGATAATAGCACTGTAACAAAAACGAATAAAACAATTATCATCTTGAACAAATCCAGTCCGTTTCTGGATCATAAGTCTTTTCAACAGCTGATGAGGACAACAATACAACTAAAAGAATGCTTTACTTGAAAGGTAAAATTTGTTCCATTCATTGAATATTTCTTTTTAGAAGTCAAGACAACATTTGCTTGCTCAACAATAAACACACAACATCTTGTTGTCCTTAAAAGAAGGAAAGGCTTTGATAATAATCGAAACAACTGTCACATGCTTGTCAAACTCAAATGACTAAGATGGTCATTGAAGCCTTTTGATAACTAACAATAATCTAGAAAAATTTCAACCAGAATTAAAATAAAACAGAATTACTAAAGATATCTAAAACCAACCAAAGCTCTGCTTTTTTGAAAAATCCTTGTTAAAAGTGCTGATCTATTTCGAATACATTTATTCTTTCACGAGCAAAAACAGTTTGATACTACAAACTTTTGTAATGCTCTGAAAGTAGAAATAAGAGTTATACACACCTACATTTCAATTTATTAGTATTTATATGAATCAATAAAAATACTGACAAATTAGAAGAAAGTATTTAGAAGTATAAAGACAAGAATGTGAAATAGAAAGTAAAAGGAGATAAAATCTTATAAAATCATAACTGTAACAGATATAGAAAATGAAGTGAAATTTATCTTATTTCAAAACCATAATACAAATATATTTTTCTCGATAAGTTCTAGTTACTATCAAATAGATAGTCATTTATCAATTTTTATATAATTTCCAGCATACAAATACTAAATGTAGTCATTTTTTTTCAATAAACATCTATGTCAAGCAATAAGAATAAATATGAAGGTTCAAAACAAGTGAATCTAAAAAGTATTACGTTCAACATAGAAATACGGCCATTTACCTTGGTGAAGAAATTCTGCATATTCAGAGAGTCATGAAAATGCAAGAAAATGAAATGAAAACAAATGTAGCATGGAACATTTTAGATTATTCAACAACTACAAGTATTCCTAGAAAAATGCTTATCAGAGAGAACAATTCTAGGGGGAAAAACATATTTTTTTATTATTATTATAAAGTACACTCAACTTCAATGCAAACATTCTTATTTTCTTACATAAGGAAGTATAATAAGAATTAAGTCTCTCATCAAAGAAATCAGAAAGACCTAATGAATTCCTAAAAGAGAAAATGTCGATGTTTTTGGAATTCTTGATCAACAAGAATTATTATACGAAGACAAAGAATGAGGGAAAAAAACCATAAACAAAACCAATCAATTTGACATTTTAAAAGTTGGGATCTTAGATAAATTTCCAATCTTATTTTCCTATCAGTTTTTCCTCCCTTTGATTTCTCTTTTAACATCTTTGAAAGGCTTCAAGTCATATAAACTTAGATTTATATTTTTTTTCAAATGCCACTGCTCCTGCTTCGTTTGTCTAAATTCAATTTTAAAATAATTACGGAAAACCTGAGTTACGTAAATCAGTAGCTTATAAAAAATTCTAAAAAGTTTAATGAATATCTTCCTCAATTTTAAACACGATTCATTCCACATGTTGTGGATATCAGCAGAGGTGTAGCAAAGGTTCTCATTGCGCCAGAGGGGCAGTTGTGCAATATCCAAGTGGAGAGCATAATTATTAATTAACAGGCATTATAGGCCAAAGGAAATGTTGCACCCTTCACACCTGAACCTGTGGGTGACTGGCCCCTCTACGCTTCTAGACATCAGACAGATAAAAGAAGTCAAGATGAAAATAAAACATCTTATAATCTTGATATTAAAAAAATCCCTTAAAAACAAATCAATGGAATCTTGTAAGACTTTAAATTTTCAAGTTTTAGCAAAGAGGTTTTTTGCTTTCCAGTTGATCATTTACCATTTCAATTCATTTTTGTTCTTGAACAATAAATCAATCCTTGGGAGAGAAGAGGAACTGAAGTTCCAAGTTTGAGAGCTCAAAAAATATGAAGTAATGCCACAAACAAATTTCAGATTTTTTAAAAATGGTCAACACTGAACACTCAACAACTATTTCGTACATTTAAAACAAAATATGGTCTATTATTGTTGATTGTCTTTTTAAAAAGAATTTCAAATCAAATTAGGTTTAACTTCCTAGATAAAACTAATTAGCATTGGTTTGTGTTTTTATGTGATCAACATTTTGAAACCAAAATGTCTTTTATAGATCATAAGTTTTTTTTTATATTATTTTTTCAACTCGAAAAAACTGCACATAAAAATTATTCTTTAGTTAATTATATATGAAATATACCATTTGTTTCATATGATATGATATTTTCTCAAGACTAAAAACATTCCCAAAATTTATTTTTCCTAATTCAAAACAAACATATATAGATGCTGGAAATTAATTTTGTACAGTTACAGGTTCATTTTCAAAACGATTCTCAAGAATAAAATCAATAAACCGTTGAATTGACATCTTTTTGAGATCAGTTTCTGTCAAATACCGTCAATATCACATATCCTACGTCACAATAAGCTGACTGAAGTTGAAGCAAAATAAAATTTCAACATAATCAACCATTATTTCCTTTCATCTTTAATTTTAATGTGATAAAAAGCAACAATGAAATACAAGATAAAAGAAAATACTAGTCAACTATTAACGATAGTTGTCAATGCTTCATTCAATAAAAAAATAAATCAGGATACGTCTTAGTGTTTGGGATTTTATAATACACAAGTACACACACATAATTCTAAATATAAGTTCTTGATATATTTGAATATTGGGCAAATGGTTTCTATTTCATTTACTGGCATGAATTCTGAGTTTCAGATTTCCAATAAAGACTATTCTGAACACCAGAGCAGAATGATTACTTCTAAAGAATGAATTCAAAACAAAAAATCAATACAATCCAAAGCTAAAACCTAATATCTACTTAGACTAATAAGTAAAACTCATAGATTTGTTTGTTTTCGATTAAAATGATAAAGAACATTTCTCACACCATAAAACATTGTTTTTTTTTGTTTTCATGTAAAAAATAATAAAAAAAGTCACAGATGCAGCAACATTTCCCTTAGAGATATTTTTCTACTATTACAAGTCTATTTATCCGTAACAAGTATGCTTATAAACACAAATACACACTTATATCATGACCTTAATTTTTTTAAGCCCTTTGCTTTAAAAACCTGATGAATTCAACAGTGAAAGATTCTTATAGTTGTTATCAAACAATCTGTCGGCATAAAGCTTAAAAATGGATTGCAAAATGCATTTAAGTTCCATTTATTTATACTGAATGACAGTGAGTCAAATGTTCATTACTTAAAAGTGAATCTATTCGAACTTACTGTCTATCAAAGATATTGAGAGATAATTCATTCTTTTTTAAAATCAAGCTTGCATTACATTTATTTTACTATAAGAGAAGCAATTCCTCTCTGAGGTGCACTTCATCAGACATATAATTACATATTGTTTTTTTTCTAAACCTTGAATCTCCATTGGAAAAATACTTTAATTGCTAACCCTACTTGTATATTTTTGATGAAGGAAATTAAGCAAATGGAGGTGATTTTGTGAATTATGTTTGCTAGTGAATGCAATCTAATTTATTTACAAAATAATTTTGCAGTTCATCTTGTCTGTCAATGAAATTTTAATGACGATCATATTTTCTAGGAATCCTTGTTCATTTTGTCCTGAAATTGTTATCTGATTATATATGGATGCATGCTGTATTTGATGGCATATAAGACCCCATCTTTTCCCAAAAAAATGGCTCAAAAGATAAAAGAAGCCTTCATTATCCATTGACCACAACTTGATGATTTTTTTTTTAAAACTGTGTGATGGACAAGGAGAATTCAGGAAATTACATTCTTTTCCCAATATTCCCAGTTGAAATAAGGAGAATTTTATATGCCATCAAATACAACTAAATCTAATTTATTATACATTTTTATTCAGATCTATGTCTGACAAAACATTCAATTCAACTGATGATATTCTGAGCCCGACTAACGGAGAGAATGGTATACTTAAAATGTGCAAGTTATTTCTTCCACATGATACTGTATTGGTGTCTTCATTGTTATTATCGCTATCACTCAAGAATCTTCTGTGCCCACAGACCAGTGATTCAGGATTGCAAAAGCATATTTCAAACAATTGCAATTAGTCAGCCATGTGTAAAATTCAGGAGGTCTAGACTTACAGTGACCAAATCCTCAAAACTAGAATTATCACTGGCACACATTTGTGTCATGATGACAGTGAGAAAATTATTTTAAATAGATATAAAAACAGCTGACAAAAAAAGAATAAATGACAAACTTTGTCTTGAAAATAAATATATAAATATTTATAGTTATAGACTGAAGTTGTTGCATATCTAAAATGGTGTTCAATTTCCTTAACATGGAGTGAAGAAAAAGTAAATCTATGATTTGCAGAAATTTTCTTAAAAACCTTGAAAGATATAAATAAAGAGGTACATACGGATATACACACGTCGATGATATATAAGTGAGATACTTATTTGTGCATACGTATATATATATATATATATATATATATATATATATATATATATATATATATATATATATATATACAAGTAGGCAAAAAACAGTACTTTACGTATGTACGTAATTGCAGGCATATATCTATGTACACTTACGCATTTATATAACTGTATTTATGTATGTCAACATTGATTTGTATACATGAACCTTTCATAACTATTTATGTATGTCAACATTGATTCATTTACATCCACCTTTAAATACTAAATAAACACACGAGAATACGCCTACTTGTGTTTTTATGCACAGTAGTATATATCTTACCTGCAATTTTCAACAACCGTATAATTCTCTATTGAATGAACCAAAGAAATTAAAACCAAACCAAGAGAAGGAAGAGAAATGAAAGCCACAAAGAATGTATATACCTTGGAAAATTTGAACATCCATAACGACAACTACTCAATTCCGCTCCTTTGGGATAATAGGGATCATAGTATCCCATATCGGAAGAACAGTACAAATCTCCAAGATAGGACTGATAGGGGGTCATGGTTGTGTAATTTGGTGGAGGAGACATTGGCGGAGGTCCGCATGCAGTCAAGGGTGGTGGTGGTGGTCCCACAGGACCTGGGGGTGGTGGTGGATGATGAGGCTGTGGATGGTGGGGATGCAATGGGGTAAGATTTGGCTCGGGGTACGGAGAGCCAATTCTGCCCTGAAAATCGGCAGGGAATGTACAAGTCATCTTGATGTTGTGATACAGTCCTGCTAGAGAAGAACTGGTCGGGTTGTATTTTTCTCACCTTGGAATCGGCTTGGAAAAGTTTTTGAACAGAGAAAAAAAAACAAAAAATAAACTCGAACCAAGTGTATCCTCAAATGCTAAGATGAAATGGTAGAGGAGAGAGAACGTCCGTGCTGGTCATATTGTCAGAGGGCAAGAAACTTCCTAAATGACTGTTACGAGTTGTATTTCTCCTATGATATAGAGTTGTCCTTATTCATAACACTGTTCTCATGCAACAGTTGTCATTGGGTATGCAAAAATAACCATACAACAACTCATGGCCACTGGCCTTATTTGGTTTACAATAGTTTAAAGGTACTAAGAACTCAAAAGGCAGTCATCTAACTTGACTT
Source organism: Thysanoteuthis rhombus (assembly GCA_963457665.1). Lineage (NCBI taxonomy): Eukaryota > Metazoa > Mollusca > Cephalopoda > Oegopsida > Thysanoteuthidae > Thysanoteuthis > Thysanoteuthis major. The sequence goes on from OY735202.1 coordinate 34,773,354, forward strand.
CTATCAAATGATTTGTCTTTGTACTGCACAAGTCACACGGAAAGGCGTTACACCTTGATACTTATAACATCTGTGACGATTCGTTCGTTCAGCTCGACTCTCCCAATCGCAGCGATGGAAGAGAAAACCCAACTTGCTGCAGCGATTTATAGGGGGATCCCTTAAGAATATTAAGTGGAGGAGGAGGAGGAGGAGGAAGAGGAGGAGGAGAAAGGAAGGAAGCGCCTATGATGGCCGGATTGGTCTGGTGTGAGATTGAGACCGGCAAGCACAGACGATTTTGGTCAAAACTTTAACCTTTGATTCATCTATATTTGAGAAAACAAAAAAAAAAACAAAAAAAAAACGCCCACAGCAAGGCATCATGAAAGGAGGAGGGCAAGAAAAGGAAAGAGTGGGGAAAATGAAGGAAGAGGAAGAGGAGTAAGGAAGGAGCGGAAAATGAAAGAGAGAAATAACTGATAGATTGTAGAGGTGGAGAAGAGGAAAGAGTGAAACAACAAGAAAGAGAAAACAGGTAAGAGAGAGTATCATTGAAAAAAAGTGTAAGAAAGTTCACAAACTCATTATCAATTAATATAAGGAGAGAGAATGGCAACGATGAGGAAAAAAAAACAAAAACAAACAAGAGGTGTTGTATTATAGTAAAAAGGATTTTAGCCTTTTTTGTTTTTTAAAAAAGGTCTTTTATATTTCAAAGATGTTGATCACATTTTATATGTCCAAGATAATATTCATTTTTTATTGCCACGTTTATGTATTCCTCTTTTCTTTTTTCTTTTTCTTTTTTTACCTTCCAAAAAGTCAGGGTGTGAAAGGAGTCTCTTGTATTAGTTACAGGAAGGAAGAGAGAGGCGGGTGGGATCAACCATGCATGGCGTCATAATCAATATCGGGGAGGCGGAGGTGGGAGATAAAACCTGCCCCACCATCATCACTAGCCAATCATTTTTAATTGTGAGTGGATCACAATCTCCAGAAGGAGATTGTTATGGAAATTCCCTTCCCTACCCGATATACACCCATTATATGTAGGGTGGGTGGGTAATAGTTCATGGTTGTTATCAACACACATGGATGAGCAAAACAACAAAGATCAAGAAAGTAAAAAGTAAGAGGATAAGTTTGTTTTTATATATATATATATATATATATATATATATATATATATACACACACACATATTTTGCCTACAGATTCACAAATACATACATACTATGTGTATTTTCCAAAAACTTAACTGACCATTAAAGAGAACTCTTCATTCATTATTTTCCTTTCTTGTATGAACTTATTCCAGTGAATGTCATTAACCCATCACTGGGCATGAAGTGACATCAAAGAACAATTTGTAGGTTATGCCTACAATTGATTATATATATATATATATATATATATATATATATATATGATAGAGAGAGAGAGAGAGACACACACACACACACACACACACACACACACAGGTATCCCCCCATTTGAGAGTTTGCTTTACACCCTTTTTAGCTATCACGAACTAAAAAAGAAAAAAAAAAGAAGCAGTGAAAATA